>CM060405.1:178719357-179919357 GCA_030545235.1 Helianthus tuberosus
CCTGAATTTTGACGTGCAGGGCCTCCAGCATCTGCTTCATCTTTACACCGATGCTTGCAGCACAAACAAGTTCCAAGAGGCCAGGATCAAACAGCTTGAGACCACTGTTGCCAACCAAGGCACCATTGCTGAAGTCAAGACCCGACATTATGAGGACAAGTTGAAGAAGGTCACTCAGGATGCTGAGATAAAGTTGGCTGCCGTTCAAGTGGAGCACGAACAAGCCATGGTCTCTTTCCGGGAAGGGATCAAGAACTCAGCTATTGTCTCTCTGCTACAAGCTCGCATCAAGATGGTTTATGAGGCCAAGGAGACATGTCTTGAATGCCCAACCTGGCAGGTTGATTCCTGGGTGGCGAAGCTGAAGGAACTTGGAGGCAAAGCTGTGCCGCTTCCTGCTGAGACTGGCAAATCCTCTAAGTCAGCAGAGCCGGTGGACAAGGCTGGAGAAAAGAAGGACGTTGGGACGGATGATGGTGAGGTTGCTGCTCAGGATGCTGAGAAGACGGAGAAGGCTGGTGAAGATGCCACTGTGTGAGGGCATTCAAGTGGGCGATGATGGATGTTGATGCCTAGGCCGGAGCCCACTTTTTTAAATATGAATGTTGGTGTGTAATCCTAAAACAATTTACTTTTTCTGCATTTTACTTTTCCTGCATTTGAACAATATGATGGCCAAAGGTGGAGGGATCCTGAGTTTCAGGATGAAGCCCTTGGTCATCAACGTTAGTATGCTTTACTTTTGGACAATATAACAGTTGGAGGTGGATGGGTCTTGGTTTAAGATGAAACCTTCAACTGTTAAGTAAATATGGTAAGGAACTAATCGTGCTTTTGGTGGATGGACCTTGGTTTGAGGTGAAACCTGTTAGGGGAGGATTTTCTAACAATTAGTGATCCTTATTCGTTATCCTAATTAATGATCCTTACTTCTGTGACAGGTGGTGATCCTCAGAAGAGCTTTAGGATCAGGATCATGGATCACTTTAAGGATCCTCGTACTGATGATTGCTTATTTATGTTTTGTATTACCTCGCAGGAATAACGAGCTTGACCAAGTCTTGGCGACATTCCTGGAGAATATTCCCAAACTATCCCGCACGTGCTTGGCCAAAAATGGACGTTGTGGAGAACGTGGGAGTTTGGCACAAAAGTCGGATAGTTAGTTTAGGTAGTTAATTTCTATTTTAAAAGGGGTAACGAGCTAGTAGAAAAACACTTAGTCATTTTCAGCTACACACACTCATATACTCGCACACTTGAAGCTCTCGACGAACATTCATTCGTTTTCACTCACTTATACACATTTCACGATAGTGATCCTTGTACCTAGCTCGTTACTATCCGAAGTTGTAAACATTTTTTCATTTATTTGAGCTTGGTGATCGGTAGTTTCCATCACCCGGGGTTTTTTGTGCCGGAGATCAACTCTTGATCAAGGGCTTTTTCCCCGTATAAATCCTTGTGTCATTTGTGCAAATTACACTGAAGTGATCCTTGTTATTATTCTACATTATTAGCATCATACCCCGTAATAGAGAGTTTGGTTACAATATCCTCATCAGATTTTTTGACCAAAACAGTTTGGCGCCCACCGTGGGGCAATTGGTGCTTCGTCCTTAGAAAAATTCGCATTTCTGTGCTCATTTCGGTTCACTACAACCAAGCAAATGGCTTCCTCAGCGAAGAATGCTTCAAATTTGATGCCCTCATTCACTTCTTCTCAAGGCGTTCCCCCTTTGCCTCCACCACCTTTTGGATCCCAGAAGAATGCTGAGAATGCTGCGAAGAAACCAACTCCCATTTTCTCAAAACCTCCAACTTCTTCTGCTTCTTACACTCCCACTACTAGTGACATGTTTACTTTGATTTTGCAGATGAAGGATCAGATACGGCAACAGGATAAGACCAATGAGAGGATTCTCAAGGAAATCGGAGATCTCAAGAAACAAAAGACAACGGCAGAGGATCATTCCCCACTGGTGCCGAAATCCTTGAATTTTGATACTCCGGTGATTACTTCTCAGCCATCAGTGGTTCCAGACGTTCAATATGTGGGTGGACCGAAAGGAGTGCACTACGGAACAACAGCAGTGACCCGGGCATCAGGTTCATATTTCCATCCAGCGGGATCCTATCCTCAGCATATGGGATCCCTCACGAATTCAGGAGGATATTCAGGAATGCAGCAGATTCAAGGATCTTCCTTTGTTCCAGGATCATCCCAGGTTCAAGGATCCTCCTTTGTTCCAGGATCATCCCAGGTTTAAGGATCCTCCTTTGTTCCAGGATCATCCCAGGTTCAAGGATCCTCCTTTGTTCCAGGATCATCCCAGGTTCAAGGATCCTCCTTTGTTCCAGGATCATCCCAGTTTCAGGGATCCTTCCAGATGCCAGGATCCTTGAGGAGTTTGCAAACAGGAAGTTCAGATGTCCATCAGGGAGATTTTATTCCAATGCAGACCAATGCTTCTACTGGTCCCTCAATCATTCCAGAGCCCCAACAATATGGATTAACATCCATTCTTCCTAATTTGAATCCGATGGGAGGTAACACTTTTAATAATTCTTATACTACTAACCATGGTCTTATGCAGGATCCAGGTATCAATCATGCCATGGCCAGAGAATTGCAAAAGCTAAAAGATATGATATCAAGTGTTCCAGGAGTGGTCAAACCTATCCCAGAGATTGCAGATGGGAGGCACAAGATATCTCGTTTTGCACCACCAATCTGTGATGCTGAGATACCCAAGAGGTTCCATGTGCCAACAATGAAGCTGTATGATGGTTCGACGGATCCTGAAGAACACATAGCACAATACAGGGAGAGGATGGAAATCAATCCAATTCCAGAAAGGTTAAAGGAAGCATGCCTGTGCAAGGGATTCGGATCCACTCTTACTGGATCAGCTCTCAAATGGCTGCTAAGTCTTCCTCCCTATTCTATTACCTCATTTGCTAATCTAGTTAACTTGTTTAATAATCAGTTTTCTTGTAGTAGAAAATTTGAACGATTAACTAGTGATCTATATAGGATAACCCAGGGTCATAATGAATCATTAAGGGATTACATTACCAAATTCAGTAAAGAATCCTTAGACATTCCCAACTTAGATATAGCCACGGCTGTTGAGGCCTTTAAAATGGGATTGCTTAGGGATTCGTCTTTCTATGATGATCTTGTTATGACACCATGCAGGAACTTAGATGAGGTAAGAACCCGAGCACTTAGGTTCATTCGGCTAGAGGATGACAAGAGGATCCAGGAGAGGTTAGCAGGATCCTCAAAGCAGGATAAGCAAGGATCCTCATTCAGGAACAACAAGTTCAGATCCTACAACAGATCTGATAACCAGAACGTGCATTCTGTTGATCAAGAAGAGGATGATGAGGATTACCCTCCAATTTCTGAATATTGTTTTTGTGTTGATAACAATGAACTAATCCTTGCGATGCAGAACCTAGGTGATAAAGCTAGATGGCCGAGAAAAAATGATAGGCCAGCTGCAACTAAGGATAAATCAAAGTGGTGTGCATACCATTAAGATTTTGGGCATCTCACAGAGGAATGCATTGCACTGAGAAAGGAAATTGGATACTTGTTGAGCAAGGGGCATCTAAAAGAATTGTTGGGAAGAAAAAAGTCAAGGACTCAGGATCCTGAAAGGATCCCTGAGAAGGCTCCAGCCCCTCCAGCAGATGCACAAGTGATAAACTTTATTTCTGGAGGATCAGACATTTGCGGCACATCCTTCTCAGCAGCTAAAAGGCATGCAAAGGAAACTAAAATGGATAATGGAGAAAGACCTGTTCGAACATCAAGTGTCTCCGAAGGAAAAGTCATAACCTTTGATGAGGATGATCGTGTTGACATCCAGGATCCTCATCACGATGGTTAAGTTATTACTCTTTTCATTTCTAACCACTTTGTCCGCAGGATCCTTATAGACGGAGGAAGCTCAGTGAACATTATCCAGCTTGATGTTCTGAAGAAGATGGGTATTCCTGAATCGGACATCATACCAAGATCCTCCGTGCTCGTGGGATTTAGTGGCGAAACTAAGAATACCCTGGGGGACATTAAACTCCCAATATACATTGAAGGCCTACACTCTTATCAAAAATTTTGTGTTATTGACTGTTTATCTTGTTGTAATGTTATCCTTGGCAGGCCTTGGATACACGGTATGAAAGCAGTCCCATCTACCTACCATCAATGTGTGAAGCTCCCTAGTCCTTGGGGAATAGTGAAGATTGATAGTGATCAGCAGGAGGCTAAGAATTGCTACACTTCATCGATGAAACCAGCCTCGAAGTCAAGGGAGCAATAGCAATCAAGGTATCCTCCAAGGGATGTCTTGGAGGCAAGAGAGCAGGATGTGGTAGAAATCCTCATGGATCCTGATGATCCTGAATCCAAAATCTATATCGGATCAGGGATCCTTGGCGAAATGAAATAAGACCTCGTATCCTTCCTCAAAAGGAGAAAAGACTACCTTTGCATGGAAACACGAAGACATGACTGGTATATCCAAAGATGTAATCACTCACAAACTCGGGATAGACAGATCCTTCAAACCAATCCATCAAAGGAGAAGAAAGTTTGCACCGAAAAGGAATGCCATTATCCAGGAAGAGGTAGAGAAATTGCTCCGGGCAGGTATGATTAGGGAGGTCAAGTATCCAAGATGGTTGGCCAATGTGGTTGTTGTTCAAAAGAAAAACGGAAAGTGGAGGGTATGTGTCGATTTTACCGATTTAAATAAGGCATGTCCCAAGGATCCTTTCCCATTACCCCACATTGACTCCATGGTGGATGCAACTGCGGGTCATGAACTGTTAACTTTTATGGATGCTTCATCTAGATTCCAACAAATCCAAATGGAACCATCCGACCAAGAGGATACAGCCTTCATGACTCCAACTGGTATATACTGCTATATTGCTATGCCGTTCGGATTAAGAAATGCAGGTGCAACATATCAAAGGCTGGTGAATATGATGTTCAAGGATCAGATTGGACAAACTATGGAGGTTTACATAGATGATATGGTGGTAAAATCCTTAAAAGCTGAGGATCACCTAAGAGACTTGGAGGAAGCATTCAATATCCTTGACAAATATAACATGAAACTTAATCCTTCAAAATGTCACTTTGGTGTTAAAGCAGGAAAATTCTTAGGATATATGGTGACAAAGAGAGGCATTGAAGCTAGCCCGGAACAAATCAAAGCAATAGTGAACATCAAATCTCCGGCCAATGCTAAGGATGTTCAAAGGCTAACAGGCAGGATAGCAGCTTTGAACAGATTTATATCCAAATCCACAGAGAAGTGCAAAGAATTCTATGATATCCTAAGGAAGAACAAGAAATTTGAGTGGACTGAGAAGCATGAAAATGCTTTAAGAGCCCTCAAAGATTACCTATCCTCAGCCCCGGCTTTGATGAAACCAGAAAAAGGCAATGTGCTATCCTTGTATCTAGCAGTATCCTCAAAAGCAGTAAGTGCGGTCCTTGTTAAGGATCATGAAGGTACACAACATCCTGTCTACTATGTAAGTAAAAGTTTACTTGATGCCGAATCCAGGTATTCACACCTCGAAAAACTTATTCTTGCATTAATTATGGCATCCACTAAGTTAAGACATTATTTTGAAACTCATGTTATCATTGTTAAAACTAATTTTCCAATTAAGAATGTCCTCAGGAAACCAGAGATGTCAGGAAGGATGGCTAAGTGGGCAGTGAAGCTAAGTGCATATGATATAAGATATGAGCCTAGGACAGCTATCAAATCCCAAGCATTAGCTGACTTTGTGGCTGATTTCAGTAGTGATTTACAAGAAGAAGCTGAGTTAGAAGTCCAGCAGCTAGAAGAGACCAAGGATCCTTGGATACTCTATACTGATGGATCCTCAAATGTCAAAGGCACAGGGCTTGGAATACTACTAAAATCGCCACAGGGGGACATAATACCCCACTCTATAGCTTGTGAGTTCCAAACCACTAACAATGAGGCTGAATATGAAGCCTTAATTGCTGGTTTGCAAATTGCAAAGCATATGGGGATCAGGTATCTTGAGGTACATGTAGATTCATTGTTAATTACAAACCACTTTAATGGATCCTACGCTGTTAAAGGTGAAAAGCTAACCAAATATTTAGAGATAGTCAAAAGTTTGGCACTCTCTTTTGTTTCCTTTAGTTTGACGCAGGTACCAAGGGAAGAAAATACAGAGGCTGATGCATTGGCTAACTTAGGATCATCCTTGAAGATCCCGGAGGATATCAAGATCCCTATTATCCATATCCTGAACCCGGCTATCGAGGATCACGAGGCTATGGAGATAGGAAATGATTCTGCAATTATCCCTTGTGAGGATACTCAATCCCATTCAGGATCAGGATCATGGATCTCACCAATTATGAGATACTTACAACATGGAGAGATTCCTACAGGAAAAAACCCTAGGGCTTTCAAATCTAAGGTATCTCAATTCACAATTTTAAATAATATGTTGTATAGACGATCTCTTGCAGGACCATACTTGAGATGCATTGAGGATCCTGAAATCCAAGAAGTTTTAAAAGACTTCCATGAAGGAGATTGTGGAAACCACACTGGGGGCAGGGCATTATTCTCAAGGATCCTGAGGACAGGATACTACTGGCCAACCATGAAGAGAGATGCTGTGGAGTATGCTAAGAGATGTGATCCTTGTCAGAGGCACAACAATATCCTTCATCAACCAGCTGAATTATTGCATCCTATATCCTCCTCTTGGCCATTTATGAGATGGGGTATGGATATAGTTGGTAAGCTCCCTAAGGCACCTGGTGGAAAAGTATTCATGCTAGCTATGACTGATTACTTCTCCAAGTGGATAGAGGCTGAAGCTTTTGCCCAAGTCAGAGAAAAGGAAGTTATATCCTTCATTAAAAGAAATATTATAACTAGATTTGGAATTCCTTCTGAGATTATATGTGATAATGGTTCCCAATTTATTGGGGGCAGAACCACTAACTTTTGTGACAGCTGGGGGATTAGGATGATAACATCAACACCAGTCCACCCACAAGCTAATGGTCAGGCAGAATCATCCAACAAGATCATCATCAATAATTTGAAGAAGAAGCTTGGATCCAAGAAAGGGAAATGGGCAGAAGAACTACCCTATGTGCTTTGGGCTGATAGGACAACCCCTAAGAATGCTACTGGTCAAACACCATTCTCTTTGGTATTTGGGGCAGAATCAGTGATCCCAACAGAAATGGTGGTTCCAACTGCAAGAACAAGTACCCGTGATCCTGAGGAGAACGATGAGAACTTGGCTCAAGACCTGGATACTATTGAAGAAATCAGGGATATGGCTAGGATAAGGATGGCCAGTTATCAGCAAAGAATGGCTGGTGCTTACAACAAAAATGTCAGGATCAGGAGGTTTCAAGTTGGAGATATGGTATTAAGGAAAGCATTTCAGAATACCACCAATCATGCTGATGGAAAATTGGCTCCAAAATGGGAAGGCCCTTATTTGATTGAAGCTGAAGCAGGAAAGGGGGCATATAGATTGCTAACCATGGAAGGTGATTTGCTACCAAGAGCTTGGAATGTTGTCCACTTGAAGAAATATTTCATGTAAGCAGGATCCTCATGACACAGATGATCCTCACGACTGGGATATCCTTAAAGGATCCTCAAAGTATCGGTGATCCTTACCTAGGTAATATCCTAAACTTGAACTATTTCATTTCTTTATTTTCTCATATAAGGATAAGGATCATGTATCCTTTATCCATCTCTCACGTGAGTTTAAGTTTTGAAAGTTCAGGTATCCTTAGCATAACATTGGTTATCCGCTGAAGCAATCCGTTCCTTGGGTTTAACCCCAGTTATTTGGGCTTGACCCCAGTTCCGCCTGTAGCGCATGATGATCCTGGTATAGTTCAAGGCAGTGGGACCGGTACTCGTTTTAGGGGCTGATAATTCCATTGTACTGGCTATGCTTAGGATCCTACGTATAATGGTAGACGTACCATACATCCGTTCCTAAGGTTTCTAACGTTTTCACGTTAGCTAAGGTTTCTAACGTTTTCACGTTAGCTAAGGTTTTGGCATTTTCATGTCACTAAGTTTGGATAGTCGCCAGTTAGGGCCATACTCCAGTTTACATACGATCCTTAGGCTTGTCCCCAGTTATCCTTGGGCTTGTCCCCAGTTGCTAACTCTTTTCTTATGTTGGCTTAGTCCCAAGTTATGCTCTATTTCAGGTTCTTGAAGATAGGCAACTAGGGATCCTTGATCCTTACTTTATTCTAAGGTTTATCTTATAGTTATCCTTATTATGGTTAGGATCCTAACTTGGATCCTCAGGTATGATCCTTAACTATTAATAATTCTATTCATTATTTATTTGAATAACCCTTATACTTGACAACTGAACTTGTGATTCTTAAACCATATAACTTTTTAGAACTTATCGGTTATGGGATATGTGATCTTTGATCATATCCTAAACTTTTTGATATCTTTTTAAGGCTTGATAAGTATAAACAGAATGAACATTACAACAGTTGGAAAGTAAAATATTAAAAAGGATAACAACACAAGATAAGCGACAAAAGGTTAAGATTTTATTTATTAACAAAGACTAACCCTTAAAAGGTTGTCAAAATTACCTACCCGAGCATCTACCAGCAAAACGTGGCCCGTCCGCTGGGGTAGGTAAAGGGTGTCCATGATAATGAGTTCAAAAGTAGTGCAGGAATATAAAGGCGGCAGGATCACAGTGGCTTCATCCCCCAAACAGAGGATCCCTCCACCAATTGCAATCCTGCCTATTGTCCAAAGGATCATACATGATCCTTAATCCTAAAACCTAATGTTCAAGTATAAACCATTAAATTGTTCAACATCACAACCACAAAAAGTTACTACCAAATTTAAAAATTGGGCTCCGGCTGCGTCTAGAAATGTCCTTCATCGCCCAATCATGCAGCCTAAACCTTCGCTGCATTATCACCTCCAGCTCCACTTGTTTCACCACCTTCACCTTTGCCTCCAGCTTCAATTGTCAGGATCTCTTCAACCTCCTCAGCCTCTTCATCGTCCAGTTCAGCCAGCCTTGTCTTCCAGCCTTCAACATCCCAGGTGCTCTTGTCAAAAGCAGGATCCTGAGCTTCCAAGGCCATTTGCAGCTTGGTCTTGTACATTGTTATGGCGGCAGAAACTTTGGCGTCTTCGGTGATCTCACGTTTTTCATAGTCAACATTGATCAGCACCTTGGCAGTCTCCTGTTTGGCATCCCGGACTTCCTTCTGAAGATCAGCAATTGCAAGGTCCTTAAGCACTGCAACCTGCTGGAGGTCGGCAATCTTCCTATCCTGATCCTCAACGTGGCCAACATAATCCTCAATCTCAGAGAATTTCTGCAAAAGGGATAAAGGATAAGGTCAGGATTAAGTGATCCTCAAATCAGCAGGATATATCAGCAGGATATGTTAACAGGATATACGAGCAGAGACAGTGATCCTCACCTCATTAAAGTACTCAAGGAATTGATGACGGATCAGAGGCAGACCCTGCAGATCCCCAGCTTCAGAGGCTTTTCTCTTCTTGATTGCCTTTCCTTTGAGGGGTGCCTTGGGGACCGAAGCTGTCGGACTGGTAGGAGCTTTTCTCTTGGAGGATCTGACAGTGGTGAGATCAGCAACATTGAACTTTGAAGCAGACTTGGTGGATTTTCCAGCACCTACACAACCAAAACAAGATAAGTATCTTTTCTTAATTCATATTTCACTATTTATTTAAATTTTAAACAAGGATACTTACTTGACATATTGACAGACCCTGAGGATACCTCCTGTGAATCTTGGGTTGTTGTCTTGAAAGTTCTTGTCTCAGGATCAAGTTTCTTGAAAGCAAGGAGCCTCTCCTTAGCAGCAGGGGACAATTTGAGGTGTGAGATGGTGATAGCTGCATAACAAGAAAGCAAAAATATAAGTGATCCTTACATCAAAAGAAAGTTTCTGGTGATCCTTTTCAGGATCCTCCACCCTACCATGGGTAGCCCATTTCTTGGGTAGATCCTTTCCATCCTCAATAGAATCTCTCTTGATAAAAAAGAAACGCCGTTTCCAATTAGCATCGTTCTTGGTGGCTTTGAAGATCGGGTGTTCCTCACCGGGTTTACGTTTAAACAAATAGCGATGAGAACCAAAGGTAGTAAGATCATACAGCTCTCCCAGCTCTGCCATTCCTAGGTCTATACTTTCTTGCTCGATGATCCTTTCAAGGGTGTACAAAACCCTCCAAATCATCGGCATGGCTTGAATATAAGAAATGCCAGTTAAGGAAAAGAAAGATTGGGTGAAGGTTGGAAAAGGATATGTATAACCTATGGTGAACGGAGTGACGGGGAAAGCAACCCATTCGTCGGAGATATGATCACTCAGGGCATTGGGGTCATAGGGCCTAAACTCGGTGTTCGTCGGGAAGCAGTGGCGGATCCTATCGATCTGAGCATCATTGAAACAGCAGCGTTCTTTAATGGAGTCTTTAATGATCCCCTGGCTTTTCGGAGGGCTGTTCTTCTTGTGATCCTTGCCCGGGGAGCTTCGGAGCATCATTCTCAAAGTGATGGTGATAAAGAAAGAAAAACAGAGTAAGAGAAGGAGGAAGATGAAGAAAGAGATACCTGATTGATCTTCGACTGAGAATATAAAGGGAGTTTCTTTCGAATTTAAATGCATTTGATCCTATCTCTATCCCCTATTTATAATCATGATCGTGCAGGGTTGTCACTTCTGTGACGTCACGATTGCAACGGATAGTTCAACAATAACGACTATATTTACGTTAGTTAGTTGCGGATAAGATCAAGAAAATATAACTCGCTTATTTTACAAATTACTCCTTATATTTTGGGGGCAATTGTTAGGGGAGGATTTTCTAACAATTAGTGATCCTTATTCGTTATCCTAATTAATGATCCTTACTTCTGTGACAGGTGGTGATCCTCAGAAGAGCTTTAGGATCAGGATCATGGATCACGTTAAGGATCCTCGTACTGACGATTGCTTATTTATGTTTTGTATTACCTCGCAGGAATAACGAGCTTAACCAAGTCTTGGCGACATTCCTGGAGAATATTCCCAAACTATCCCGCACGTGCTTGGCCAAAAATGGACGTTGTGGAGAACGTGGGAGCTTGGCACAAAAGTCGGATAGTTAGTTTAGGTAGTTAATTTCTATTTTAAAAGGGGTAACGAGCTAGTAGAAAAACACTTAGTCATTTTCAGCTACACACACTCATATACTCGCACACTTGAAGCTCTCGACGAACATTCATTCGTTTTCACTCACTTATACACATTTCACGATAGTGATCCTTGTACCTAGCTCGTTACTATCCGAAGTTGTAAACATTTTTTCATTTATTTGAGCTTGGTGATCGGTAGTTTCCATCACCCGGGGTTTTTTGTGCCGGAGATCAACTCTTGATCAAGGGCTTTTTCCCCGTATAAATCCTTGTGTCATTTGTGCAAATTACACTGAAGTGATCCTTGTTATTGTTCTACATTATTAGCATCATACCCCGTAACAGAGAGTTTGGTTGCAATATCCTCATCAGATTTTTTGACCAAAACAAAACCAAAAGCACAACTTTTGATATGTTAATAATATAACCTTCTTTTGGCTTTATTTCCGTTGTTATAACTTTAGTGCATAAATTTTACTTATGAAAATAGTTTTGTTAGAACATTTTTGGGAACATATTGTAAGAGTATCCTGAGAGATATCCTGCTCAGGATACTGCCACATAACTTATAAAACTCAAGTTATCCAAATAAAAAGGAGAGACAATACCAAAGATTCCTAGAGAGTCAATTCCAGTCTTCCATCATAGGAATGTCCCCAGTGCACATTCATAAGTTTGAATCCATCATTTGAATTGTATGATGTATGTCCCCTGTGTTCAACATATTTGAAGACTTAGGAATGCAAGCATAGTCATACTTTAGCTTTTTTGTAGATAAATCCTGAATATCCTTGGGATAAACCCTCAATATCCTAGGGATAAACCCTTAATATCCTGGGGATAAACCCTTAATATCCTGGGGATAAACCCTGATTTTCATGCGCTACAGCCGGGAGTGTATAAACTCCAAGACTTAGAAAGGTGAAAACCTTTAAACCTTAGAGAGTATGAAAATACCCTTTCGTGAGAGAGGGTGATCAATCCTTATATACCTTTAGGATCCAGGATATAGCCAATAGTAACAAAATTGTCAGCCACTTTTACATGAACTGGTCCCGCTACCTTAAACTATCCCTAGATAACTTGCGCTCCAGGCGGGGTGTTTAAACCCAATTCGTAAGAAAGGTGAATACCTTTAAACCTTTGAAGGGATTAGAATCCCTTATACGTGCGAGAGGGGGCCAATCCTCTAATCCTTCGTAATATCCTGAGCGTGTATCCTGGAGCTTTATCCTGAGGCATATTCTGCAAAAATAATCTTAAACTAAGGTGGGTGTTAGCTTGGCTAACACCCTTCCGATGCTTAAGTCAGTATTGGGTTCGAGATAATAAACAAATTCAAATATATTTAAAAGAGGTAGAATACATACCATTCTGAGATAGAAATTAAATTCTAATCTTACTTGAAATAGAGCTTTAAGTGTATAGCATTCCAGGATCTTGGTAGCATATCCCCCTCCATACTCTTGAGTCGGTATGCTCCTTTCCCTGATTCTGATTCAACCTCATATGGTCCTTCCCACTTTGGAGCGAACTTTCCATCGGCAGGATTAGTAGTATTTTGAAAAGCCTTTCTTAATACCCAATCCCCAACTTGAAATCTTCTAGTCCTTATATTCTTGTTATATGCTCTGGATATCCTCTTTTGATATGCTGCCATCCATAGCCTTGCTGCATCTCTTGGTTCGTCTAAAGTGTCCAAATCTTGGCACAAAGCTTCAGGATTCTGCTCAGGATCCCGGAGGATAGATCTTGCCGTAGGTATCACCATTTCTGTTGGGATCACTGCTTCTGCTCCAAATACCAAGGAAAACGGGGTTTGGCCAGTTGCATTTTTTACCGTTGTTCTAGCAGCCCATAAACAAAGGGTAGTTCTTCTGCCCATCTTCCTTTCTTAGCTCCTAGTCTCTTCTTCAAGTTGTTGACAATTATCTTGTTCGAGGATTCAGCTTGTCCATTTGCTTGAGGATGTACAAGAGTAGATGTGATCATTTTAATTCCCCAACTCTTGCAAAACTCAGTAGTCCTCTTACTTATAAACTGAGATCCATTGTCACAAATGATTTCAGCTGGTACTCCAAACCTGGTCAGGATATTCCTTTTTAAGAAGGATACTACTTCTTGGTCTCTAACTTGAACAAATGCTTCAGCTTCAACCCATTTGGAAAAATAGTCAGTCATTGCCAGCATAAAGACTTTTCCTCCTTGAGCTTTTGGCAATTTTCCTACTATGTCCATCCCCCATTTTATGAATGGCCAAGGGGAAGTTATAGGATAGAGTGGTTCAGCCGGTTGATGTAATATGTTACTGTGCCTTTAACATGCATCACATCTTCGAGCATATTCTGTAGCATCTTTTTCCATTATCGGCCAATAGTATCATGTTCTTAATACTTTTGAAAATAATGACATGCCCCCAGTGTGGTTACCACAATCCCCTTCATGTATATCCTGAAGTACTTCCTTAGTTTTAGGATCCTCCAAGCATCTCAGGTATGGTCCTGCAAGAGATTTCTTGTACAAAACATTATTTATAATGGTGAATTGCAATACCTTCGTCCTAAATGCCTTAGGGTTTTCGTCTTTAGGGATGTGTCCTTCCTTGAGATATCTTATGATTGGAGTCATCCAGGATTCAGTATCCTCATCAGGATCATGACCAGGATCCTGGATGTTTGTTACCTCCTTATCCTGAGCTTTGAAGGGATCCACAGCAGGATATAGGATATGAAGTATCGGTATCTGGGTTCCCTCTGGTATCCTGACTGGTGATCCTAGGTTTGCCAAGGCATCCGCTTCAGCATTATCTTCTCTTGGTACCTGTTCAAGTGTAAAAACATCGAAATATCCTGCTAATTTTTTGAGAATATCGAGGTACTCGATTAACTTCTCACCTTTAACTGCATAGGATCCATTAAAATGATTAGTGATTAACAAGGAGTCAACATATACTTGCAAATTCTTAATATTCATATTTTTAGCCAACTCTAATCCTGCAATTAAAGCGTCATATTCAGCTTCATTATTAGTGGCAAGAAATTCACACCTAATAGCCTGGGGTAATATGTCCCCCTGTGGTGATTTTAGTAGTATTCCCAATCCTACTCCTCTAACATTAGATGCACCATCAGTATATAATATCCAGGATTCTGAGGTTTCTCCTAATTGTTGGACTTCTTGGTCTACTTCATACTGAATATCACTACTGAAATCAGCCACAAAGTCAGCTAGAGCCTGTGATTTTATGGCATTTCTAGGTTCATATACTAAGTCATAAGCACTTAACTTCACTGACCACTTAGCCATTCTGCCTGACATCTCAGGTTTCCAAAGCACATTTTTAACAGGATAATTAGTTTTAACATGAATCCTATGTGTCTCAAAGTAATGACTAAGCTTTGTCGATGCCATAACTAGAGCCAATATTAATTTTTCTAAATGCGAATATCTAGTTTCAGCATCTAATAAACTTTTACTAACATAATAGACAGGATACTGCTGACCTTCATGATCCTTTACAAGGACGGCACTTACAGCATTCCCTGATATTGCGAGGTATAGGGATACTGGTTCACCATTTTCAGGCTTCATCAATAGAGGTGCAGTTGAAAGATACTGCTTCAAATCCTGCAGGGCTGCTACATGCTTCTCTTTCCATTCGAACTTCTTGTTTTTCTTCAGGATATCATAAAATTCCTTACATTTTTCTAAGGATCTTGAGATAAATCTGTTCAATGCCGCTACTCGTCCCGTCAGTCTTTTAACATCCTTCATATTGGTAGGTGACTTGATACCTAAGATGGCTTTGATCTGTTCTGGACTAGCTTCTATCCCTCTTTTAGTTACCATATATCCTAAAAACTTTCCTGCTCCAACTCCAAAATGGCACTTGGCAGGATTTAGCTTCATATTATATTGATCCAGGATATCAAATGCTCCCTTAATATCCTGGAGGTGATCCTCAGCCTTCTTAGATTTTACCACCATATCATCAATGTACACCTCCACGGTGTCCCCCAGCTTGTCTTTAAACATCATGTTCACCAATCTCTGGTACGTCGCACCTGCATTTTTAAACCAAAAGGCATAGCAGTATAACAATAAATACCTGTTGGTGTCATGAAGGCAGTATCCTCCTGGTCTGAAGGTTCCATTTGAATCTGCTGAAATCCTGAGGATGCATCCATGAAGGTTAACATCTCATGGCCGGCAGTAGCATCCACCATTGCATCAATATGAGGAAGAGAAAATGGGTCTTTGGGACAAGCTTTATTCAAGTCTGTGTAATCTACACAAACTCTCCATTTCCCATTTTTCTTCTGTACCACGACTACATTTGCTAGCCATCTTGGAAACTTGAATTCTCTGATCATTTTGGATTTCAATAGCCTCTCTACTTCTTCCTGAATAATCATATTTCGCTCCGGAGCAAATTTCCTTCTCTTTTGTTGGACAGGTTTGAATGATCTGTCAATACCGAGCTTATGTGTTATAATATCTTTGGAAATGCATGTCATATCCTCGTGCTTCCACGCGAATGTTGACATCCTGCATTTCAAAAAGTTAGTTAACTGTTCTTCAATATCCAGAGGGATATTGGTTCCTACGAGCACCGAGATATCCGGATTATCCTGATCCAGGATAATTTTCTTTTACATCCTGCTCTGAAGCCTCCACGATATCCTGGGCCTGCATCTTTAATTTCTATGCTGCATTAGGCTTGGTTGAGGATTTCATTGAGGATGAGTAACATTCCTTCGCCTCCTGCTGATCACTATCAACCTTGACAACCCCCCAAGGGGTAGGGATCTTGAAGCATTGATGATAAGTTGATGGCACAGCTTTCATATCATGGATCCATGGCCTACCCAATATGATATTATAGCAGGATAGGGAGTCCATCACACAGAAGCGTTGTATTGAGTTGACCCCTTCAACATATACTTGTAACTTTATCTCTCCCATTATGTTCCTAGCCTCTCCACTGAACCCAACAAGCATGGTGGATTTCGAAGTGATATCCATTGGAGATACAACCATTCTCTTTAAAGTCTATAGTTGGATTATGTTGACGGAGCTGCCATTATCCACCAATATCCTGCGTACAAAATGGTTAGCCACATATAATGTTATTACCAGAGCATCATAGTGAGGATCCTGGACAGTATCCCTATCATCACTATCGAAGGTGATCACTTTATCAGTTGTGAGGGTAGTCATTCTGGCTGGTTTATCTCCTCTTTCGGCCTTAGCCTCCTTTGCATGTCTCTTAGCCGTAGAATACGAAGTCCCACAAATGTCGGATCCTCCTGAAATAAAGTTGATTATCTTGGCATCCGCAGGAGGTGATGCTGCTCGTTCAGGATCCTTCTCAGTATCCTGACCCTTATTTTTCTTTCTTCCTAGGAGGTCCTTCAGATATCCCTTGCTTAGGAGATAGCTTATTTCTTTTCTTAGAGCAATGCAATCCTCAGTTACATGTCCGAAATCTTCATGGAAGGCACACCATTGTTGATTCTTCTGAGGCCACCTGGCTTTGTCTCCTAAACCCTGCATAGCATACATCAGTTCAGGTATGTTAACAGAAAAACAATATTCAGATAATTCAGGATACTCATCAGGATCCTCGTCTTCAACAACATTCACTTTCTTGCTGTCATTTCTGCCATACGGCTTAGAGCGATATGGTTTAAACGAGGATTCTGATTTCCTATTGGTTGATTCATAAGTGGTAGACAAATTCATCCTCTCTTGCATCTTTTTGTCATCCTCCAGTCTAATATATCTTAAAGCCCTGTTTCGAGCTTCATCCAAGTTCCCGCATGGGTTCATTACAAGATCTTGGTAAAACTGAGAATCTTTTTGCAGCCCCATCTTGAAAGCATGCACAGCTGTTGCAACATCAAGATGTGGAATATCTAAGGATTCTCGGCTAAACTTGTTCACATAGTCCCTTAAGGATTCCTGAGGTCCTTGAGTTATCCTGTAGAGATCACTTGTTAGTTTTTCAAAACTTCGACTTCAAGAAAATTGACTATTAAATAAATTCACTAGGTGATCAAATGATGTAATCGAATGAGGAGGAACGTTTAAAATCCATTTTAAGGCTGATCCTGTTAAGGTAGAACCAAAAACCTTGCATAGGCATGCTTCCTTGAGGTCCGGAGGGATAGGGTTTATCTCCATTCTTTCCCTATACTGGGCAATATGCTCTTCAGGATCTGTAGTTCCGTCATAGAGCTTCATGTTGGGGGTTTGAAATCTTTTTGGGATTTCAGCATCACAAATAGGATATGCAAACCGGGATATCCTGTGGCTGTCTTGGGACACTTCCAGAATTGGCTGGACCACCCCAGGTACACTGGATATCATGTCCTTTAATTTCTGAAGCTCCCTAGAAAATGCTGACGTCATACCTGCATCCTGCAAAGATCCACTATTATTAGTAGCAAGAATATTATTATTATTTGACACGTTAACAGTCTGAGGATTCTGGCCATATCCTAAAACATATCCTAAGCTCCTCGCAGTTGACATCCTGACCGATGAGGGTATTTCAGGAGTATGATTCTGAGAATGGCTAGGCACAATATTTCCCATGTTATCCTCAGTATATACGGCCGAACTGAAGTTCAAAGCTCTGGGCAGTAAAGGAGCGACAATATCCTCAGCGGGCCTGCTTGAGCTGGATTTCAAGAGTTGTATTTCTCTCATCAGCATTTTGGTTGGTTTCCTGCTGTTGCCTCATCTGTTCCTGTACACTACCAAATAAGGTTAGAATTTCATCATTAGAAGCCAAAACAGGACCAGATCCCTGAGTGTTCCGAGTAGGAATAATAGCTTGAGGTTGTGAAGAAGCTTGCATCCTTGGAGGAGGTGGTGGAAGTGCCGAACCAATAGTAGCAGAGGTTGTAGCAGACACGGTGGAGGAGCTCATGTTTGATCTCGAGGTCATTGTAAATAGTGTGGCAAAAAGTTTTGAAAATAGAAAACCAAGTAACGATTTCGCAAAAGTTTTTAGTAGAAATAGCACCACTTGCCCCATGGTGGGCGCCAAATTGTTTTGGTCAAAAATTATCGAAGCAATTAAGTGATCAAATTAGTTAAGTGAGGTAGTGTCCTAAGAAAGTATGTTGAAAATATGCTTATTAAGTTGTATGCAAAAACAGTTTTCAGGATACGACTCGGGATATTGAGCTGTATCTGCGATCAAACAATGAGCAAAAAGTAAAGGGGGTGACACGAGATATACGAGGAAAGCCCTTGATCAATCTAGATCGCCGGCACAAAACCTCGGGAGCTGACAATCGCAGCTGCCTTGTTCTTCTTATTACTTTAAACGTCAGGATACAGTGCAGGATATTGATCAGATCGCTAAGTGTTACAATGCTTTTTGTGAAAGTGAAAGTTGCGAGAGAGTGAAGTGTTAGAGAGCAGTGAGTGTTGTTGTGTCCTATTCGATCTGATTTATCCATCTATTTATAGCTAAGAAATACAAAAAAAATTCCTATAAACGGGGGATGCCTCCGAATATTCCATAGTTAACGTTATGGACCGAGTAAAACGGCTTCAACGTCTTCATTCGAACGACTTAGACTGAGTCTTCTGGGGAAAGGGTCCTCATGAACGTTGTTTTGGTCAAAAATCAGACGAGGATGATGTAACCAAACTCTCTGTTACGGGGTATGATGCTTGAATTGGTAAACAACAATGAAGATCATTAAGAAATGAATTGCACAGGAGACACAAAAATTTATACGAGGAAAAAGCCCTTGATCAGTGAATGATCTCCGGCATAAAAAACCTCGGGTGATGGAAACTACCGATCACCAACTCAAATTAAACAATAATCCCTTTACAACTTCGGATGATAGCGAGCTAAGTACAAGGATCACTATAGTGTATCGTGTAGAAATGTATGAAAAGTGCTAAGTATTTTGCCGAGAGCTGGTGAGTGCAGTTGTACGAGTGTGTGTAGCCAAAAAATAGCCAAGTGTTGTCTAATTAGCTCGCTACCCATTTTAAATTTAGTAAAATATCTAAATAACTAACTATCTGCAATTCATGCCTTCTCCCCACGATCTCCATAACGTTCACCATGGTCAAGCATGTGCGGAATAAACGTGGAATATTCTCCAGGAACGTTACCAAGACTAAGTCCAAGCTGGTACTCCTGCAAAACAATATCGAATTCAAAGCAGACAATCATTAGTATAAGGATCCTTAGGATGATCCATGATCCTGATCCTGAAGCACTTCTGAGGATCACTAACTGACAAGAAGTAAGGATCACCAAGCAGGATAATAATTGAGGATCACAGGTCATTAAGAAATCTTCCCCTAACAATTGCCCCCAAAATATAAGGAGTAATATTGTAAATAAACGAGTTGTATTTTGTTGATCTTATCCGCAACAAACTAACGGATAAATAGCCGTTACGATCGAACTAGCCGTTGCAAACCTGACGTCACTGAAGTGACTATCCTGCAAATCATCATTATAAATAGGAGTTAGAGATAGGATCAATTTGCATTTAAATCCAAGAGAAACTCCCTTTAAATTCTCATCCGAAGATCAATCAGGTATCTCTTTTCCCATTTTTCCTTCTCTTGCTCTGTTTTTCTTTCTTTACCAATCATCACGTTAAGAATGATGCTCTGATCCTCCCCCGCCAAGGATCACCAGAAGAATAGCCCCTTGAAGAGTCAAGGGATCATCAAAGATTCAGCGAATGAGAGGTGTTGCTTTACTGATCCACAAGTAGATAAGATCCGACACTGCTTTCCGGCGACCACCTTTTTCAAACCCTTCGATCCCACTGTTCTGAGCGACTATATTTCTAAGACATGGGTAGCTTTTCATGTTACCCCATTCACCATAGGATACACCTATCCTTTTCCAGCCTTTACCCAATCCTTTTTCTCCCTTACCGACATCTCCTATATCCAAGCTATGCCGATGATCTGGAGGGTCTTATATACCCTTGAAAGGATCATAGAGCAGGAAGGGATTGATTTAGGAATGTCAGAACTGGCAGAGATGTATGATCTCACGACGTTTGGATCCCACCGATATCTGTTTAAGCGAAAACCCGGTGAAGAACACCCCATTTTTAAAGCCACCAAGAATGATACAAATTGGAAACGACGTTTTTTCTTTGTCAGAAGGGATTCTATTCCAAACGGAAAGGATCTACCAAGGAAGTGGTCCACCCATGGTAGGACAGAGGATCCTGAGAAGGATCACCAGGTAATCTTGCTCTTGTGGTAGGATCACTAACCCCCTTTTGTTTTATGTTATGCAGCTGTCACTGTTTCACACCTCATACCGTCTCCTGATACTAAGGAAAGGCTTTCTGCTTTTAGAAGACTCGGTCCTGAAACAAGATCATTCAAGACAATCACCCAGGATTCTCAAGAGGTATCCTCAGGCTCAGTCACCATGTCAAGTAAGTATCATGTTTTTTGTATAGTTAAAGACTTAAATAAATAGTTAAATGGAAATAGGATAAGGATACTTATCTGTTTTGAATGTGTAGGTGCCGGAAAAGCTTCCAAGCCTGCCTCCCAGTTCAACATTGCCGACCTTGACACTGTTCGATCCAGAAAGAAGAAGGCCACTGCCAGCCCTAGTGTCTCCATCCCCAAGGCACCCACTAAAGGAAGAGGCGGCAAGAAGAGGAAAAACTCTGAGATAGAGGATCTACAAGGCCTGCAACTGATCCGCCACCAGTTCCTTGAATACTTCAATGACGTGAGGATCACCAATTCTGCCTAGGTATCCTACTTATTTGAGGATCACCTGATCTTGAACTGCTTTGTCTTTTTTGCAGAAATTTGCTGAGATTGAAGACTACGTGGGGAGCGTTGAGGAGCTGGATAAGAAGATTGCTGACCTCCAACAAGTTGCAGTGCTCAAGCATCTTAAGATTGCTGATCTCGAAAAAGCCCTTCAAGACGCCAAGACTCAGACAGCTAAAATCTTGATCGACATTGACTACGAGAAGCATGATCTCATAGAAGGTGCAAAGGTCTCCGCTGCCATCACAATGTACAAGACAAAACTGAAGATGGCCCAGGAAGCTCAAGATCCTGACTTCGACAGAAGCAGCTGGGATGTTGAGGGCTGGAAGGCGAGGTTAGCTGATCTAGAAGATGATGAGGAGGCTGAGGAGGTTTTGGCGATCGAGGATGGAGGCAGTGTGAAGGATCAGGTGAAGGATACCGAAGCTGGAGGGGATGAAGATGCAGCAAAGGTGTAGGCTGCACGATTGGGCAATGATGGACATTTCTAGACGTAGCCGGAGCCCAATTTTTTAAATTCGGTAGTAGTTTGTTTTGTGGTTGTGCTGTTTTAAAACAATGATGGTCTGTATTTGAACAATAGTTTTAGGATTAAGGATCTAGGATCCTTTGGATAATAGGTAGGATTACAAATGGTGGAGGGATCCTCTGTTTGGGGGATGAAGCCATTGTGATCCTGCCGCCTTTGATTTCCTGCACTTGCTATAACCGCATAAACAATGGACACCCGTTGCCAACCCATGTGGACGGGCCAAGTTTTGCTGGTAGAAACGTGGGTTGGCAATTTTGACAACCTTCGACGGTTAAACCTTTGTTAATAAAATAACTTTACTCTTTTTTGGCTTATCTTGTGTTGTTATCCTTGTTTGTCCTTTTAATTTTCAAATTTTTTTTTTTTGATGTACACTTGTCTGAGTAAGAAAAGTTGAACAAATTAGATAAAAAATATTTAGAATATGATCCAGGATCAAATATCCTATAGTTGAAAAATTCCAAAAAGTGGTATATTTTAAGGATCATGAGTTCAGTTGTCAAAGTATAAGGGTTATTCAAATAATCAATGAATAAAATCGAAATAGTTAAGGATCATACCTGGGGATCCAAGTTAGGATCCTAACCCTTAATACTATAACCAGGATAACCATAGGACAAACCTTAGTAAGAAGTAAGGATCAAGGATCCTTGGTTGTTTAACTTCGAAGACCTGAAATAGAACATAGCTTGGGACTAAGCCATTATAAGATAAAAGTTAGCAACTGGGGACAAGCCCAAAGGATAACTGGGGACAAGCCCAAGGATAACTGGGGACAAGCCCAAGGATCGTGTATGAACTGGAGTATGGCCCTAACTGGCGACTATCCAAACTTAGTGGCATGAAAATGCCAAAACCTTAGCTAACGTGAAAACGTTAGAAACCTTAAGAACGGTTGTATGGTACGTCTACCATTATACATAGGATCCTAGGTATAGCCAGTACAATGGAATTGTCAGCCCCTAACGCGAGTACTGGTCCCACTGCCATGAACTATACCAGGATCATCGTGCGCTACTGGCGAAACTGGGGTCAAGCCCAAATAACTAGTTGCTTCTGTAGATAATCAACCCTTTGCTAAGGATACCTGAACCTTCAAAACTCAGAATCACGTGAAAGGTGGATAAAGGATGCAGGATCCTTATCCTTATATGAGAAAATAAGAGAACGAAATAGTTTGAGATTAGAATGTTACCAAAATAAGGATCATCTGTGCCTTAAGGATACTTTAAGGATACTTATCATGTGAGGATCATGGATCCTTATCACATGAAGTATTTCTTCAAATGGACAGCATTCCAGGCTCTAGGTAGCAAATCACCTTCCATTGTTAGCAATCGATATGCCCCCTTTCCTGCCTCAGCTTCAATCAAGTAAGGTCCTTCCCATTTTGGTGCTAACTTTCCATCAGCAGGATTGGTGGTATTCTGAAATGCTTTCCTTAGTACCATATCACCAACTTGGAATTTCCTGGTCCTGACATTTTTGTTGTAGGCTCCAGCCATTCTTTGCTGATAACTGGCCATCCTTATCCTTGCCAAATCTCTGATTTCTTCTATAGTATCCAGGTCTTGAACCATCATCATTTTCCTCAGGATCACGAATACTTGTTCTAGCAGTTGGAACCACCATTTCTGTAGGGATCACTGATTCTGCCCCAAATACCAAAGAGAATGGAGTTTGGCCTGTAGCATTCTTAGGAGTTGTCCTATCAGCCCAAAGCACATAAGGTAGTTCTTCTGCCCATTTCCCTTTCTTGGATCCAAGCTTCTTCTTCAAATTGTTGATGATGATCTTATTGGAGGATTCTGCCTGACCATTAGCTTGTGGGTGGACTGGTGTTGATGTTATCATCTTAATCCCCCAGCTGTCACAAAAGTTAGTAGTTCTGCCCCCAATGAATAGCTTGTGGAGGGAAGCGACGGCACCGGTTAGAGTAGTGGAAACTCTTACTGTGGAGGGGAGGAGAGGAAGAGGCAGACCCAAACTGACATGGGATGAGCAGATTAGGCATGATCTACTAGAGTTGCATCTTTCTGAGGACATGGTCCACGATAGGACTTCGTGGAGGCGTAGGATTAAGGTTAAGGACTTCTAGAGGATATTGTAGAAAGGTTTTAGGTGTTCTTCATGGACGTAGGCTTTTCCTTTTCTTTAAGGGACTTCTCCGATGATTGCCCTTCTTGTGTCTATGATGTTGTATGCTATTATACATGATTTACATTATGTTTACGCTTAAAATGATGTTGCATGCCATTATACATGATTCACATTATATTGTCCCACTCTTATCTTAGTATGGGCGACTTCATATTCATGCATTCTTTGACCTGATATGTTGGTTTGCTGTTCGCTTTCGAGCCGAGGGTCTCTCTGGAAGCAGCCTCTCTATCCCTATGGATAGAGGCAAGGTCTGTCTACATCCCACCCTCCCCAGACCCTATAAATAGCTCTGCTATCTATGGGATATACTGGGTATGGTTGTTGTTGTTGTTGTTGTTGTCACATATAATTTCAGAAGGAATACCAAATCTAGTTATAATATTCCTTTTAATGAAGGATATAACTTCCTTTTCTCTGACTTGGGCAAAAGCTTCAGCCTCTATCCACTTGGAGAAGTAATCAGTCATAGCAAGCATGAACACTTTTCCACCAGGTGCCTTAGGGAGCTTACCAACTATATCCATACCCCATCTCATAAATGGCCAAGTGGAGGATATAGGATGCAAAAATTCAGCTGGTTGATGAAGGATATTGCTGTGTCTCTGACAAGGATCACATTTCTTAGCATACTCCACAGCATCTCTCTTCATAGTTGGCCAATAGTATCCTGTCCTCAGGATTCTTGAGAATAATGCCCTGCCTCCAGTGTGGTTTCCACAATCTCCTTCATGGAAGTCTTTTAAAACTTCTTGGATTTCAGAATCCTCAATGCATCTTAAATATGGTCCTGCAAGAGATCGTTTATACAACATATTATCTAAAATTGTGAATTGAGATACCTTAATTTTGAAAGCCCTAGGGTTTTCTCCTGTAGGAATCTCTCCATGTTGTAAGTATCTCATGATTGGGAGGATCCATGATCCTGAATGAGATTGAGTATCCTCACTAGGGATAATTGTAGAATCCTCTCCTATTTCCATAGCCACATGATCCTCAATGGCAGGAGCCAGGATATGGATAATGGGGATACTTATATCCTCCGGGATCTTCAAAGATGATCCTGATCCTCATATGCTTAGCAATTTGCAAGCCAGCTATCAAGGCTTCATATTCTGCCTCATTGTTAGTGGTTTGGAACTCACAAGCTATAGAGTGGGGTATTATGTCCCCCTGTGGCGATTTTAGTAGTATTCCAAGCCCTGTTCCTTTGACGTTTGAGGATCCATCAGTATAGAGTATCCAAGGATCCTTGGTCTCCTCTAGCTGCTGGACTTCTAACTCAGCTTCCTTTTGCAAATCACTACTGAAATCTGCCACAAAGTCGGCTAATGCTTGGGATTTAATGGCTGTCCTGGGTTCATATCTTATATCATATGCACTAAGCTTCACTGCCCACTTAGCCATCCTTCCTGGCATTTCAGGTTTCCTGAGGACATTCTTAATTGGAAAATTAGTTTTGACGATAATGGCATGAGTTTCAAAATAATGTCTCAATTTAGTAGATGCCATAATTAATGCAAGGATAAGTTTTTCTAAGTGTGAATACCTGGATTCAGCATCAAGTAAACTCTTACTTACATAATAGACAGGATGTTGTGTACCTTCGTGATCCTTAACAAGGACGGCACTTACTGCTTTTGAGGATACCGCAAGATATAAGGATAACACATCTCCTTTTTCTGGTTTCATCAAGGCCGGGGCCGAGGATAGGTAATCCTTAAGAGCTCTTAAGGCACTTTCATGATTCTCAGTCCACTCGAATTTCTTGTTCTTCCTTAGGATATCATAGAATTCCTTGCACTTTTCTGAGGATTTGGATATGAATCTGTTTAAAGCTGAAATCCTGCCTGTTAACCTCTGAACATCCTTAGCATTGGCAGGGGACTTGATGTTCACTATAGCTTTGATTTGTTCTGGACTGGCTTCAATGCCTCTCTTTGTCACCATATATCCTAAGAATTTACCTGCTTTAACACCAAAGTGACATTTTGAAGGATTAAGTTTCATGTTATATTTGTCAAGGATATTGAATGCTTCCTCCAAGTCCCTTAGGTGATCCTCAGCCTTTTTGATTTTACCACCATATCGTCTATGTAAACCTCCATAGTTTGTCCAATCTGATCCTTGAACATCATATTCACTAGCCTTTGATAAGTTGCACCTGCATTTCTTAGTCCAAATGGCATAGCAATATAACAGTATATACCAGTTGGAGTCATAAAGGCTGTATCCTCTTGATCGGATGGTTCCATCTGAATTTGTTGAAATCCAGATGAAGCATCCATAAAAGTTAACAGTTCATGACCCGCAGTTGCATCCACCATGGAGTCAATGTGGGGTAATGGGAAAGGATCCTTGGGACATGCCTTATTTAAATCAGTGAAATCGACACATACGCTCCACTTTCCGTTTTTCTTTTGAACAACAACCACATTGGCCAACCATCTTGGATACTTGACCTCTGTATTCATACCTGCTCGGAGTAATTTCTCTACCTCCTCCTGGATAATGGCATTTCTTTCTGGTGCAAATTTCCTCCTCTTTTGATGGATTGGTTTGAAGGACCTATCAATGCCAAGTTTGTGAGTGATTATATCTTTAGATATACCTGTCATGTCTTCGTGTTTCCATGCAAAGGTAGTCTTTCTCCTTTTGAGGAAGGATATGAGGTCTTCCTTCATTTCGCCAAGGATCCCTGATCCTATATAAACTTTAGATTCAGGATCATCAGGATCCACAAGGATTTCTACTACATCCTGCTCTCTTGCCTCCAAGACATCCCTTGGAGGATGCTTTAATTGCTATTGCTCCCTTGACTTTGAGGCTGGTTTCATTGATGAGGTGTAGCAGTTCTTAGCTTCTTGCTGATCACTATCAATCTTCACTATTCCCCAAGGACTAGGAAGCTTCACACATTGATGATAAGTGGATGGGACCGCCTTCATGTCATGTATCCAAGGCCTGCCAAGGATAACATTACAACAAGATAAACAGTCAATAACACAAAATTTTTGGTAAGAATGTAGGCCTTCAATATAGATTGGGAGTTTAATGTCCCCCAGAGTATTCTTAGTCTCGCCACTAAATCCCACGAGCACAGAGGATCTTGGTATGATATCGGATTCAGGAATATTCATCTTCTTGAGGACATCAAGCTGGATAATGTTCACAGAGCTTCCTCCGTCTATAAGGATCCTGCGAACAAAATGGTTAGAAATAAAAAGAGTGATAACCAAACCGTCGTGATGAGGATCCTGAATGTCAATACGATCATCCTCATCAAAAGTTATAACTTTTCCTTCGGAGACACTGGATGTTCGAATGGGTCTATCTCCATTATCCATCTTGGTTTCCTTTGCATGTCTTTTAGCTGCAGAGAAGGATGTTCCACAAATGTCTGATCCTCCAGAAATAAAGTTTATAACTTGCGCATCTGCTGGAGGGGCTGGAGCTTTCTCTGGGATCCTTTCAGGATCCTGAGTCCTTGACTTCTTTCTCCCCAATAATTCTTTCAAGTGCCCCTTGCTCAACAAGTATCCAATTTCTTTTCTCAGTGCGATGCATTCTTCTGTGAGATGCCCAAAATCTTCATGATATGCGCACCACTTTGACTTATCTTTAGTTGCAGCTGGTCTGTCATTTTTCCTGGGCAATCTAGCTTTATCACCTAAATTCTGCATCGCAAGGATTAGTTCATTGTTATCAACAGAAAAGCAATATTCGGAAATTGGAGGATAATCCTCATCATCCTCTTCTTGTTCAACAACATGCACATTCTGGTTATCAGATTTGTTATAGGATCTGAACTTGTTGTTCTTGAATGAGGATCCTTGCTTCTCTTGCCTTGAGGATCCTGCTAACCTCTCCTGGATCCTTTTGTCATCCTCTAGCCGGATGAACCTAAGGGCCCGGGTTCTTACCTCATCTAGATTCCTGCATGGTGTCATAACAAGATCATCATAGAATAATGAATCCCTAAGCAATCCCATTTTAAAGTCTTCAACAGCCGCAGCTATATCCAGGTTAGGGATATCTAAGGATTCTTTACTAAATTTAGTGATATAATCTCTTAATGATTCATTATGACCTTGGGTTATCCTATACAGATCACTAGTTAAACGCTCAAATTTTCTACTACAAGAAAACTGGTTATTAAATAGGTTAACTAGATTAGCAAACGAGGTAATAGAGTAAGGGGGAAGACTTAGCAGCCATTTAAGAGCCAATCCAGTAAGAGTGGATCCAAATCCCTTGCACAGACATGCTTCCTTTAACCTATCTGGGATGGGATTGATCTCCATCCTTTCCCTGTACTGTGCTCTGTGTTCTTCAGGATCTGTTGAATCGTCATACAACTTCATGGTAGGCACGTGGAACCTCTTGGGTATCTCAGCATCACAGATTGGTGGTGCAAAACGAGATATCTTGTGGCTCCCATATGCAATCTCCGGGATAGGCTTGACCACTCCTGGGACACTTGATATCATATCCTTTAACTTTCGTAATTCTCTGGCCATGGCATGATTGATACCTGTATCCTGCATAAGGCCATGGTTAGTGGTATAAGAATTATTGAAAGTGTTACCTCCCATTGGGTTCAAATTAGGAAGAGCGGATGTGAATCCATATTGTTGGGGCTCTGGAATGACCGATGGACCAGTAGAAGCAATGGTCTGCATTGGAATAAAATCTCCCTGATGGATATCAGAACTCCCTGATTGCAAACTCCTTAAGGATCCCGGGATCTGGAAGGATCCATGAAACTGATAGGATCCTTGGACCTGGAAGGATCCTGGGACGTAGGAAGATCCTTGAACCTGGGAGGATCCTTGAAACTGAGAGGATACTTGAACCTGGGAGGATCCTGGAACATAGGAAGATCCTTGAACCTAGGAGGATCCTTGAACATAGGAGGAACCTTGAAACGGCCAGAATCCTTGAATCTGCTGCGCTCCTGAGTATCCTCCTGAGCTTACAAAGGATCCTATATGCTGAGGATGGGATCCTGCTGGTTGGAAGTATGACCCTGAAGCCTGAGTCATTGCTGATGATCCGTAATGCACTCCTTTTGGTCCTCCCACATATTGAACGTCTGGAACCGCTGAAGGCTGAGAAGTTATAACCGGAGTATCAAAATTCAGAGATCTGGGCATCAGTGGGGAATGATCCTCTGCCGATCTCTTCTGTTTCTTGATGTCTCCAATTTCTCTAAGAATCCTTTCATTGGTCTTATCCTGCTGCTGTATATGCTCCTTCATCTGCAAAATCAGAGTAAACAAGTCACTAGTAGTGGGAGTATAAGAAGCAGAAGAAGTTGGGGGTTTTGAGAAAATGGGAGTTGGTTTCTTCTCGGCATTTTTCTGAGGTCCAGACGGTGGTGGAGGCAAAGGTGGAATGCCCTGGGATGAAATGACTGCAGACATCGCACTGGAGGTGTTCTTTGATGATGAAGCCATCTGCTTGGATGTAACGAACCGAAATGATCACAAAAATGAGAATTTCTTAGGAATGAAGCACCAATTGCCCCACGGTGGGCGCCAAACTGTTTTGGTCAAAAATCAGACGAGGATGATGTAACCAAACTCTCTGTTACGGGGTATGATGCTTGAATTGGTAAACAACAATGAAGATCACTAAGAAATGAATTGCACAGGAGACACAAAGATTTATACGAGGAAAAAGCCCTTGATCAGTGAATGATCTCCGGCATAAAAAACCTCGGGTGATGGAAACTACCGATCACCAACTCAAATTAAACAATAATCCCTTTACAACTTTGGATGATAGCTAGCTAAGTACAAGGATCACTATAGTGTATCGTGTAGAAATGTATGAAAAGTGCTAAGTATTTTGCCGAGAGCTGGTGAGTGCAGTTGTACGAGTGTGTGTAGCCAAAAAATAGCCAAGTGTTGTCTAATTAGCTCGCTACCCCTTTTAAATTTAGTAAAATATCTAAATAACTAACTATCCGCAATTCATGCCTTCTCCCCACGATCTCCATAACGTTCACCATGGTCAAGCACGTGCGGAATAAACGTTGAATATTCTCCAGGAACGTTACCAAGACTAAGTCCAAGCTGGTACTCCTGCAAAACAATATCGAATTCAAAGCAGACAATCATTAGTATAAGGATCCTTAGGATGATCCATGATCCTGATCCTGAAGCACTTCTGAGGATCACTAACTGACACAGAAGTAAGGATCACCAAGCAGGATAATAATTGAGGATCACGGGTCATTAAGAAATCTTCCCCTAACAAACGTTACAAGCTTGGACTCGTATTCCTGCACATAATCCGTTAGTAATCCTCAGGATACCATTCAGGATGTTACCAATATCCTGAATCAGCATCCCGGACATGAACATATATCATACAACCAAGATATAATTTAAGATATTACCCAGGATATGAGCTCAGAATTTCACCCATTACAATATTTTTCGAATAAAAATGGCTATATTTCGTTACCAAAAAAAAGTTTTTTTTTTTCGAGTAACGGTTATGGATGCACATGTGCATATGTATTATTTCTTGGACAAATTCCGTAATATATTACTAGTAGTAGAAAAATGCACTTTCATTTACATTACAATCTGCAATACACTACTTTTTACATTACCAATATTAAGAATGCACATGTGCATCATTATGTATAACCATCAGATAACGTGTTTTGGTACAAAAAGTTTGTGATTTTAAATGATGAAGTAGGCCCATATAAATGTGTTTTGGTTAGTTATATCTAGTTGTTGATGGTTTGATTATATTTGTCACTTTATGATGTAATATGTTGTTTGGATGGTATAAAGGGTGTTGATGTATGTGTAATAAAGTAAAATATTAGTAATAGTATTGTATTATGGATGGTAGGAGGCAATAGTATTGTATTACGGATGGTATGAGGTAATGGTAGTATATTATGGATAGTATTATAGATGAAAGGGAAAGTGTATTGAAAGTGGTGTACCAAAACACATTATAACATGTTCATACATATAGATGCACATGTGCATTTCTAGTGTTGTTAATGTTATAACAAGTTCATATATATATAGATGCACATGTGCATTTCTAATATTGTTAATGTAAAAGGTAGCGTATTATGAATGGTAGTGTAAATGAAAATGCAATTGTCTGATATTAGTAATATATTGCGGAATTTGTCAAATAAATGATACCTATGCGCATGTGCATGGATAATTGTTACTCGATTTTTTTTTTGTTTTTTTAGTGACGAAATATAGCGATTTTTTCATAAAAAATAGTAAAAGAAAATTTGAGTGTTTTTTATTTTTTTAGATATTTTTTGGTTGTGTTCTCGCGGTTCTCGCAATAAAGGGTGGTTGCTAACGGATTCTTCTCTCTCATATATATATATATATATATATATAGGGTAAGGTTCATGCGAGAACCACCTTCATTGCGAGAACCAATGTGAACACAACCAAAAATACCTAAAAAAACCTAACCCCCACACCCAAAAAACCTAACCCCCCAACCCCCCCAAAAAAAAAAATCTAAAAAAAACCTAACCCCCCTCCCCCACCCACCCCCCCCCCCCCCCCTAAAAAACCTAAATCCCCTCCCCCGCCGAACAAAAATCTAAACCCCCCAACCCCAAGCTAAAATGCTAAAAACTAAACACTCAAAAAACCTAAAAAAAAATCAAAATAAACACACAAATTTGTTTTTTAATATTTTTTACATTAAAATCGCTACTTTTAGTAGCCAAAAATTTTTTTTTAAATTAAAAAAAAAATTTTGGCTACTAAAAGTAGCGATTTTTTTTATAAAAAATATTAAAAAAAAAAATTTGTGTGTGTTTTTAGCTATTTTTATGTATTTTTTGTTGTGTTCACATTGGTTCTCGCAATAAAGGGTGGTTACTAACGGATCTCTCTCATATATATATGTGTATATATATATATATATGTGTATATATATATATATATATATATATATATTGTGAGGTTCATTGGGGAACACTAAAAAAGTGGGGAACAGTGGGGAACCGACTCAAACGAACTCCGATTGGACTCATTCCAGCGGCGTTGGAACCGTCTCGTCGAACCCTAACTAGGATCTCTTAACCCTAAACCCTAAATCATAACCCCTAAACCCTAAATATATTAGGGTTTGGCTTTTAGGGTTTAGCTTTAGGGTTTAGCCTTAGGGTTTAGCCTTAGGGTTTAGAGTTTAGCTTTAGGGTTTAGCTTTAGGTTTAGCGTTTAGGGTTTAACTTTTAGGGTTTATAGTTTAGATTTTATGGTTTAGCTTAGGTTTTAGCCTTATATTTTAGCTTTAGGGTTTAGAGTTTAGAAGTTAGGATTTAGGGTTTAGGGTTAAGAGATCTTAGTTAGGGTTCGACGAACCGGTTCCAACGCCTCTGGAATGAGTCCAATCGGAGTTCGTTTGAGCCGGTTCCCCGCTGTTCCCCACTTTTTTAGTGTTCCCCAATGAACCTTCCTCTATATATATATATATATATACTAGTCATTTACCCGCGCGATGCGGCGGGAAACATCACTTGGGTTGGTGAGTTTAGAGCTATGTACGAGGAGGTTTGGTTTTGAGCCATAATAAACATTTGAAGTCACATACGATCCACCTAAGTCACATAGTGATATGTTTCCCGCAACAATACGCGGGTAAATGGCTAGTAATATAATAAACATTTTCTTTTATTTGAAAATTATAGGAATGAATTATCTATTAACTAACATTACAAAATCAATAGGGCGGTGGTCTATTGACAAAGACAAAATCTTTAAACACTTAGGTTTGAGAGAGGAATGTCTGGTGTTCAAATCCCACAAACGACACGGATTAAAAGAAATTTGCCATTCAAAAAAATAACATTACAAAATACTCAACAAATTCTATAAAACTTATAACAAAACAAGTTGTTCAACTCGACCAAATCGTGATTTTATTAGTGTTTGAGTTAATCTTAATTGGTTAGGGGTGTTTATAAGTAACTGAAACTAACTGATACGCCCAAATCCAAGAAAATCGGTTGGTTTGGCTAATTTAAGATTTATACAGTCGTTTTACTTTTGATTTAGACCTGTCAATTTAAAACTCATAATTAAAACAAAAGTAGCAAAGATTATCTGATTCAATTTTGGCCTTTTGGACATGAACTCTTTTGTAATAACCGATTTTTCATGACAAATTATACATATAAACAGTTGACCAAGCTGTAAGTGCAAAAGCAGTTAAGTCCACATCATAAGCATTGCACACTCCTGTTGCCCAACACTAAACAACTGTGCCATTATACCTGCATTTTCCATTCAAATTACCTCTTTTTAAAACTAACTCTGTTCGACTTTTACAAGTAAAAAGTCCTTGTTGGACTTTCTAAAGTCAAAAGTCAGAGATGCTTATTGATATTCACACCAGGAGGCAGAGCAAACATGATCGACAACACAAATCTAAAGAGCGGATCCAGTGGAAGCAACCCCATCATTGCCGCCAAATTGATCACACCAATGCCAATGACGGGAAGAATCAGGTAACGCACTATGATAACCGTGATGATGATTGTGGGCCCCACACTTGCCTTTCGTAAACCTATCAAAAAATAACACCTAGAAACTTAAAAATCGAACTCGTTTTTATACATGTTAATTTAAAGCCCATTTGCGTACCTTGTGTGAGGTTGCCTCCAAGTATAAGAGTTAGACAAGGTATGGTGGTTCCATCCCTACGGCAACAGAAATAAACATATTAATAAATCTTATTTTTGTAAAGGTTTTAATGCTAGAGAAATTGTAATTATGGTCACCCAAGTAATGCCATGGAGTCTTGGACCACTCGTAAAGGAGCTCTTTCACTGACCAAAAGGTTTTTTACCCATGGGATTGCCCCGAACACAAGCCCTGCAAACTAATGAACAGTTATTGCAGTGTTGTGTTTAAAACCTTGTAAATTGATAGAATGTTATACTTACAGAGCCAATGGTCGAGGGAGCTAGTAGTTGCTCTAGAATTTTCTTCAACATTTCTACCGAATGATCCAAAAACGACCCGCCTTTTCTCTCTTCCTTCTCTGTGGATCGTTGATGCGCAATCTGCAAATCATGAATACAAATACGAGTTAGATTTACGAACATACATGAAGAATTCAAGTGGCTGGATGCTTACACATTGGTTTTCTGTATCATCGTTACTGAAGTTTGATGAAGGCATGATTCTATCACCATGATCATGATATTCCTTATTTAGGAGACGTGTGTTTTGATTTGCATCCAAGTCTGTATTTGCTTCGTTCGACAATTTCCCAATTTATTTCATTGCATTGTACTTTAAAGCTGAGCCTTGGATCATCTGGAAAGTACATGTCCATGTGTAAAAACTACCCAACCGCACAAAACCGTTTCATAATGATCAATGCGTTTTTTCTTGATCAATACATAATATCTTTAAAGGGTAGTTTAGACATTTTACGGATAGTAAACACTTCTAGAGAATTATATCTATACTTGTATTTAAGAACCAAGAATGCGCTAGCCGCTAGGGTGGTAATCATTACCCATTCTTTAAATAGTGGGTTGATTTGGGTTAGAAGTATTTGCATATGGGTTCATTTTGGTCCATTCCAATTATACAACGGGTCAATATGGGTACGCTCATATTATACAACGGGTCAAATGGGTATGCTCATATTATACAACAGGTCAATATGGGTATGCTCATATTATAAAACAGGTCAAATGGGTATAAAACTTGCTAATTTAAAATGCGTCCAAATGAGTCAGCACTACCCATGACCATTGTTTGTCATCACCACAAGACCACTAACCGCCATATGAATAATATAGTGGGAGAACCTATTTAAATATTTTTCCATTATGGTCAGAAACCGTTTTGACCCGAACCCATTTTGCGCATAACCTATTTTGACCCGAACCCGTTCCATTACCCCGACCAACATATAAACAGATTAAGATACATTGTAAATAATATTTGAGACACTAATTACTTGCAAAAAAAATCAAAAACATGATAATGGGTTAAAAGAACCAAAGCATACTTTATTAGGTCTTAATGACCAAAACACACTTGTAACAGGTCAGAAAAACCCAAAGACACCTTATCAGATCTTAATGGCTCAAACAATATAACATTAAGAAAATTAATAATCACTATGAGAGTTATTTGATCTTTTATGGTTTCTTTTACAATCTTTCAAAATTTCTTTCATCTTAAAAAAAGTTAATATGATTTAAGAAAGTTAATATGATTTAGTCTTTTGCAGACACCATTTTTTTTCTTTTCAATTCATTAGTTTTACAGGAAAAAGTTAATATGATTTAAGAAATAGGTTATAATAGTGGTGATCCAGATTTTGAAAGGTTCTATGCATTTTAAATATAATCTGCTTTAAATTCAGTCTGTTTGATGCACTCCACCAGTTCAATCTGATTAGAAGAAAAGGTTAATATGATATACGGAAGTAGAATATGATAACGAACTAATGGTAATCCACTTTTTAAAAGTTTTTTACGCATTTTGAATATAGTTTGCTACAAAACCACTCCATTTGAGGTACTTGACCCACACAATGCGCTTTCATTTATAAACAGCTCCGAAATTGCAAAGCTAATTTAAACAAAATCCATTTATCTAGACAAAAAAAGAACATTAAAACTGGTTTCTTGCAACTTGTTTAGAAAAAAAAAAGGTAACTAACACAAAACACAAATCGGGACATACCTGGACGTTGGTAAATACTTCATACACAGATCAATAACGGAACATACCTGGTGGATGATCTAGATATATAATCATGTTAAATGTGCTCTGCAGGTTCATAATGATCCACACAAAACACGCGCCATGGAGATGGCACATGAATACTTCTCCTTTGCAACCCCCGCAAATCGGTCTCGTAAATTGACATCAGTTGACAAATTTGGCTCAGTTGACCAAACAGAGAGTACCTAACACAATGACAATGCACAAATTTTTTCCTCAATGAACACAATATCAATGTCAAAACTCAAAACACCTCACTAAAGAGTAAGAGAAAAGACACAAAAAAACGCACTTAATACCTGGACCATGACGTTCGGACTCATTGCTGGCAACTTGAATTTTTCCATATAATTTATGAGACACGTCCACCATACCAGACGCTCACGTTGGGGAGGGGAAAAACATCATATGTTACGACTTTCACAAAAATGACACGAATCACTGATGCATGCTGGCGTACAAAAGGATTTAGCAATACTAACCACTCTCGTCCGGTTCACCAGCTACTTTTCCAATGTTCACTCTTGCCGTGTCCTCCTTGTGCCTGCATTAGACCATTATCATCATATCATACGCGTTCATTGTTTAAATAAACAAAATAATCTATCACTTCCACAAATAAAAACAAATAGGGGAAGATGTTTATTACCAAAACCATGACGCGCCATTGCTTTCGACCACCCTTTTCTAGGAATTACATAAGCAGCCTTCCTAATTTAATCATGGCATTTTCTGCAAATAAGCCAACAATAAAATCAAATCGAATAATCTGTAAAAACATCTGGATGTCTATAAAAAAAGAGAATTGGCCATAATCCAATGTCATAACATTAGGTAAACGATAAAATACCTGAAAGTAGAATAATTAAATTGAGACAGATGCAGATCCGTGGTACCAGATTGATAATTTTTCATAATTTCCGCCATTCAGACAATGGAACCGGTACTTGCTCATGAACGTACATCTTTTCATAAACAAAACACAATGTTAACATCAAATACAACTAATATCATGAAGAAAACAAAATAAATCTATAAAAAATGAACCGAGTTTTCTAGGTATAATACATATAAATCCACAAAATCACATATAATGCAATAAACTTGAAATGACATTAAAAATAACAAACAAAACTACAACCCGCAACCACAGCTATTGACCAGTTGGGGCCTAACAGCACCTCGCCTTCTACTTCTGAAAAAAAAAGCAACCAAAGTCCCCTATTTTACCTGAAATTGAAGAAAATAAATGATTTACTGGTGTTGGTTCTTACCTTGTTGTTATAGAAAGCTTGTTTATGCCATATATCTCCGGAATCTCTACTTACCAAACCCTTGTTTTCCTAAACTTGAGCATGCAGTCGCGAATTCCAACCAAAACCTCATCAATAATCTAGTCATCGCCACCAGATCTATATGAAATCCAGCGGTAACCATCTCCGTTTTTGTCGGAACCCTAGATCTTAACACCCTAATTGTTACTGCCGCTGTTCAACCTTGTAACCAAAACCAAAAAGAGAAAGCTAGTGATAAATTGTAAGATTAATCTTAACAAAGAATCAAAATTGGATGAAACTGTACCGAAAGTGAAATTTGAGAGGAGGTGACGGTGCCGAAAGTGCCACGTTGCGAGAACAAACCTGCAAATCGGTGGGGATTTCTTCAAATCAGTGTTCATAAGCTGCAAATCGAATGGGATTTCTTCAAATCATCGGTGTTCAACACAAAGAGGGAAAAAGCCTGATATTTAGGAGAAAAGAGGAAAAAGCAAGAGAAAAGGAGAGAGAGGCGTGTAGATTAGATGAAGAAAAGCTAGATCTGACAATGGGTGTTTGAATTTTGAAATCCCGCCCAACAGAGTTCTGCGTGTGTTGAAAAGGTACTTTCAACACATTTGTGCTTGAAATGCTTGTACAATGTGCTTGAAATGCTTGTACAATGGCAAATGACCATTCTTGTCCTTCCTATATGCTTATTAAAGTAGTATAGAGGGTTGCGACATATATATACTAAAAAAAAAATTTTGGCTACTAAAAGTAGCGATTTTTTTTATAAAAAATATTAAAAAAAAAATTTGTGTGTGTTTTTAGCTGTTTTTATGTATTTTTTGTTGTGTTCACATTGGTTCTCGCGGTTCTCGCAATAAAGGGTGGTTACTAACGGATCTCTCTCATATATATGTGTATATATATATATATATTCTGAGGTTCATTGGGGAACACTAAAAAAGTGGGGAAGAGTGGGGAACCGACTCAAACGAACTCCGATTGGACTCATTCCAGCGGCGTTGGAACCGTCTCGTCGAACCCTAACTAGGATCTCTTAACCCTAAACCCTAAATCATAACCCCTAAACCCTAAATATATTAGGGTTTGGCTTTTAGGGTTTAGCTTTAGGGTTTAGCCTTAGGGTTTAGCTTTAGGGTTTAGCTTTAGGGTTTAGAGTTTAGCTTTAGGGTTTAGCTTTAGGTTTAGCGTTTAGGGTTTAACTTTTAGGGTTTATAGTTTAGATTTTATGGTTTAGCTTAGGTTTTAGCCTTATATTTTAGCTTTAGGGTTTAGAGTTTAGGAGTTAGGATTTAGGGTTTAGGGTTAAGAGAACTTAGTTAGGGTTTCGACGAACCGGTTCCAACGCCTCTGGAATGAGTCCAATCGGAGTTCGTTTGAGCCGGTTCCCCGCTGTTCCCCACTTTTTTAGTGTTCCCCAATGAACCTTCCCCTATATATATATATATATATGTCGCAACCCCTAGCCACTAGTTACCTGGGAACGGGCGGTCGGAAACTCAGATTCAGTGGTATCGGTGTTTAACAATTTGGCAGCGGAATTTACATCAGGACCATAGTTAGGAAATATTTTATCAGAGTAAAAAAACACATTTTTATAATATTAAACACATGGGAAATTCCTAAGTTTCTATTACAAACATGTTTATAGGGATAAACCCTAATTTATTGATATAAAACATCTTCTTTATTTCGATTACTTTTATAGCCACTTTTCCAAGCTTTCAGTGCTGTCTAGCTGGCTTCTGATTAGCTTTCACATTTTGTTACCTGAAACGCGTTTAAAAACATTTTGTCAGTGGGAAATACTGGTGAGTGTATCCCAATTTAATCAAAAAGAGATTTATCATTTTACAGTATTGAGAGCGATTACAATGTTTATATCTACACAGTTACTCATTCAGTATTGTCAATCCTGACTGGTGGGTCATATTACACATTGGTTATCTCGTTGTCCAATGGTAACGTGTTCCACATTTTGTATACAAAACCCCAACATACCGGTAGTAATTGAAAAATTACAAAGACTCAATCACTGCAAATTTTATTTTAAATTATTTAAGGTTTTGTAAAAATAGTTTGCAAAAAGGTTCACAAAAAGGAGATTACTCACCTTGCTATTTTAGGTATTTTTCCTATGATTTCCTGGTTATAATCTATTAATTAAACAATACACACGTGTTAGTAGAATAACCCAGTTTATATTAATTATACCCTCCCCGAGACAGAAACTCCAACGACTACGTCGGGCAGAGCCTCGACAGTCGTTACGGAGCACTAGATCAATCGGGCAGTGTATCTAATATGTAACCGGGGGTTAAAATACTTACAACGAGGCAGAGCTTTTCTAATTTAGTGGGTATAATGCCCGGGGATTACTTAAGCTATTCAGAAATTTAGAGAGAGAATTGTGTGATGAACGATTTATGAACTGAGCCTCTCGACTCTATTTATAGGGCTGATCACAGACCCTGTCGCGCCCCGTGGCACCCTAGGCTTAGCCCATCGCGGGTCGCCAGGGACTACGTATCCCGTTATATGGTTGCCGAGTTAACTACTAGCCTCCTGATGTGTGTAAAATGCAACATATAAATTACATCAATTGAGGCATAAAACTAACCCTTTTTTAGTACTAATGTTGGAAAAAGTGTGTTTTTGTCTTCCTTTTGTATTTTCAGGATTAATGAGCATAAATGAATAAAAGGAACAAATATGCAGCAAAATCTAACCTAAATACAAGAAAATGAATAAACGTGGCATGCCCGACCCCTCGACAGCATCTTCCCAAGCAAAAACAAAGAAACAGAATCCTGACCACCGCCCCGTGCCCAGCGGACACCGGGGCATGGCCAAGTGTCTGCTGAAAAGACAAAGTTGTAGAAGCTTCTATTCCTAGCACGGGGGCGTGCCTAGCTCCACACGGGCCGTGGTCAACACTAAGATTCGTACAATCTTGCAAATCTTGATAGTACAGATACGCTTCTACACACGGGGCCGTGCCCAGCGGACATGGGGGCATGTGGAGCTAATGCAGACAAATTGCAATTAATGAAGAAAGAGAAAAAGGATGGCCACGGGGCCGTGTCTGGGCTTCTGTGCAGGCTATAAATAGAGGTGCTTGGTTCACTTCAAAGGCATCCCTTGGCAAGATGGGGGTTAAGGGAATGGTTTTGTAAGGTTCTTGCCTTGCTCAGTGTATAGATCCTGCAAGGACCTGGGTCAAGCTTACTAGGACCTCCTTCAATACCCACTGGTATTAGATGGCGGGGGTGCGAATGGCTTGATCCCCTAATATGTAAACTACTATTAATACATTAACCCGACTACTTGGGATTGTATCCCTGCTGACTTAAACCACTTAGCCGAGGGTAACGTCACCTTCAAAAGAGGGGCCTACCACATTACGCATTAATAACTTAATTAATTATCTTTCAATATTCCGACCCTTTGGGATTGTATCCTTGCTGACTCAAACCACTGGGTTGAGGGTAACGTCACCTTCAAAAGGAGGGCCTACTACGATAACTAAGATAATCTCTTAAAAAGTGCAAAAGTGCGGAATTCATCAAAGGTTACACTAAAGGCGAGTCGGATCCAAGTGATTCATCTTGTCTATCTGTTATATTTTTATTTTCATCATTTTTAGTTTTTAATTTTCATGTTTAAAACCTTTTCTAAACTTTTGATTTGATTAGACGTTGAGGATAAACCGGTATTTAAAGCTCTTGTGTCCTTGGACGACCTCGGTATCTTACCAACGCTATACTACGCTCACGATGGGTGCACTTGCCCATATGTGTGTTTAGTGTTAGTAGAATATCGTGTTTTATAAATTTAAAACTTGACTAAAGTGTTAAAAAGGGCTTAAAATATCAATAAAAGTATATAATGCTACACACGCATCAAGTTTTTGGCGTCGTTGCCGGAGACACAAGGATTTTAAGAAAGTTAGGAATCAACGGCCTAATCGTTTTTCTTATTTTTCTGTTTTTTTAGGATTTTTCTTTAATTTTCAGCATCTGTAGACTGCAGCACGGGCCCGTGCCTAGACGGACACGGGCCGTGCCCAGCATCATTACTGGCAGTTTTTATTTTCCGAGTTACAGAGAGCAGAGAACGGGGCCGTGTTGAACTCCCTAGTAACAGGGATCCGAAAAAAATTACTGTAACTCCAACCACGGGGCCGTCTTCAGCTGAGCACGGGGCCGTGGAAAAACTTCTGACCAACAATCCTTTTGTTTTTATCGCAGGACTTGGAACCCAGGTGTAACACCTCGTAAAATCACGTCCAATGATGTATTGACACGTGTAATAAACCCTAATTAAGTCAAACGTTGAATTTGAGGGACTAATTTTGCGAAAAATCAAAAAATTTGATTTTAGAAGGACTGGAAATGTTAACATGCTTATTATAAGCCTCTGAATAACATTACATGGTAATCATATTCACAAATGGGCCACTTGTTGATCATGAGTAGCTGTTTGCGTAATTAATTGAAAGTTTGGGCAATGAAGGGTTAAAAGTGTCAACATGTTAATTCTAACCTCTGAGTGACTTTTTAACAAACCGAGAGCTTCATGATAATTGATTTCACTCTCGGGAATGCCTAATATTGGCCATTAAGGGCTTTTATGCCTATAAGTGACGTTACGCGCAACTTTGCAAGTTTGAGGGGTTAAAAGCGTCAATATGTTTAATTATACCTCTGAATGACCTTTTAATGAATCTGAAGCATCGTGATGTTTAAAAATACTCTCTAGAATGCCTAATATGGATTAGATAAGGCTTCGATGCTATTAAACAATGATATACGCAAGTTTGCGCATTAGAGGGACCAAAAGCGTCACCTTTTGAATCTACGCCTTTTGGTGACCATTTAAGCGAACGTGAGCATAGTAATATTTTAACACATGCTTGGGAATGCCCATTATGGGCCATGGAAGGCTTGGATATCATTAAACAACATTTCGCGCTACTTTGTGTGCTTAAAGGACTATTTGCGTCAAACTGCAAAACTATATTGAATCGGATGGTAGCGAACGTTCCAGAACTTGAATATAAGTTAAACATGCCCTAAATATCCTTTACATAGCTTAGAAATAGGCTTTGAGGGGTTCGGCGCGCAAAAATAAACTTTTCAGTCAAACAGGGACTAAAAGTGTCAAAAAGTGCATAAGTTTGCATTTTCGCGCATATCTTACGTTCTGGATATATCCGGACATCCAAAAATTTATGTAACCACTAAAATATTTTATTTTAGTGTTCGGCATGATAAAATTCCATTCGTCGCGTAATTTGGATCGTTTTTCGCGTCCGTTCGTGTTTCGTCGTAATTCGTCGAACATCACAACCGTACGACCAAACGAACCAACATCTGAGATATCTTTGAGCATGTTTTATGTTCCCTATGTTTAGGCATAATTATAGAGCCTTAAAAATGGCTTAACGGGCCTTAGATGTGTCAGAAATGGCATTTAGCAAATGCAGGGACTATTTTGGTCGTTTTGGAAGTCTAGAAAAAGGACTAACAACCTGCAGGGCCTGGTTTGGTCACTTTTGAAACTAAAAATATACATTATTGAAGGATAGGGACTGATTCTGCGCTGTCTACCAAACTTGTAACCTGGGCCGACCCTTGTCACGAGCTACAACTCGGGTCTGGGCCTGACCCCTCCTCTCGGGCCGTCCGAACAACAAAAACAACAGTTGATATGTTGTTAAAATCGAACAAAAATGAAGACAAGGACCGAAAACAGCAAAACAACAAACTTTTGGAGCTGGGCCATCTCGGACGCGGGCCGCGTAAGCCGGGCCTGAGGCCTACGCGGGCCGCCAGCGACTGGAGCTGCAATTTTCTTTTTTTTTTAATTTATTTCTTGTTGTTTTCCATTCTTAATCAGATCCATGTGCTCATAAATTGAAACTATGGGCTGTTATACTGATTTCTAAATCTGGTATACACATGTTTCAATCCTATTAACTCCCTCAACACTTGTTGATCATCTAGCCACCTTCCAAACACTATATATAGAGATGGGTTTTTGCTCAAAAACTCATAATTCTTTCAATTCTGCTTTCTCTCAATTCAAATGGGGATCCCAAGCATTTTTGGAACCTCTATTCGTCCATGGGACCATTGTAAGTGTCCTTTCGTGTCTAGTTTGTTTTATTTGGCATTTAAATCCAAAAAGTCAAGCGTTTAGGTTAAACGCTTTGATTTTTAAACAGATGAGCCATGGTTCGCAACGAACATGGCTACGTGATTGTAATTAGGTAGGTATTAAACCCTCAAAAGGGCCCCTCCGAATTACCATGTTTGCTTAGTTAATTGTCGGGTCAAAATAATTACAATAAAAGTCAAATGAGTCGGTTTTAAATAAAATTCATAACTAACGATGTAGAAGCAATAAAATCAGTTTTATCACTTTAATAACTTGGTAATTATTAATTGAACATGTTTAGGCTCGGTTCGCAACCGAAAGTCGCAAAAATTGACTTTTGCTTTGACTTTCAGTTCTGACCCGATTTAGATTGTTTTAAGAAATTCCATAAGCTTCCATTAGGTCCATGTTCCATATTAGTATTACTCTCTAAGATTATACAACTTGGATCCTAATTTATCCGATTCATTTGCATGTTTCCGTTATATGCCTCAATTTTGACCATTCTGCCCTTTTGACCTTAAAACGAGATTTTTGAAAATGTGAGAGGACAAAAACCTTTGTTACTGATTTGTAAACTTGTCCTAAAAAATTGAAATCATTTTGAGGCCTAGATTAGGAGTTATGCTCAATATCGTAATTAAGAAGCTTTTTATTAATTAAACGGCATAATTAGCATAAAGCCTATCTAAACCCAAATTTTGACACCATACTTTTTACCCACTGATGTAATATAATATTTTGGGATTTTTGAAGATTTTTATTTATTTTTAAACTTATCATATCATAGGGTTCTAGCTTTGATTCGGTAATTGTCGGTTATACCATTTTCTTGAATAAAATGAGTTTTACATCACATATTGATACCAAATCTTTTGCTACTGATTTATATGATAAATAAAATATTTTAAGCCTTTTGGAATGATAAAAATATCAGCTTTTCTTATATAACCCGAAAATCGCTTCAAAGCGACTTTTACGCGTTTTTAACGCATATTACGAGTTAAAACTATTTTAAACATATAGGAGTTAATACCTACTGATGTTTTTAGTAAATTTTTATACATTAACAGTAAGCAAAAGTTTTAAACTCATATTTCCAAAAAAAATTGACCTTTAAAGCTTATGTGAAATTACCAAAATGCCCCTACGGTGCATGAATGGGTTATAAATGATAAATTTCACATATAGGCAATACCCTACTGATATAACTTATTAAATTAAATATTTTTACTGATCTTTTCAGACCTGGACCTCATATTAATAATTAATCTCTTTTATAACCTTTAAAATGACCAAAATACCCCTACGGGGCTTAATTTGAGTTTAAATTTGTTTTGGGCATAATGGAAGGTATCTTACTGATATCACAACATATTTAAGGCATATTAACTTAGGAAACCTGTTCATGAATCATTTGTTTACCCGTTATGCATTTTTCGCGTTCGGTGCGGTTTATGTAACTAGTTTGAATAAATTAATCGAAACGGGTCAAACCTTATCATTTTTATCTCAAAATCGAGAATGTGTTTAGTTTACCCATATTATACAAGTCTTCAAACTTGTCGGATCTAAATCACATTCTATTCCGGTCTTCGCTTAAATCTTGCGTTTTGAACCGTATACCTCCCTTTAAAACTAACCGGTCTAAGTTTTAGACTTAATTAAGACCCGTTAGGAATCTAATAGGTTATTAAAACCTTCATTCCAGATTTAGGAGCTCAGTAAAAGATATCTGCATTTGGTTGATTGTATACGGCTGGGATAAATTGTATAATTTGCTCAGGTAAATACTTTTAACTTATTTTTCCTTATACGGGCTTGGGGTACGATATATAAAATACCGCTTGGTCGGGCATCGAATTTTTAATCATATGAAGGTTAATTTATAGAGATGACCCGTTTAATCTGTTTTGTTTGTTTTAAGCCTTTGGGGGGTTAATGACCATATCCTGGATATCCTCGGCTCATTCATTGAAATGGCCACGACTTAATGCACGGGGTGTAGGCATACACCTGCCGGTGCGAATATAAAAAGATGTAACCGCCTGTTCGAGAATAATTCGCCGCAGGATTATATCATGTGGCGTGTCTATTTATCTTTAACCGGTTTTCAGCCCGGGCTACTGAACGCATAATAAACATATAATTCTTTAACAAGTTTATTTTTAAATAATTATCCCAAGTTATAAAAGATTATTTTGTGCCTTGTGCATTCAAACCAATTTTCTTAAACATTTTCAAAATGAGTCGGTTAATTGTATTTACCAGTGTAAACTGACGTATTTTCCAAAAAGGCTAAGTGCAGGTACTAGACGGAATAGGTTGGCTACTCCTAGCATCAATAAAGAGTCTTGCAGGCTTAGATGTTTATAAGTCTTTCAAGCTTAGATGTTTATAAATCATGACTAATATACTCAATGACAAAAATTATATATATATATATACATATATGTATATAGGTAAACTGTAACACCCCTTGTTTTCGAAAGTCAAAGTCAAAGTCAACGACCGATTTCGCAACTTGACTTTTAGTGAATTTCTTTTATGTGTTTATTTTAGTTGTATTATGTGGAGTAAGTGTCAATAATCACAGTAGTCGACGTATGTTATTCGCGATCTAATCGACTTACAACTGTGAACTATGGGAAGTAACAATGCGATAAAGTCAACTAAACGCTAATCAATCCAATTTAATCGACATCGAATCGCAATCGCAACTCGAAATACGCAATTTGGTTATTATACGTGTGTGCGCGCCTTATGTGTTACTTGTGCATGTTTATTTATGTTGTGTTGTGGTAATCAATCGAAACGCAATCGAAACTCGAATCGCAATCGAACTCAATCGCAATCGAAATGGTATGATAATTGGTGGAGAAGAGATAACGCGAGAAATAGTAGTTAGGACTAAAAGTAATTTGACTAGGAAACACTATCGCATCGAATCGCTTGCAATCGAAATCGAAACAGCAAAACTCGTCGCACCGAACACTCGAATCAGGCGACCGATCGATCAGGCAACCAGCCGATCGACCAGCCGTCCATTCGGACTGTCGTCCGATCGGACAGGTTGTCCGATCGAGCTGCCTGGCCGACCGGCCAGCCCTTTCCTCTTCTGGAACCCAATAAATACCCATGTCACTTTCATTCTTTCTACTTTTGGAAACTCTCTGTCCAACCAGCTTGTGCTCCTCACCTTTTCTCAGATTTCTCTCCATTCCGGTAAGATCTCGACCTAAATCTTGTACTTTCTTGATCTACACGCACTCCTACACCTTTCTATCTTTTAAATCTTAACTTTTAACCATGAAATCATCAAGATTTGGGGTATTCTGGGGTGACGTCATCATGAAGTTCTTATGAACTTCAAGATTGACCTCATCCCACCAAGGATAACTCAGATCTGAAGGATTTCCACATGATTTCACAACGATTTTGCATAGATCTGAACATTTCCAAAAGGATAAAAGAGTTGAAAGAAATAATCACAAGTTTTCTTGTTCTTTTACACTCAATGCACTCAAAACCTATAGAATTGGAGCTTGTGCCAGCTTACTACTCATTATTGTGAAGGTGATTGGTTCAGGATCCATATTCTATCCACGAGAGTATCGATTCCGGGTAAACCAAGAACAATCATCCTGAATCGGTGAACCGACTGAACTTGGGTGGTTCCTGTTCAAACGGGTCACTAGACTTAGGATGAGGTTCTATTGGTTAGCACGATATCAACACATCTCGATAAAACGACAAACGAACAAAACAGCCAAGTGTAAGACAGACGGAATGACCAGGACGGAATGCTGTCCGATCGGACTACTGTCCGAATGAACTGCCAACCGTACAGGTTGTCAACCGCTCGGGTTGCTAGCCGAACGACTTGCACAATATTTGAAGGATTGAATGTTGAACGAGTTGTTGTCCGATCGGACTACCATCCGATCGGATTACCATTCGAACAATGAGACATTTGACTTCCCCACTTAAACAATTTTCAACATGTTCAATACACAAGGGATGCCATCCGAACGAACAGCCGACCGAACGGATGAGAACCTGCTACGAACTTGAAGTGCCCAACTGAACGGGTTGACGTCCGATCGAACGACCGTCCGATCGACCGACCCGAAAGGTAGAGATACTTCGATGTTTTCAAAATGCTACAACAAAAACTTCAAAAGTTAAGCCATCATAGACAAACACATCCTTCGCAAAGGAAGAAACAATCCACTCGAACAATCATCTGACCGGACCACTGTCCGAACGGACTACTGTCCGAATAAACTGGCATCCACATGGCCAGCTGTCCTAACGGACTACCATCCGATCGAACTGCTGTCCGAGCCACTCACACATTGCATCGTTTTACGCGTCACTTATCATTATGCTATCAATATTCAGGCTAACCTTACTCTCTAGCGCTCCCTTCAATCCATCATCGCTGTGAGTATACTCGAGCCCTTTTTGCTTTACGCACTTTTGGGTGTTACATACGTTTGAATGCTTATGAATGCTTGTTTGTTATTATTACACATGGAATGCTATTTGAACACTAACCGTTAATGCATGTTATACGTGGCTTATGAATGCTTGTTTGTTATGTTTACACATGGAATGTTGTCTACCTGCATTAGCAACAATAGTACTCTAGTTTGGACTCAGCACCTGTTCGCAGGGGTTGTTAAGGACAATTAGTTGCATGGATTACGGTGGTAATCATGTATTGCGAACTGCCTCAGGTAGTCAACCCGCAGTCATTGGTATCGATGGATCTATGTCGATAACTAACGTGCTTCATTTCACTATGTGTACGTGCTGGTTATGCGTAAACGAATTTTGAACTCTATATGCTATTATCAAACTTGTATGCTCACCTTTACATTATATGTATTGACTTTATTTTAACGTATGTGACAGGTGCTTAGGATGCACATCTGCTAGGAAATCGAGGCTAGAATAAGGCTCTAGAGGCCAACAAATAGTTGTCTGTACAAATGAAATCAAGAGTCTCTAGATGCAGATAAACAATTGCTCTATTTGAAAAATATGAGTTGTTGGAATAGAACTATTTGCATAGATTTTGTCTGTAATAATAATTTGTTTACCTTTTGAGACATGGTAAGGGACATGTTACTTTAAATTGATTGGTAATGATAATTGTTATGGAAACTTCTTGACAATCTGTTTCACTCAGTGCCATGCCCTGATGTTTCCGCCATCAGTTAGGGTGTGACAGATTGGTATCAGAGCCATAACTATAGGGAATTAGGCAAGACTCGACCTAGTCCGGGTCAATGTCTTAGATACCTAGTCTATAGTTAGGAACCCACAGACCGACTTGTGCGTATCCAGTAGGGACTATGCATAAGCTTACTACTATTTCTCGCTATTCTCGCACACGCTACACTATCACTGCACTCGAATTCTCAATTATGAATAAGCGATTAAGTCAGAATTAGGTGTGAAAACCGCAAACTCTTGACTAAAATTTGCTTGATCAACCCGCATTTATTTTCCAACGGGGAGAATTATGCCAAATCAGGAGTGAAATCCATATTTTGATGAATAATCTCCTCTATCCTATTTAAAAACAGGAACGAAGTTATTAAGACAGGGGTGAGAACCTAACCTTGACGACTTGCTCCGACCTTTACTTGGTTTTACAAAACTCTCACCAAAGTCTCGATGGACTCCAACGACCTGAAGTCACGATATGACCAACGGGATGCGTGCCAAATGCCGAGGAATCGAGGCAAGAGCACAAGTCCTGAAGGTCGAAGAGTGTACGACAAGTCCTTGAGAATAGTCGAATCACTTTGGTTAGTCGAAGTCTACTAGCCGCAGACAATCTATTTCTCGATTTTTACGTGTTTTGATTCTGAGCCCGCAACTGATGACTCTGATAATTCGTCAATTTTATGCGTTTACATGTGTGCGTTTACCTGATTTTGTGTTTAATTGTGGAAAAATTATTAGATTTATGCCTTCACTTCGATCGACACGCACGGCTCGCACTGTATTTCTATCTCAATACGCTCACAAATCGCTAAATTATGGACGACCTTATGTTGTACTATACACCTAGACTATACAATTTGACATGTCAATCGCGATCGCTATATTCGAACAATCGCAGAATTTAAATGATAGGTTTCTGTATTCTGACTGCCTCTGTTGATTACATGCTTATGTGCTTCTGTGCTCTATGTGTCCTACGTGTTTATGTGTTTCTGTGCCCTGCGTGCTTACGTGATTACGTGCTTCTGTGTTTATATGAATCTATGACTGTGTGTCTATATGTTTACATGATTATGCGTGTTCGTAAGCTCTAGTAAGTAGCAGACGTGTGAGGCGAGATTCGATTATGACGTGTCTGAGACCTATGACGATGTCTATTGTAGGCAATGTCAACTGGACCATCATCCCGTCACACACTACTTTCTCGTCAAGAAAAGAGAGACAAACGTCTTGCTGCTATCATCGCTAAACAAGTAGCAAAATCCGTGAGTGATGTCTACGAGAACGTCAGCAAATCATCTGAGGAGTCGAGAACCGAAACTCCTAAAGCTACCCCCAAAGTTACCTTCAATTTCAAGCATTTCAAGTCATGTGGGCCAAAGGAATTCACTGGCGAGGAAGGCCCTACAGCGTTGTTCCAATGGTTTGATTCCATTAAGGTCACTTTACGACAGAGCGGTTGTCCAGACGATCTCTGCACTCTAAATGCTACCGGCGTCTTCCAGTCTCGCGCACTAGACTGGTGGATGGCCGAGAGAATCAAACGAGGGAACGATGCATCCTACGGTCTGTCATGGGACGAACTCAAGGAGGTCATGCTGGAAGAATTCTGCCCTCCTCATGAGCGCCAAAAGTTAGAAGATGAATTCTGGCACATAAAGCAGAAGGAATGTGAAAATGCTGCTCTCATTGCTCGCTTCAAATAGCTTAGCATCATCTGCCCTAACCAAGTCAAGACTCCAGACATGGCAATCAAGAAGTATATCCGAGCCCTGCCTGACTGTGTTGCAGATTTCGTGCAAGCGGCTAAGACTAAGACGATCGAAGAGACTTACCTACTGGCCGCTGAAATCAACGACATGCGGGTCAAAGCTGGTGTCTGGGATAAAACTTCAAAGCACCTGCATCAAGCTACCACCGCTGCACGAACTGCTGAAACCACCACTGCATCGAGCAACAAGGGGAAGAACAAGAGAAAGAACAGCTCCAGCAACAAGAACTGTGCGATCACTGCTGCACCGATACAAGCTGTACCAGCCTAACAGCGTCAAGTAGCAGCGCCTGTGGCAAATGCACCGCCTGCTAAGCGTGCATACACTGGGCCACACCCGCTTTGCCCTACTTGTATCTACCACCACCCGACTACCATCGCTTGCCGTTTTTATGCTCATTGAAGTATGTACGACCATTTCACTACCAACTTCCGTGCTCGACAAGCTCCTGCTCATCAAGCTCTACTCACCGCCCATCAGGGTCAACAAGCTCCTCCGGCACCCGCGGTCAACGCCAGAGCCTGCTTCGCAAGTGGCGATCCTAACCATTTCGCCAACATGTGCCCAAACAGGGTTGTGAAATAAGAGCCCCAGCAGCAGCAGCATCAACACCAGCAGCAACAAGCAGCACGCGCACGAACTTTCAACATCAATGTGCGCCAAGCCCAAGCTGAAAACAACGTGGTCAATGGTACGTTCCTTGTGAATGGTATTTATGCTTCATGTTTATTTGATATTGGAGCCGATAATTGCTTTATGTCGTTCGAATTCGAGAAGCTCCTTAGTCGTAAGTGCTCCCAACTCTCCTCGACGTTCGATGTTGAAGTCGCTACCGGAAGAACTGTCACCGTTAATTCTATTCTCCGTGATTGTACTCTTGAGCTCAACAATCACATCTTCCCAATCGACCTTATTCCGATGCAACTCGGAAGTTTTGATGTCATAGTAGGCATGGACTTTCTTCGTGAAAACCATGCTGAAGTTGTGTGCTATGAAAAGATGATTCGATTTTCGCTCGCGAATGGTGATGTACTGTGTGTCTACGGTGAAACCGCTTCGAAAGGCCTCAAGCTCATGTCATGTGTCCGAGCTAGCAAGTATCTCCGCAAGGAATACAGAGCTTTCTTGGATAACATTGTAGTAGCGGAAAAGGAAAAGAAAGGTAGTCCTGGGGTAAACGATGTTCCAGTGGTCCGAGAATTTCCTAACGTCTTTCCTGAGGATCTTCCCTGGCTACCACCAAGTCGTGATATCGACTTTCGTATCGACCTCATTCCTGGAGCCAACCCTATTGCCAAAGCTCCTTACCGACTCGCACCGTCCGAAATGCGTGAACTCTCAAACCAACTCAAGGAATTACTTGAGAAAGGCTTCATTCGCCCGAGCACCTTTCCTTGGGGCGCGCCAGTCCTTTTCGTCAAAAAGAAGGATGGGTCGTTCCGGATGTGCATCGACTATCAAGAATTGAATAAGTTAACTATCAAGAACCGCTATCCCCAGCCTCACATTGATGATTTGTTTGATCAGCTACAAGGTGCTACGTGTTTCTCGAAGATCGATTTGCGCTCAGGCTATCACCAACTACGCATTCAAGAGGATGATATACCCAAAACCGCGTTTCGCACTCGATATGGCCACCACGAATTCGTTGTTATGCCTTTTGGTTTAACAACGCACCCGCGGTTTTCATGGATCTGATGAATCGCGTGTGTAAACCATATCTCGACCGTTTCGTCATCGTGTTCATCGACGATGTCTTGATCTATTCCAAATCGAAAGCCGAACATGCGCAACATCTACGTTTGGTTCTCGAGCTACTCCAGGGGAACCAACTCTATGCCAAGTTCTCCAAGTGTGAATTCTGGTTGGAGGAAGTTCAGTTTCTGGGTCACATTGTTAATAGTCAAGGTATTCACGTCGATCCCGCGAAGATTGGAGCCGTTAAGAGTTGGATTACACCTAAGAACCCGTCTGAAGTCCATTCTTTTCTCGGACTAGCGCGCTATTACCGACGATTTATCAAAGGATTCTCAAAGATCGCAGTGCCGCTTACCGCTCTCACGCATAAAGACAAGCATTTTGTTTGGGGAACTGAACAAGAGTCTGCTTTCCAAACCCTCAAACACATGCTTTGCAATGCTCCTGTTCTCACATTGCCCGACGGAAAATGATGATTTCATTGTCTATTGCGATGCTTCCAACCTTGGTCTTGCTTGTGTCCTTATGCAGCGGGACAAGGTTATAGCTTACGCATCTCGTCAGCTCAAAATCCACGAGAAGAACTATACAACCCATGATCTCGAGCTAGGCGCAGTTGTTTTTGCGTTAAAGATTTGGCGACACTACCTGTATGGTACCAAGTATACGATCTTCACCGATCATAGGAGCCTACAACATATCTTTAATCAGAAGGAACTTAATATGCGTCAACGCCGATGGGTAGAACTTCTCAACGATTACGACTGTGAGATTCGTTATCACCCAGGCAAAGCAAATGTTGTTGCTGACGCTCTCAGCAGACGGAGTTATTTGCTCAGTACTCGCAATGTTCAAGCCCAATACGATCTCGAAACCCTCATCCGTGAAGCCCAGCATGCATGTTTTAATGAACGCACTCTGAAGAAGGAAAGAATCTATCACGACGGAGCCCAGCTTGTGAGTAAATCAAATGGGATATTCCACTTTCGGGATCGAATTTGGATCCCTAAAGGGACCGATTTGCGACAGATTCTGATGGACGAAGCCCACAAATCCCGGTATTCTATTCATCCCGGTGCCGACAAAATGTACCAGGACCTTCGCTACAAGTACTGGTGGCCCGGCATGAAAAGGGATATTGCTATCTACGTTGGGAAGTGCCTGACTTATGCAAGAGTCAAGGCTGAACACCAAAGACCCTTGGGCTTACTCGAGCAACCACCGATCCCTATGTGGAAGTAGGAGAGTATAGCTATGGACTTCATAACAAAGCTTCCGCACACGTCATCAGGTCACGACAACATCTGGGTGGTTGTTGACCGACTGACCAAATCAGCTCACTTTTTGCCAATACGGGAAGACTACAAGGTAGAACGATTAGCCCGAATCTACACCAACGAGATCATGTGTAATCATGGGACGCCTCGAGACATCATCTCTGACCGTGATGCTCGGTTTTCCTCGCGACTGTGGGAAACTTTTCAAACGCCTCTCGGTACATCGCTTAATCTAAGTACCGCATTCCACCCTCAAACCGACGGTCAGACTGAAAGAACGATCCGTACTCTTGAAGACATGCTCCGTTCGTGTGTCATAGACTTCAGTGGTAATTGGGACACATACCTGCCTTTAGTCGAATTCTCGTATAACAACAATTATCATTCCAGCATTCAAATGGCAACATTCGAGGCTTTATACGGAAGAAAATGTCGATCGCCTATTGTATGGCACGAGATCGGTCACTCGCAATTAACCGGTCCCGAGCTATTACAAGAAACGACTGACAAAGTCCTCCAAATTCGAGACAACTTGTTGAAAGCTCGAAGACGACAGAAAAGTTACGCCGATAGACGACGCAAGCCCCTTGAGTTTGGCATTGGCGACTACGTACTCCTAAAGGTATCACCTTGGAAGGGTGTGGTCAGATTCGGCAAGAAAGGGAAACTAGCGCTTCGATATGTTGGACCTTTTAAGATTCTGGAAAGGATCGAAAAAGTCGCCTATAGACTCGAACTACCGGAGGAACTTAGTAACGTCCACCCGACTTTCCACGTGTCAAACCTTCGAAAGTGCCTGGCTGAGCATGATTTAATTGCACCTCTCGATGACCTTCAAGTAAACGAAACACTACACTTCGTGGAGAAGCCTGTCGAAATCATGGATCGCCAAACCAAGCAGCTCAGACGCTCGCGCATTCCTATTGTGAAAGTCCGATGGGAAGGCAAACGAGGCGCTGAGTTCACTTGGGAACTCGAAAGCGACATGAAGGCGAAGTACACGCAGTTGTTTGTTACGGCTTCGGCTTAATTTCGGGACGAAATTCCCTCAACTAGGGGAGGCTATAACACCCCGTGTTTTCGAAAGTCAAAGTCAAGGTCAAAGTCATCGACCGATTTTGCAACTTGACTTTTAGTGAATTTCTTTTATGTGTTTATTTTAGTTGTATTATGTGGAGTAAGTGTCAATAATCACAGTAGTCGACGTATGTTATTCGCGATCTAATCGACTTACAACTTTGAACTATAGGAAGTAATAATGCGATAAAGTCAACTAAACGCTAATCAATCCAATTTAATCGACATCGAATCGCAATCGCACTCACAACTCGAAATACGCAATTTGGTTATTATATGTGTGTGTGCCCCTTATGTGTTACTTGTGCATGTTTATTTATGTTGTGTTGTGGTACTCAATCGAAACGCAATCGAAACTCGAATCGCAATCGAACTCAATCGCAATCGAAATGGTATGATAATTTGTGGAGAAGAGATAGCGCGAGAAATAGTAGTTGGGACTAAAAGTAATTTGACTTGGAAATACTATCGCATCGAATCGCTCGCAATCGAAATCAAAACAACAAAACTCGTCGCACCGAACACTCGAATCAGGCGACCGATCGATCAGGCAACCAGCCGATCGACCAGCCGTCCATTCGGACTGCTATCCGATCGAGCTGCCTGGTCGACCGGCCAGCCCTTTCCTCTTTTGGAACCCTATAAATACCCATGTCACTTTCATTCTTTCTACTTTTGGAAACTCTCTGTCCGACCAGCTTGTGCTCCTCACCTTTTCTCAGATTTCTCTCGATTCCGGTAAGATCTCGACCTAAATCTTGTACTTTCTTGATCTACACACACTCCTACACCTTTCTATCTTTTAAATCTTAACTTTTAACCATGAAATCATCAAGATTTGGGGTATTCTAGGGTGACGTCATCATGAATTTCTTATGAACTTCAAGATTGACCTCATCCCACCAATGATTACTCAGATCTGAAGGATTTCCACATGATTTCATAACGATTTCGCATAGATCTGAACAATTCCAAAAGGATAAAAGAGTTGAAAGAAATAATCACAAGTTTTCTTGTTCTTTTACACTCAATGCACTCAAAACCGATAGAATCGGAGCTTGTGCCGGCTTACTATTCGTTATTGTGAAGGCGATTGGTTCAGGATCCGTATTCTATCCACGAGAGTATCGATTCCGGCTTAACTAAGAATAATCGTCCTGAATCGGTGAACCGACTGAATTTGGATGGTTCCTGTTCAAATGGGTCGCTAGACTAGACTTAGGATGAGGTTCTGTTGGTTAGCACGATATCAACACATCTCGATAAAATGACAAACGAACAAAACAGCCAAGTGTAAGACAGACGGAATGATTAGGACGGAATGTTGTCCGATCGGACTACTATCCGAACGAACTGCCAACCATACGGGTTGTCAACCGTACGGGTTGCTAGCCGAACGACTTGCACAATATTTGAAGGATTGAATGTTGAACAAGTTGTTGTCCGATCGGACTACCATCTAATCAGATTACCATTCGAACCATGAGACATTTGACTTCCCCACTTATACAATTTTCAACATGTTCAATACACAAGGGATGTCATCCGAACGAACAGCCGATCGAACTGATGACAACCTGCTATGAACTTGAAGTGCCCAACCAAACGGGTTGTCGTCCGATTGAACGACCGTCCGATCGACCGACCCGAAAGGTAGAGATACTTCGATGTTTTCAAAATGCTACAACGAAAACTTCAAAAGTCAAGCCATCATACACAAACACATCCTTCGCAAAGGAAGAAACAATCCACTAGAACAGTCATCCGACCGGACCACTGTCCGAACAGACTACTGTCCGAATAAACTGCCATCCGCATGGCCAGCCGTCCGAACGGACTACCATCCGATCGAACTGCTGTCCGAGCCACTCGCACATTGCATCATTTTACGCGTCACTTATCGTTATGCTATCAAAATTAAGGCTAACCTTACTCTCTAGCGCTCCCTTCAATCCATCATCGCGGTGAGTATACTCGAACCCTTTTTGCTTTACGCACTCTTGGGTGTTAGATACGTTACGAATATTCAAATCACAATAAACACACTACTCAATACTATTTGAACGCTAACCATTAATGCATGTTATACGTGGCTTATGAATGCTTGTTTGTTATGTTTGCACATGGAATGCTTTTTACCTGCCTTAGCAACGATAATACTATAGTTTGGACTCAGTACCTGTTCGCATGGGTTATTAAGGACAATTACTTGCATGGATTACGGTGGTAATCATGTATTGCGAACTGCCTCAGGCAGTCAACCCGCAGTCATTGGTATCGATGGATCTATGTCGATAACTAACGTGCTTCATTTCACTATGTGTACGTGCTGGTTATGCGTAAATGAATTTCGAACTCTATATGCTATTATCAAACTTGTATGCTCACCTTTACATTATATGTATTGACTTTATTTTAACGTATGTGACAGGTGCTTAGGATGCACATCTGCTAGGAAATCGAGGCTTGAATAAGGCTCGAGAGGCCAACAAATAGTTGTCTGTACAAATGAAATCAAGAGTCTCTAGAAGCAGATAAACAAATGCTCTATTTGAAAAATCTGAGTTGTCGGAATAGAACTATTTGCCTAGATTTTGTCTGTAATAATTTGTTTACCTTTTGAGACATGGTATGGGACATGTTACTTTAAATTGATTGGTAATGATAATTGTTATTGAAACTTCTGGACAATCTGTTTCGCTCAGTGTCATGCCCCGATGTTTCAAGACGATGACAAAGGTAGTCTATGACTCCCTGTCCAACGATGAAGAACTATGTTCAAATCGTAAAACCTAGGGGTGTTCAAAACCGGATATCCAGAAATTCGGATATCCGAAATTTTGGATACGGATTCGGATAGTGAACCGGATATCCATAATTCTAAAATAAAAATTTAAAATAAAAGTTTAAACAATCATCCACCTTTCTAATGTAGCAAATATAACATCAGATGTTCAAAAAAAAACAAATACTTTAAAATCCATCGTTGCAAAAGAAACATGATCCATTGAATACCAAGACTCAAATTTACTAATGTATGTTGCTTCTGTAATCATTCTGCAACAGAGAAGACATTAAATTGGTGTAAATGTCTCAAAGGGGCTTCCAATCCATCTTTATGTCAACTGTTGTGGATTTCAAGAGCTAAAAATGGTGGAATTAAAAAAAGTAGAACAAAAAAGTAAACAAAACCATAGATACAAATAAATATACCTTAAGGCTTACGCGATTTCGGACCTTCGATGGAAACCCTTATCGAACAAATCGGTGAATTACCTAATCATCTTCAAATGGAACATAACAGAATGGAAACCCTTCGATGGAAGCCCTTCAACCTTCATTCACTTCGAATCGGTTGACTTCCATGGAAATTGGAAACCCGGAAGAGGCTTTTGACTTCGTGAGGTAGGTGCAGGAGGCTGAGAAAATGGAAACCGTGCTGTGTGTATATGAAAGTTAGGGTTTTATTTGATTTATTGTTATATAATTAAAAATAATAAAAAAAAGAATTTAAAATTTCGGATATCGGATATCCGAAAAAATTCAATATCACTATCCGAATCCGAATCCGAATTTTCGGATTATCCGAAATTCGGATAATTCGGATACAGATTTTCGGATAATTCGGATTCAGTTTCGGATTCGGATTTTTTGAACACCCCTAGTAAAACCCCTGATCTAATAAGATTGCGGCTTATAAATTAATGTCCTCCGTAACAGGCTTTTGTTGCCGTATCTTTTAATGTCCTTTGCGACAAGGCCTTCGTGCCATATGATTATTATGTCCTTCATGACGGACTCATGCTTCATATTGTAAAAGCCATTGTGGCAAGCCTTCGAGCTATCTAAAATCGTCAATATGACGAAGACAGTTGTGACATTGTGATCTCTTGTCAAAAGGTTAACGGACTCGGTCCAAACCTTAATTGCCAATTGATGGACCTTTTGCGACCTAGGCTAAATATTAATATACATTCAAATGACATTCATTAGGAATGTTCTTGCCCTATTAGCCGGTATGGTTTAAGGATACCATGGCTAATGTATGTTGGTGGTAAGGAGGATGGCTAGCTATAGAAATGCAATTAAGCAATTGTTTAATTTTGGTGTTTAGTGCCAAGCTTCAAGTATGGCAAACTTGGATGAGACACATAACCGTCGCAATACAGATGATGCGACCAATGCTATGATGCAACAAAGGTAAACCTCAAGGCTAATGGAGTTAATCTCTAAGCTGTGATTAACGCAGCTGTTAGAAAGGCTATGAGAAAGGATCTAAAAAGGTTCGAAAAGCCGAAAGCTATTTGCTCTAAATCATATTTCCCTGCTCATGAGAAGAGTTTTGCTCAGACTTCGAATGCAAAGGACAAACCAAATAAGATGACATATAGCGAGGAGCCCCTTCCTCTAAAGGACGTACATAAAAGTACTTTGTCTCTTGCAAGTCAAGAGACTTCAATGGCGAAAAAGGAGCCATTGATTTCGTAAGGTTGTTGGATGAAATGGAAACCATTATGGACATCAGCGATTGTGCTGAGAAAGACATGGTGAGATATATATCACAGTCATTCAAGGGCGATGCCCTTAATTGGTGAGGACGTTAATAAAGTCCACAGGAAAGATACCCTCATACGAAATAGGATGGTCCAAGTTTATGGACTCATCAGAAAAACCGATTGTCTACAACACGGAATAGAAATGATGGAATAAGAATTTATGATTTTCACCATGAGGGATCTAGACTGTCAACAGTATATTACAGACTATAATTTATTGTCTGGAATACTGTCCTATTTGGCTCATCCAAAATCCAAGCATAATGCACTATATATCGGTGGCTTAGCATCAGAAATGAGAAGGCATATTAAAAGCTTGCTTCTTATAAATCCATTATGGATCTACCTCTGCCACTTACATTTCATAGGTTAAGAAATAAACCGGTCCAAGTTGAGACTGCCCTAAAACTGTCAAAGAGAGTAAGTTAAGTATAGAGAGACTAAGAATAGAGGCGCTCTTGAGACGGTTCATATAAAAAATGACACCAGGTACATCCCTTATTATGATGGTATTACTAAGAATCATGTTTGGATTCAGGTGCTATTAAGTCTTCATAGACCGTAAGCTTAGCAAACTTTTAGAATTATCCCATAAGAACTCCAGATATTAAGCATAAGGTAAAACTTGCCGAAGAAAATCATAAAGACATTTCCTTTTATTTTCATCAAATAATCTTCATTCATAAAAATCTAAAGTACTCATCCTCCAGACCGACAATATATGTTACTTTATTTTGTTATCTCATTGATTTCCATCAACTGCGAATGCTAGACTATGCCTGATAAAAGAGCCAGATGAGGATTGGCGTATCCTAGTGTGTCCCATAGATTGCTTCCATGCCTGATCAGTATGGAAGTTTAATGCATGGAACCACTGAGATATCCCGATGGTCATATAGTACTAGAGTCGGCTAATGGTATTTAAAGAAGATATCCAATCTAGAAATGTCCAAGTAAGTGTCGCTAATTAAGGCATCCTTGCATTCGTAAAGTAAATGTGTCATCTATCTGACACGTGTATCGATAGATGAACTGAAGCCTGAGATTTAGAAATACCTCGGTAATCTCGGTGTATCCTAGTTATCTTATCCAAGGAACCACTCTGGTTATCTCCTGAGAGACTAGTAGAGTTAAGGATAACATCCCACTTAGGGCTACATTATTGTAAAAGCTCCATATCAGTTAGTACAATTATTAATGGAAGGATTGAGACCCTAATCATATGAGTTTCAAGATAAAGCTTCATTTTAAGAGCTCCGGCATTATTATTTTCAGAAAGACGGTACATTATGCTTATGCATTGGTTACCGCAACCCTAGTTAGGCAACAATTAAGAATAGCCATCAGCTACCCAGGATCGTCGACTTGTTCGACTAACTATAAGGATTAGCTATTCTTTAGGATTAGTTTAAGTGGTAGTTGGAACGATTATCTCACCTTAAATAAGCTCTCATATAAGAAACAGTTGTTATACAAGTATCAAGGACTGCTCCTTTGGAGACCTTGTATAAATGGAATGACAAACGTCTGTTTGATGGATATGACTTTGGAAAGTCAAAATAACAGGATCTGGAAGTTACCCTGGAAACGACGGATAAGATCATATAAATTTATGATCGTCTGGAAGCTGCCAGTAATCGGCAGAAAAATCTATGATCGATGAAAGTCGCAACCCTCTTAAGTCCTTAATAAGGAATAAGGTTCAAATTGAAGGTATCACCCTAAAAGGGGTATGCTGAATTTTTAATTTATCGGACTGGTTAAGCTCTGATATATAGAATCATTCGAGGAAATCGAACATATCAAGATTGGTAACCTATAAGCTAAAACTTACTTGAGGAGCTTGATGGAAATCAAGGTGTCCCACACTAAGTGATTAAAGGATGTGTTTCGCCGATAAGTCAGGAGCATTGTCACATAAAGATATGTAGACTAATGAAAATTTATGGTTCGATGAGAAACCCTTGTCGATTAAGGATCGACAGGTTAAGTAGCTCCGAAAGAAAGTATGTACCTATTGTATAGGTCAACTGGGATGCCCTTAGAGGCCCAAATATGCTATGGAGGTTAAGTCCATGATACGTCAGAAGATACTTCCATTACTTTAGCAAATCTCGAGGTCGAGATTTCTTTTAAGGGGGTGAGGATGTAACACCTCATAAAATCACGTCCAATGATGTATTGACACGTGTAATAAACCCTAATTAAGTCAAACGTTGAATTTGAGGGACTAATTTTGCGAAAAATCAAAAAATTTGATTTTAGAAGGACTGGAAATGTTAACATGCTTATTATAAGCCTCTGAATAACATTACATGGTAATCATATTCACAAATGTGCCACTTGTTGATCATGAGTAGCCGTTTGCGTAATTAATTGAAAGTTTACGCAATGAAGGGTTAAAAGTGTCAACATGTTAATTCTTACCTCTGAGAGACCTTTTAACAAACCGAAAGCTTCATGATAATTGATTTCACTCTCGGGAATGCCTAATATTGGCCATTAAGGGCTTTTATGCCTATAAGTGACGTTACGCGCAACTTTGCAAGTTTGAGGGGTTAAAAGCATCAATATGTTTAATTATACCTCTGAGTGACCTTTTAATGAACCCGAAGCATCATGATGTTTAAAAATACTCTCTAGAATGCCTAATATGGATTAGATAAGGCTTCGATGCTATTAAACGATGATATACGCAAGTTTGCGCATTAGAGGGACCAAAAGCGTCAACTTTTGAATCTACGCCTTTTGGTGACCTTTTAAGAGAACGTGAGCAGAGTAATATTTAAACACATGCTTGGGAATACCCATTATAGGCCATGGAAGGCTTGGATATCATTAAACAACATTTCGCGCTACTTTGTGCGATTAAAGGACTATTTGCGTCAAACTGCAAAAGTATATCGAATCGGATGGTAGCGAATGTTCCGGAACTTGACTATAAGTTAAACATGCCCTAAATATCCTTTACATAGCTTAGAAATAGGCTTTGAGGGGTCCGGTGTGCAAAAATAAACCTTTAAGTCAAACAAGGACTAAAAGCGTCAAAAAGTGCATAAGTTTGCATTTTCGCGTATATCTTACGTTCTGAATATATCCAGACATCCAAAAATTTATGTCACCACTACATAAATTCCATTCGTCGCGTAATTTGGATCGTTTTTCGCGTCCGTTCGTGTTTTGTCGTAATTCGTCAACATCGCACCCGTACGACCAAATAAACCAACATCCGAGATATCTTTGAGCATGTTTTATGTTCCCTATGTTTAGGCATAATTATAGAGCCTTAAAAATGGCTTGACGGGCCTTAGATGTGTCAGAAATGGCATTTAGCAAATGCAGGGACTATTTCGGTCGTTTTGGAAGTCTAGAAAAAGGACTAACAACCTGCAGGGACTAGTTTGGTCACTTTTGAAACTAAAAATATACATTATTGAAGGACAGGGACTGATTCTGTGGTGTCTTCCAAACTTGTAACCTGGGCCGACCCTTGTCACGAGCTACAACTCGGGTCTGGGCCTAACCCCTCCCCTCGGGCCGTCCGAACAGCAAAAACAACAACTGATATGTTGTTAAAATGGAACAAAAATGAAGACTGGGACCGAAAACGGCAAAACAGCAAACTTTTGGAGCTGGGCCACATCGGACACGGGCAGCGTAAGCCGGGCCTGAGGCCTACGCGGGCCGCCAGCGACTGGAGCTGCAGTTTTCTTTTTTTTTTTTTAATTTATTTCTTGCTGTTTTCCATTCTTAATCAGATCCATGTGCTCATAAATTGAAACTATGGGCTGTTATACTGATTTCTAAATCTGGTATACACATGTTTCAATCCTATGAATTCCCTCAACACTTGTTGATCATCTAGCCACCTTCCAAACTCTATATATAGAGATGGGTTTTTGCTCAAAAACTCACAATTCTTTCAATTCTGCTTTCTCTCAATTCAAATGGGGATCCCAAGCATTTTTGGAACCTCTATTCAGTCCATGGGACCATTGTAAGTGTCCTTTCGTGTCTTGTTTGTTTTATTTGGCGTTTAAAGCCAAAAAGTCAAGCGTTTACGTTAAATGCTTCGTTTTTTAAACGGACGAGCCATGGTTCACAACGAACATGGCTACGTGATTGTAATTAGGTAGGTATTAAACCCTCAAAAGGGCCCCTCCTAATTACCACGTTTGCTTAGTTAATTGTCGGGTCAAAATAATTACAATAAAAGTCAAATGAGTCGGTTTTAAATAAAATTCATACCTAACGATGTAGAATCAATAAAATCAGTTTTATCACTTTAATAACTTGGTAATTATTAATTGAACATGTCTAGGCATGTTCAACCCGACAATTCTGAGTTTAGGCTCGGTTCGCAACCGAAAGTCGCAAAAATTGACTTTTGCTTTGACTTTCAGTTCTGACCCGATTTAGATTATTTTAAGAAATTCCTTAAGCTTCCATTAGGTCCATTTTCCATATTATTATAACTCTCTGAGATTATACAACTTGGATCCTAACTTATCCGATTCATTTGTATGTTTCCGTTATATGCCTAAATGTTGACCATTATGCCCTTTTGACCTTAAAAAGAGATTTTTGAAAATGTGAGAGGACAAAAACCTTTGTTACTGATTTATAAACTTGTCCTAAAAATTTGACATCAGTTTGAGGCCTATATTAGGAGTTACGCTCAATATCGTAATTAAGAAGCTTTTTATTAATTAAACGGCATAATTAGCATAAAGCCTATCTAAACCCAAATTTTGACACCAAACTTTTTACCCACTGATGTAATATAATATTTTGGGATTTTTGAAGATTTTTATTTATTTTTAAACTGATCATATCATAGGGTTCTAGCTTTGATTCGGTAATTGTCGGTTATACCCTTTTCTTGAATAAAATGAGTTTTACATCACATATTGATACCAAATATTTTGCTACTTATTTTATATGATAAATAAAATATTTTAAGCCTTCTGGAATGATAAAAATATCAGCTTTTCTTATATAACCCGAAAATCGCTTAAAAGTGACTTTTATGATTTTTTAAAGCATAGTATGAGTTAAAACTATTTTAAACGTATAAGACTTAATACCTACTGATGTTTTTAGTAAATTTTTATACATTAACAGTAAGCAAAAGTTTTAAACTCAGATTTCCAAAAAAAACTGAACTTTAAAACTTATGTGAAATTACCAAAATGCCCCTACGGTGAATGAATGGGTTATAAATGATAAATTTCACATATAGGCAATACCCTCCCGATATAACTTATTAAATTAAATATTTTTACTGATCTTATCAGGCCTGAACCTCAGATTAATAATTAATCTCTTTTATAACCTTTAAAATGACCAAAATACCGCTACGGGGCTTAATTTGAGTTTAAATTTGTTTTAGGCATAATGGAAGGTATCTTACTGATATCACAACATATTTAAGGCATATTAACTTAGGAAACCTGTTCAAGAATCATTTGTTTACCCGTTATGCATTTTTCGCGTTTGGTGCGGTTTATGTAACTAGTTTGCATAAATTAATCGAAACGGGTCAAACCTTATCATTTTTATCTCAAAATCCAGAATGTGTTTAGTTTACCCATATTATACAAGTCTTCAAACTTGTCGGGTCTAAATCATATTCTATTCCAGTCTTCGCTTTAATCTTGCGTTTTGAACCGTATACCTCCCTTTAAAACTAACCGGTCTAAGTTTTAGACTTAATTAAGACCCGTTAGGAATCTAATAGGTTATTAAAACCTTCATTGGAGCCCAGTAAAAGATATCTGCATTTGCTTGATTGTATACGGCTGGGATAAATTGTATAATTTGCTCAGGTAAATACTTTTAACTTATTTTCCCTTATACGGGCTTAGGGTACGGTATATAAAATACCGCTTGGTCGGGCATCAAATTTTTAATCATATGAAGGTTAATTTATTAAGATGACCCGTTTAATCTGTTTTGTTTGTTTTAAGCCTTTGGGGGGTTAATGACCATGTCCAGGATATCCTCGGCTCATTCATTGAAATGGCCACGACTTAATGCACGGGGTGTATGCATAAACCTGCCGGTGCGAATATAAAAAGATATAACCGCCTGTTCGAGAATAACTCGTCGTGGGATTATATCATGTGGTGTGTATATTAATCTTTAACCGGTTTTCAGCCCGGGCTACTAAACGCATAATAAACATATAATTCTTTAACAAGTTTATTTTTAAATAATTATCCCAAGTTATAAAAGATTATCTTGTGCCTTGTGCATTCAAACCAATTTTCTTAAACATTTTCAAAATGAGTCGGTTAATTGTATTTACCAGTGTAAACTGACGTATTTTCCAAAAAGGCTAAGTGCAGGTACTAGACGGAATAGGCTGGCTACTCCTAGCATCAATAAAGAGTCTTGCAAGCTTAGATGTTTATAAATCTGTTGAACAATGTTCCTTTAACTTGATCCGCCTGTGGATCTCTTACATTCCGTTGTAATACTTTGATATTACTTTCATTCGGGTTGTAATGTTTTATCTTTCGACTTCCGTTGTGTACTAAACTATGATAAATTGTCTATGATGATATCAACTACGTCACGATACTCCCCACAGGGCCCATCGGTAATACGTGGAAATATCGTGGTGTGACACCAGGCGCCGCACCTGAACTTCCTACGCAGTGCATGAGCTCCAGTTCCAATAAAGACATAAAAGAACCTCTAGACGAACCTGAACACTTTCTAAGAAAAAGACTTAAAGCTAAAAACAAAGAGAAAGTTTCAGGGGACCCACTTCCAATGGCGGATTAACGTACCCTAATGGGTTACCTACGGTAGGTAATCTCGGCGTCGCTATCAATGCACCGAATGTCGATGCCAACAACTTAGACCTTCGGTCGCATTTGATCTAAATGCTCCAAAACTCCGCAACTTTCCATGGGCTAGCGGACGAAGATCCCCATTTACATATTACCAACTTTTTGGAAATATGTGATACTTTTCGGATCAACGGAGCATCAAATGACGCCACCCGCCTCCGAATGTTCCTGTTTTCACTGAAAGACCGAGCTAAGGCTTGGCTTAACACCCTCCCAGTTGGTTCGGTAAACACTTGGGATGAACTAGCCCAAAAGTTTTTGTATAAGTATTTCCCTCCTTCTAAAACGGCTAAATTAATGACTGAAATTAATACATACTCACAAGAGAACGGGGAATCCTTGAATGAAACTTGGGAAAGGTTCAAGGAACTACTAAGAAAGTGCCCTCATCATGGTCTTGTGGTATGGCAACAAGTATCCACTTTCTATAATGGGTTGTTACCACACACAAGACAAACACTTAACTCTAGCTCCGGGGGACTTCTAGGTAATCGTTGCCCAAATGAAATTTATAATCAAATTGAGGAAATTGCTTAAAAAAAATTTCAGTGGCACATTCCCCGAGGCATAAAATCTATTGCCCCGGGTGCCCATAAGGTTGACGAAAGCACTTCTTTATAAGCCCAAATTGAGGCCCTCTCTTCGAAAATCAAAAAGTTAGAAATGGCAAAAACGGCCTCGGTTATGGCTTGTGAAGGGTGTGGTGGACCACATGAAAATTGGAGTTGTATGAAAGAAATGGATAATCAAACAGAAACGGTAAACTATGTTGATAATAGACCTAGACCGTCAGGTCCTCCAACGGGTACCTACAACCAAGGATGGCGTAACCACCCTAACCTTGATTGGAGAGAACTCGGCAATAGTAGTAACCAACAAAATCAAAAAACAACGAACAAACTTTCAACAACCAAGAAATGAGTCACAAAATTTCTCTCAACAACAACAAGGGGGACGAGAGAGGCTTGAAGAAACTATCTCACGCCTCATCTCTGACACCGAAAAGAAAAACTAGGATCGATTTCAACAAATGGAATCGAACTTTAGAAATCAACAAGCTATTATTCAAAACATTGAAAAACAATTAAATCAACTATCTCAAAATTTCTCCGAGAGACCACAAGGTGCATTACCCAGCAATATCGAAACAAACCCAAAGGCGCAAGTACATCTCATCATATTAAGAAACCGTACCGTAGGTCCCAAGGAGGCCTCGCTACCTCCAACTGAAAAGAGTCCGTCTACCCAAATCCCAAATTCACTGATGCCCAGAAAAGACACGACTCCTCCACCAAATCAAGAGCCTACCAAGAATCCTCCGGTACCTTACCCCGGTCATTTACTTCGCCAAAAGACTGATGAGCAATTCACAAAATTCGTTAATTTACTAAAACAATTGCACATCAATATTCCATTTGTGGAAGTCCTCACTCAAATGCCTAAATATTCAAAATTTATGAGAGACTTCCTCACTCACAAAAGGAAAATTGAAACATTGCAACTAGTTAATTTAAGTGAAGAATGCTCCGCCGTACTACTTAACAAACTCCCACAAAAGAAAATCGAATCCAAAAGTTTCACCATCCCTTGTTCCAATGGTGGATACCCATCTACAATGCGCTAGCCGATCTTGGGGCTAGCATTAATCTTATGCCCGCATCAATGTTTGACCGACTCGGACTAGGTAAAACAAGCCCCACAAAGATGAGCATACAACTTGCCGATAGGTCTATCAAATATCCACAAGGTGTCGCCGAAAATCTATAGGTAAAAGTCGGAGACTTTGTCTTCCCGGCCGCCTTTGTCATACTAGATATGGAGGAATATACCGAAGTACCACCCATTCTAGGAAGACCATTCCTAGCCACAACCCACACAATGGTAGACATGAATGGTGGGACATTAACATTGAGAGTTGGGGACAAGGAGATGGAGTTTGGGGTTGGGGTTGGGAAAAGAGTAGAAGACGACGACCCGGTCAACTACATGAAATTCATAGACTCAAGCTTGGATGTTGCTCTCCGACGGTACAACATGGGATGCAAAACATCCCACTTGGGTATCATACGACTGACTTTGGGTCTTGCCAAGGACCCTTATAAACGTGGCGTACCACGGAGGCATTCCGCCAAACTATCCTTAGTTTTAGTTTAGATTAACTTTTATGTTTTCTAGTTTAGTTTTACTTTTCAGGAATAAAACACACTCGGAATGGTGGAGGTTACTAAGGGAAACTTGAACCCACACCCCATGCAAAAAAAAACAGAGCCTCCCGACAAATTTTCTTCATTACAACAAGTTCAGCATGGAGCCGTGCTCAGCCCAACACGCCCAAGGCTCTGTAGAAAACGCTCAGTTCAGGTAACTGGGCACGGGGGCGTGTTCAGGACTGGACACGGGGCCGTGTTCACTGAACACCCCCACGTGCCCAACCTTCTGTTAATTATGATACTGGCGATCTGAACATGATGCCGTGCCCGGACCAACACGGGCCCGTTTCCAGACGCCCAGTAACATAAAATTTTGTTTTAAACACCTTTTTACACATTTAATCAACCTAAAAAATTATTTTTGGGACACATTGAGGACAATGTGTAATTTAAGTGTGGGGGGGACAATATGTAATTTAAGTGTGGGAGGGATGCTAAAACTTGAATTTTGCAAGTCCTAATAACAAGCCTTACACAAAACTCTATTGTAACCGCTAATCACCCTAAAAATTTTTCAAAAACTTTTCATTTTTTTTACTTGTCTTGGTTTAATTTGGGAAATAACATGTTCTAAAAAGGTTATATTTTTAAAATTTACAACCAATAGCGTCGTGATAAAAAGAACTAACATAAGAAAATTATGAAATGGCATGACAAATCTAGTTAAAATTTGATTATATATACTTGATCACAATATAAACCCATTCCCACAAAGAGTGAGTTTTGAGCCTATATTGAGCATACAAGCATACATCTTTAAAATAAATTCTCATCTTTCGTTTCTTGTGTGAATAGCCGCTTGGTTTCTTACGACTCTAGAACTTGCCATGACGATACATTCCCGGTCCCTACCAACTTAAATCCAAGTAAGTAAATGATGGAGGCATTAGGACTAACTCTTTTTCTTTTCAACACCATTATTTTTCATTTCTTTTTTATCACCTACCCAAAATCCCCCTAGTTAACCCTTTTGAGCCTAAACCTTTTCGTTTCTAAACCCACAAAACAAAAACCCTTTACCCACCAAAACCCTTATTATTTTTAAACCCTTTATTTTAGTAAAAAGCTCGGTTTTCTTGTGACGCTCCTTATAAAAAAATGAAGTATATGAATAAACAAACAAGTTCCTTAAAGAAACTTTGTTTAAAAATGTTTTGTTTGAATAAAAGTCACAAAAACAAAAAGTTTTACGACGACCGACACTTTTTACGATTTTCGCCCTTTTTACTAACCACTAACCCAAAACCACCTACCTTTAACCCAAGACTAACCCTTCCCCAAGTCCTTTTGATATTTACAAATGTTTATAGTTAAAAAGGAGGATGATTGATTGCTTGGAAAGCATATGGTAGAAGTAAGTTCCATGCCGGTCTCGAATGTTTCACAAAAATACATCTTCGGCCGAGTGTTGAGTGATCTCCCGTGAGGTATGTGAACTTGTATATAAATGGAATTTTAAAGAGGCATGTTATGCCCAAATAAGTAATTTCTCTTATGAAACGTTCTAAATAAATCATAATGGATAGGATTGTAAATAACATAAAAATAAAGCCTAATAAAGATCTTGGATTCCCGACACTCAAGGCAAGCCCAAAACTTCTCTTCTACCCATTCCATTTGGGAGTGTAAGCCACATTATAAAGAGTTTTGCTTGAGGATAAGCAAAGATTCAAGTGTGGGGTTTTTTTGTAACATCCCGAAAATATAAATTTTTAAATTTGCAATTAAGTTGTGAATAAATTAGTAAATTAATCTAATTAGTAATGACACTAACCTAGTTAGTTTATTACTTATGAATAGTTTAAGACATAGAAAGAAAGTAAAAGAAACTAGAGGGACCAAAAGTGTTAAACTTGAAAATAATTTTAATAAAAACATTTTCATTAAAACCCCTACTCAAAATTGAGTACGGGGATCGACCAGGAACAAGGGGGGGGGGGGGGTGACCAAGCTTCTCCAAAAACCTAAGTTTCACAAAATCCCTAAATTGAAGGATCAAACTCAGTCCAAAACGAAAATCGAGCATAGATTCATGATCCCTATCACAAGGGGGTTGTAAGGTATGTAAAATTCTATGAAAATTCTGTGTTTGAAATTCTTATGAATTTGGGAGATTCAAAATTGATGATGCATGTTTGTGATTTGGTTAGATTAGGGATGATATAGTGTCTAGAAGTAAAACCTAGACAACTACATGTGAAATCATGTACAAATTCAGGAAATTCCATGAACACATTGAAGGTGGGTTATGGGTTTTACAAGATAATGATGAACACTAGGGTTTAGAAAGATTATTCTAGTGTAATTTGATCATAGAAAGTGATTTCAGAAAAGTATGATGTTTAAATGCTATATGAAAGCTTTATTGATGTTAAGTTTAGCTAAATAGCGAGCTATGAACTTGAATATGAATGATATAAAATTCTGCCCTTATAGTGTTTGTGGAAATGCCTCAAAGAAGGCTTAAAACTGAAATTCAAAGTTGAAACACATAATTTTGATGTTTCAGTGTATTACACGATATATGGTTTAAAGGGAGTTCTAAACATGATATAAATGGACTCTATAGGAAAGGACGCAGGAGCGTCAGGCGGGCAAGCAGGTGGCGAATCGCGTTTGAAGGGCTTACTTTGAAGGTATGTAACTTGACCGTTACTTAAGTGAAATTTTGTTAAATTACGTATAGTCGTATTGTAGAAAAGAAGTTGTGTAAATTTAAAAGCGATGATATTCGCTAAATTGAATAATGGACCAAGGATGGATAAGATCTCGTTGGTAGTCATCATATTGGAAGGTTCTGTAGATGAGCCAAACGGGTCGAATAATCAATTAAAGCATGGATATTGCTTCGTAGTATGATTGATTGGTCTTTTTTTATCATCGACAAATGACATATTAGAAATATGAGGATTAAACATGTTGGTTTGTAGGATTGAAATCCAAGAACTTGACTCAAGTAAACAAACAAAGCAAACAAAACATAACATCCCAGAGTCTACCGTAAATTACGGTATATACCGTAATTTACGGTAAAGACCAAAAGGTTATGATGGATTCCACCTGTGTTACGGTGGAACCAGAATTTCCCAGGAGCTACCGTAACTTATGGTATCTACCATAAGTTACGGTAGAGCTTTGGAATTTATGATAAATTTAGTATTTCTTTGTTAAATTGAATCCGTTTTAAACGTAGTTTCGATTGTGTATTATTTCTAAGTATTTTAATACTAATGTTTAATGTAAACATTTTAGTTTTTAGGTAATCAAGGATTACGGATGATGGTCAAGCAAGCTTTTGAAGAACCGAACACAAACTTTTGAAGCTTCCGCGTTGATTAATTCTGTTTAGACAATGTTATGATGAATCAGTTTGCTAAATAACTTTAAATGCTTAAATTAGTTAGTAGTTGACAAATGTAAGTTTACCTTAGAACTTGGTTTTTGGAACTTATGTTTTAACCTAGACATCTTTTATATAAACTCTTGTGAAATATTCCTACTTTCAAGTAGTAATTAAGTCGGGTGTTACAAGTTGATAATCAGAGCTTAAGGTTGTCAACAAGTGTTCGGTTCAAGCTTGATCGATCGTCCGGTAAGAATTAACTTATTATTTTAATAGATTATATTTATGTAAGAAATGAGAAATGAATTGATGTGCATGGGAAGAGCGTGTTAACACACTCAAACCCGGAAAGTGCACAGAATGTGAACGGTTAAAGCAAGTTGGGAACTTGGCTAAACCGAAACAAATGAAGTAATGTTATAAATGAAATGTTTAACGTTTAAATGTAAACATTTCAGTTTCAAGATGTCTGATGGAAACGATGATAATCCGGTGCAAACAAGCACCGAACAAATGAAAGAAATAATTGCCGAAGAAGTAGGGAAGGCAATTGAAGGTAGTCTATCCGGATTTATAGACAAAATTCAAAGCACGGTGTTGTCTCTTGTTGAAGAGCGAGTTAAAAGGTTGGAGGATAGTGTCAACCTTATGAAGGAGAAAACGGGAGATCGTAAAGGGTGCTCATATAAATAATTTATGGCGTGTAAACCGCCAATCTATAACGGGGAAGTTGACCCGATAATCTGCCAAAGATGGATAAGTGACGTCGAAGGAGTGTTTGAACGAACCCACTGCGACGTAGGTGACTTTGTTGCTTACGAAACGGGTCAATTGAGAAATCAAGCCAAGGATTGGTGGGAAAATAAAAAGAAGGAAATGGGAGTCGAAGCGGCAAGGGTCATGACTTGGGATGAGTTTAAGGTGCCGTTCCTTAAACACCATAGTCCCAGAGCAGTTATCAACAGGATCAAAGAGGAATTTATCCAGTTAAGACAAAAAGGAGAATCAATTGATAAGATCACAGGCATCTTCATGGATAAGCTGAGGTTTTGTGACGAGTTAGTCACCACTGAAGAGCAGAAGATATACTACTATTACAACATGCTGAGTGCTGAATACCGGGAGTTTATGACTCCCTCAAAACATGAAACTCTCACAGAAATCATCAACACCGCCCGGGAGCGGGAAATAGAGTTAAAGAAGCAAGTTGAGAGGGGTGAGCGAAGGGCACAGGATGTGAATCCAAGCCCTACAAAGAAAGCTAGAACTGCTGAATCGGGGAAGAAAGTGGAGGCTAAAGGCGGGTCGCCAAGTTGCAAAGTATGTGGAAAGGGGCACAAAGGTGAGTGCCGCTTCAAAGACAAGCCGTGTCCGGTATGTGGGAAGACGGGGCACACTGCATCACTATGTCCCGGAAAAGTTTCCGTTTGTTACAAATCCTATCAACCCGGCCACAAAAAGTCTGAATGCCCCGAGTTGGTTGGAAAGAGAGACATAAAAGAGTCTCCAGCAGAAGCTCCCAAAGCGAAGGCTAGGTCCTTCCAACTTACCGCGGCTGAAGCGAAAACAGAACCCGATGTGGTCTCAGGTATATTCACAATTAACTCAATTCCAGCACGTGTACTGTTTGATACGGGTGCGAATAAATCCTTCATTTCGCATGGATTTATTCGACATCCTTCTTTTGTTTTGACAAAGTTATCTGTGCCCTTAGAAGTAGAAATAGGGGACAACAAAAGTTTTATAGTTTGTGATGTTTGTCGAAGCTGCAAATTAAGCATAGACGATGAGGAATACTTGATAGATCTAATCCCGATGTCAATGGGGGAATTTCAAGTAGTCGTTGGGATGGATTGGCTATCTCAGCACCACGCGAAGGTCGTGTGTTTTCGTAAGGAGATAAAACTAATATCTCCAAGCGGGAAACACGTCACTATCTATGGCGAAAAAGGAGGTAACCCCATAGTATGCTCAATGTTGAAAGCTCACAAACTTATGAAGCGAGGATGCAAGGCATTCATGATATACGCAAATGAACCCGAGAAAGAATCACGGAAAATTGAAGATGTACCGGTAGTACGAGACTATGAAGATGTGTTTCCGGAAGATTTACCGGGGATACCGCCAGAACGGGAAGTAGAGTTCGGGATCGAATTGATTCCGGCGCAAAACCCGTAGCAAAAGCACCGTACCGACTCGCACCGTCGGAATTACAAGAGTTGATGTCCCAGATTCAAGACCTGCTTGACAAAGGATTCATAAGGCCAAGTGTGTCTCCTTGGGGCGCACCGGTATTGTTCATGAAAAAGAAAGACGGAAGCATGCGCATGTGTATCGATTACCGGGAGTTAAACAAACTCACGGTAAAGAACCGATACCCTCTTCCGAGGATAGATGATTTATTCGACCAATTACAAGGCGCGAACTGGTTTTCAAAAATTGACCTTAGATCGGGGTATCATCAACTAAAGGTCAAAGAGGAAGATGTACCGAAGACGGCTTTCCGCACGCGATACGGACATTACGAATTCCTCGTGATGTCATTTGGGCTAACAAATGCACCCGCGGCTTTCATGGACCTGATGAACCGGGTTTGCAAACCGATGTTGGATAAGTCAGTCATCGTGTTTATCGATGATATTTTGGTGTACTCAAAAAGTGAAGCTGAACATGCTCACCACTTACAAGAGGTGTTAGAGACGCTTAGACGAGAGAGGTTGTATGCGAAATTCTCTAAGTGTGCCTTTTGGTTACGAGAGGTGCAATTTCTCGGCCACATCATAAGTGCCGATGGAGTATTAGTAGACCCGTCAAAGATCGAGGCCGTGTCAAAATGGAATCCCCCGAAAAACCCTTCGGAGATTAGAAGCTTTTTGGGGCTTGCGGGGTATTACAGGAGATTCATTCAAGATTTCTCCAAGATTGTGTCGCCACTAACAAACTTAACTCGGAAGGAGGAAAAATTCATTTGGGGTGCCGAACAAGAAAGGGTGTTTCAGACGCTAAAAAAAAAGTTAACTCAAGCTCCGGTATTGACGTTACCGGACGGGGTCGAAGACTTGGTGGTTTATTCGGATGCTTCACTATCGGGGCTCGGATGCGTTTTAATGCAACGGGGCAAAGTTATAGCTTATGCCTCGAGGCAATTAAAGATACACGAAAAGAAATATCCCACGCACGATCTCGAGTTGGCTGCGGTGGTATTTGCATTAAAAATATGAAGGCACTATTTATATGGAGTAAAGTGCACCATATTCACCGATCACAAAAGCTTAAAATACTTCTTCGATCAGAAGGAGTTAAATATGTGACAAAGGCGATGGTTAGAAACGGTGAAAGATTTCGACTGTGAAATACACTATCACCCCGGAAGGGCAAACGTGGGTGGCAGATGCCCTAAGCAGAAAGGCAGATTATGTCCCGATACGAGTACGATCATTACAACTCATTGTGACCTCAGGATTACTTGAAAGAATCCGAGAAGCACAAAATGAAGCAGTAAAGACGGAAAACTGGAGAAAAGAAAGGATTGTTGGCCAAGTTAAAGATCTTGAAGTAGGCAACCAGGGTTTGAAAACACGTTTCAACAGAATTTGGGTTCCTAACACATGTGGAGTTAAAAAGCTTCTACTCGATGAAGCTCATAAGTCCCGTTATTCCATCCATCCGGGAGCGACCAAAATGTATAACGACTTAAAGCAAAACTATTGGTGGCCCGGAATGAAAAGAGATGTGGTGAAGTACGTGGAAAAATGCTTGACATGTTTACAAGTCAAGGCAGAACACCAAAAACCATACGGTAAACTTCAACCGTTGGAAATTCCGGTTTGGAAGTGGGAACATATTACGATGGACCTATAACCAAACTACCAAAGACAAACCGCGGTTTCGATGCCATATGGGTAGTGGTGGATAGATTGACGAAAAGTGCTCACTTCATTTCGAATCGTGAGACTTATACGTCAGAAAAGATGTCAGAAGTTTACACTAATGAGATAATAGCACGTCATGGAGTACCGGTATCCATCGTGTCTGATAGGGATACTCGGTTCACTTCAAATTTTTGGCGAGATTTCCAAGAACAGATGGGAACCAAATTGTTCATTAGCACTGCGTACCATCCTCAAACAGATGGACAGAGTGAAAGAACAATACAAACATTGGAGGACATGTTACGGGCGTGTATAATCGACTTTGGAGGAAGTTGGGATGTTTACCTACCATTGGTCGAGTTTTCGTATAACAACAGCTACCATGCTAGTATTAAGATGGCACCGTACGAAATGCTCTATGGTAGGAAATGCCGAACCCCGGTATGTTGGGGTGAAGTGGGTCCACGTGAACTCGCCCACCAAGATATAGTACGAGCCACTAATGAAAAGATTGATGTGGTTCGGGTACACTTGAAAGCGGCTCAAGATAGACAAAAGGCGTATGCTGACAAAAGGAATAGGCCAATCGAATTCCAGGTTGGCGACAAAGTTATGCTCAAAGTATCCCTATGGAAGGGGGTTATCAGGTTTAGAAAAAGAGGAAAATTAAGCCCGAGGTTTATAGGGCCGTTTGCGATCATAGAACGGGTAGGAAAGGTAGCTTACCACCTTGAACTACCGGAGGAACTAAGCGGAATTCATAGCACATTTCATGTGTCACATCTTCGAAAGTGTCTAGCGGATGAGACAACTTATATTCACTACAATGATATCGAAGTGGATGATCGCTTGAATTATATCGTAAGGCCCATAGAAGTTTTAGATCGAAAGACTAAGCACTTACGAAACAAACAAATCGATCAAGTCAAGATCAAGTGGGAGCACAGGAAAGGCTCGGACACTACATGGGAGTCCGTAGAAGAGATGCGACGTCTCTACCCTACACTATTCGGTACGTGCTTTGGTTTCGGGGACGAAACCCTTTTTGAGGGGGGTGGACTTGTAACATCCCGAAAATACAAATTTTTAAATTTGCAATTAAGTTGTGAATAAATTAGTAAAGTAATCTAATTAGTAATGACACTAACCTAGTTAGTTTATTACTTATGAATAGTTTAAGACATAGAAAGAAAGTAAAAGAAACTAGAGGGACCAAAAGTGTTAAACTTGAAAATAATTTTAATAAAAACATTTTCATTAAAACCCCTACTCAAAATTGAGTACGGGGATCGACCAGGAACAAGGGGGGGGGGGGGCAACCAAGCTTTTCCAAAACCCTAAGTTTCACAAAATCCCTAAATTGAAGGATTAAACTCAGTCCAAAACGAAAATCGAGCATAGATTCATGATCCCCATCACAAGGGGGTTGTAAGGTATGTAAAATTCTATGAAAATTCTCTGTTTGAAATTCTTATGAATTTGGGAGATTCAAAATTGATGATGCATGTTTGTGATTTGGTTAGATTATGGATGATATAGTGTCTAGAAGTAAAACCTAGACAACTACATGTGAAATCATGTATAAATTCAGGAAATTCCATGAACACATTGAAGGCGGGTTATGGGTTTTACAAGATAATGATGAACACTAGGGTTTAGAATGATTATTCTAGTGTAATTTGATCATAGAAAGTGATTTCAGAAAAGTATGATGTTTAAATGCTATATGAAAGCTTTATTGATGTTCAGTTTAGCTAAATAGCAAGCTATGAACTTGAATATGAATGATATAAAATTCTGCCCTTATATATAGTGTTTGTGGAAATGCCTCAAAGAAGGCTTAAAACTGAAATTCAAAGTTGAAACGCATAATTTTGATGTTTCAGTGTATTACACGATATATGGTTTAAAGGGAGTTCTAAACATGATATAAATGGACTCTATAGGAAAGGACGCAGGAGCGTCAGGCGGGCAAGCAGGTGGCGAATCGCGTTTGAAGGGCTTACTTTGAAGGTATGTAACTTGACCGTTACTTAAGTGAAATTTTGTTAAATTACGTATAGTCGTATTGTAGAAAAGAAGTTGTGTAAATTTAAAAGCGATGATATTCGCTAAATTGAATAATGGACCAAGGATGGATAAGATCTCGTTGGTAGTCATCATATTGGAAGGTTCCGTAGATGAGCCAAACGGGTCGAATAATCAATTAAAGCATGGATATTGCTTCGTAGTATGATTGATTGGTCTTTTTTTTATCATCGACAAATGACATATTAGAAATACGAGGATTAAACATGTTGGTTTGTAGGATTGAAATCCGAGAACTTGACTCAAGTAAACAAACAAAGCAAACAAAACATAACATCCCAGAGTCTACCGTAAATTACGGTATATACCGTAATTTACGGTAGAGACCAAAAGGTTACGATGGATTCCACCTGTGTTACGGTGGAACCAGAATTTCCCAGGAGCTACCGTAACTTACGGTATCTACCGTAAGTTACGATAGAGCTTTGGAATTTATGATAAATTTAGTATTTCTTTGTTAAATTGAATCCGTTTTAAACGTAGTTTCGATTATGTATTATTTCTAAGTATTTTAATACTAATGTTTAATGTTAACATTTTAGTTTTTAGGTAATCAAGGGTTACGGATGACGGTCAAGCAAGCTTTTGAAGAACCGGACACAAACTTTTGAAGCTTCCGCGTTGATTAATTCTGTTTAGACAATATTATGATGAATCAGTTTGCTAAATAACTTTAAATGCTTAAATTAGTTAGTAGTTGACAAATGTAAGTTTACCTTAGAACTTGGTTTTTGGAACGTATGTTTTAACCTAGACATCTTTTATATAAACTCTTGTGAAATATTCCTACTTTCAAGTAGTAATTAAGTCGGGTGATACATTTTTTATGTGTGTAAAATGCAACATATAAAATACATCAATTGAGGCATAAATGAACAAAAGGAACAAATACGCAGCAAAATCTAACCTAAATACAAGAAAAGGAATAAACGTAGCATGCCCAACCCCTCGACAGCATCTTCCCAAGCAAAAAGAAAGAAACAGAAGGCTGACCACGGCCCCGTGCCCAGCGGACACGGGGCCGTGGCCAAGTGTCTACAGAAAAGACAAAGTTATAGAAGCTTCTATTCCCAGCACGTGGGCGTGCCCAGCTCCACACGGGCCGTGGTCAACGCTAAGATTCGCAGAATCTTGCAAATCTTGATAGTACAGATACGCTTCTACACACGGGGCCGTGCCCAGCGGACACAGGGCGTGGAGCTAATGTAGACAAATTGCAATTAATGAAGAAAGAGAAAAAGGATGGCCACGGGGCCGTGTCCGGTCTTCTGTGCTGGCTATAAATAGAGGTGCTTGGTTCACTTTAAAGGCATCCCTTAGCAAACCACCTATCTCCCACTTCACCCACCCTCCACCACCACTACAACCCACATCCACCACCATCATCCATCTTAGAGTGTGTGTAGTAGTCTCGGGATCCAAGATTGATAGTAAGAGTTCTTGACAATCTAAGGCCGTGTTTGCTTAAGTCTCTTACATCACTTGGTGAAGACAAGCATTTAGTGTAATACTTTTGATTTTTAATCTTTTCGCACTTTTTATTTGGTTTTGTATTAATGACTTTAATAACTAGTTTCTTATGTTGAAGGTGAAACTTCCTTATCATTTGTCTGTGGTGTCTTGGCGTTATTTTATTGTCTATATCAAATAAAAGATTTTCACCATTCATATCTCTACGGTCTATATAGAGATATGTTGGCTACCTGGTCGAGGGTTAAGGGAATGGTTTGGTAAGGTTCTTGGCTTGTTCAGTGTATAGATCCTGCAAGGACCTGGGTCAAGCTTACTAGGAGCTCCTTCAATACCCACTGGTATTGGATGGCGGGGGTGCGATTGGCTTGATCCCCTCATATGTAAAATACTATTAATACATTAACGCGGCTACTTGGGATTGTATTCCTGCTAACTCAAACCACTTAGCCGAGGGTAACGTCACCTTCAAAAGAGGGGCCTACCACATTACGCATTAATAACTTAATTAACTATCTTTCAATATTTCGACCCTTTGGGATTGTATCCTTGCTGACTCAAACCACTGGGTTGAGGGTAACGTCACCTTCAAAAGAGGGGCCTACTACTATAACTAAGATAATCTCTTAAAAATTGCAAAAGTGAGGAATTCATCAAAGGTTACACTAAAGGCGAGTCGGATCCAAGTGATTCATCTTGTCTATCTATTTTATTTTTATTTTTATTTTCAGCATTTTTAGTTTTTAATTTTCATGTTTAAAACCATTTCTAAACTTTTGATTTGATTAGACGTTGAAGATAAACCGGTACTAAAAGCTCTTGTGTCTTTGGACGACCTCGGTATCTTACCAACGCTATACTACGCTCACGATAGGTGCACTTGCCCATATGTGTGTTTAGTATAATATTGTGTTTTATAAATTTAAAACTTGACTAAAGTGTTAAAAATGGCTTAAAATATCAATAAAAATATATAACGCTACACACGCATCACCTCCACACGTGTCGGCCACGTGGCACGATTTGGTGCTGTCACACCCCAACCGATGGCGGAAACATCAGAGTGAGACGAAATGGATTGCTCGAGACATCATAACGCTAATTGTGACAATTATTTAAATAACAATTTTTTTCATTTCATTTCTAAAGATTCAATTACAAGGATTTGAAACAAATGCAACATGAATAAAGGAAATACAATACAATAAAACTACAAAATTTAAAGTGTGTATCTAAGCATCCTACTAGGTTCCATGCATCATCAACATCATCGCTAAACCTGCAACATGTTTTAAAAAGCATAGTTCAATACAAAGGTATTGGCGAGCACACTAGTTTTAGACTCGTGGCATGTGTATAAAAAGTATTTTCAATCCAACCTAGCATTTGGTATACAAGGTCAAACTATCATGCATAACAATATACCAACTCTAGTGTCCACTAGTATTTAGCATCACTCGTCACAAAAGCAACGAGACCGTTATAGAATAAAGACTTTAACAAAACCCCGTCGAGTGGTGTGCTACTCCTATAGCGCTATAATTGTTTAAGCCGAGTTAACAAGTAGTATGTAATCTAGCATGAACCTAAGCATAACAAAGCATGTATAAGGATTGAATGAATAAAAGCACGTTTGTGAATAGTGCATTTTAACGAATAAAACATGTTGCACCCAAAGTGTATTAAAAGGAAAATGGGTCAAGTGTACTCACATTGGTTGCGTATGGAGATTCCTTGAAAATAACACACGAGGAAAAGAATAAGGAAAGAGGATTTCGACGAACGACACGGTTACCCTAGATAACACATAACGCCCTCGTTAATATTTGTAGGTTAAAAGTAACCCTAATATTTATTGTTTACGATATAACTACATGTTAATTACTTTTTTTTAAACCAATCATCTTTTTAATATTTTTGGATTATAAAAAGATTAGAGGCTCCTATGACTAAAGTTTTATGTTTGAAAAGTTCTAATTGATTAACATAAGGAAATTATTGTATAAAAAGTGTTATAATTTATTTATTTAAAGCTACTCAAATAAATCTTTTATTTTTAATAAATTGATGTTTATAGTTTCTCAAAAATCATCGAATGTTACTTCAAACCCGTCTGTCATTTATGGATTATAAAATAAATGAATAAGTAAAATAATAAAATTAAAAAATAAATAAAAGAATGATGCAAAAAGTCCCCCCTAGATTCGAATAGGAGGAAGAAACCCACCAACCATTTTCAATCATCATCTTCCATTTAAAACAACATCAACAGTAGGTTTTTTTTAGCTTCATATGTTATATCTTCCTTTAAACAAGGCACATGGACATATGATTTCTTTTTTTTTTTTTTGTTTGGAAGATTGTTAGTTGAACAAATATAAGATTTCAATATGTGGATTAAACAAACGAAACGATTTAAAACAAACAGGAAGTATACCGAAATGAAAAAGGAACGAAGATGATTCTGGAGTCGGCTACTCCGACGGCTTCGAGTTTCTCCGTTGAATTCTGATCTCCGGCGAGGTGCAACGTGTTGCGAGCGTGTGAGGAAACAAGTCGAGGTATCATATACTTGGTAATATTGTAGATGATCATCTTCACTTACAAAACCATCAACATCGACAATAACGTGTTCATGAACCAAACAGAATTACCCACTGTCAGTGGCGGACCCAGGATTTTATTTTAATGGGTCCATTTTCGGGTCGGTCCTCGTTCGGGTCGAGTTAAAGTGAGGTTTGAACTAGATTTTTTTAAAAAAATAAGAAAAATGGGCTTATCGAGGATTGAACCCATGACCTCTTGGTGGAAAAAGAGGGAGATTTACCACTACACCAACTTTCTTTTTATTTCTATGGTGTCCACCTAATTGTATTTATGGGGTCCATATACAATTTAATATACCGAATCTACTATTTTTTTAAAAAAGACTGGGGTCCGAGGACCCGGTGGCACCAATGTGGGTCCGCCCCTGCCCACTGTTACCATAAGTTACTTGAAAAAGAAAAGAAATAAAATGGTTCGATAGAAAGGATTTATACCGAACGATGATGAACCGATTCCCGTTGTGATCTTCGTGCGGCTTCGGTGAAACTTGCGGATTAAACGAATGAGAGTGATTGTTTGTGTGGTGAAAGGTTCTCCGCCGCGAACTTCGGACGTGATTCCAGCGAAGTCGTCGACCTCCAGCGGCTTGCAAGTCCAGCAGACGAGGTTCCCGGTTCCGGCGAAGGTCTCTAGTCACTTCGGTTTCCGGCGACTTCCAAGTGATTCGAAAAGGCGTTGATACAGAATTGTGTGGAAGATACGAAGAGGCGTTGTGAGTGTTCAAACAGGTTATGGATGCGGTGTGAGGGAGTGTCGAGATGGAGGAGGGGTTATAACACGTTTTCGATTTCTCGGTTTGGAGGTCCTTTAATATGGCCATGAATGGATATAGAAATGCGGGCTCTTGTTTGGGAACCCATCCAGGTTCACGATGACACAAAAATGAAAAACGCATGGATCGAGTATCAATTCTGATACATCAGTACTCGAAAGGGACAAAACCGCAAAAGAAAAGAAATTTCAATTATGATGGTGGTTGACATTTATTTTGGGCGGCAGTTTGTTCAAAAGGAGTTCCAATGGTCAATCTTTTTATTGTAAAAATGAACTCTGCTTCTTTTTAACCTAAGTCTTTAAAAGAAAATACAAATCCATTATGATATCCTTTTGTTTTCATCATTTTAGTTTAAAGTTTTAAATGGTTACAATTTAAACCCTTAAATTCTACTAACTGTACTAACTTAGTCAATAACTCAAATTAACAAACTAATTAGTTTATATTTTAAGATTGTAATTGGTTTATTAACTAATTGAATGTCTATATTGATAAATAAATTAGAAAAAGGAAACCTTCCAACGGTTATTTATTTCGCAAAAATTTCCGTTGGTTTAAGGTTAGGATTCGAATTTTTAAAGCGGGTCAGATTTTGGATATCCGTTTTTTGGCGGATATTACAGGTGCGGCCTGGTGTCCCGTCTGTCGTGCCCCACGACACCCTGTGGTGTGTCCGTCGTGGGCCGCCAAAGGTTATATAATTTTGTTTTTATTTAATTTTTATAAAAATTGTTAGGCCTTCGGATCAGGATCTGTTCGTGTGGAACGTGGATGAATCGATCTAAATCAATGTGCGGAATCCATTGATCAAGTCAAAGAATCAACAACAACGTATTCAACGATTAAATCCGTCTGATATTCTATTAGATTGATGTGAAAGTACCTTTGGATCTGGATCTGTTTGTGTGGAACGTGGATGAATCGATCTAAATGAATGTGCGGAATCCATTGATCAAGTCAGAGAATCAACAACAACGTATTCAACGATTAAATCCGTCAGATATTCTATTAGATTGATGTGAAAGTACACGAGCATCGGTAGAGAATTAGACTGACAGAGGTTCCTTACAAGTTGAGCAAAAGTTCTAAATGACTAACCCAAGCAGGCTATTTATAGGCAAAATCAGGGAGGTATATGTGCCGTTCGATCGGGTAGCGATCCGATCGGATGGCCACCCGATCGGATGGCCATCCGATCGGATGGCATTAGTCAACCTTCGGACTTCACGTTTAGATTATGCACCGATCCCTGAGTTGTCGTTATACACACATACATACACTTACATACTTATACACAAAAGACATATATAGTACAAAATAAGACTCAATGTTGACGGAAGCTACAGACATATGAACTAACAGACTCCCCCTTGGATGTAGCTGTAGTTCCTTCCAGCATAGTCTTCAGTCTTTCCTCTTACGTCTTCGTTCCTTCGCCCTCTGTCTCCTTTGTTATGCTTTCTCTTCGAACATTTTTCTCCTCAGAATTCTTCCTTCTTCAATCCACCATTTTCTGTACACTGGATCACCGTCGCGCTTTCTATCCCATTTAGGAATCTTGTTCTCTTCCTTTTCTATCGGTGTTTGATCCGTTGGAGGCGGTCTCATTAGTTTAAACTTTCCAAGCTTTGCTGCTTTCTCAGCTATTGCCTTGAATCTCTGTCTGCGCTTGTACTTCTTCAAGAATTCATCAATCTCCAAATCTCTCCACTTAGACTTCCAATACCTGCCGGAGTTGATGTCTTTTGCAAAGCACACATCCACAATCTTTTGATACTGCATCGCTTGCACTTTGTCTCGCTTCTCGTACACTATCTTGTTGTAGAACAAGCAATCTATGTCTTTCTTTGAACAATTAACAGGCACATAGGATCCAATATGCTGATCCTTCGAGACATCCCTGTGGACTTGTCAAAGAACGAGATTACTGCTTCCGTTGTGCTTTCATTATACAACCACCCTTGAAAATCCTCATGAAAATCTTGTTCCATAGCTCTTAGAGGCATGTTCTTTAAGCACCTTGGCAGCTTGACTTCCAAAGTAATATCCTTTTCACCATTCTCCAAGATAGTAACAATCTGCTTCGGATATTGAGGCTTCCAATCAGGATATCTTGCCTTTGATTGTTGCTTCAAATAATCCCATAAGTGTTGGTCGTGTTGCTTCACTTCCAAACCATAGTAAAATTGCTTTATGTTCTTAGTTTGGACCAACTCATCAACGTCCCACTATGGGAGGGTCTTTATGTCTGACAAGAACTCGAAATACTGTACCCTTTGCTCCCTTCTAATGGCATATACCTTCAGATCTTCTAAATAGCCCCAAGACAAGATTTCGCCCCATGAAATGTTGGCATTATGCGTAAAGTACTGTAGTGGCCTTATGTACTTCCTTTCCTTTGCAATAACTTTAAACCACTTCTTTCTCTCTTCAGCAAGATTCTCTCTAGGTATAGTTCTCGGAACACCTTCCGTCGTTATCTTTTCAACAATCTTTCTTCTGATTTTGTCTTCATTTTGATCTTTGAACATTTCAGCCAGTGAAGGAAACGTCTCATCAACACCAGAGTAATGAAAATTTGCTTCTTCATCAGACAAATCAGACGCCTCTTCGACTAAAACTTCATTATATTTATCAGCTTCTTGGGCATATATAAACTCATATTCTCTTTCAGGTGATGGAGGTATCTCATCTTCAATATCAAACTTAAATTTCCCATCATCTAAGCCCAAGTCCTCTAACATCTCCGCCCTAGACCTAGGCACCTCTAGCTCCCCCTCATACCGAGCATGTAAATAAATGACAGTTGGTTGAGTTAGGAATACCTGGTCGACGTGTTGTTTTCCAGAAGAAGAAGATTCTTGATGTTGATCCTCCATCTATTCATTTATCTCGTCATTCATGAAATCTTCAATCTTCTGTTGCACAGACGGATTTACAATCAACAACCCAGATGAACCCTGATCATCATCATCATTATTTCCCTCTGGATTATATAATCAAACAACTCATCATCAATCTTCTCTTCTTCCTCTTCTTCCTCTACTACCTCTTCCTCTTTTTTCCATTTCAACAATAACTTCTCAGACTCCTTCTCCTTTCTCTTCCGTTGTTCAACCAACACACGAGGAATGATATCAATGTAATTCAAAGATGAAGAGGACTCACCAATAAGTATGAAGCCTTGAGCCTAATCAACCTCTGCATCTACCATTTCAACGTCTGCTTGACTCGAAGAACCTCCAGCTGCAGGTTGACTTGAAGACCCAAGAGTTTCTTCTGTATCAACAACCAATCCTATTCTTCTTTGAGTAGCTTCCTCAGCTAACCTCCTTTCTCTTTCAATTCTACGCACTTCAGCCCTTTTGATTTCTATGTTGTTGAAAGCAGAATGGACATCAATGTTCAGATGACTTTCCATAACTGTGTATAGCATGTTGAGTTATTCGTCCTTCATAACTTTATCTGCCTTCATGGCTTCCATCTCCAGCTTCATCGCTTTCTTATCATTTGATGTTGCTTCATGAAGATCACTTAACAAGCCATTCAGCATCTGATTCACTTCTTGCAGTTTCTTCATTTGCTCACGCATTTCAACATTTTCTGCTGATAGGAACTCAAACAGTTGTGTATTGTCATGAACACCATCTTTCATTTTCTTTAACTTCTTCTCCTGCTTTATCATGACCGTCTTTATTTCTTCATTAGCTTTCGTCAAATCCTCAACCTGCTTCTTTAACAAGTCACGCTCTGCTTCAGCTTTGGCCTTTTCTTGTTCAAGAATACTAACTTTCTTCTTCAACTCCTTGAAATCTGCATCATGAAACATCTCAAAGTCATCACCAAGAATAAAGTCATCTTTAAGTTCACCTCTAACATTCGGAAAACCTTCAAACATGTCTGGAAGTGTTGTTTTCTTTGGCTGCGATGACTCTGGAATATCAAGATTTTCTGGTGGTGGTGGTGGAGGAGTTGTAGATGCTCTAACTCCTGTGATTTCAACATAATCATCAACACCTGCTTCTTTCTAAACTTCAATCTCAGGCACTTCAACACTTTGCACTTCTAGTTCTTTAGGAATCTCAACATGTTGAACTTTTTCTGCTTCATGAACCTTTGAAGACGTCACATGCTTTTCACTTTTACCACTTTGGCTTTCAGGCATTGAGGCACCACCTTTTCTTGCTCTGACATTCCTCGGAATCACACCTGTTTGAACTGCCTTACGCTTTGCTCTTAGCTTCTTTGTCTCTTCAACTAATGGAGTGTAAGTAGAATCTTCTTCGTCAGATCCTTTCTTCTTCTTTGTTGGCTTCTTTTTCAACTGAGCTTTTCCACGACCAAGTGTTGTAAGATCAAGCTCTGTCTCTGTCTTAGTGGACTCATCATCAGTTTCAGTAGAATCATCTCCAGCAACACCTTCAGGCTCTTTCTCTTTGACACTTTCTGTTGGAGCACTTGTACTTTGATCTTTCTGAGTTAGATCTTCAGTAAGCTTTATGTACTGCTCAAACGTTTCCTTTGATAAGTCAATTCCTTCTTGAGGTATGCTTGATGGATCTAACATGTGCTCGTCCACCAACCTTTGTTGTGGTTCCACAGAAGGCCCTGCAAAACATACATTAAAGCATTCATTAGAATAATATAAAAATTAAAGTTCTAACTTCCTTATGACTCCCCTTTTCACTATACCCTTTACAACAATCTTCGGAGTAGGCTCCTTAGGAATAGGTACAACAGGGGATGTCTTCGGTGTTCTCTTTCTCTTGCCATATTTTATAAACCACCAACGAGTTTTCTTCTCAACCATTTCATTCTTCTTTTCATTTTCATTCTCAGAATCACTATTGCTGTGTCTCCACTCTGGAGCAACATATGCTGGATTGTTAATCCTGCATATCATTCTCTTAACTCTTGGTTCAGGACCTTTAGCTAGTCTGCTAATAGTATCTACTGTCATATTCCGTAGACCTAATACATCATCGTCATCCTTTTGAATGTCTTTGAATTGATCATATATCATCATATGCATGAACCTTGGATACATGATGTAGTTTATGCTTCTAGCTCCTACATTCTCTACCAAGTAGTCAAATATCACATTTGATACGTTGTATGGCCTATTCAGCACCAGACATGTGATTATGTTCATGATATAATCAGATGTTTCGTCGTAAGCTCCCTTCCTATGTGATAATGCATGTACTACGCAGTGGATCATGAACTTGTAGGGTTTACTGAACATTGTTTTACCCATTTTCCCATTTAAGTGCCATGTAATGCCCATCCTGCACCATAAACCTTTGTAAAGACGTTCAGGAATAATGGTAGGATCTCTATCAGAATCACCTAACTCCAACACTCGTCTTAAATCATCAACGTTAAACTTAATCTCTAGATCAACGTCTTGTCCATTCTCATCTTTCTTTCTCACAACAGAATAAATCATCTTTTCTTTCTCCTCATATCTGGCTGAACTCCAAAATCGTCTCACATGAGATTCATAAACTATAGTCTTGTCGGTAAGGCCATAGCAATCTTGCTTTCTCTCAAAAACTTTGCTATAACTTCAAACAAAGTATTGTCTGTATGAAGTGCATCCAATAGACAATATATGTTATGAGATTTATCCCAATCTGAAGCTTTTCCCTGCAAGAATACCTGCACAAAGTTCAAGACATGAAGACACAAGTGATAAAAGTTTTGAAAATCTTAAAATTTTTCTAACTCTGGAATTCTATCTATGCATAGTACTGAGGATCGGATGGCTGTCCGATCGGATTGCCACCCGATCAGATTGCCATCTTATGCAATAAGAAGTCAATAAAGTCAACTGCATATGGATCGGATGCCCACTCAATCGGATTGCCGCCCGATCGAGTTGCCACTCAATCCATGTGACAAGCAAGTAAAACCTTTTACCAGTCAACATCTTTAGAGTGAGTGCCATGGATCGGATGGCCACTCGATCGGATTGCCACCCGATCGAGTTGTCACTCGTTCCTTGACAACTTTGAACATTGAAAGTTTTTGTCGTTTAGTGATGAGAATCAGATGGTTGTCCGATCGGGTTGTCACCCGATCGGATTGCCACTCGATCACTGACAAAGTTTGCACAGATCTCAAGACATAGTAACGTGGATCGGATGGTTGTCCGATCGGATTGCCACTCGGTCCTTGGCATGTGATGAACAGTGAATGAATGCATTTGGAACGGATTGCCACCCGATCGGGTTGCCAAACTTTCCAAGTCTCTTTGTGAACAGTGAAAGCATAGAAATCGAGACAAACACTTAGAATAATTTTTCAAACATGAAGTGTTAAGGATCGGATAGTCACCCGATCGGATTGCTGTAACACCCCAAATTTTGTATGTCATATTATAATGTTATAATCGCAATATTTTGACGAAAAGAAATGGTAAATATAGATTTTTACCGTTACTAAAGTTTTATAAATTTTAGTAAATATAAAATCTTAAGTATGCATGAAGGTTAACTAGGTTAGTATGTAGAAATGGGGAAAATGGCATGTTATAAAAGAATGAGGGGGTGAGCATGATAAATGTGTAAATAAAACACTTAACAAAAAAAATGTTCAGTGTTTTTGAAAGTGTGGGTGTGCGATCGAGAAGAGAGACCAGGGGAAACTATCCCCTCAAAACCCTAGCATCATAAAATCCATCAAATTAAGAGGGGAATTGAAGGTTAATCGAATGCATGAACTTGGAATGTTGATCTTCTAAGTATCTCCAACATCAAGTAAGTCGAAATTTGTGATTTAGTGATGTTTTATTTAGTGGGTTTTGTGGAATTCGTGAATGTAATGTAAAATTTAGCATGAATGTTGGTTGCTATGAATGTGTAGATGTTAAGAAATGTTTAATTTTGAATATGATGATGAATTGGGGTAAAACCCACTTATATGCCAATGAATGAGTAGAAATTATGAAGCTCTACATGCTAATTAGTCTAATGTTGATGACATTTTGATGAATAGATGATTTAGAACAATATGTATCTGCTTAGGGTGGCAAATTGTGAAGTTTGGAATGCTTTTGTTAATCAATGGATGAATTATGGAAAAATTTGCTTTAAGTACTTGTACTTTATGCTTTGTAGTTAAAATGAACGCCATGTGTTCGATGAAATGCCTTAGAATGATTTAGTTGTGCTTTGACATGAATTCTTGACCAAATGATGTTATGAAATGAAAATGAATGTATGCTTAGTCGTTTAACGCTATGATAAATAAGTAAAATGAATATGTGATGCAAAGCATATGAAAGCTAAAAGTGTAAAGCTATGACATGTAGGCACGAAGAAAGAAGAAGGCACGAGTCATCTGAAGTCACAAGCAACGAAAGACAACGGTAAATTCATATGAACTTCATTCTCTCTATATGAAGATTTATGAATGTAAATATTGATATTTCAGTCCTAGTGTAGAATTATTATTATAGTTCATGGTAGAATTGTGTTATGTTGAGAATTGGAAATGGATAGGAAATGCGAAGATAATGGATGTATTTTAACCCGCTTCAAGTGGGTTGAAATGTTGGAAAATATGATGTTGTAATGTTTAAGTAAGAACTAGTAGAAAACGGGTCAAAATGGCGAAAATGTGTAGAAAGTGTATGGTATTTATTGATCATTCACAGATGAGTTGAAAAGCTTACATGTTGAATGTTTCGAAGGGTAAGGTTAAAAGAGCATAAATGAATTTATGATAGAATGGGAAGAATGATTATAATAAGGATGTTGGTTAAAAGAGAAATGAATGTTAAATTTCACTAATGGGTCGAATAAGAGTAAGTATATGGAAGACTTGAAATTTGTTTTGAGAATTTATGCTAATGAATGTTTGCTTTATGTAAGATAGGTAAATCCCACTCTTGATGATGCGATCTCGGACCGAACACACTACATCGCCCTTTATGCGCTTCCGGTTAAAGTCATCTTTTGTAAATGGGTCAAAACACTTGTAATGGAATCTTGTTTGGTTACAACTTTTATTTCTTTTGAAACATGTCGTAGAATTAGTATTGAATGATGATTGTTAAAAACAGGGAATTGCTTATATTACGAACGGGTCATGCCCAATTTTTGTTAAAAATAGTATGTCATTATTGTATTTTCGAATGTGAAAAAGTGGGCGTTACAAGTTGGCATCAGATCCTAGGTTTGAGGGATTCAAGTATTAGAGTTAAAATGCTTGAACTCAAACCGAAAGCTCGTATGATGGTGTGCTTCTTCCGAAGCGCTACGCAAGTAAGTAATATAAGAATTTTGAATTATGCTTTTAGTTTGGAACGGGAAGGGATTATGGTTAATTCACTTGAATAACCTGGGTTGAAACATTACGGAGTGTTACGGGAGGTTTCGGGACTTCACAGGACCATTTCGGGTTGAAACGGGGCTCGAGAATGAAGTTTTTGGGTTGAAATAGGTTAAACAGCATCTGCAGGCTGGAAGGGGCGTTGGCGACGCCACCCAGGTAATCCGATGCGCTAATCTATTGCCTACGCCAACACCCAGCGATGCCACTTTCCAGAACCTGTTGGCGACGCAACCCTGTCCCGTCGCCGACGCCAACCTCTGTTACATGTTTTCTGATTTGTTGTTTTGTTATGCTAAGGCTTCCAAACCAGTTCCAATCCTTCATTAAACTTAGAAAAAGTCCCAAAATGTTAATGAAACCATGAATATAAGTTGACTAACATGAAGGCTATTAGTTAAAGAACGAATGAATGGGAAGTAAGTGTAACAATGAATGTATGTTTTGATCAACATATCTAGATTGTTCGTAGTGAAGGATAGTATGGTTTTATGACCTACGGGAATGAACTATTGAAAGCAAATAATGCTTGATTGATACAGTATCTTAAAAAAGTATGTATTTATAGATGGCGGACGCAGTGAATGTAAATGATGATGATAATGATATTACCAATAATGATGGTAAAGATGATGCCCTATGATGAATGGTATACGGTGTGGTCATGAAGTGATCGTTAACACCGAGAATGATGAATGGTATACGGTGTTGTCACGAAGTGACTGTTAACACCGAGAATAATGAATGGTATGCGGTGTGGTCACGAAGTGACCGTTAACACCGAGAATGATGAATGGTATACGGTGTGGTCACGAAGTGACCGTTAACACCGAGAATGATGAATGGTATGCGGTGTGGGCACGAAGTAGTCGTTAACACCGAGGATGATGAAAGGAATGCAGTATGGTCACTAAGTGGCTATTAACACCCGAAATTACGAAATAAAAGCATGATAAACATAATTAAAAGGACAAAGGTCAATAAGACGTAAGCATGATGGCATTAATAACATATAATGAAGTGAAAAGTATATATAAAATTAACGAATGCGTAATAAGTAAGAGAATGAAAGTCATTGAAATATGTTAGGCATATTAACATATTTCCTAAACTATGTTGTAGAATATTTCTTAAGGCAAATCCAATAGTTTCGTTAAGTTTCCGAAAATGCAACCTATGATAATTAGGATCCTCTAAATGTCAACCGGGTCATGTCGAAATGTTTCGAAGTAAGAACGTATATTATTGGAAGGTTGTGAATGAAGTTCTAGTTGGGTTTATCAACCCTACAATAAGAGATATGTGGTGTGGTCATAAAGGACCTTTAACACCTAGCATGAAAGAAAGGAAAGTATAAAAATTTAAAACGTTAGAATGAAATGGACATGACCAAAGAATAAATTTTATTAATGATCTCGAATAATAGAGTAGATGGCTGATGAAAACGAATAAATTGTTAATAAAATGTGTTCCGAGTAGCGGATGGTGCGAGAAAGTAAGTAAGGAGGATGGGGGATTCTATCCCCCCTATGAATGAAAAGCATGCATGATGTGGCCTATCGTGACCGATGTTGATGATGAAGTACAAGTGAAATGAAAGTTATTGAAATATGATTATGAATACATCAATGTAACTTGAGATGACATACAAAGTATATGAAGTAATGAATGTAGAAAATGCTTAATGTAGATGACGGATGAAGGAAATACAAATGATAACAAATGACACGGTAAGAAGGAATAAAAGCAATGATTACGGTAGAGGATGGTATGGTCCTAGAATGTAATGAAAGGTGGGAATGATAATTACGATTAAGCTTAGAAAATATTGAACATGAAAGGATGATAGAATTTCAAGTATTGTATAGTCCTAAGGATAAAAAACTTGTCAAACAAAAAGTAAATGTTGGTAGAATTAAAATTTTAAAGGAATATATTATGTGGTAAGCATGGATAGAGCCTTAAGAAAGGGTTGTAGACAGATGAAAGTTAGAGTCATTAGGTGGGAAGGAAAGTATGAAAGCAAATGAGGATATGTTTTTTCTCCACCTAACTAAGGAAAAGTATAAACATAACAAGTAAATGGCACAGATAGCCTGGTTGGTCAAGCATAATGTAGGACTAAAAGAACACATACCTATATATATATATATATAAGTGATGCGTATGTGGACGTATGTGAGATATGTCGCCGCTGGTCGTGGGAATATGAGTAGGGATATGTTGATAGTTAATCGTCGTAGACCTAAACGGGATATACGAGTAAGAGTAAAACATATGACAAATGTGGTAATATGTGATGGTGTAAGTAATTATATATATACATAGAAAGATGTTGAGGTAATAAGATTATGATGAAAGAAGTATGCTCCGAACACGTTGCATATTAAGCATGTGATGATCGACTTATGAGGACTAAAATGAATAATAGGCTAAGACCAAGATGGATGATTTAAGCACCGACGAGGATAGAGATTTTTGTAAGAAATGGTAAAATGATAACAAGTATGTCTAAAATCAATAAGGAAGTACAAATGTGCAAATTAGTCCATACTGTAGGAATGGATTAACAAGCAACTAATAGTAATAGAGTTACTACATGTTGAGGCAAGTATATGTATATGTATATATATATATACACACACACACACACACACATACATTAGTAGTCAAAGTTTTTACGTCACAAGAGGGGTGACTAGGAAGAATGATGATATTAATAATAGAGGAATCAAGTACTAGGCTCATGGTGAGCATTATTGTTTCTAACGGGATAGTGAAGGAACAAGTATGGTTAGTGACTTGGAAGGCAGAAGTAAATAACTCATAATGCTAGTAAATAAATTATAATCTTCGTATCAATACAAGAAATAATGGCAAATCTAAATTCTTGTTTATTGTAAAGTGCGGTTATTAGATGTCTTGAAATGTCATGATGGAAAGATGGTAAGAGTCGACCCGCATATCGGAAAATAGGTAGTAGAAAGGAAAGAAAAGCGAGGAACTGTTAAGAAAACGGGGTACACACTTAGTATGCCAAATTTAGAATAATTAGAAAGAACTGTACGGAAAATATGAAAGGTTAACGTCGAAGGAAGCTAGAATGAAATTATAAGAATGCGTAACTATTAGAGGTGGAATGTTACATAAAGAGGAGTTGAGTGGAATGTAAAATATGATGAATATTTGAATGGGTGTTTGAATACATCTTGCCCTCTGTCGTGTTCCCTATCGTATGTGAGGAATTATTAGAAGATAAACCTCTAAAGAAATGTTCGAGAGTTAAAGTTTTTATACGCATGATTCTTGGTTTGTATTATAAAACAACCCTACGTGGTAGAGTGTAATCTTAATTATCGAAGGAATAGTTGTGCCAAGTTTTATGTAACTCATACGTGAAATGGAGTGGCATATGTAATAACTTTATAATCTCGTATGTAGCGGAACCTAGGTAAGTATATAGATAAGAATTAACCCTTGAGATACAATGTTAGGTAATTGTCTTAGTATTACAATTGCTAGAAGGAATGGCGTATATATGACAGCTATGCAATGTGATGACAACTATAGCTGAGTATTACACCTCGTGTGTAATATGAGTTGCTCAAATGTAAGTATTGATTACACGATCATATTGATAGCTCGATTAAAGACTTATGTTGGCCCTTGTAACCTAGGGATAGACGGTAAAGAGGTTAGAGCAAGATAATATGTACACGATTTGTATAAACGTTACATTAAGTTGTGGTTAACCATACAGTTATGATAGATCATCAGTGAAAGAAATATTGGTCTCGAGTAAAGATTATACGTAGGTATTGCAAGATAAGTATGAAGAGAACTATCAAGCAAGTGACATGAAAGAAATTTTGCTTGATATTGGCCCTGGAAGGATGCTGAGTATGTAGAAGCTAATTAGTTAGAAACTATTGAATGATATTTGATTTGTGTTTTTATATAAATGAATAGGAATGAACAAGCATGAATATTATGATAATTATTACCCCTAAGTAGATGTTAGAGGTGTGCGGGAATGAATAATCTGACAGAAAAGTTTTAAGAAATCATCTTGAACAATTGAACGATAATAATGAAATAATTTAATAGGATCACTTTGATTCATACAAGAGTGAATTACCAAGTGCATTAGACAAGTTAAGAGTAGTAACGACCGATTCATCATGAGGGATGATCGAATGAAAGCATGTTATCGAAGTTCGAGGTATGTAATTACGAAGGGATACAGATAAACCCATCAGAATGTATGTATTCAGGTTTCGCGGACGAAACCTTCTTTAAGGGGGTAGACTTGTAACACCCCAAATTTCGTATGTCATATTATAATGTTATAATAGCAATATTTTGAAGAAAAGAAATGGTAAATATAGATTTTTACCATTACTAAAGGTTTATAAATTTTAGTAAATATAAAATCTTATGTATGCATGAAGGTTAACTAGGTTAGTATGTAGAAATGGGGAAAATGGCATGTTATAAAAAAATGAGGGGGTGAGCATGATAAATGTGTAAATAAAACACTTAACAAAAAAATGTTCAGTGTTTTTGAAAGTGTGGGTGTGCGATTGAGAAGAGAGACCAGGGGAAACTATCCCCTCAAAACCCTAGCATCATAAAATACATCAAATTAAGAGGGGAATTGAAGGTTAATCGAATGCATGAACTTGGAATGTTGATCATCTAAGTATCTCCAACATCAAGTAAGTCGAAATTTGTGATTTAGTGATGTTTGATTTAGTGGGTTTTGTGGAATTCGTGAATGTAATGTAAAATTTAGCATGAATGTTGGTTGCTATGAATGTGTAGATGTTAAGAAATGTTTAATTTTGAATATGATGATGAATTGGGGTAAAACCCACTTATATGCCAATGAATGAGTAGAAATTATTAAGCTCTACATGCTAATTAGTCTAATGTTGATGACATTTTGATGAATAGATGATTTAGAACAATATGTATCTGCTTAGAGTGGCAAATTGTTTAGTTGGGAATGCTTATGTTAATCAATGGATGAATTATGGAAAAATATGCTTTAAGTATTTGTACTTTATGCTTTGTAGTTAAAATGAACGCCATGTGTTCGATGAAATGCCTTAGAATGATTTAGTTGTGCTTTGACATGAATTCTTGATCAAATGATGTTATGAAATGAAAATGAATGTATGCTTAGTCGTTTAATGCCATAATAAATAAGTAAAATGCATATGTGATGCAAAGCATATGAAAGCTAAAAGTGTAAAGTTATGACATATAGGCACGAAGAAAGAAGAAGGCACGAGTCATCTGAAGTCACAAGCAACGCAAGACCACGGTAAATTCATATGAACTTTATTCTCTCTATATGTAGATTTATGAATGTCTTGATATTTCAGTCCTAGTGTAGAATTATTATTATTGTTCATGGTATAATTGTGTTATGTTGAGAATTGGAATTGGATAGGAAATGCGAAGATAATGGATGTATTTTAACCCGCTTCAAGTGGGTCGAAATGTTGGAAAGTATGATGTTGTAATGTTTAAGTAAGAACTAGTAGAAAACGGGTCAAAATGGCGAAAATGTGTAGAAAGTGTATGGTATTTATTGATCATGTACAGATGAGTCGAAAAGCTTACATGTTGAATGTTTCGAAGGGTAAGGTTAAAAGAGCATAAATGAATTTATGCTAGAATGGGAAGTATGATTATAATAAGGATGTTGGTTAAAAGAGAAATGAATGTTAAATTTCACTATTGGGTCGAATAAGAGTAAGTATATGGAAGACTTGAAATTTGTTTTGAGAAGTTATGCTAATGAATGTTTGCTTTATGTAAGATAGGTAAATCCCACTCTTGATGATGCGAGCTCGGACCGAACACACTACATCGCTCTTTATGCGCTTCCGGTTAAAGTCATCTTTTGTAAATGGGTCAAAACACTTGTAATGGAATCTTGTTTGGTTACAACTTTTATTTCTTTTGAAACATGTCGTAGAATTAGTATTGAATGATGATTGTTAAAGACAGGGAATTGCTTATAATACGAACGGGTCATGCCCAATTTTTGTTAAAAATAGTATGTCATTATTGTATTTTTGAATGTGAAAAAGTGGGCATTACAATTGCCACCCGATCGGGTTGCCAAACTATCTAAACACATTGACATATAAAAGGCACAAATTTCAAGATAACAACAAACAGTTTACCAGTTTAAGCACATTTATCAAGGCATCAAATACTTAGGTGGTGTTTGTTTTTCCTGAATAGGTCTTCAGAACCACTTATGTCTGCGCCGCGCAGACCTTTGTGTCTGAAGAGTGTTTGTTTTCTCGAAGACCTTTCATTAAAAAATGTCTGCGAGACCACTTCTTGGAGCAGACATGGACCAATGTCTTCATGGGTCTGCAGGACCTCCTCTTCTTCACAAAACCCTAACACCTCTTCACCCATTCTCCTTCACCCACCGTCCGCCACCACCTCCGCCGCCGCCCCACACCCACCTCCAGCCGACACCCACTCTCCTCCACCACCTCTTCACCTGGTCAACCAAATCGTTTTCACGATCCGCCAATCGTTTTCACGACGTCTGGACATCCAGATCTGACGAAATCCAACGGAAATCGCGATTAGCGTCTGGACATCCAGATCTGACGAAACTCTACGGCGACGGCGGACCGTTAGGTTTTCGATTTCATCTTCGTAACTGTTTACATCTTAAGAAAAAGATAAGATTTTTATCAAGAAAAAGATAAGATTTTTAATGTGGGTTTGAATTTAATTGCTTGTGGGGGAGCGAAGATTCAGGGAGTAGTTGGGGAAAAAGAAAGATAAAGATGAGATTTTTATGTATGAATTTGTGCTTCGGAGAGTGAAAAGATGAATAATGATTGAATATTACAGATAAAATGTAGACTGTGAGGAGAAAGGGGAGAAGAGAAAGGGAAAAAAAATTGCAGATGTGGTAAAGAGGTGAGATAATCAAACATTCTTTTTATTACACTCCGCAGACATTTGATCCACCTCTTCTCGTGCAGACGTTTGCAGATGTGGTCCGCAGACTGCAGACCTTTTGCATCTGAAAAAACAAACACCACCTTAGAAAATTGCATTCAACAAATAACATGCATTGAATCAGGTGGTCACCCGATCGGATTGCCACCCGATCGAGTTGCCACTTGATTCATCAGACATGAAGAATAGTTAAGAACACAACATGAACACCAAAATTTTCTAAGGCAAATCAACAAATTGAACATAGATCTACGTAGAGAATTCAAACGCGATCAAAACCCTATGTTCATCATGTTCTAACTCAGCCTAATCTGGGTTTAATTTGACAATAACAGGTCCGATGGCCGACTTGTTCTAATCATCAATTCTTAGATTTCAACAAGTTATATCACAAATTGAAACGGTAAACTTGTAGATCTAACACTCGTGATCATAACCTTATGCTTAGATTTCATCAAACCTTCCTAAAAAGACCTAGATCTAAGATCTTCACTCCGAACAGTCCTCATCATCAAGAACAGTCAACAAAACATCAAATTTAACAGTTTTTGATCATGAAAACTTACCTTTCCCATTGAGAAGGTTGTGCAAACCAACAATCCAATGTCTTGTGGAAAGAAAAAAAATATGAAACTCAAGATCAGAAAGTAAGAGAGTGTGAGAGAATAGGATGGTCGCCCGATCGAGTGAAAAGTTTGACTGAAAAGATTGACCTCCTATATATAGTGTGACCATGTATCGGATGGCCATCCGATCGGATTGCCACCCGATCGGATTGCCGCCCGATCCAAACACAACTCTTTAACTTTTATATGTTTTGACCTTTGACTATTTGCCATTTTTCTCAGATTTTATAAGTTTTAGAAATCCACTTAAGTATCTAGGTCCAAGTTAATGACCCTAGACACTTAATTTGCCTACCAAGTCCAAGTTAATGACCTTGGTTGACCCGAAACAAAGCAAACTGACATTTTGTTCAACCTTTTTAAACATATTTTTCTGAAAATTTACAAGTTTCAACTTAATGAACTTGCATAGACTTTGCATTTTACCAAGTTTAACCAGATTAGCTCCCAACCCTGTTGTCCAGCTCAGAAACTTCTTGCATCTGCTTCAAAACTCCGAGTCTGAATATCAGCAATCTACCTTGGTTTGTCGATAAAACAAAAGCAGAACTGTAAAATCTTTTTGGGATTTTAAGAAAGTTTTAAGACTAGAAAACTATGAAATCTTTTTGGTTTTTAAATGCTAAACTGAAATGAAATGAAAAGCAGTAAATGTAAACTATTTACAAACATATTTTTCGTGAGCGTGTTAGGGGATCATATCAGCTACCAACAAGCTACATGTACTGTTAAGCTTGATAACATACTCAGTATTAAACAATTCACAGTGATTGCCGATATACTGATCCAATTTAAATTTTCACACAAATTTCAATCTGTTCAGGATACGAATTAGTGTTTTAATAGCTTAACTTATATGCATGTCCCACCTCAGAAAATACTCCCGTATCCAGACTTTCTATATTCAGTCTTACAGGTGAACGTAGAATAATGATATCTGTAAACGGGTAATGCGAGGCCATGAGAGCTCAGGTTAGAACTTCCGTTCAGACAGAGATATGATGGCTCGACTTTCGGTGTGTCCCGTTTGAGGATCTTTTCTTCAACAACACATGATTAGAATTTTTCAATGTTTCATCATTTTTTATGCTGAGGGTAGGCTTTAGATTAAAGCAGTGCAGAGTATTATACGAGGACTAGGCTATTGCTTCCGCAAAATCAGAAGTCCTGGTATAATACCCCAGATATCATTACGCACATAGACCTAGTATGTCAGAAATAGAAAAATCTTTCAAACAAGATTTCAGGGGTTACCTATATATCCGAGAGATGTTCCCCATGTAATAAGCAAGAAATGATTTAAGTTTATATCCCAAACAAATCTACTAAATGTATAAAATCCTACCAGCATATCATCGGCGAGACTGCTTAACACTTTTTAAACATTACATTTCTTTAGTGTACTGCAACTGTCTAGCTGATGTACTATCATTTCCCCTTTTTACACAAACTCTTTTATGGTTTTCAATTGTTTTTGGATTTTGAAATATCTCATGTTTTTGGATTTTTTCATTTTTTATTGGTTTTGTATTTTCTGAAAATATTATCTATCTCCTCCTAAATACCAAAACAACTAAAAAAATACGACAAACCAGTGCAGATTGCTTTTCAACATCACCTACAGTGGTACCTTCATCTACACCAAGTATCCCCTCCGCAACCGACAATAGCTTCATAACATTAAGTTTTAAAAGATATTGCAAATGTGTTCTATCAAAAGCTTTGGTATGTAAGTCAGCTTTTTGTTCGTCGGTGTGGATTTTATCAATTCGTATCAACTTCTTCTCGAAGCAATCTCGGATGAAGTGATGATGAATTTCGATGTGTTTGGTTTGATGCAAAGGATTTTTTGTTATGTTAATGGCTGCCTCATTATCAACAAAGATTGGGAAGTAAGAAATTGCAAACCGTAGTTGCGCATCTGTTGCTAGATCCACAAGATCTGAGAGCAGCAGCTGCTAGCAGAAACATACTCGGTTTCACATGTAGACAAAGAAATGGAAGTTTGCTTCTTACATTGCCAGGTGACCAATCGGGGTCCGAAAAACTGGCATCACACAGTTGTTGATTTAGCATTAACTTTGCAGCAGCCGAAATCAGAATCAGAGTACCCCTCAAGCGTGAAGTCGCCATCTTTTGGATACCACAACCCCAAGCTTGGAGTTCCTTTCAGGTAGCGCAATATCCTCTTGACGATTGACATATGCGAAGCTCTGGGACTTGATTGAAATCGGGCCGCGAGGCAGGTTGGATACATAATATCAGGTCTCGATGCCGTCAAATACATCAGCGATCCACTCATGGAGCGGTATAACGTTTCATCCACCTTCTCTATGGTGAGATCAAGGTTTTATCCATGGTTCGTCGCTAACGGGGTGGACGTTGGAGCTGGCCCGGACATCCCGAATTTCTCCAGAACATCATGAACATATTTTTCTGATGTATGAACGTTCCCTCGGGCATTTGGTTAACCTAGAGCCTTAAGAAGAACTTCATCTCACCCATTGAGGACATTTCGAACTTCTGCTTCATCACTTTTTCAAAATCTTTGAAGAGTTCTTCATTTGTCGAACCGAAAATAATGTCATCCACATAAATCTGGACTATCAGAAGATGGCCGTCGACTTCTTCCGTGAACAGAGTGGCGTCTACCTTGCCTCGGATGAAGTTGTTGGCTAGCAGATGTTGAGAGAGCGTCTTGTACCAGGCTCTCGGGGCCTAATGGAAGCCGTACAACACCTTATCTAAGAGATAAACCTTATCCTTGTGGATTGGTTCGGTGAAGCCCGGTGGCTGTCCGACATATACCTCCTCCTTCACTTTGCCATAGAGAAATGCCGACTTCACATCTAGCTGATACACCTTGAATCCTTTCCATGAAGCAAACGCTAGGAAGATTCTAATACCTTCAAGATGAGCAATAGGAGCATATACTTCAGTAAAATCTATCCCCTCCTGCTGACTGAAACCTTGGACCACGAGTCGAGCTTTGTTGCGAACAATAACCCCTCGGTCGTCTCGTTTACACTTAAACACCCATTTCGTGTTTATCTTCCAATGACCATCAGGCAGGTCCACCAGTTTCCATACACCAAGTTTCTCAAACTGACTCAGCTCCTCCTGCATTGCGTTGACCCATGAATCTTCAGTTAGTGCTTCTTGTAGGTTCGCGGCTCAATCTGCGAAATGAAACAGCTAAGTGAAAATTCTGTTTGTAAAGGAGCAACTTTAGAATAAAAACAAGTAAGGCCATGGTCAATCTGGCTTCTGGTGCGGACGCCTGACTGCAGCTCTCCTATTATCAACTCTTCTGGATGGTATGAAAGAGTCCTCGACATCACTTCGCCTGGAACATCCACCTCGCCTTCCAAATTCGTAACGTTCTGATTCGCAACTTGTTCATTAACTAGAATTGTCTGATCTGAAGATTGGATTTGCTCCCCCTCAGACTCTGAATCACCACGATCAAATGTTGGCCTTTCATCAGATTCTGAATTATTATTGACTGCCATCTGATTATTAGGAGCATGTTCACATTCCGAAGAAGTTGGAGTTTGTTGAACTTCATCATTCTCTCCAGCGTTACTTGGACCAGCTTCATCATCATTGGAAGTTTGTCGTTGACATCTAGAAGACCCTGCTGGAAATCTTTCCTGTGCTGCTTCATATCTCTTAAAATATCTAGATTATCAAAGAACTCTGGCTCTTCTTCTAACTTGAATGAATTCCATAGAGTATCATAGTTGAATCGCCATGAGTCTGCGGGCTTATGTGGTGGCATTTTGTAGCCTTGGCACTCAACATGTTGTGCTTCGATGATCCGCTTAAAACTTGGAACAAAGATTCTTTTTAGTGGACTAGCATATCCCATGAAAATTCCTTCAATGCACTTTGAACCAAATTTGCCATCGGGATCCAGAACTGTGCAGGGAGACCCAAACGGTTCCAAATACTCGAGATTAGGCTTACGATTGTTGATCAACTCGAAACATGTCTTATTGTGCTTTTTCACAGTAAGTACCCTGTTGAGAGTATAGCAAGCGGCTGATACTGCTTCTGCCCAGAAATTTATCGGTAATTTGGAATCAGCAAGCATCGTCCTGGCTGTTTCAATCAACGTTCTGTTCTTTCTTTCTGTTACTCCATTCCGTTGCGGAGTATAAGGCGCGCTGAATTCTTGCAGAATACCTCTCCTATCACAAAATTCTTCCATTTTGTTATTCTTAAACTCAGTACCGTTGTCACTTCTTAATCTTCTGATGCGGGTTCGGTACAAATTCTCAATCTTTCTGAAAAGTCTCAGCAAACTCTCAAATGTTTCATCTTTTGTCTTCAAGAACGAAACCCACGGATATCTCGAATAGTCGTTTGTGACTACTAAGCAGTAGAGATCGCCTGTTATGCTTTTAACATTCACAGGACCAAAAAGATCCATGTGAAGTCTCTCCAACGGTTTCGAGACTGAGTTCTTCTTTTTGCACGGGTGGGATTTCTTTCGTTGTTTACCTTTGAACCAACTAATGCACTCCCCCTCAACATGGAAACTCTTCAAGTGAACACCTTTTACCAAGTCGTTTTGCATCAGGTAGTTCATCTTGCGCAGGTGAATGTGGCCCATCTTCCGATGCCACAATTGCGACTCCTTTTCAGTAGCTCTTCACATGAAGCAATGAGTTTGACCCATGGTAGTCGTGGCTACGCTCATATCCAACACGTACAGATCATTAACTCGAGGTGCTCTCATGATGATCCACTCCTCGGGGATCACAAACCCCGGCTTCAAGATCAGACATTCTTTATCCGAGAAGTGTGTCGAATACATTCTATCAAAAATTTGAGATATGCTCAGAAGATTGTTCTCTAGCTCGGCGATGTAATTGACTCTTTCAAACATGATTACTCCATTCGATAAAGTTCCCTCACCAATGATACGACCTCCCTGATTACCGGCAAAACCAACATAACCTCCGTTAAACCCTCTACCCGTCATTTGCCAAGAAGCCCTGCTATCCATAATCCAACGTGAGATACATCTCGGAAGCTCCTGCACATTTCAAAACATTTTAGTGAGATTTTGAAGCAACCCAAGCCTTTTTCGACTCAGGTAGCTTGACATTAATGTGTGTGGTTTTGGTGTATAATGGTGGGAAATTCTTGTCATTCATCTTGAGACTTTCTTGAGACCCAATCTCAACCTCTTTATACAGAAAGAAATAATTTTTTGGAGGTTGACCAGATGATTCGTCTTTCTTTGCAACATACTTCTTCCCTGAAGAGGTAGAAGTTTGTTTCTCAAGTTCCTCATAGTAATCTAAAGGAACATTCATCTTTACCGGTGTGGTTGAAGATGATTGTTTTGCAGGCTCAGAGACCTTTGGTTTTTGAGAACTTGCGTTTTTATCATTAGATTTTGGCTTCCATGTTTGTTGAGACGAAGCGACCCGTTTGTAAAATTTATCAGTTTTAGTTACCGACTTCTTTACGGGTTCAGTTTTGACTTTGGTGTTTTCATTTTTCAAAACTTTCTTCTCAACAATCATTGGAGCTTTGCCTTTGACATCGTCTTTCTTTTTCGGACTCTCGACAACCACAGACTTAGGCTTCGAGTTGGTTCACTTTCGTTTAATGTGTCCAACTTCATTGCATTTGAAGCATGTGCGGGTGTCAACTTCCCGACTTTTGCCTTCGGTCTGAGGCTGTGAGGCCTTTTTCTCAAAGAATTCTTCATTTGATTTAAAAAAAAAATTAGATTCTTGCTCGGAATGTGAACTCGAGCTTTTCACAAACACTTTCTTTTCGACAAACCTTTTGTTTTGAAAGTTCCTTCTTTGATTTTTCTTACCACCCTAATAATCACCCGACCATTTGTTTTGGTTATTGTTAAATCGTGGCAATACAGCAGGTTTTTTTGTAGTAAGATTTATCCTTTTCAAAGTTCAATTGCCTTTTGGAACGTTTCAAACCCTCAATCTCAGAGACATCAATCTCAACCAATTTGAACATATTTTTCAATTTGTCAACATTCACATTCTCAAGTGGAAATTCAAGATCCGAATACAACTTATCTGAACCAGACATCTTGTACATCACAAGAGTAGGTTCTTCACTTAAGTATATATACTTTTGTTTCTTGATTAATTCACACTTAGTGTTTTGTAGGTTTTCCATAAAATATATTTTTAGGAAAATATATTCTTATGTTCTCCCAAAAATAAAATATTTTGTGATCGGTTGCGAAATATATATTTCTTATACGACGTCGAAATTATATATTTTTATTAATTGTACAAAATTATATATACTTTTACCGCGTCTTGTTAATATATATAATTTTTTCCATATGTCAGATAATCGTCATCAAGTTCGTCGAGAATTTTAGATCTTGTCTTGGTAATATGTTCGTATCATGTCCATGTATTTTATGTCCCTTGTATATAGATACATATATATCTACATACCTTGTAATAATTTAGTGAAATTTATATATATTTAGCACTTAGCATATGTTTTCCATATTTTGCCAAGTTCATGTATATGTATGTGTATGTCATACTTTACATTTCTTAACATGTATATATAAATATATACATAATTTCACCAAATATATATTTACACAGATAAATATATATCCACATTTCCATATATCACCAAATATATGTATAAGCCAATATATATAAGGAATGGTTAAAATAGGAACCACATCTTCATGCAAGAACTCGAGTAATATTTGATACAAAACTTTTTAAATTTTTTTTTTTGATGAAATTATTATTTTTTATGTCACTTTTTTAAAAATAAAAAATAAATAAAAAATTATGAATGTGACTTCTTATGGTGGTGTAAATCAGATTTACACCGTCGTAATGTTCTCGGGCTGCTGGCATCGATCTACACCAGTGTAAATCAAACTTACATGTCAAATAAGTGTTGGCTTGTAAATTTTTTTTGTTTTTTTTTTTTCACAAATCTTTTAGTTAGATGTTAATCTACCTTTGTGCAAAATTTGGTTAAAAAAATCACACGGGACGTAGGAGTTCTCACAGTTCTTGTAGTTTCAGAGGGTTTTCACATGAACCTATTCATATATATATATATATATATATATATATATATATATATAGGGCTGAGATCCTGTACAAACAGTGCTAACTGTAAGAACCGTAAGAACAGATCTAGGCCATTGATAGTTTAAATTAAGGGTTGATATTGATTACAAATAAAACCCTAATAATTAATAATTAAAACTATCAAGTTAGGGTATTTTAATCATTTAGTCATTTCCCATAAAATACTAATTCCACCAAGTTTTTAAAACTAAAATAACTTTTATATATTTCATTAATTTTGGAAAAAAAATTGTACCATAAAATCAAGTATTTTTTTTATCTTTAATATGAGTACCATATTGCTATACTTTTTTTTATTTATAAAAATGACTTTTAAAAAAGTTATAAAAAGATGTTTTATAATTGTGCTAGTTACGTAGTTGGAATGTGCTAATATGAAAATGTATTGTGTTAATTTTAAATCTATACGTATGTTCTTATTTTATTATGTAATTCTTATGTGTTGTTATTTTTTTTTCCTTTTGTGTTGTTATTGGGAACCTATTTATAAATAATTTTTTTTTCTACTAGTTATGTAACAGTATGTATTATTACAAAATTAAAACAAAAATATGAAATTGTGCTAGTATGTAACAGTATGTGTTGTTTATAAAAAAAAAGAAAAGAAATTGTGCTAATTATGTAATAATTATGAAATTGTGCTAGTATATGTTTATAAAATTAAAAAAAATAAAATTGTGCTAGTATGTAACAGTATGTGGTGTTTATAAAATAAAAAAAATGAAATTGTGCTAGTTATGTAATAGTATCAGTTGTTATTTTTTTTTTTCCTTTTGTGTTGTTATTGGGAGCCTATTTAGAAATAAATTTGTTGGAATGTCATATTTTTATTGTGCTAATGTTGTTTTGTTGGTGTTATCGTCGGATGCCCAGACGGTGATGTTAAGAGAGTGCTAATGTCGTTATTTGATTGTGCTAATGTCGTTTTTTTGATCGTGCTAATGTCGTTATTTGATTGTGCTAATGTCGTTTTTTGGTTGTGCTAATGTCGTTGATAATGGAAGTTCCTTTTTTGATTGAAACGAGGATGCTGATAATGTGGATGGTCTTACGTTACGCTAATGTCGTTTTTTATTGTGCTAAGGTCGTTGATAATGGAAGTTCCTTTTTTATTGAAACGAGAGTGCTAATAATGGAAGTTCCTTTTTTGATTGTGCTAATGTCGTTTATGTGTGCTTATGTTTTTTGTATTGGTGGTTCCTGCAGGTTGATTTGATCTGAACATGTTACAAAAATTCAAATTTTGGTCTGAATTAATCTGCATAGATTTAGGGATATTTTGATAATTAATTTTAATTAGTTATAAATAAATAGGGTCAAAATGTCTAAATTACCCATAAACTAATTTTTAATTGAATAACACTTGTCATTTTTGTATTGGTTCTTATGGTTCTTACAAACATAAGAGTTTGTATTTGATACCATGCCTATATATATATATATATATATATGCATTTTCATATCTTGGAAACCCTAATCCACCATAAGGTTTTGTCACAAAATTTTCATATAATCATGCTTAGTGACACTAATTCATTTTTGTCACGCCCCAACCGATGGTGAAATATCGAGGTGGGACGAAATAGATTGCTCAAGACTTCTTAACTTGCTAATAATAACAATAATTTAAATAACCATATTTCATTTCATTCTATATGGAAGTACAAAGTCTTGAAGGGAAAATACAACAATTTGGCAACTTAAACATAATGAAACAAAGGAAATACGTAACATGAAAATTTGGGTGCGTATCTAGTTCACCCTAACCAATTTCTTCAAATCATCAAGGCTAATTTCCTGCAACATGTATTAAAATAATTGTTAACACATAATGGTCGGTGAGCATACAAGTTTGTTTTACATAGCATATCATAAAAAGTCTCAAATCCAACATGGCAAAATGTATACTAAGTTAAAGCTAGAATGCATAACTACAGGTCAAACCCTTGTGTCCACTGAATACTGTGTTAACCCTCATCACCAAAGTGAACGAGACCATAAAAATTAATTGAATACTTAACAAATACCACATAAATGGGTGGTGTGCTACCCCTATAGCGCTATAATTGCTAAGGTGGGCTAGCTAAGTAAATGACAAAGGAAGTGCTTGAATGTTTTCTAGCATGAACAACCTAAGCATAGCAAATAACATGTTTGGTGGGTTGAGTGATTGAATATGATCGGTTGTGTGCATTGTGAATTTTGATAGATTATATAGGTTACACACAAAAGTGCATTAAAACGTAAAAAGGGTCAAGTATACTCATGGTTTGCTAAAGCTTCCAAACGTGAGTTGATATGAATGGGATGATTGGAATGCCAAAGTTACCATACAATGGGAAACGAATGTGTGTGAGTTAATGGAGTTTGATTATAAGTTAGGTTCGAAATTTAAGGATTATAACAAGTAAGTATGATATTGTATGAGAATACATCTTGTCTAGACACTCACTCGGACACTAGGTTCTTAGTGTGTTTTTATGGGTACCAATTCACCCATTAGAATCCGAAATGAGGAATCAAAAACTAGGATGATGAATAGTTGAAGTTAGGGTTCAGTTTTGTAAGTATATTACGTATATATGTTAGCATAGCTAGTCATGTATAGTCATGTATGGTCATGTATGGAGGTAGGATGAATTCCTTCCATTTAACCTCATTATTAGAATTCACCAAAGTACAAAATCATCAATTTAATTGATAATTTCGGTTGTTCATAAGTATGAAATCTCCTAATTCACCAAAACAAACAAGTGAGTAAACTAGACGAGTGTATTTCAAACATGGATAGTGTTTGAAGACTTGGTGTAGTTTGTTCACTTTGTTTTCTTGAAAAATTGTTTGGTGACTTAGAATAACATAATAAACCGACTAAGTATGCAAGAGAGGTGTAACACCACACCAGTAACTCGGGTGATTATGTACAATTGATACACTTACAGCGAAAGCAAACTAAAATTTCACTGAAACTTATAATAATATGAGAACAACATATTATTAATTTATGATAAGCAACATCTAGGTCTTCATGTCTCAATTGCCTTCTCTCTATTTCTAAGAGTGTCTCACTGATTACCTTTGACATGTATACTCAAACGACGCCAGCTATATACTAGTAAGCTCATGTTATATAGTTTAGAAAACACAATTAACATGTACGCAACACGGGATGTGATATTTTGGGCCAACGGCACCCCTTTTCCATTCATGACCTTTTCACAACCACCAGTAATGGGCTTATCATACCCCTCGGCCATCACATAGGTATGGTAGTGTTGTGATGCATAGGAGGAACCCTATCCTCTTTTCAACTAGTTCTAACACATCCAGTTAAGCATATAAGGATCCATATATACCCCTACGAATAGTTGCACATTACAACATTATTATATTATTACCAGTTGAGAAATAACAAGTATACAATCACAGTTTTAAAAATAAACATGATAACTCACATGTTTCATAGTTGCTAAACAACTTCTAGTACGACCGGGTACTATCTCAGAGTCCTGACACAATTACATAATCCTAGGTTAAACAATGGTACCCCTAACTAGTCATTATCATGGTTGAATATTGGTTAACGCTGCCTTGTTTAAGCATGGTTGATCAGTCCATGCCTAACTAAGGATAGGCTACCCAATAGCCATCCCTGACAATAATCCTAATACCTATAAATAATACTGAAGGGGTATGGTCCCAGTTCTCACACCAAAGCAGTCGCGAGTGACCATCACCCTTATCAAATACTCCCATCAGCAAGAACTTATCTACGTTATCCAATCGGTCAAGTGATGAGAAGACTTACCTTGTGTATGAAAATGGATGTCACACATAGCGATGCGATTCAACAACGCATCTTATAAACATTTTTGTCACGACAAGGGATCTAGGTAACAACAACAGTTACCGCACATGCCGATGCGGCCTGGCACCGCATCCTGTACACATCTTCGTCAAAGAAGGGGACGCATAAATGACCGCAGTTACCGCGGATAGGGATGCGGCCTGGCACCGCATCCTATCCACAGAGCAAGTGGGACAGACACCTTAACAGCAAGTGGCACCAATGACAGTCGCCTGTCAGCCCACACGTAAGCAACGCTGGCACATAGACTGACAGCCGCAGTGGGACGATGCATCACCTCCGTGACCGACAAGCCTGACACACCTGCAAAGGGTTGCGCGTTGTCAGTCTAGCCACTCAATTACCCTCCTTCACTCCTCGGCTATAAATACCCATCCCAGACCAGGTTTGAGGTATCCCTTATCAAACTCTCACTCCTACTACTATCACACACTTTGCTCTCAAGCAAATTATTGATTCTCATGCCGGAGAGTGGTAACAAGGAGCACCCCCATCCCATCCTCCTTGTTACGAGTCACGGTGTGTTTTCCTTATGAAGGAGACAGATCAACGGACGATCCAGCCATCGATCCTAGGAAAGAAGGGATTAACCCTAATTGACGAGACCAGTGAATTAACCTCCCTTGGTTAACCACTGTTTCATCATTGGCGCCCACCGCTACTCTTAGCACTTATTTCCATCTCTCTCTTTCTTGACGATCATGTCTGATCATCAATATATTGGTACTGGGGAAAACCTTACCCCTACAAACGTAGGACCTACGGGGAACACTCCCCCGGTCCAACAAATCGGCCACATTGGCACAACCGCACATGGGGGCGCTCCCCCTATGTTCATCCCAGATTTTTCACAGTACGCCTCGGTACTGCCACCAGGAGTGGATCTCCACACCTGGTATTTCCAACAACAGGCTGCTCTCGCTGCAGCCTACAGCAAAGCTTGCGCGGATACGCAAACACATGGAGGACCCACACCCGCACCTTACACACCTGCGGCTCGTATTTTGCAATACGAGGGCAGAGCTCCAACCCACCCCGCTTCCCGGGATAGGCGCAGGTCACGTGGATCCTCCTACTATACTGTCCATACCGCTTAGGCCCACATGGAGAATATCTGCGAGAGTCAGCTGCTCACCGAGTGTCCAGTATACACAACCATCTGGGTCCGCACCCCCACAACGAGGGGTACGACCGCACCGACCTAGACGACCATACATACTGCGGGGACTCTCAGTCGGCTTACAACCGATCGGGGGATTACAATTACTATCCACCCACGTAACCCCGTATCGTATATGATCGCGCTGTAAAGCACGACCCAGCTCAACCCTACAGGCCAAGGTCCACCGCTGAAAACTCCAAATTCATAAATGAGATTTCCTTGGCCCCACTCACCAAGAACAAACTTCCGCTCACGGTGGGCAAGTACAATGGTTCGTCGGACCCCGACGAACATATGAATGTCCTTACATGGGCTGGGGTCATCGATCGTTGTGACGAGCCCAGCTGGTGCCATTTTTCTCCAGACCCTCACCAGACTAGCGAGGGCCTGATTTGATTCTTTGCCAGTAGGATCCCTGGCCTCATTCGAACAGTTGCAAGAAAAAATTCTTACTCATTTTAGCCTGCAAAGACGTCACAAGCATGATTCGTTAGACGTCATGAACATCTGGCGAGGAGAGAACGAAAGTTTAGAAGCTATCGTCATCTGCTACAATAAAGAATGCCTCAAAATTGGCAGGGTAGCGGACCAAATGGCCCGCAATCATTTCCTCCGAGTGGTCAATTATGACGAAATGATTATGACAATCTCAGGCAAGGAGGGCTTGCCAGAAAAATGGGACGACGTCATGGTGGCAGTCAAGACGTACGCTCAAACCACACGATCTCTCAAACCCCACACTGGCAAAGCCCGCCCCAAGACAGAAGGTCAATCCTCCCGCCAAGACACCAAGCTCAACAACAACAAGCGCAACCGGGATACATGGAATCGAGGCAACGATTCCAAACCGTACACCCCGCGCGAGGGCCACCATTAACACCCAGCGAGATCATCGGCCATCCAAGAAAGAGTCTCGGGACCGCAATTGAACCAAACTCACGAAGTCGCCAAGAGACGTCCTTCTTACGGACGCGCAGTTCCTGCGACCGGCCCAACCAATAAAGTACAAAAAGGGTAAGACTTGACCCTTTATTGTGAATACCACAAAGACATGGGCCACTCCATAAACAATTGCATCAGTCTCCGCTTGGAGATTGAACGAGCCCTAAAAGAGGGGAAGCTACAACACCTGTTGTCAATCACAGCCGCAGACAGCCACGCAAAGCGGCAAGAAGAGGGGACGATGACTGGCGCGACGAACAAGTCATTTTCCTCAATGTCCGAGGCGGACCGCGCGACAGGCGCGCCGTCGTCATCACCGGTTACCTAGCTCATTACTTCACCGAGCGTCTATTTATAGACCCGGGCAATACCTCCGATATCATCTATGAGCAATGCTTCAACCAGTTCATTCAAGAAGACAAGGATCGGTTGCAGCTGGTGGACTACCCATTGGCTGGGTTCACGGGGGAAACTGTGTTCCCCCTAGGCTAAATCACATTCCTCGTGCGCCTTACCAACGTTAACCACACGCGGGTCGAGGAGGTAAATTTCATGGTCTTACCCCATACCTCACGCTACGACGTGCTTCTCAGCAGAGAATCACAGTGCGATTTCAACATGATAACGTGCGTTCCCCACTCTGCTATCAGTTTTCCAACGGAAATGGGGATCTCGCGATAATCTACGCCCGCAGGGAAGTAATGTCAACGGACGAACTGCGTCCGGCCAAGACGGCAAGGCTAACCCCCAACACTGAACCAGAAAATGGGTACTTAATGCAAGATACCCTGAACAAACGGTCATATTGGGTCACGCCTTGTCCAACAGCACAAGAGCGCGCCTGAAGCAACTCCTCTTCAGGAATCAAGACATCTTCGCATGGACACCCGCCGACATGACAGGTATCCCACTTGAAGTCACACAACACTTCTTGAATACCCTACCGGGTATCAAGCCCGATGAATGAGTAAGTCAAGGAACTGCTCACCGCAGGCATCCTGCGGGAAGTAAAATACTAGACTTGGTTATCAAACCCAGTCATGGTAGAACAAGAAAGTGGGGGCTGGCGCATGTGCGTCGATTACAAAGACCTTAACAAAGCCTGCCCCAAAAGATTGTTACTCACTTCCCGAGATCGATGAAAAAGTCGACAATCTCACGCTGTTCCGATGGAAGTGTTTCCTCGATTGATACAAAGGCTAACATCAGGTACAGATGGCAATCGAGGACGAAGATAAAACGGCATTCCGTACCCCTAACGGAAATTACTGCTACACAAAAATGACGTTTGGGTTGCGCAACACAGGCGCAACCTATCAAAAACTGATGAACGACACTTTTGGTGATCAGATCAGCAAGAGTGTCGAGATTTACATGGACGACCTTGTCGTCATTAGCATGGAGGAAGACACCATGCTCCATGACATTGAAAGAACATTCCAAACTCTGCGAAGCGTTAACATGAAGCTCAATCCAGGGAAATGCTTGTTTGGAATGGAAGAAGGAAAATTTCTTGGATTCATCGTCACAAAAGATGGATTCAAGATTAACCCGGAAAAGGTTCAGGCGATAGAGCGCATGCCATCGCCTTAAACAATAAAGAAGATGCAACGGCTAGCCGGCCGGCTCGCCGCATTAAACAGATTCTTGGCCAATCACGCGGCTAAATCTTATCCATTTATCAGTACTTTGCGCAACTGCCTAAAGAAAGAACAGTTTCAATGGACTGCAGAGGCAGAGAGCGCTTTCCGGGAAATGAAAGAGTGTTTGATTCAGCTACCAACTCTCACCGCACCACGTAAAAAAAACCACTCATCATATACTTATCCGCCGCGGACAACACGGTGGGCGCGGTACTCATAGTGGAGAGAGAGGGGCTCCAAACACTAATCTATTATGTCAGCAAAATGCTCAACGATCCGGAGGCAAGATATGCCATCATGGAGAAGTTGGTGCTCGCGCTGGTATATGCATCCAGACAGCTACACTGATACTTTGCAGATCATATCATCACCATGTAAACCAACTACAGGATCGGGCAAATCCTCTCCAAGCCCGAAATCTCTGGATGACTTGCCAAGTGGGCTATTGAGCTCGGTGCACACACTTTGGTTTATAAGCCGCGCCTGACAATCAAAGGGCAAGTTTTAGCTGACTTCGCTGCGGAAGTACCGGCGAATCGCATCCAAGAATGCGAAGATGAACAAAATCCTACACCTCCGCCATCCCCATCAGACATCTGGGCACTATACACTGATGGTGCGTCCAATGAGGACGGTGCGGGTGCAGGTCTGCGACTCGTCAGCCCTGACGACCAAGAACTTACTTACGCCATACGCCTCGACTTCAAAAGTACAAACAACGAGGCAGAATACGAGGCTTTACTCGCAGGGCTACGCTTGATAGTCAAACTCGGCGTGCAACCTTTGGAAGCACACGTAGACTCATTACTCGTTGCGGGGCAAGTCTGCGGAGACTATGCCGTGTAAGGGACATCATGATCCTCTATCTCGAACAAGCCAAGCAACTTACATCACAGTTCACCTCCTTCAACATTCGCCATATCAACTGGAGTGAAAATAAACCCGCGGATGCACTTTCAAAACTAGCATCCACCAACTTCCAACACCTGGCAAAGGAAATACGTATTGAGATCCTACAAAATCCTTCAGTACCCCTGCGCCAAGTAAATGTCATCCAATACGGTACAACGTCTTGGATGACACCAATCATAAGATACCTACAATCAGGTATTATTCCCGAGAATATAGCAGAGGCACGTAAACTACAATACAAGGCGTGTCACTATCAAATGAGGGATGGTATCTTATACTGCAAGTCATACCTCGGGCCACTCCTACGATGTGTCGACCCTCAAGATGCCACGTATCTTTTCAGAGAGATACATGAAGGAATATGTGGCATACATGCAGGCCCATGCATGGTAGTGGCCAAAATCATGAACGCTGGGTACTACTGGCCCGGTATGCACCTGGACGCTATTAAGATCTTGCGCAAGTGTTTCTACTGTCAATGACAAGAACCGAAAACATTGCGTCCAAAGAACAACATGATTCCTGTTACCATCGCGTGGCCTTTCCAAAAATGGGCAATTGACGTGGTGGGACCTTTCCCAGATGCACCAGGTGCGGTGAAATTCATCATAGTGGTTGCCGATACTTTACCAAATGGGTAGAAGCAAAACCACTAGCCTCTACCACCGCTATGATAACAAGAAAATTTGTCTGGGAACACATCATCTGCCGTTTCGGTTTACCAATGTGCATCGTAACCGATAACGGCACCAACTTCACTGTTGATGACTTCCAAAACTGGTTGAAAGAATTAAACATTGAACACGTTTTCTCTTCCGTGGCGCATCCTCATGGGAACGACCAGGTAGAGAGTATCAACAAAAGTTTAGTCGAAGGAATAAAGGCACGGTTAGGAACAGCCAGGCGTGGTTGGGTCGATGAACTCCCAATTAACCTATGGTCACATAGGACCAACCCAAAAACAAGCAACGGCGAGACACCCTTCAGTCTAGTCTACGACTCTGAAGCGGTGATCCTAGCCAAAATTGGTCTCCCTTCACCTAGAATGCTGGCTATCAACAAAATTGAAAACGGTGACGAGCGCAGGCTTGACTTAGACCTCTTGGAAGAAGGACATGAAAACGCCGCAAATAATGAGGCTAAATGCAAAACAAAGCTTGAAAAATACTACAATGCGCGCGTCCGAATTTGCACATTCAATCCGGTAGATTACGTTCTTCGCGATAATGAAGCTTCTAACGCAGAGCGCCCAGGGAAACTTGCCCCTATCTCGTCCAAGAGGTTTTGAGCAAAGGCGCATACAAACTACAAACGTTAGAAGGAGACATTATCGCAAGGACCTCGAATGCACAGCAACTCCGACGCTGCTATATGTAAGCTGCAATTTACATTTTCTATGTAACCCAATGGCCTATAAGCCATCTATGAATAAATAAACAGTTCAATACAATATTGTTTATCTTTTCTATTACAAATGCGTGTTCCACTTTGCAGTATCTACAAAAACAGATTGACAAAATCTTCATTCGTGATACCCATACAAAGTGGCAACCACACATAAATATTGTAATAGGTCAGCACGGGAAAACGTTGCAGTGTATCCGGCCGGATGCATACAACTGATTACTCGCAGTTTTTTCAAACCAGCACACAATTCCTAGGCCCTAACGGGATAAAAACAGGAATTAACTACTACTTACACGACAATGGTGTACACTATTACTCATTGCTTCACACATTCCCTAACCAGTGGTACGTGACTGATGAAAGGTGTCGACTCACCCGCGTTATAGACCAGCATAGTCACACATTAACATTCTTGCATATCACCTAGACATGCAAATGGAAAACCCTGACTTAATGTTATTTACATGCGCCTTAAACATTGGCCATAAATATTATTAAGTCACCCGCGCTCACACAAAGTCAAACAAGTAAATACCCTTTACTTATATACTTTGAGCCGCACATACTTGCATATCACCTAGACATGCAAATGACAAACCCTGACTTAATGTTATTTACATGCGCCTTAAACATTGGCCTTAAATAATATTAACTCACACGAGTTCAAACAAAGGCAAGAAGTAAAAACCCTTACATGCTTTGAGCCAAACAAGAATTTTATATCCAAAATACTTATGCACCCATCCGGTACATAAAGAACAACCTTTACATATGGTTTTTCAAACATTTACATAAGAGAAAGCAAAAGAAGGCACGCAGGCCCAACCTATTCTGCGTTTGTACCACTAGTGCCTTCACCCCCTCTCAGCGGGTTAAAGAGCATGCGTAACCGATCCACGTAATCCTCCGCTTCCAAACATTTCTAAATATGATCAAGGGCGGGAATGGAAAGATTGTTGTATGCATCCACCACAGCGTCATAAGCAGCTTCGGTATCTACACCGTGGAACCCAGATCGCTCATCAGTGAATTTGCTAGTGAAGAATGGGTTCAGATCACTAAGGCACTTGTTATAACCTGCCTTGAACCCAGCCCGACGCGCAAGCTCGTTCATATCAGCAACCGCAGTCGCGTTCTCAGGGGCGTCAAGGATGGTCTCCACAATCTGATCACATGACAGTAACAAGATTAATAAAGCGAACACAGGAACAAAAAGGTACAAGGTACTTACATGCCCAATACCATGCTGGCGCATCCACGCATGATCCTCAGTAACCTGGGCTAGGGAGGCGGTCAACCCATCTCTCGTTTCCTCAGCTTGCCTTGCCCGCGCCTCAGCCTCAGTAGAGCGGGAGGTCACTTCCTCAAGGATACTTACGTGGCTCTGCACTTCCGCCTGTTCGCAATAAGCACATACAAGTATAAGCAGACAATCTATTACACTTATCAAAACAAGGAAACAACTCATGAATAGTTATAGTTCATACCTGGAGTTCCTCCACAACCTTGTTCAGCTTGGTGCGGTCAGCATTCGCATCAGCAAGCTCTTTGGTAGCACGCGCCTCCGCCTCCGCCTCCTTCAGCATGGTAGCACCGCGTGTCTCCACATCCTTAATAGCCGCTTCAGCTGCGGTCTTTTCCTTAACCAATGCGACATTAGCGGCTTTCAGATTATTAAGCTCCTGACGAACACAAAAAAGATTTTCATTTTCTCTACCACAAGCTTCCTTTCAAAGCTTGCGCTCATTAGAAAGCAATTTGGCAAGAGAACGAACCTGTTTAAGGCCAGCGGATGCGGCCTACCTTTTAGTCTGCTTTAGCTTCTCAAAAGCAGCTTTATCCTTCTCCAACTGCTCCTTACCCGCTTGAGCAGCTTCCATCATTGCCTCAGCTTGCGCCCTTAACCGAAAGGTTTCTTCTTCCCGGCGAGCTAAGGCATTATAATCCTCCATAACCGCATTCGCGATTATGGAGCCTCCAACAAGCATGGAGGCAAGCTGACTCTGCAAGTTTTGGTGACTAAGGCCACGAGCCCGAGCAGTCTCAACAAGGGTTCCCAATCCCCTCAAAGCTTCCCTACAAGCAGAGGGATCATTCATCACCTCATCCCCTTGCAGAAAACTCCAAGGGGGATAGTGGAAATCAAAGCTACGCTCTACCGTATAAGAACGGTAGTAATAATCCAATTCAGTCTCCCCCGGCTGAATTGGAGGTTGATCTTCAACCCCCTTACCCACGGCAACAGAACCGGATACCTTTTAAAAAATAGGGGACTTTGACTTCTCTCCCCCTTTTCACTTTCACCGCACGGGTCGATCAAATTGTTGGATGAATCCAACGTGTCAAAAATCGTGTCACCCCCGGTTTTCCTTGACGACTGCTCCGCATGCACAGTCGGAGGAGTACCCTCACTGCTCACCACCTCAATGGTAGGGTTTTCTCCACCCTTCTTCTGGGCTTCCACGTCCACCACTTTCGGTGGAGAAGGCGGTGTAGTAGACACGGGAACCGGTTCCTCCAAGGGTTCTACAAAAGTAGAAGACATCTATCAGATACACTACGGCAATAAAACTTGCAAAGTATTGTACCAACTTACCAGCAGAGACTGCAGGCTTTTGCTTTGGAACCGCAGTCGCCCGAGTCTTCCGAAACTTAGGCGCCTTCTCCCGACAGGCAACAGAGGAATCTCCCTTCCGTTTTTTGTCACCAACGGGCTTAGTGCCCGTGGTCGCACCACCCGCACCCGATGAACCGCTTGGAACACCCAAGCCCTCAAGAGTGTCAGGCAGTACTACGTAATCTTCATATTTGCGTAAACGAGTATAAAAGGTACCTGCTGCCTCTGACACCAAGGGGGGGAAGAGTAACCGCATCATGCGATTTTTTCTTGCGCCTTTGCTTATCAAGAAACACGTTCGCAGTCACCTTTGGAACACCCATCGCAACAGGGTATCCCAAAGCCCCAAGATGACCTGCATTTCATTACAAAGCAGTCAGCAGGACAAGTTACTCAAGGATAGTGCAGACAAAATAAAAGTACTGTACCTTTTCCTTCCGGAAACACCGCATTCAATGCGGCCTCAGCAGGGATCCAGAAGTTGCTAAGAATGTTTTGGTTCCGTTCTTCCTCGTCCGGACCCAATTTCTCAATCTCAATTTTGCCATCGAAGTCAGGACAAAACATCCTCCACAATGGAGCTTCCACTGCCAACACAAAACGCAAAGGCACTTACCTTCGTTTTTCTCCCGCAACACAGGCCTTGCCTTCTGATCCAGCTTGCCACCCACCATCATCCGTAGTGTCCACAACTTCCTGTTATCCAACTTCTTGGAACCAATGACATGCAACTGTGAGAACCAAACTTGTTGCCCCTCTTTGGGGGTACTCAAATTCTCGGTTGAAATGGGCCCCGTCACATTCCTAAACAGCAGCTTTGTAGTAACCGTGACTGCCTTCACATAGAAGAACTTGGTCTTCCATTTAGTCATGCCCTTGGGTTGGCTCATGAGCTTGGGAGCACCTTCCCACACATGGAAGGAAAAGAAACCAAGCAGAACAGTCAAATTCTAGAAACGCTGGAATTCCCCTACCAAAGGCTCCAAACCTAGAGCACGAAATGTATATTCAAAATTTCAAACTCGGATCATTCCCAACGGACTCAGTTGGGAAATATGGATTTTGTAATACTCCAATATATCCACCACGAAAACAGTCAGTGGAAGCCAGAGATTACAGTCTCCGAACCAGTGGGGATACCTAGCCCCATAAGCATCAGGCATTTGGATACACGTCATCAAGTTCTTGAAACCCGAATCCATCCACCTTAACACTGGCAAGGACTTGCCAGGAGCATTAATTTCCGCCTCCTCCGCCATCAGCGACAATGGTGGTTCAGGATTTTTAGCCGCAATACAAGATGGGTTGGAAGGACTAGCCATTGAGAACGGAAAACACAGAACAAGAGCAAGAAACTGTGAAAATCTGACCGGAAAACTCAAAGTTTTGGTCGGATAAGAAGAAGAAACTGATTTCTCTCACCGGAATAATTTTGAAATTTCAAAAAGTGAGGGGAAACCCTAAAAGGTTTCTCCTTTTATACTCATCGAAATTAATGCGATCACATTAACTGAACAGACGTGCAAATTTGGTGCCCGTCATACGCTGCCACGTGTCAAGCGACAGTTTCTCTGACGATTATCACGCGCGTGGCCACACACGCGCCTGACATTACACGACCTTTTGCACTCCTGCTACAGTGCATTTATTACCTTGAGCAATGCAAACGTCCTTTCATTTCAGCACATGCCAGCTAAATCTCACCAATTTCCACCAACCCGCACGTGTGGTCTACAACGTTTACAAAACGTGACAAGTGAAGACAAAATCATGTACGCGGCATGCAGTTTTTCTAGTTTCTCATACCACAACTTATACCGCATGTCGTTTTTTACATACCCCCTCAAAAAGAAAAAAATATATATACATACTATGTAAAGGAGGATAACCAAGCTCTTCATAGTTTCACTTCCACACGTGGAATATGCGGAGATTACACACACGAGCCCACACAAGTGTGTTAGATACTCAGAACCAGCAATGTTCTTTGGACTGCGAAAACCGCACCTCAGAAACAGGCAAACCATAATGCCTTCAAGCATCTTCAAGCTTCAAATCCCTTGTTTCCGGTTCACAACCACAGAGGGGAAAGAAACAACTTCTCAATACAGAAAGGATAGGTGTGATGAGCGACCGCACATCAGCAACCCTGACTCCTGAACCTTCAAGAGCCACATCAAGTACAACCCTCTTTTAAAGCGAGTCTTCTGTTACAAACCGCAGACATTCACGAGTCGCTGCGGCTGATCCATAACTATGGAAGCGGTAGCTACGGAAGAGCCACGACTAAGTAATCACATAGATGATCAAACCTACTTCAAGGAAAACTGCTCATTAACTTCCTGTGAAGGACAGTGGCTACAGAACGAATGCGGACGAGTTTCACCCAGATTCCTAAATAACCGTGGTGATCTCAATGTGCAACAAGCCAAGCAGTGGTGGTAACAAGTCTGCTTATGACTTTGTTTACCTACCAAGTGACCGCATAGAATAAACAATGGTGGGCACAAGCATGCCTATGACCATGTTTATTTGACCATCGTTCACCTGAATGATTCGCATTGTTCGACCAAACACGGCCAACAATGCATGACATTTCCTCACATTGTTGGACCAAACATGGTCAACGATGCTCAGGAACGAGGTAACCGCAAAGAACGTGCGATTACTTGAGAGCTAAACTGGAAGAAAATGAACACCCCACAAAGTAGGGATCATCGTCACATGTCCAGTTGATAAACATAAAGCATCAGCATGACACCCTCGTATTGCATCAGCAACCGCAAAGGTTACACCTTACGTTGTGCGCAATGGATGTGACAACTGGCACCAAACCGGTAATTTCCGTACTAATTTAATATTATTTATTATCTGTAATTATGTGCTTAAATGTCAACAGTGTCTGATTACATGCTATACATGTGAATTCATGCATGTTTTATACTTCAAAAATTGCTTTATGCATTACTTTAAGCGTTGCGTCAGAAAGACTAGTAAACTCACCGGTAAGACGCACTGTGTCAGCATTTCTGCAGAAAGCAGTTAGACAATAGAATTAGGGCCTAGGAATAGGTCCAACATCTAAAATACATTAAAACCCAAGTATGGATACAAGGGTTAACATATGAACTTTCCGGAAGCTAAACTATGCACTAAAAATCACCCGAAACTCACTCTAAATGCAGAATTCTGCATAAATCAGCAATAATTCAGCTGTAATCAGCTTTTTAACACTATAATAGCATGAAAAATTTATGTTTTATTGTCCAGAATAACATACAAAGTGTCGGGAATTGAAACTGCCACAAAAGAGGCTTCATACTTAGTGAAACTGCGCAATTCAGCACTTTAAGGAACCGTAACGAAACGAATAACCGGACACTACCCGGAACATCAAAATTTGACTAGAAGTAATGTTTTTATGATATTAAGCTAGTATTGGTGCTAGAACACCTTAAAAATCATAAAAACACCTAAACACACTTAAACTAACTTAAACCCCCTCGTTTGCACTTTAAACCCTCAACTTCCAAAAATTTACATTTTACCCCCCCCCCCTTCGTCCTTGGCCGGCCCATACCCATATGCTTTTGATTATTTTAATTCTTTGTCCCCTTTATCATAAGCAAAGATCCTTAAGGAAGATTGTGTGTTGGATTTTTTTATAAAGGACCACAAGTTAGTGCACACATCCATTTTTCATCATTCTTCACTTCATCTTCTTCCTCCTCACTCCCCTTGGTCTCGGCTCACATACACCACCAACACATCACCATTTTCACTTCATTTCAAGGCAATCCAAGGTGATATAGATGTGTAAGAAGCTTATCTAATAAGGTGTAAGGTGCTAGAAGTTGAAGGAACTCACTTTGGAGCTTTTAACCACTTGATTTCTTCCATAATCATCTTCTTCATTCTTGTGCCACTTCCCTAGCCATTAAAGCTAGTAGTAAGCTTCTTGATCACTAAAATAGTTCATGTTTATATTATGAGCAAGTCTCACCATCTAAACAACTAAACTTTTAAAGTTAAAAATGAGAAGATCTAACATATTCATGAAGAAAACAAGTGATTATATTAATTTTTGGTGTATGTAATGAAGTTGTTGATGTTATATCTTGTGTTTATGTTTAAATCAAGTATGTTAAGCTTGTTAATAGCTTGGATCTAACAATTTTAAGCATGGATCTTGAAGGATCCATGGTTAAACTTGAAGATGAACATACGAAGCATTATGTGAACATGAAAAATGAATTTTTATGCATAAACTTGTAATCTTGAAATAATAAAGTGTGTCTTAAACTAATTTTTGAAACTAAAATCTATGAAAATTTTGTTAAAAGTTTAACATAAAGCTTGCTTATGAAAGATCTAAAGATGTTCAGCATGGATCTTGAAAGATCCATGGTGAAACCATGATGTTGAACATAGTGATCTTTCTAATGAACATAAAAGTGGTCTTAGAACATGATTTACAAAGTTTTGAAACCATAAAACTCATGGATGAGTTGGTTAGTAAAATAAAGTTTCATAAAATTTTGTTTAAAATACTCAAGAACACTTATTTTTTGGGAAGATCATCTTATGTAAAGTGTAGATCTAAAAGACTACACATTTTTAACAAGAATCAAGTTCACCATGATGTTTCATATGAAAAATTAGTGTATATTGTTGATGATGATTGTTGAAGGTTGTTTTTGGTGTTGAAAAGAAAATAAACACATGTTTTGAAAATATGGGAAACCTTCATTTTTAGGGGTAACTATGTCAAAATTTTTATAAAATTTTGACACTTAGAAAAATATATGTTTTGGTGAGACTTATTCCCTAAAAATTCACCTAAAAAATGATGATTTCTTCAAGTTAAAATTTATATTAAGTATGTATATTTCTAGGGAAAGTATGTATATTTAGTGATCCCCAAATTTTGTGTTAAGTGTATATTATGTGTATTATATGTAGTAGTGTATTAGGGACTTGAAAATACACTAAATACTCCCATGGAGTATGAATACCAAAATACACATACAAATACATGAGAATACATAAGTATACAAATATACAAAAATTCCTCACAAGGAAGTACATGGACAAATACAAGAAAATATATTTACGAAAATATATTCCTTAACATATTATTGAACTTGGACAATTTATGGACATTTATGGACTTAAATATATATTTTTGGACAAATATATAACCATTACCAAGTAATGGAATTTTTACAAAATCGGGTGGATAACAAGAATAACCATATATATTTTATTGTGTGACAAGATATATATTTCATACAAGTCTTAAAAATACATTATTTTTAAGAAATATAATTCCGGAAAGTAATAAAAATGAAACTATTGATTTTTGGTGAATAATACAAAATACACAACTATTTACATAAAATACAAGTATACTTTCCTAAGTATACTTGTACAAAAATAATATTGAGAAAATTATTTCACCAAATACTTATATTTATTTTTGGGAAAAATAATATAAGTAACACACATGAAAAGTTAATAATATAAATTATTTTAACAACTTATTACCTTGAAAAATCTACTACATAAACGAATATATATATATATATATATATATATATTTGAGAGGTAATATATATATTTACAGAAATACATTACATACTCAAAGTGCAAGACACAACGAATGGGCAAGACCCGATGAACAAGGGCACGACCCTCACAAAGAATGAACGTACAAAGAACATATACATAAACAAAAGATGGTGACTTGTACTTGTGTGCTACAAGTCTAGTGACTAACACTAATAGAACACGTATAGGTCACGACGCTACAAAACCAACCGGTGAAGTTTACGACGCAGGATAAGCAAAATTGTGAGTTCATGTCCCCACTTTTAACTTTTACTTGTTTTCTAAAGTTGGGGAAAATACATGTACTATGGTATGTTGAAATACAAAACTAAGGAATGATACTATAGATCATGTCACGAATAGGGTGCCATAACCACCATTAATCAAACTATATACCTAGACCGCGGAACAAAAGGTTAGATCTAATGGGTTTCAGGCAACCACACTCTTGGCCACGCTTTTACCAAGAAGTGCTTTTGTGTCTCTAGTCGTGAATCAACAAGTAAAAATGCCTATGGTTTGGATGCTTCCTATGTCGTTACACATGTTAATGGCCTTGCAAACCATTAGCGATCTCGATTTCCTTACATTTTTAGAAGTACTTATTTCGGTACAATTACATACCATGTTTTCTACAATGAATGCTTAAATGTTTACCCAAAACTGCATGAATTCACACCAACATTATGTTGATGATTTTCCAAAACTTACATGTGTCACACCCCAAAAATGTCGCAGCGGAATATAAAACGTAGTGGTGACGGAAGTTGGTACCCATTTATACCTTGTCGGACGATGCACTCTATTGTTGGACATTTTGACATATTTAAAACATAAATATTAAACATTACATTTTAAAAGTCACGACACAACCACATAAGTTAAGTTATTTTGATCCTCACGGATCTTATTACAAACGTCCCAGATAATTTAAAAGATGTCCAACATATTTAGACGAAATGATATGCTGCATCATCAAACACAAGATACGCCATAATTTCCCGAAGCCGAACTCAAGTACCTGTAGAACACGTAGTGTCAACACATAGGAAGTTGAGTTCACGTATTCACTTACTACCAATTTTATTTCCAGGAATACTTTCTGATTAGGTGTTTGTTTGAAAACATCCATATAAATTTTAGAAAGTCCATTTTACTTTCTTATAAAAATCCATGGGCCTTCCATCGGTTCATCGATCCGACAACTGTAATCTATATTGCCCAGGTTTTGTATATTAAATTATTGCGTCAACTTTCAGACTCGTATGTTAGCTAGAAAATACGAACTATATATTAACCATGCAGGGATAATCAAAGCTAGACAATAAACAGAATAATAATTCGTCGTTTGACATGGACACGGGGCGACCGGTCACGACGGGGTTGTCAACCCAATAGATCTACCAACAATTCCTCGCATACAATACTTAAATGATTAAACGACATCATGGGCGCATGGTTCTCTCTCGAAGAACAACATGATGTCTGCCTCACGTACAATATTTATACCCTACTAATATGACAATTTAATACACGTAGTTGCACGAATCCCCTGAATCTCCATCATTCGAGACCCAGGCCGGCATCCGTCCCAACCTTACGGTCTGTTTCGCCTCAAAAACACCGTACCATCCCAATTTCCAATATTCATTCATCAAAACGTTTTTACATCGAAACGTATGACTTATCAAAATTCATATATTTTCAACGAAAATATATATTTTATACTAAAAGGTATGTTTTATTTCGAAAACATTATTAAACACTTTTATTGACGTGTTCTACCCCCAAAATATATACAAAGCAGTAAAAAGAGGGGTTTATACGCAATATATCTACGATTTGTGCGTCGTAATATATACATATATACATAAATGTTCACATAATTTAACACTGAACACGCGAAATATTACTAACTTATCTATTTTGTCATTTTTAAAAGCAAATATACATAAAACGTCTCATATGTACCAAATTTCATGCTCGACAAACAAGTTACACATTTAAAGCAATTTTACCGTTTCCACCGCACAAAACGTACATGCATAGTCTAAATTTCGCACTATCAAATTAGCACTTAAAATTTTATCACATTTACATGTTTAAGTCACTTAACACATTTTATCACATAAGGTTCACTCAAAATTTACCCATACAAGTGTTCGTTGAAAAATGCATATTTTAGCGATTCGGTAACGTTTTCGGGCGTCGGAAGTCACGTATGACCAACCAAGCACCAAGTAAACTTGAAATTAGTTAAAATACTTATTTTTAAACTAAAAACATCAGTTTATTGACTGATCTAATTAAATTTTACAAAAATCACTCGAAAAGCCGATTTTAGACCGTTTTAACGCATAGTTTTGCGTTAAACGTTACCATAACCATCCCAACTCGAAACAACTTGATATTTTAACACAATACATGTTATTTACTGATTAAAATAGCGTTTATAATCAGATTAGTGCAGTTTTTGTATAAGTCACATAAATCATGCGATTTCACGTATTTTACAACTTTTAATGCACTACGTACAACATGCAAAGCTAGCAAACATTATGACATAGTTATAAGTCACTAAACACTTTAAAATAACTTCATTTTAGTGTTTATATTCTGATTAAATCTAATTTTTGTGAAATCATAAACATATGATCATTTCATGCCTTCACATCATCATGTAATTTCATATATGTGCATCTAATGCACACATACATTATCATCATCGTCACTCATGATCCAATCATGCTCAAAACTTCACTAACATAATATTCTTACAAATATTACACATAACAAAATAATCCTTCAAATCATTCATGCTTAGATCTTTTACTATTAAGATCGTAGAAAATTTTTCACATGCATGCATACATATATATACACATATACACGAAATTTATGCACACATATACTTCCAAAATTTCACTTTTCAACGTATCACTTTCAAATCTTAGATCTTTTAGAACCTTCTTGCATGATATCTAAAAATTCCTTTAATCATCATATTATTCAAGTAAACAAACAATCAAGAACTTATTCATCAAGAATCAAAATACAACTTATACATATGTATACACACATAATCGACCATATACACCTACATGCTCACACCTATTTTTATTTTATTCCAAAACTCATTTGTCTGAAATTTTCAAGTTTATGTTTAGATTCAAGAATCAAGAGAAACTTTCATTATCTTCTTTGTTACTATGAATCAAGGACAATATTTAAAGAAATATTTTATACCTTCAAGATTTTTAGTGGGTTTTTTATAAAGATGATGTTTTAGGGTCTTGTTCTTGCTTGAATCTACTTGAAATCACCTCCAAGCCTTCTTATGAGCTTGAAATCACCAAGTAAAGACCTTGATTCTTCATGATTTGGATTGAAAAATGAAATGTTGGTGTGTTATGGGGGTGTTCGGCCGAGAGTTGTTCAAGAGAGGAGAGACAGAGGTTTTTGAATGTGATTTCTTGGAATATGAATGTATAGATACATGCACTCATGCTTAATCATTACACCATTCTCTATGTATGGACAAGTGTCCTTAACACAAGAATCAAGAACATGTGGGCTGCCCACAGTGCCGCCCCCATACCCCTCTCTCACGAAATATATTTATATATATATTTACATACATATATATATATATACACATATCATATGTAAATTAGTTCAAAACAGGTATTTTACTGATTATCGGGTATTTTATCTAGCATTTTAATCCCGTTTTAGTGCGTTTTAAAATATTTTTATCATTCTATAAAAATAATCACTCAAAATTATTACTGAAATAACTACCAATTGCCTTGACTGGTTGCGTTGGCAGTATTTTGTTTAATTCGCGCAGTACGCGCTCAAACTCGAAAAATTGTGTTTTTTAGCGTTTTAAATTATTTTTCCACACGGATATGATTAGAATTATTATTCTAATCATAACAGACTATTTTTAGGATTTTAACACTGATCGGGTGGCCACTGACATTCGTATCGCATTTTAAATGTTACGCAATAAGCGTTAGTTTTATCGTTGCCAACATAATTTTTATACACATCTAAATTTAACAACACATCAAATATCATATATTAATATCACAGTCAGTCACAAATAGTCATGTTACATGTCTACTACACAGATTACTATTGTCCGATACGGCCTGAGAGGCCGGGTGTCATAGTCTCCCCATGTTTTTGGAATTTCGTCCCCGAAATTCTACTCTACAGGTTTCGTTTTCGCACACGGTGGGAAGAGGTGAGGATATTTCTGTTGCATTTGGTCTTGTCGCTCCCAGGTGAATCCTGGTCCACGCTTAGAATCCCAACGGACCTTGACCAATTCAACCTTACTCCTCCTGAGTTTCTGGGTTTTCCGATCCAGAACCTCCACTGGTTCCTCGATAAATCTCAGTTTATCGTCCACTCGAACCTCTCCAGGGGGTACAATTAGTGTCTCGCCAGACAGACACTTTTTCAGGTTGGAGATATGAAATACGTCATGGACTCCAATCAACTCCTGTGGTGTCTTGAGCCTACACGCGACTGGTCCAACTCGAGAGACGACTTCGAAGGGACCTATATAACGTGGGCTCATCCCAAAGCATGCGCACGTAGAGGCTTTTCTCGCTCCTTCTGATCGAAGATGTGCTGGAGGCTCTTATGGTCCGTGTAAATTGTACACTTCATGCCAAAGAAGTAGTGTCTCCAGATATTCAAGGCAAACACAACAGCTCCAAGCTCCAAATCATGTGTTGTGTAATTCTTCTCGTGCACTTTCAATTGTCTGGACGCATAGGTCACTTTGTCTTTTTGCATTAAAATGCATCCAAGACCCAATCGTGAAGCATCACAGTAAACAATGAAACCATTGCTTCCCTCAGGAAGGGAAAGAATAGGTGCGCTGCAGAGCTTTTCCTTCAACGACTGAAAAGCTTTCTCATGCTTCTCTATCCAGTCAAACTTCCTCTCCTTATGGGTTAATAGCGTCAATGGCTGCTCTATTCTGGAGAAGTTCTCAATGAATCTCCGGTAACACCCAGCAAGCCCTAAGAACTGTCGCACCTCTGACAGAGTCTTTGGCGCTTCCCAATTCTTTATTGCTTCGATCTTAGACGGATCTACATGTATACCTTTCTTCTTTATAACATGTCCGAGAAAATGAACTTCTCAAATCCAAAACTCACATTTAGAGAACTTGGCATATAACTTCTTTTCCTTCAGCAATTCCAAAATTAACCTCAAATGATGCTCATGATCTTCTTCGATTCATGAATAAATAAGTATATCGTTGATGAATACTATCACGAATTTGTCCAAGTAGGGTTTGCATACCCTGTTGATGAGATCCATGAACACAGCTGGCGCATTAGTTAAACCAAAGGGCATAACTAGAAACTCATAATGGTCGTATCATGTTCAAAAGGCTGTCTTTGGAACGTCTTTGTTAGCAACCTTCAACTGATGATAGCCTGAACGCAGATCTCTCTTCGAGTAGTAGCTGGTCGAACAAATCATCAATCCTCGGCAAAGGATACCAATTCTTGATAGTTAATTTGTTCAGCTCCCTGTAATCTATACACATCCTGAAGGAACCATCCTTCTTCTTTATGAACAGAACAGGCGCACCCCAAGGCGAATAACTCGGTTGAATGAAACCTTTGTCTAGTTGCTCTTGAAGTTGGTTCGACATTTCTTTCATTTCCGACGGTGCCAATCTATAGGGATATTTTTCAATTGGTGCAGCACCAAGTACCAAATCGATTCGGAACTCGATCTGTCTCACAGGGGGTAATCCAGGTATGTCTTCAGGAAAAACTTCTAGATAATCACGAACAATAGGAATCTCCTCGATCTTCCTACATTTGGCCTTTGTATCCATCACGTTAACTAAGAACGTAGGATGTCCTTTCCGTAACAACTTGAGCATCTTCATACTGCTAACAACACTCGACACACGAATCAATCGATCTCCATGGATGACTATTGCTTCACCACCACCAGGACGAGGTATCTGCACTTGCTTCTTCGAGTAAACAATCTCCGCTTTATTCTTGGATAATCAATCCATTCCTACAACTACATCGAAACTTCCCAACTCCACTGTTAGTAAATCAATACTAAATTTATGATCGCCTAACAGAATACTATAGTCGCATATGACTTCGTTAGTTTCTATCAGTTTACCATTTGCTAGTTTTATCGAGTACTTCTTATTTAGCTTACTTGTAGGTGAACAAAGGAATGGTTCAAAGTTTTTCAAGACAAAACTCAAGTTAGCTCCAGTATCAAAAAGTATGAACGCGGAATGGATATTGATCATAAACATACCAGTGACAACAGCAAGATCATCACGTGTTTTCCCAGCATTTAGCTCGAACGCTCTACCCCTGGCATTCTGTCCTCCCGCCTTAGGACAGTCCTTCTTGAAATGTCCTTGTTCTCCGCACTGGAAACATCCTTCAAGTCACGATCCTTCCACAGTACTCTTGGCAAAGCATTCACGGGTATCATGCCCAGTTCGTCCGCATCGGTTACATTTCTTATGCCCATCCTTTCTAGTACCACTAGAATTTACTGCATATGCCTTCTGTGAACTGCGTTTCCTGTCGCGCTTCTCTTTAGTCTCCTTCCTCGATCTCTCGGACTTGCGCTTCTTCGTAAATTCCGTCTTAGTCTCAGAACGCCCCGACCGTTCAGATTTCGCATCTTCTTTGGCCTTGCCCGATGACTTTCCGGCTTCCTCCTTTTTATCAAGACTACCTTTGCGGGCAACAGCATCGTCTAATGATTTCGCCAATGTAGTAGCCTCTAGGTAGGTGGTAGGTTTAGCGGATGTAACCATACTGCGAATTCGTGGCTACAATCCCCAGATATACCTTTCTACCTTTACATATTCAGGAGTAATCATTCGTGCAACTAGCCTCGCCAAGTCGTTAAAATGAGAAGTGTAAGCTCTGACATCCAGACCTTCCATGGTTAGATTCCAGAAGTCTGTCTTGATTTTCTGAATTTCACTACGCGGGCAGCACTCTTTCAAGAGCATCTCTTTAAGTTCGTTCCAGGTCAGACCGCAGGCAGCGTCTTCACCCAAAATTTGAACTTGCGGGTTCCACCAGGATAGTGCTTCATCAAGAAAAGAGCAAGAAGCATATCTCACCCGTTGATCAGCAGCACAACCACTGATTGCCATAACAGATTCCATCTTCTCAATCCATCGGGTGATATCTAAGGGTCCTTCAGCACCGGTAAATGATCGTGGGTTACAGCCATGGAATGTTTTATATGTACATCAGTGCACTACTCAATAATGTTAATAGAAATCAGGAATTCATTCCAATGATAACATAACACATGAACTACTAAAACTTCCCGATCACTTTTTACCTGGAGGATTTCCATCATGTGCCCCACCAAAACCTTGCCCACGAGCATCACGTCCAAGTCCCTGACCATCATTAGCATTGAGCTGTTCCATGGCAGTATTAACGTGTTGGGCTATGAGTTGAGCCAACTCCTCCGATGTGGTAGGTAATCTGGTACCCTGTCATGCTTTTGGCGGCATTTCGTCGTTTCTATTATCATAACAATAATATCCACATAAGACGATAACCAAAAATAATTCATTCATTAAATGTTAGTGGACCAAACATTGCGCATGTAAAATATCCACATATTAATGAGAAAAATTTTCAACCAAAAGTACATCATTGGTATTTATTATAGAAATTATTTAAACTCGTTTTCAGTACAAAAGACTATTCTTGGCATGTCTACATCGACATCCAAAAACAAGTTCATATAAAATTCCCAAATAATATCCAAAAATGAAACTGGCATGCAGGCCACAAACCCAAAGAACATAAAAAAATGTCTAACGGTACAACCCATCAAACAACGAAACAAACAATCAAACAAACAACTAACATCAACGCCTCAAACCTAGAGACTCTAACATCTCCTAGACGAGCTTCTCCAAATCCACAACCCTCCAATGCATCTCATCTCTCGCGATGTCGTCTATAACCTTCAACTCCTCATGATCGTCCATCTGTCCCTCAAGGTACATTGCCTTTCCTTTGGCTAGGTCTAGGTCTTTGCGCAATGCGGCGAGCTGTCGATCACAATGGCAATATCGATCTACCCTATCTCCAGCGGGCCTAATCCTCTTCCTACGACGATAATAAACTAACAGTGGCATCAAAGAAGTGCGTGACTCTAAAATAGACAAAGAAGACTCAGACAAAACAGGCGGAGGGATCTCAATAGCAGGCTCGATCACAGCAACAAGTGGAACGACTGATGGCTCTAAGGGTCGAGCCGTGTCAATAATGGCATCCACCACTGGTGTGATACTAGAAGATCCTCCGACAGTAGGGACACTCTTGATCACATCATCGATAACTGGTACAGCGCCAGATGATCGTCCCGTCTCATGGATTTAGAGAGGTACATCATTATCATCTATCCACCCGTTGCTAGTGAAAGCGCATCGGGGGTCCCCCTGGCTGGCCAAAGCAGTAGGGTTGACGTGGAAAGATGAGGTAAGCTCAGTAGTACCAATTATCTGTGAAGCCGTGATAAGTGTCTCTGACAGCGTAGGTCTAGGTGAAGTCTCGACATCTGGCTCGCTACTTGAGTCGTTGATCTCGATGACCTCGTGCTCGTGCGACATCTGTGACACACATATAACCATACAAGTAAGTGCGTAATCAACATAAATAGTAACAAATAAGGTTAAATAGACAGAAAATCACGTATACACATAAACACATAGTGGTTTTCATACATGATAAAATATTTTCTATGTTTATTTAAAAATATTGGCTTCGAGAATTTTGGACTTTATATTTCAAAATTCTCAGGTTGAATTCTAGTGTTTTCCGCGAAAACATCTAGTTCGGTAACAACCAATGGCTCTGATACCAACTTCTGTCACACCCCAAAAATGTCGCAGCGGAATATAAAATGTAGTGGTGACGGAAGTTGGTGCCCATTTATACCTTGTCGGACGATGCACTCTATTGTTGGACATTTTGACATATTTAAAACATAAATATTAAACATTACATTTTAAAAGTCACGACACAACCACATAAGTTAAGTTGTTTTGATCCTCACGGATCTTATTACAAACGTCCCAGATAATTTAAAAGATGTCCAACATATTTAGACGAAATGACATGCATCATCAAACACAAGATACGCCATAATTTCCCGAAGCCGAACTCAAGTACCTGTAGAACACGTAGTGTCAACAAATAGGAAGTTGAGTTCACGTATTCACTTACTACCAATTTTATTTCCAGGAATACTTTCTGATTAGGTGTTTGTTTGAAAACATCCATATAAATTTTAGAAAGTCCATTTTACTTTCTTATAAAAATCCATGGGCCTTCCATCGGTTCATCGATCCGACAACTGTAATCTATATTGCCCAGGTTTTGTATATTAAATTATTGCGTCAACTTTCAGACTCGTATGTTAGCTAGAAAATACGAACTATATATTAACCATGCAGGGATAGTCAAAGCTAGACAATAAACAGAATAATAATTCGTCGTTTGACATGGACACGGGGCGACCGGTCACTACGGGGTTGTCAACCCAATAGATCTACCAACAATTCCTCGCGTACAATACTTAAATGATTAAACGACATCATGGGCGCATGGTTCTCTCTCGAAGAACAATATGATGTCTGCCTCACGTACAATATATATACCCTACTAATATGACAATTCAATACACGTAGTTGCACGAATCCCCTGAATCTCCATCATTCGAGACCCAGGCCGGCATCCGTCCCAACCTTACGGTCTGTTTCGCCTCAAAAACACCGTACCATCCCAATTTCCAATATTCATTCATCAAAACATTTTTACATCGAAACGTATGACTTATCAAAATTCATATATTTTCAACAAAAATATATATTTTATACTAAAAGGTATGTTTTATTTCGAAAACATTATTAAACCGTTTTATCGACGTGTTCTACGAAAATATATATTTTATACTAAAAGGTATGTTTTACTCCAAGTAAACTTGAAATTAGTTAAAATAATTATTTTTAAACTAAAAACATCAGTTTATTTACTGGTCTAATTAAATTTTACAAAAATCACTCGAACAGCCGATTTTAGACCGTTTTAACGCATAGTTTTGCGTTAAACGTTACCATAACCGTCCCAACTCGAAACAACTTGATATTTTAACACAATACATGTTATTTACTGATTAAAATAGTGTTTATAATCAGATTACTGCAATTTTTGCATAAGTCACATAAATCATGCGATTTCACGTATTTTAAAACTTTTAATGCACTACGTACAACATGCAAAGTTAGCAAACATTATGACAAAGTTATTAGTCACTAAACACTTTAAAATAAATTCATTTTAGTGTTTATATTATGATTAAATCTAATTTTTGTGAAATCATAAACATATGATCATTTCATGCCTTCACATCATCATGTAATTTCATATATGTGCATCTAATGCACTCAGACATTATCATCATCGTCACTCATGATCCAATCATGCTCAAAACTTCACTAACATAATATTCTTACAAATATTACACATAACACAATAATCCTTCAAATCATTCATGTTCATTCATGCTTAGATCTTTTACTATTAAGATCGTAGAAAATTTTTCACATGCATGCATACATATATATACACATATACAAGAAATTTATGCACACATATACTTCCAAAATTTCACTTTTCTACACATCACTTTCAAATCTTAGATCTTTTAGAACCTTCTTGCATGATATCTAAAAATTCCTTTAATCATCATATTATTCAATTAAACAAACAATCAAGAACTTTTTCATCAAGAATCAAAATACAACTTATACATATGTATACACACATAATCGGCCATATACAACTACATGCTCACACCTATTTTTATTTTATTCCAAAACTCATTTGTCTGAAATTTTCAAGTTTATGTTTAGATTCAAGAATCAAGAGAAACTTTCATTATCTTCTTTGTTACTATGAATCAAGGACAATATTTAAAGAAATATTTTATACCTTCAAGATTTTTAGTGGGTTTTTGATAAAGATGATGTTTTAGGGTCTTGTTCTTGCTTGAATCTACTTGAAATCACCTCCAAACCTTCTTATGAGCTTGAAATCACCAAGTAAAGACCTTGATTCTTCATGATTTGGATTGAAAAATAAAATGTTGGTGTGTTATGGGGGTGTTCGGCCGAGAGTTGTTCAAGAGAGGATAGAGAGAGGTTTTCTAATGTGATTTCTTGGAATATGAATGTATAGATACATGCACTCATGCTTAATCATTACACCATTCTCTATGTATGGACAAGTGTCCTTAACACAACCATCAAGAACATGTGGGCTGCCCACAATGCCGCCCCCATACCCCTCTCTCACGAAATATATATATATATACACACATATCATATGTAAATTAGTTCAAAACATGTATTTTACTGATTACCGGGTATTTTATCTTGCGTTTTAATCCCGTTTTAGTGTGTTTTAAATTTTTTTTATCATTCTATAAAAATAATCACTCAAAATTATTACTGAAATAATTACCAATTGCCTTGACTTGCTGCGTTGGCAGTATTTTGTTTAATTCGCATAGTATCGGGCGGTACGCGCTCAAACTCGAAAAATAGAGTTTTTTAGCGTTTGAAATTATTTTTCCACACGGATATGATTAAAATTATGATTCTAATCATAACAGACTATTTTTAGGATTTTAACACTGATCGGGTGGTCACCGACGTTCGTTTCGCATTTTAAACGTTACGCGATAAGCGTTAGTTTTATCGTTGCCAACATAATTTTTATACACATCTAAATTTATCAACACATCAAATATCATATATTAATATCACAATCAGTCACAAATAGTCATGTTACATGTCTACTACACAGATTACTATTGTCCGGTACGGCCTGAGAGGCCGGGTGTCAAAACATGTATTTCAGGTAACTAAAGTGGATGTACGTGCGGTCTTACTCTTGCTCCTGGATGTTGCTTATGTTTTTTGCTATGTTGTGTCAAGACTCCTATGCCTATTTTTTGGAATTTGGTTATTATATCACATCCCGTGTGGTGATATAAGGATAAAAACCTTGATGTCTGTCTTTAAAATAAAGTTGTAAACTTTTTAGACAATAATTTATCTTGTGAGGTAAACTCTAAAACTTAACTTATGTTTTGAATTTGTAATGACAATGGCATATTGGAGTTATTTTATGATCATGTAGTATGTTTACCATTCGTATGCAATGAGAACCTTTCAGGATCACACCTCGTGCTTCCGCCATTAGAAAGGGGTGTGACAGATTGGTATCGGAGCTGCGATTGTAGTGAACCAGGATTCCTTCTCGAGTCTAGACTACAATCTTTAGGATCCTCTCACGAAAAGAAATTTTCAAAAGTTTTCATTGCATAAAACTTTCCGCAACATCTACTACCTGAAACTGTTTTCAAAGAGTCAAGTAAGGACACTACGAGACTTAGGGTGCACTGGAGTTGCACATATCTTTGACTAAGAATTACTTGCAACAATGTGTATAAATACTTGTATATTAATTAAGTAATAATTATTAATATATACATATACCATGAATAAAATATTACAGGTACACATGACTTTGTTTGAAAGCAGCGACCTATCTGAAGAACGTGACCCAATGATGATTGTCTCTGACGACGAGATTGCTTCACCTCAGGAGATTTTCACGTCTGACTCCAAGACCCGATGAACAAGGGCACGACCCTCACAAAGAATGAACGTACAAAGAACATATACATAAATAAAAGATGGTGACTTGTACTTGTGTGATACAAGTCTAGTGACTAACATTAATAGAACACGTATAGGTCAAGACGCTACAAAACCAACCGGTGAAGTTTACAACGCAGGATAAGCAAAACTGTGAGTTCATGTCCTCGCTTTTAACTTTTACTTGTTTTCTAAATTTGGGGAAAATACATGTACTATGGTATGTTGAAATACAAAACTATGGAATGATATTATAGATCATGTCACGAATAGGGTGCCATAAGCACCATTAATCAAACTATATACCTAGACCGCGGAACAAAAGGTTAGATCTAATGGGTTTCAAGCAACCACACTCTTGGCCACGCTTTTACCAAGAAGTGCTTTTGTGTCTCTAGTCGTGAATCGACAAGTAAAAATGCATATGGTTTGGATGCTTCCTATGTCGTTACACATGTTAATGGCCTTGCAAACCATTAGAGATCTCGATTTCCTTACATTTACAGAAGTACTTATTTCAGTACAATTACATACCATGTTTTCTACAACGAATGCTTAAATGTTTACACAAAACAGCATTAATTCACACCAACATTATGTTGACGATTTTCCAAAACTTACATGTATTTCAGGTAAATAAAGTGGATGTACGTGCGGTCTTACTCTTGATCCTGGATGTTGCTTATGTTTTTAGCTATGTTGTGTCAAGACTCCTATGCCTATTTTGTGGGATTTGGTTATTATATCCCATCTTGTGTGGTGATATAAGGATCAAAACATTGATGTCTATCTTTAAAATAAAGTTGTAAACTTTTCAGAAAATATTTTATCTTGTGATGTAAACTCTAAAGTTAACTTATGTTTTGGATTTGTAATGACAATGGCATATTGGAGTTATTTTATGATCATGTAGTATGTTTACCATTCGTATGCAATGAGAACCTTTCAGGATCACACCTCGTGCTTCTACCTTAGAAAGGGGTGTGACAATGGAGAGTTCGTCCTCATCTTCGGTCACCATCTCAAAGGTTGGCTCGGCACACCAACAGGTGACAATCATGCTTGATGACATCAGAAAAAGGTAGAGCACACTACCAGAGTCATTAGTTGATGTTAGGGTATCAGCCTGAACTTGCTCACCGGTCCGTAAGAGACGTCACACGACTCTACCAGATCTCCGGCTTGATTTACTTGAAGCAGGAGCCACCGGTCAGGCATAGAATCTTCTCCAAACCGACTTCAAAAGTACCCACTCGACCTAATAGTCCAGTATTCCTCCCACCTGCAACTTGCATGAGGAAGCAACACTGGACTGGGGGGACTTGAAGGGATATGGTCCTAGATCTCGTACCAAAGTAGTCGCGAGTGACTATCACCCTTATCAAATACTCCCATCAGCAAGAACTTATTTGCGTTATCCAATCGGTCAAGTGATGAGAAGACTTACCTTGTGTATGAAAATGGATGTTACACATAGCGATGTGGTTCAACACCTCATCCTATAAACATTTTCGTCACGAAAAGGGATCTAGGTAACAACAACAGTTACCGCACATGGCGATGCGGCCTGGCACCGCATCTTGTACACATCTTCGTCAAAGAAGGGGAAGCAGAAACGACCGCAGTTACCGCGGATAGCGATGCGGCCTGGCACCGCATCCTATCCACAAAGCAAGTGGGACTGACACCTTAACAACAAGTGGCACCAATGACAGTCGCCTGTCAGCCCACACGTAAGCAACGCTGGCACACAGACTGACAGCCGCAGTGGGACGTGGCATCACCTCCGTGACCGACAAGCCTGACACACCTGCAAAGGGCTGCGCATTTTTGAAGTAGCCACTCAATTACCCTCCTTCACTCCTCGGCTATAAATACCCATCCCGGACCAGGTTTGAGGTATCGCTTATCAAACTCTTACTCCTACTACTATCACACACTTTGCTCTTAAGCAAATTATTGATTCTCACGCTGGAGAGTGGTAACAAGGAGCACCCCCACCCCATCCTCCTTGTTATGAGTCACGGTGTGTTTTACTTGTGTAGGAGACAGATCAGCGGACGATCCAGCCATCGATCCTCGGAAAGAAGGGATTAACCCTACTTGACAAGACCAATGAATTAACCTCCCTTGGTTAACCACTGTTTCATCAAATACTAACACTACTACTACTAATAATAATATTACCACTAATAATAATACTATTATTAACTACTAAAAATAAATAACTAAACATAAATTTAAACGAGAGCATACCTTAAAACTATCTACAACAATTTGATGTAGAGTCTTCCTACTCGAGCTCCTACTCGTGCTCCAAAAATGACTACTAGTAACACCCAACGGGGTATCGTATGCTCAGGATTCTCTATGCTAGAGCGTTTCCGTTAAAAGAAACCGATACTCTAATGGTCAATTATCTGCCTTTTAATTATAGAGTAAACCTAGTAGCTCAATTATTTGATTCAGGCGGCGATATGAGACTTAGGTGACATGCTTGCCTACTAGCTTAGTTTACGTGAGTATATTTATGTGTTATAATTTATATTATTATATTTAATTCGGTTGTTTCACTCGTTTTTCTCATATAACTTTTAATATATAAAGTTTTATAAAACGACAAATATGTAATTGAGGCGAGCTCATTTTTATCTACGTTTTAACCCAAGTTTCATAAAAAAAACAGAGTAGGGTCAAATATAATATTATATATTTTATTATTATTGTTAGATGGTCTCCTATAATACTAAATACTCACCTAGGTAACTCATATTTAAAAATGACTATCTTACTAGATACTTACTCGTTAGACAATATATGAGATATGAGTTTTATATATTTTTATTTTTGTCTACAAAATGGGGTGTTACAACTCAACCCCCCTTAAATTAGGTTTCGTACTCGAAACCTATCAACAAACCGTGAATAACCGAGGGAATGATTTCTTTATTCCGTCTTCACTTCCCTTTGTGTGACATCTAATCATTCCTCTGGTTCCATTATACTACCACTTATTTTATCGTCTTATGATATCACTACTTTATCTTTGTGTCTAAAATCTTCAAAGGTTGCTCGAAGAATTTTGCTTTTTCTTTGACAATATCCATGAAAGATACACAAGTAGTTGCGTTGGCCTAATTTGATAGCTATTGTTGCATGAAAATTCTACTAGCGATAAATAGAAATTCCAGATTATCCCTAGAGACTATAATACATGCCTTTAGTGTGACCTCAAGTGTTTATGGATAGTCCGTTCACTTTGCACATGTGGGTAACTTTACTTGAATATTGTATTGATATGACTATATTTTGTCAGATATGATCGAGATAGGCATAACGTACGTCACAAGATTATCATTTAAATATAGAATTTAGATAACTTTTCTATTTTATAGTTCTCTTGAATAGCTCAGATAAATTGTTGATTTGGTAAGCCTATGGACTATCATCTAAAAAGTATTGTGCCCATTACTCGAATTCGGGAGTTTAGTAACAAAGTCTGTTGTTATCTTCCCCCATATTCATTATGGATTCCTAGTTGTTGTAGGTAGCCAAATGACTTCTGATGCTAACTTTTATGTAGGTTAGGCATTTTTCTATATGCCTAGCAATAGATCTCTTCATATTTGGCCACCAGTAATCGCTTCGTAAATCCTTATTTATTTTCTCGCTACTGGGGTGTATTGTGTATTTAGACTTACGAGCTTTCTATTATATTATATCTTGTAATCTGCCAAGTCTAGGAACCCATATATGGTTGGCTAATCTTAAGATCTTATAATTTCCAGGTCTTGATAGTTTTTGTAAGCCAACCATCCTCTCCTTCTTAATATGGTTTGCTATCAAGGATACTTGTTTTGCATTCTTTATTTGGTCGAAGAGGTTTATCTTAGCAACAATTATAGATACAACGATTCTTATTGGTCTGGTTCTTTCTTTTCTACTGAGTGCATTAACGACTACTTTTTGCTGTTTACGAGATCCATGTATACTACAAGTGTGTTGGTCTTATATGAATGACATCATTAAGAACTTATAGTGATTGTATTCGAGTCTCTATAATAAATGCATACACACATCGTCCTTTTTATTAAAAAAAATCAAAGCTTGTGGGTTTGGGTTACAATGATGATGTTCTTCATCTTTTCCATTTGGTCTCCGGATATAACTAGTTTCTGGTCGTTGGGCAAGCTATGTCATACTATATTTCTGTTGCACACGATTTCTGCTTGGTAGAGGTCTAATCAGCCTATTTCTATACCTGCATTGATTTTTTTTCCAAGTTACTTAGGCATCAAATCTATTGGAATCAGATTGTATCGTAGAGTTCTTAATGATTTCAACTATTTCCTTTTTACGACTATCAAAATTTTGACTATAAAGGTATGGCTAAAACTCTAGGATTCTTTACTTATGTAGGGTTTAAATATGGTTGATACTAAGCTTCTACTCACGTGAGATTCCAAAATTTTAGAGAAATTCTTAAAGGATCTAGCTTTAACAAACATTCGGATTTATGATAGTAGACTCCACATGAATCGATTCAAGATTTGTTCTTCTTTTGACACCATGTAGGGGACTAGTCGTCCTTAAGATTCATGACATATTCTTTTCCACTTAAACACTTGTGTGCCTCTATCACTGCTTTTTTACCATTAAAGGACAGAGGGTTATAAGGCATGAAAGATTTGTAAGTATACTCCTTGTACTTATCTTTATTTATTTTATTTTTCTTGGATTTCATTATCTACAATCTAGGTTGTGGATGACGAGGAACTTTCCTCTAGTTTATTATCTGATATCTTGATATTCATTTTCGGTTAGTGGCAACCATAATCTTAGCTACCTCGACGACAATTTTCTAGATTGAGTTGTCATTCAACTGTACTTTTGCGCTTCACTCGATCCTGGCAATCTGGGATGGAGTTTTGGTTCTGAAAGGACTTGTAGTTCTATAGTTAACAGAGTGTTCACCTTTGTTTTCAGTCACAGTGTTTATCTGATATATTATATAAGTTAGCATATATGTTACCTTCATTCTATGATGCATCAAAATGTATACTTATCTTATTAAACCATATGACTGCGTCATACACAATAGCATGTGTTCTCAGTTCGACTATTATTTAAGAAACACAAACTTGGGTTAGCACATGCCCTAATTACCTAAGCGTGTCCAAATTTACCTTTACAGGTGTGGGTATACATGACCTCCACCTTACAACTAAAAAAATACCCATACTGTGTTAGCGTACTGCCATTATATAAGACGGCGGCATACTACCTATTATGAACGTATTTCACTACTGGCAACCAATACTAGGAGGGCTCACCACGGTTTTCCCCATCCTCAAAAGCTCATTAAGTATCCATGGATCCGGAATACCCTAATTCCTATGCGTGTATGATACGCCACATTTATTTATTTATTCAACTGTGGGTGTGTCGCCAACCTTACATGGTCTCAACACCTCCTTGTCCATCCAATAATTATTATATAAAAATATATCACACATACAAATAGTTTTAGGAAAATATTCATGATACTCACGTTCACACGAGCCTAGTATTAAACACTTAACAATCATTCTTCTTAGTCGAGTATAATCCAACTATCATGACCTATGATAGTATTCTTAGCGATATGTCTATTAAGTCACATTATTACTTATTAGTCAAAATCCAAGTAATCAAACCTAAGGGTTCCACATTCACACTTAAGGATTTTTAGGACAACTAATGTAATTAAGTCTTAATGTCCAAGTCTTAGTCATCCTGGTGCCTAAGATGTTCTGGTTAAAGCCTAGGTATTCTCACTGCAATACCTAATTCGCTAAAACCTCAGGCTCTGATACCAACTATAACACCACACCCATAACCCGGGTGATTATGTACATTTGATACACTTACAGTGAAGGCAAACTAAAATTTCAATGAAACTTATAATAGTCTAAGTACAACATACTATATATATACAATAGTCAACATCTAGGTCTTCATGTCTCAATTGTTCTCTCTCTATTTCTAAGAGTGTCTCACTGATTACCTTTGACATGTACACTCAAACGACGCCAACTATATACTGGTGAACTCATGTTATACAGTTTAAAAAACACAATTGACATGCATGCAACATGGGTTGTGATATTTTGGGCCAAGGGTAACCCTGTTCCATTTATGACCTTTTCACAACCACCAACAATGGGCTTGTCATACCCCCGGCCATCGCATAGGTATGGTAGTGTTGTGATACATATGAGGAACCTTATCCTCTTTTCAGCCAGTTCCAACACATCCCATTAAGCATATAAGGATCCAAATATACCCCTACCGATAATTGCACATTACAACATTCTTATATTATTACGAGTTGAGGCATAACGAGTAAACATTCACAGTTTTATAAATGAATATGATAACTCACCTGTTTCACAGTTGCTAAACAGCTGCTAGTACGACCAGGTACTATCTTAGAGTCCTGACACAATTACATAATCCTAGGTTAGGCAATGGTACACCTAACTAGTCATTATTATGGTTGAATATTGGCTAACGCTGCCTTGTTTAAGCATGGTTGATTAGTCCATGCCTAACTAAGGCTATGCTACCCAATACCCGTCCCTGGCAATAGCCCTAATACCTAAAAATAATACTAACACTACTACTAATAATAATACTAATATTAACTACTAAAAATAAATAATAAATAACGAAAAGTAAACTTAAACGAGAGCATACCTAAAAACTATCTACGACAATTTGATGTAGAGTATCCCTACTCGGGATCTTGGAAAAGGTCGGTCCTGTTGCCTATAAATTGAAGCTACCGTATGAACTTAGTGGCGTGCATGACACATTTCATGTGTCGAATCTCAAAAAGAGTCCAATTCAAGAGACGGTTATCATCTATGCGGATGAGATACACATCGACGACAAACTCCGATTCACTGAAGAACCCGCTGAGGTTATGGACTGGAAGGTCCAGAAAACAAGGAGAAGTCGCATCAAGTTGGTCAAAGTCTGTTGGAACTCTCGACACGGACCCGAGTATACTTGGGAACGTGAGGATCAATTCAAAGCCAAATACCCCCACCTGTTTGAAAAGACTCCTACAACGGATAACTAAGCTTGAATTTCATAACGGAATTCTTTTTAAAGGGGGGGGGGAGTATGTGACAAATGGCACAATCTGGTAACTTTTGTGCCATTAGATAATTACTATTTTATGCAGTTATGTGTTTCAAATGTCAACATTACATGTTTGCATGTTATACATCTTAATCATGCATATCATACATTTCATTCATCGCATTTTAAAACAATTTAAACGTTGCGTCAAAACAATTAGTAAGCTAACCGTTTAGACAAGCGGTGTAACAACCCGACTTTATGAAGTCAAAGTACAGGTCAAAGTCAAAGTCAAAGGAAGAAAAGATTGCTAATCAGATCTGTGATTCCTTGCTTAATTATTACTTGTACTCTTGAACCTCGATAATCAATACTTTAGTTTACGCTATTTTAGATGTATTATGTGAAGTAACAACGCAATAAACGCAATTAACGCTAATCTACTTAACGCTATCTCATCGCTATCGCATTGCAATGCGAATTACAGGTTCTGATATTGTTTTACGTGTGTGTGCTAATATGTGTTACTTGTGCAAGTTTATATTTGTTTTGGGATGTTATTCAGAAACGCAATCACAACTCTATCACAATGCAATCTCACCGCGGACTCGAATAATAAGTTCTACTTTTATGTTATTTAGTAGCCATGTTATTTGTGTAACTAATGGGTAATACTATCGCATCGCTTAATCGCAACAAAACGCAACGCTCATCACATGAAACAAAAAGTCGGAAACCAACTCGCACAAGCCATCCGATCGAAGGACCATTCGATCGAATGTCCATCTGTCCGGATGACCATACGATCGAATGGCCATCCGATCGGAAGGCCCTCCGATCGAACCACTCCACACCGCCTTTCTCCTTCTCTCACTATAAATAGCCCACCTGTCACATCATTGTTCATGATGTGACAACTCTCCTCCAACCCACGCACTCTCAGCCCATTTTCTCTCGATTCCTCATAATTCTTGTAAGTTTTCATCTCAAATCTTGTACTTTCTTGATCTATACACACTTCCTCATCATTATCACCATCAAATCACAACTTTTAACCATGAAATCCACCTGATTTGAGATGTTCTATGATGACGTCATCATGGGTTTTCATAAAGACCAAATTATGATCTCATCTCACCAAGAACAACTCAGATCTAAAGGATTTCTACAATGTTTAAACACTGATTTCACCTAAATCTAAACATAATCAAAGTGTTTCAAACTTTTTCTCAAACATTCTTCACTTTTGCTCAAAACCGATAGAATCGGAGCTCGTTCAGGGCTTCTACTCGTTCTCTAGTAAAGTGCCGGACTGAGAGTGGATTCCTATCAGAGAAGACACCCGATTCACGGGTTAAACATGGAACACCATCAATAACAGCTGGTTCAGACCGAACGGGGTGATTCCCGTCCGTTCGGATGAGTTTGGCTTGATGAGATTCTCGTTGTTTAACACGCCGTCATAACGTCTCTATCAAATCGCCAACTTTACAACCTAACAAATTTTACAAGTTTTCAAACGAGACAGTCGCTCAGACAAATAGCCATCTGATCGGACGACCATCCGATCGAACGACCATCCGATCGAACGACTAGTCGATCAGGTGACTTATATGTTCAACACTTAAACAAAAACAATTTCCAAAAAGGATACCAGTTTCAAACGAAAGGCCATCCGACCGAACGGTCATCCGTCCGGATGACCATCCGACCGGATGACCTGATATGTAGAAACTCTTCTCAATTTTGAAAATGCTACAACAAAAACTTCAAAGTTCATACACAAACACATCATTCCCAAACGAATGACTATCCGACCGAATGTTCATTGTTAGGATCTGAGTTTCTTAGATTGTGTTTGTTTAAACAAAATGAAAGTGAAACAGAGATTAATTGCAGCGGAATAGATGAAATAAACTTTTAACACACAATCAATGGAAGAAAAGTTTAAGCAAACATGTTTATCATTGAATCGAATGATTGTATTTATTACAATGATAAATTACAATTGCATGCATGCACAGATCTCCCCCGCAGCCTGAGCTCACTTGATTGTTCGTACAGAATTGACTTAGAAGAAAAGAGCTAATAGAACAGTACAGGGTACTGTTCTATTTATAGTACAGGACAACCACTGAGCATCTTCGGCTGACGTCACCATGAAAGTGACATCTAACCTCCTAACAAACTACAACTACAGACCTATGCAACCACTGATTACAAACTACTTATTTACATAAACAATACAATGCATAACTAAACCACTGATTCTTCATTCCACTGTTGTAGCTCCAGCATTGCTTGAGACACATTAGTAGATTGAGCATCAGCACTTTAATCTTCATCAGTCTTTAGAGCAGCAGCAGTTGTAATGGATAGTACTTTGAGTCTATCAGATGTTAGGAGCCAATGCCAAGGGGAAAGATATGTACAAACAACTGCTTATGAAGGATCCACTATCCTGAACCAGTTTTGGCTTTATCAACTGTTCCTTTGTAGGGTTCAATCCCAACAATCTCCCACTGGAACAGATGATGCCAAAACACTTCATTATTCAGATCTTTATTGCCTCATCAAGAATTCCCTAACTTGCCCTTTGAATTTTAATTCAAAGTTCATGGAATCCTAATCATCCTCATCCCTACACAGTTGAAGCTCAAGGAGACCTTGTAAATCTTCTACACTCAGGCCTAGTACATTTTCCCTTGATATATGCTTAACTTCTCCACTAGACTTGAGCAAAGTCAATACGTGGGTCTTTTGATCAGATTTCCACTTTAGTATTTTTGAGTTCAGTGGGTTTCTTGGGAGAGTTTTTTATTTTGATGAGTATGGTGAAGGAGGCCTACTTATGACTCCTTTGGCAGGGTCTTGAGATTTTGCTAAGTCAGGATTATCTGCAATCATATCCTGAAGAACCATCTTCATAATGTAATCTTCTTGAGCCTTCTCTTCTTCTTCCATTTGTTTTTGCCTTTTTCTATGATCTAAGGCAATGATGGAAGTATCAGATGATGTGAACAGTGTTTTCAAAGAGAGGTCCTGCTGCTGTGGCTCATCAGCCTTTTTATCTTTGTATGCTGGCTTCTTTGGAAGACTAGGATCTGTCTCTCTCCTTCTTTCCAGCTTCTCATATGCCATGTCAGTGTATTGCCTTGACCATTGTGCTATGGCTTTGGCTGTACCAACCTTTGCTGCAACCAACTCTTGCTTCTTTCTTTTGTACTCCAAGGTAAGATCAGCAATTGCCTTTTTGTATTTGCTCCAGTTTGGTGCTGATCTTTTCATACCTGGATCATTTTTAATTCTTTCAATTATGTTTGCTTCATGTTTCAGAGCAATGAGTGGCCAGTCATTAAACTGCTCAACCTTGGCTCGGTAGAACTTTTCCCTCATGATCAATTCAAGGAGGTCTTTTCTCATCTCCTTTTGCAGGTTGGCTTCTGGTGACAGGTTGGACATTTCTTTACTCAAATATCTTGCATAATCTTCCAATTGTTTGACTTTATTGAGCAAAAACTTCATTCAATTTGAGATGGCATTGTCACTTTCCCCTTTACATTCAAGTCTAGCTCGTATTTCAGCTTGCCTGGCTTTGAGTTTTAAAAATTCATCCATGTTGTTTGGATCTCTAAAACCAACAAGAGAGGGGAATTTTCTTTTTGAAGGGTCATCCACTATGTAGAAGTGTTTCATTTCATTCTTTACAGCATGTAATTCTAGTGGATAACTGGTTGCTACTGGTATAACATCAACAAGATCATATCCTTCAAGTACTTTTGGATGTTTGATTGGGTTAGCTAAGGTGGGAGGAATGAATGGTTGAGGTTTGATTACATTGTAAGGTGTGGATGAAATGGGAACAGGTGCTGGTATATCATCATCATGCACCTGAAACTTTCTTTTTCTTGTATACACCTTTTTGGGAGAAGGTGTTTTTGTTTGAGGTTTTGGAACAGAAAGGGTAATGGCTTGAGAAGGGGTGTTTGAAGTGATAGGTGACTAACTAACAGTTGTTGAAACAACTGGTGTCTCAACAACTATTGTCATTACAACTGTTGATGTATCAACTATTGTCTTCTGCTTTTTGGCAGGTGGTTTTTGTGATGGTGGTGTTGTTTTTGGTGTATCAGTGGATTGAGTGATGGTTGATGAAATAATGAGGGCAGTTGTTGAAACAGCATTTGTTGAACCCCCTAAAGTATCAACAACTGTTGATACAACAGGTGTCTTAACATCTGTTGGCTTGGAGGTTTGAGGTGAGGAACTTTTGGGGATTTCAGAGGTTTGTTTAATGGTTTTGGAAGGTATGGTTTTGGGTTGGCTAACCTTTCTGGTAGTCTTTCTTCTGTTTGAAGTACCCTGCACTTCCTTTGCCATAAAAACTTTCTTTTCCTCTGCAAATCTTTTATCACCCGTTGTTTCCATTTTCTCTTTTCTCTTTGCTTTTTCTTTAGTAAAGGCATTAAGAGTCACATCAACCTTCTTTGAACCATCTGGCTTAGGAATCTCCACAACAGATTTAGCCATTGGATCTGGTGGCAAATACAAGCCTTCTTTTCCTTTCTTTCCTTTCTCCCCCTTTTTGGCATCATTAGGGTTTTCTACATAAACAATTGTAGGAGGAGAGGTGCTAGTGGTTTGGAGCAGATGAGCTTTGATGGCCTTTATATCAGCTTGAGTATCTTTATACCTAGCTTCCATCATATTTCTAAACATCTGAAACTGAATTTCATGCTATTGATCAGCATATTGCCTTTGTTGATGAAGCATAGGTTGAAACAAGTGCCATAGCTCAGTAGGGGATGGAGCATATGTTGCAGTAGTGGATGGACCTTTTTGAGATTGTAACAACTGTTGCAAAATATTTTTTTATATCTGCAACAGATGTTTCAATTTTGTCTACTCTCTCCGTCAATTCTCTGTATTTAAACCATCACCCAAATGAATGGGATCATCTGATTTCCCACTAGCAGTGGTTGTATCAGCAGTTGGACTAGAAGAAGTTTCTACTGGTTCATCTACTGATGCCCCTTTTTCTTGGTCTTGGGGACTTCCCTCTACATCAACTATCTTATTTAACACACCAGTGGGTAAATGAAACATACCAGTGGTCAATTTGACATCATTAGTAGTGGTTGCCTTCAAGGGAGACTTACTGATGAAACTACTGTCCAGGTGTAAATCAGTGGATTCAACACCTGTAGTAGCTGCTCCACTTTAACTACCACCAAGAGTTACTTGTAATTCAAGGGGTGTAACCTCCTCAGCTGTTGATGGGTTAGCAAGGATAGAAGAATCAGACTCAGTCACTTGTTGGAGTATATTCTCAGTGATAGGATATTGAGAAGAACTGATTTGTGTCTGATCCATATCCAATGCATTCAACAAAGGTATAATGGATGGTGGAATTTGTGGAGTGAGGATAGGTGTTGAAAGAGAATTTTCCCTGGGAGCAGGGCTATGGAAGATGGATTCAAGTGGATCCGAAGCTTCATAATGTGGTGTCCCTATGTATACAACCTGATCCTTTTGAGAGGATGCAGGAGGAGTTTTAGGCTCAGGTTGAGATCTTTCTACCATCTGTGAGGAAGTAGCAGCAGTGATTATAGGTGACTTTTGTGTTGTCACAAGAGTTACTTCTGGGATCTCATCTTTCAGAAGATCCTATTTGGAGAGTTTGGGGGCTTTTTAGATTTTTTCTTGATGGTCTTTTTGGTGATTTTTGGTGTGGGTTGCACAGCAGTGGTTGTGCTGCTGTGGTCACCAAGGGTAGTGGGCTCAACAGCAGAAACCTGAGGGGCAGATGTTGTCTCAACCATATTTTCCTCAAGATTCTCTGTTTGTGTTTGAGAAAGTTTTGACAGCCTTGTAAAGTTTCAGAAGAAAGGTTGTTTATTTGAAAAGGATTACCTTGGATAAGCACATGTGCACTATCCTTTGGGATTTTCTTTTGTAAATAAAAGCTTACAATCTTGGAAACAGTAAAAATGGTTTATTCTTATCTTTTATATTATTAACATTTTTAACCATATCATTGAAAATCTCTTGGGAGTAATTAAAATCAACTTCTGCCATGATAGCATATCCCAAGTATTGGATTTTCAATGGTATTTCATTGAAGGCTGTTGTTTTATTTAATACACATATGAGAAGGGTATGGAATAAAAATCTCATGGGAGGTGGAAAACTTCCCTTTTGCAAAGTATCTTTTTTCATTTGTTCCTCATACTCTCTCTCAATTAAGTCTATTTGGTATTCTTCCTTTGGGAAAGAATTTTTACCTGTATGATCATTCATTTCAAAAACCTCAGAAATGGTTTGAGGTGTGACAGCAATCTGAATTCCCCCTACTGTTGAAGTAATAGCCCAGGGCTTTTTGTCCTGAACTTTAAGTTTTGCATTTTTCCAGAAATCACGTAGGGTGTCCAGGTAAATAGGTGCGTTGCAGTTCATCAAAGTTTTGTACTTTGAAGAAGAAGGAGCATCGATAACGGAGTGAAAAGTTGTGTTTTGACTTGTTTTCTCAAGGGTACACAGATAATTATGAGGGCTTTTTAGTGCGAGAGCCATGGTGATTCGAAGGTAGTTGTAGGAGGAGGAAGAAGATGAATGATTCAAAGGATTTTGATGGAAACTGCTTTTGAAAGGAATTTTGAATTCGATTCGACAATGAAAACCCTGTTTGGGGTTTTGATCAGGGTTTTATAAAGTGAAAAAGTGAATGCTGACGTGGCAACCGTTACAAAGAACTGACTGCTAAGTACTGTCCACGTGACAACCTCTGATGAATAATGGATGACAGTAGTTTAGAAAACCCCTGATGATCAATATCAGTGGTTTACAGTGGTGAAAATGAAAACAGTGGCTGACTTTTAACTATTAGTGGATAGCCATCAGTGGGTTAAAACACTGAGGTTTGACAACACTGATTAACAATGAAAATGAAGAAACAGAGGTTGACTTTCAGGAGTGGAGGATATCAACAGATCAGATGTTTGAACCAAAACAGTGGTTATGACAGACTTTTAAGGATTAATGAAAATTTTCATTTTTAGCTATTTTTAAGGATGAATTTTTGATTTTCTGAAAACATTTTAATTCTTTATTCATAGAAAAACAGGATTTTTCCTGTTATTCCATGTTCAGCATGCCAATCCTAGAGATCATGCTTTCAAAGATAGATGTGTCTACTGCTTTTGTTAGCACATCTGCCAACTGATCTTTAGTTGGAACATAGTGCAGAGAAATCAAACCTTTTTCATAGCAATCCCTCACAAAATGATGTCTGATGTCAATGTGCTTAGTGGTTGAATGTGAAATTGTATTTTTGATGATATTTTCTGCTGCTTGACTGTCCAACATGAGAGGTGTCTTTAAGGCAGTGATACCAAAATCCAGCAGTTGATTTTAAAGCCATAACAGCTGGGCTGTGCAGCTTACAGCAGCAATATACTCTGCTTCAGCAGTGGATGTTGAAACAGCTGCTTGCTTTTTGCTTTGCAAAGATACTAAACAATTGCCTAGGAATTGACACCCTCCTGAAGTGGACTTCCTTGTTGTGTTTCATCCAGCAAAGTCACTATTTGAGAAACCTAAAAGCTTGATATTTCCATCAGCTGGATACCAGATACCAAGTGTAGGAGCACCTTTTTAAGTATCTGAATATCCTTTTTACAGCTATAAGATTTGACTTTCTAGGGGCTGATTGGGATCTTGCACAGACACATGTTGCAAACATGATGTCTGGCCTAGAGGCAGTTAGGTACCATAAAGACCCAATCATGCTTCTATAAGGGAGTTTGATCAACCAAATCATCCTTTTCATCAGACATGACTATCTTGGTGGTTGTTATGGGTGTACTACATGGTTTGCAATCATTCATATCAAATTTGTTTAAAAGTTCCTTGGCATATTTTCCTTGATGAATGAAAGTACCATTTTGCAGTTGCTTTACTTGGAGACCAAGAAAGCACTGTAGTTCACCCATTGCACTCATCTCAAACTCAGCTGTCATGAGTTTTCTGAACTATTCACACATTTTTGAACATGTGCTTCAAAAATGATGTCATCCACATAAATTTGGACAATCATCAGATCTTTCCCTCTCCATTTTAAAAATAGTGTTTTGTCAATTTTGTCTCTTGTGAAGCCAATGGAGAGAAGAAAGGTGGAAAGAGTTTCATACCAGGCTCTAGGTGCTTGTTTCAGGCCATACAAAGCTTTATTTAGCTTGTAGATATTATTTGGATTAAATGGATCCTCCAATCCAGGAGGTTGACAAACATATACCTCTTCTTGAATCTTACCATAGAGGAAAGCACATTTGATATCCATTTGATACACCTTTATGTTGTGGTTGACAGCAAAGGCCAGGAACAGTCTGATAGCTTCCAATCTTGCTACAGGGAAAAAAGTTTCATCATAGTCAATGCCCTCTTCCTATCTGAAACCTTGAACCACAAGCCTTGCTTTATTCTTGACAACAATACCCCTTTCATCAGTTTTATTTTTGAAGACCCACTTTGTACCAATAGGACTCACATCCTCTGGCAGTGGTACAAGCTCCCATACTTGTTGTCTCTTAAACTGTTGGAGCTCTTCTTGCATGGCTTCCACCCAACTGTTGCCTTTTAGTGCCTCTTGGTACTTGACAGGTTGATGAAGTGATAGAAAACCAGCAAAAAGACAGATGTTTTGGGATTAACTTCTGGTGAGCACCCCTTCACTGATGTTGCCAATGATTTGGTCAGGTGGATGAGACTTCAAGAAGATCAAATCTCCTTTGTATGGAACAATGGCATTTAAGGGTGAGGGCAACAGATGTGAATCATCTGAGCTAACAACTGTTGGTGACTTTGATAATCCAACAGTGTCTTGGAATGGAGGTGGAGGCATATGAGGAAGTTTGTGTGGAAACATGTTGATTTTTATCCACTGTTTGAAGATTTTTATCAACGGTGTTTGAGGATATGGAAGCAGGGGTTTGAGGACTACTTTGGTCAACAAATGTTGATGCAGTAGTGGATGAGCTTTGACAGCTGTTTTGAACATTTGTTGCTCTGGCAATGGATGTGAACTTTTATTGTGGGATAATCACTTCATATCCAAGTTGAGATGGACCTGCACTGTTAGTCTTGACAGAAACATTTTCAAATGTGAATTTATCAAGATCAAATAACTTAGCAGGATTTGCAGGGATTTTCATTGAAGAAAGTTCATTGAACTTTACATTCAAAGTCTCTTCCACTGTCTTAGTCCTAGTTTTAAACACTTTATAGGCCTTAGCAGTGGTTGAGTATCCCAAATGATAACCACAATGTATTTTGGCTGCAAACTTTGAAATTGAATCTTTTAAGTTTAAAATGTAGCATGGGTAGCAAAATATTTTAAAGTATGAGATCAGTGGTTTGATTTTATACAGAATTTCATAGGCAGTCTTTTGATGCCTGGGGTTGATCAAAACTCTGTGCTGGACATAGCAAGCAGTGTTTACTGCCTCTGCCCAGAATGTTAATGGCAAACCTGAATCTGCAAGCATGGTTCTGGCAGCCTCAATCAGTGTCCTGTTCTTTCTTTCAACAACCCCATTTTGCTCTGGTGTCCTTGGAATGCTGTACTAGCTTACAATTCCTTTTGACACACAAAACTTATCCAACTCCCTATTTCTGAATTCTGTGCCATTGTCACTCCTAAAGACTTTTACTAGGAAAGTCAAACTGCTTTTCAACCTGTTTGACAAAGTCTTGCAGAATGCCTGCAGTCTTATCGTTAGAATGTAAGAAATAAGTCCATGTAAACCTAGAAAAGTCATCTACAATTACCAAACAATATCTTTTCTTTTTAAGACTCGTGACATTTACTGGGCCAAATAGATCCATGTGCAGCATTTGCAAGCACTTGGTTGTTTTCGAATCTTCAATGGACTTAAATGAGCTTTTATGTTGTTTTCCTTTTAAGTAGGAAACACAATGCTCAGGACAGGTGAACAATTTGTGTGGAAGACCTCTTACAAGACTATGTTTTGACAAAACAGTGATTGTCTTGAGATTTGTGTATCCCAATCTTCTGTGCCATAGTTCTGTCTCTTTGTTAGAGGCAGCTGAGAACAGACAGGCATCAGTCCTGGGGCTCTCTTTTGACAAATCAACTACATAAACATTACCACTCCTTTGAGCAACAAGTTGGGTTTTTCCAGTTTTTATTATTTCTTCAATCTTTTTGACCATTTCTGATCCAACAATCCTACAACACTCCTTAGTAAAGAATGACCCATAACCTTTGTCGCTCATTTGTGAGACACTAAGGAGGTTGAATTTTAGATTGTCAATCAGATTGACATTTTCAAACTTAACATTTCCAGACTGAACTGTACCAGAACCCATCACCTTCCCTTTACTATTATTACCAAAAGATATATCACCCCCTCCATGAGTTTTGAATTCTTTGAGTTGGGCTCTACATCCAGTCATCTGCCTGGAGCCTCCACTATCAACATACCAAAGACTATCTAAGCATACAGAAGCTCCCTTCACATCAAGTAAATAATTAGTTCCGGGGGGTCTCCAAAGACAATAAGGCTTTGGATGGGGTCTCAACAGTGTCTATGTTAAGTTCAGGAACATGGACAGTGGTTAGCTCAGGGGTTTGGGCAATTTTTGAAACCTTTTTCTCTAACCACTGCTGGGGACCATTTCCTATCAGCTTTTGATATCCAAAGGGATGCCTGTTCACTTTTGGTTTAGAATGCTTTTTGTAAACCTCATAAACATGTGGGACCCTTTGGTGTGGAGGTTGACCTTTACCTCTTTGGTATTGGTTAGCAGGGGGTGTATCTGTCATTTGAACCTCTCTATTAACAGAGTTTTGGTTCAGCTGTTTTGTAACTGCTGATTGGACAGGCACAAATGGTGGTTGTTTCTTGACTTGTGAATTTGATGAATTTGAGGTACACACACTCCGGAGTGAGATGGTTTGATTTACCACAGATGGTGCAGCTTTTTGAAGGCAAAATGGTACTTTTTTTGTTAATGTCATAAGCTTTTAAATGAAAACACTCTTTTGTCAAATGATTTTTCTTTTCACAAAAGTCACAAAACAAATTTTTAATCTTTTCTCTCTTTTTCTTCTTTTCAGACTCCTTTGCAACAGAGTTTTGAACTACTGTTGGCATGTCCTTAAGAGGAATGACCTTGGCCTTTGGTGCTTTTACACCATCCACTGTGGTGAAGTCCATTGGTTTGAAATTTTCAAGTATGTCACACTCATCAGACCATGTGGGTTTGAATTGGTATTTTTCAATCTCCTCAAAAGTTGAGGACCCCACTGATCTTTCCAAAGTGATTTTGTTACCATTTTTATCAGTTATTTTAACTTCTTGACCATCCTTGTTGGTAGGTATGATTTCAACAGTGTTTTGAACAGATTCATTTACAGTAGTGTTTTCAACTTGGTCATGTTTTCTGAACCCTATGCCAAATTTTACATTGCTTTTAATCTATTTTTCAAGCATAACTTCATAACCTTTGTAGGATTCCACCCATTTTCACATGTGATTTAGGTGGATTCCAATTGCTTTTTACAGGACTGATATTTTTCTATCATTGCCTGAAGTTGGTCCTTGGTTATGCTATGCTCATGTTTGAGGCTGCAAATCACATTTTCTTTTTCTGACAATTTGATTTTAAATTCTTTTAAAGATTTTTCAAATTGTGTCTCATCATTTAACACTTTATCTCTAAGGTTTTCATTCACCTCCTTGATGTTTGCAAATGCTATGATGCATTTATCCGAACAAAGGTTTTTAAGAACCTGGGGTGATACCTTAGTTGCAGCCATCATGGCACAATCACAGACATGTTCACTTTCCTCTTACTTCTTCTCTTCCTTTTCATCTTTCTTCTTCTCTTCTACTTCAGCAGACCAGGGGTCAGACATTGGTTCCAACAAGGGTTCTGAATTTTGTTCCAACAGTTGTTCACCAACAACAGCAGTAACCACTGCTTCAGCAATTATATCCACTGTTTCTGCACTGGATGTTCCTTCTGCAGTTTCTAGCCCTTCAAGAATTGACTCTAATGCTGCAAAACAGAATTCATCACTAGAAACAACATTCTCAGCATATAGAGAAAAATTTTCATCACCTAGATCCTTAGGCAAACTACTCCAATCAACAAAGCCTTGGGTGCAAAAGCTTTGCTAATCTGTTTGAACAGCTGTTTGTGTAGCTTGTTGAGGTGCAACTTGTTACACCTGAACCTGAGGAGCTGGGGCCTGGACATACTGTATCTGAGGAACAGTGGTTTGGACATAGTGCGCAGGAACAAGAGTTGCAGGGTGTGCATAGTGAGCAGTGTCTACATGAGCAGCAGGGGCATATTGGGAATACTGCACAGTGGTATGGTTATTTTGTGGTCTAGAGCTAGGGTGTATGATGATTGGTCCACTATTTTAACTCCTACACTCTCTAGCAAAATGACCTAACCTATTACACTTGTAGCATTTGATCTTTGATTTATCCAACCCTACTTTCAAGTTCCCATGTAACCCTGGAAATTTTCTCCCTATTCTCTTATAAAACTTGCTGGTTCTAATACTCAGCAATGCAAGTTGGTGCAAAATATCTATCTCCTCCAGATCAGTTGGATCAAAATGCTGGAGATCATTGAGTTCAAAAGAGAGATTGTCAAAAACTTGGTTTTCACTACTAGCTATGAAAGCATAGTTAGCTGAGTAAGAATCAGAGTTGTTAAAAGCACCACCAGCAGTTATGTCAATGTAATGATCATAACTCTGATCCTTACTACTACCAGGTTCCTCTTGACCAAGAAGTGCTGTTGATGTGTGTAAAATGCAACATATAAATTACATCAAATGAGGCATAAAACTAACCCTTTTTTAGTACTAATGTTGGAAAAAGTGTGCTTTTGTCTTCCTTTTGTATTTTCAGGATTAAATGAGCGCAAATGAACAAAAGAAACAAAAATACAGCTAAATCTAACATAAATACAAGAAAAGGAATAAACGTGGCATGCCCGATGATGTGCGTTAGGTGTATATGTAGGTTTAAGTATATTTTAAGCCCTTTTACACTTTTTTAGCCAAGTTTTAAATTTATAAAACACGATATTTTTACTAACACTAAACACACATATGGGCAAGTGCACCCATCGTGAGCGTAGTATAGTGTTGGTAAGATACCAAGGTCGTCCAAGGACACAAGAGCTTTTAGTACCGGTTTATCCTCAACGTCTAATCAAATCAAAAAGTTAGAAAAAGGTTTTAAACTAGAAAAATAAAAACTAACTAAAATGTTGAAAATAAAACTAAAAGTAAAACAGATAGACAAGATGAATCACTTGGTTCCGACTCGTGTATAGTGTAACCTTTGATTATTTCCGCACTTTTGCACTTTTTAAGAGATTATCTTAGTTATTGTAGTAGGCCCCTCTTTTGAAGGTGACGTTACCCTCAACCCAGTAGTTTGAGTCAGCAAGGATACAATCCTAAAGGGTCGGATTATTGAAAGATAATTAATTAAGTTATTAATGCATATTATGGTAGGCCCCTCTTTTGAAGGCGACGTTACCCTCGGCTAAGTAGTCTGAGTCAGCATGGATACAGTCCTAAATAGCCGGGTTATTGTATTAATAGTAGCTTACATATGAGGGGGTAAAGAGTTTGGACCCCCGCCATCCAATACCGTTAAGTATTGAAGGAGGTCCTACTAAATTTGACCCAGGTCCTTGCAGGATCTATACACTGAACAAGGGAAGACTTTTACCAAACCGTTCCCTTAACCCCCGACCAGGTAGCCAACATACCTCCATATAGACCGTGGAGATATGAATGGTGAAAATCTTTTATTTTATATAGACAGTAAAATAATGCCAAGACACCACGGACAAACGATAAGGAAAAATCACCTTCAACATAAGAAACTAGTTATTAAAGTCATTAATACAAAACCAAGTAAAAAGTGCGAAAAGATTAAAAATAAAAAGTATTACACTAGACACTTTGTCTTCACCAAGTGATGTAAGAGACTTAGGCAAACATGGCCTTGATTGTCAAGAACTCTTACGATCAATCTTGGATCCCAAGATGACTCACACACTCTATGATGGACAATGGATGATGGTGGTGGATGATGGTGTTATGGTGGTGGTGGGTGGTGGGTGAAGTGTGAGAGAGGTGGTGTGCCAATGGATGCCTTTGAAGTGAACCAAGCACCCCTATTTATAGCCTGGACACCGTGTCCACCCTTTTCTCTTTCTTCATTAATACAATTTGTCTGCATTAACTCCACACGCCGCCGTGTCCGCTGGGCACGGCCCCGTGTGCAGAAGCGTATCTGTACTATCAAGATTTGCTCAGATTCTTTGAATCTTTGCGCTGACCACGGCCCCGTGTCCACTGGACACGCCCCCGTGTTGGGAAATAGAACCTTCTACATGTTTGTCTTTTGTGCCAGGGCTGACAATCCTGGACACGGCCCCGTGCTGAGCTGGGCACGCCCCGTGCTAAGCTGGGCACGCCCCGTGCTGATCTGGGCACAGCCCCATGCTCAGCTTTCTTCTTGTTTTTGCTTTGGGAGTTGTTGTCGAGGGGTCGGGCATGCCACGTTTCTTCCTTTTCTTTGTATTTATGTTGGTTTTGGTTGTATATTTATTCCTTTTGTTCGTTTAAGCTCATTTGACCCTGTAAATTCAAAAGGAAGACAAAAACACACTTTTTCCAACATTAGTACTAAAAAGGGTTAGTTTTATGTCTTATTTGAAGTAATTTATATGTTGCATTTTACATACATCACCCAACCCCTCGACAGCATCTTCCCAAGCAAAAATAAGAGATCAGAAGGCTAAACACTCCTCGTGCCCAGCGGACACGGGGGCATGCCCAAGTGTCTGCAGAAAAGACAAAGTTATAGAAGCTTCTATTTCCCAAGACGGGGGGCGTGCCTAGCTCAACACGGCAGTGGTCAACGCTAAGATTCGCAGAATCCAAGCAAATCTTGATAGTACAGATACGCTTCTGCACACGGGGTCGTGCCCAGCGGACACGGGGGCGTGGTTAACTAATGCAGACAAACTGCAATTAATGAAGAAAGAGAAAGTGGATGGACACGGGGTTGTGCCCAATGGACACGGGGCCGTGTCCGGAATTCTGTGCAGGCTATAAATAGAGGTGCTTGGTTCACTTCAAATGTGACACCTGTGTCACTTCAACCATCAAACAAATGCTAAACCAATGAAATATTGTATTTCATACTTGGGATTTGTAAAAATATGTGTATCGTTTGCACATATCAACTCTTGTTCGATTTCAAGCTCTAAATCGCCTTCTGGAAGGTTATACGCGCACTGATGTGTAGATATAACCAGTTTAATCCAACGAACACTCCGGAATAGTGAAATAGGCTTAACATACCTTAAATAACCTTTACATAACTTAGATATAAGTTTTGGAAGGTTTGGTGTGGTGAAATCAAAGTTTAATCGCTTACAGGGACTAAAGTTGACAAACTGCGAAAGTATGCCAATTTGAACTGTAACAGACATTCCAGAACATGACCATAAGTTAAACATACCAAAAATATACTTTACATAGCTTAGAAATAGGCTTTGATGGGTTCGGTGTGCTAAAATATACTTTTGGGACATTCAGGGACTAAAAGTGTCAAAAAGTGCACAAGTTTGCATTTTCGCGCATAACTTACGTTCTGAATACATCCGGACATCCAAAAATTTATGTAAGCATTAAAATATTTTATTTTAGTGTTCGGCATAAGAAAAATCCATTCGTCGCGTCATTTGGATCATTTTTCGTGCTTATGCGCATTCCGTCGTAATTAACCGAACATCGCAACCGTACGGCTAAACGAACCGACATCCAAGATATTTTTGAGCACATTTTAAGTTCCCTATACTTTAACTTCATTTTAGAGCTTTGAAATGGGGTTAACGGGCCTTAAACGTGTCGAAAATGGGCTGAATGCATGACAGGGACCAAAATTGTAAATCTGCCAAACTAAGGCCTAGCGCACCGCTACACTTATTAAGTAACGGTGCGCTAGCCTGGGGACAGACCAGATTCAGTGTTTTTAACAGCAGGTTGCAGCTGTTTGATTCTCACCCACACATTCTCAATTGTCTAGTCAGATAATAAGGATCATTCTTAGCTACCATGAGTTTCCAACAAGTGTACGCACATGATTCAATCACGTTATTCCATGAAACGATCTTAACGGTGGACCGAAAACTATATATACCCATCCAACCCCACTGCTAAACCCACAAGAATTTTGATCTAAAAGACTCTAAGTTGGAACCATTGTTTCATACCTGAGTTATTTGGATCGAAATTAGCATTCGGGGACCCTTCGTAAGTATTCTTTCGTTCTTTTATTGCTTTTCGAGTCTTTCGAGTCTGAAAGTCAAACTTTGTTTTACTTTCTGCGTTGACCAGTTATGGTCAATGCGAAGTTCGTTTGAACTTCGCAACGTGAGTGTAATCACGTTGGTTATAGTCCCTTGGGACTATGCCTACTGATTACCATGTTGTCTAGGGTCGTAGGGTAAGCGATCTAATAAATCGCTTATACCTTCGAACCTGAACCATTTGGTCGATCATTAGGATCCGACCAAACACGTTAGGTGACCATAGTATATAGGGAATAACCTTCCGAGGTTATACCTTATGGTCACATCGTTTAAGTAGTTGTATGATAGGTAGTTTATATGCCTTAGGTAAATTACCAGAATACCCTTTTCATGTATAATTGGTAATTAAGCATATGTAACCTAAACTTTTGACACATAACTGATTATGTAATATGTTTAGGCATATAACACTTGTCATAGGACTAGTTAGACGGTCCGAACGCGTTTCACGCGAACGACGCGTTAAAGTAGCATAAGCTACCTAAACGGGTCGTAATGGGTCGAAAGCACTTAGATTAAGGTTTCATTTAGTATGTAGGCTTTGTTAAACCATATGACACGAGTCTCTATACTCGTTTGGTTTACGAACCCTCATTCTATCAGATCTTCCGATTTAGGTCCGGTTTATTAACATAGTTACCTATATTAGGTGCCGTTTGATTTCCGTGATCTCTAGCGTTGCTTGGTGGTTATCTTAGGACTTCCGAGCAATCTCATGTGAGTACATAGACCCCTCTTTTACTGTTTTCCAAACGTTTTTGGGTGGAACACATGTGCCTACTTGTTACTTTCGTGCTTTCCTGTTTTCACATCATGTACTTGCTATGTTCATTAGTACATTTATAGTACATGTTTTACATTACATTTCATGCTACGTATGTCCATTGTTGCATACTTAGTACAGGTCACATGCTACGTATGTCTATTGTTGCATACTTAGTACAGGTCACATGCTACTTATGTCTATTTGATGCATACTTAGTACATTTGTTATTCATCACATACTTACATTTTGGACGCATATTACATGATTTACATTGATCATGCATTTCCACAGGACATAACTTTGATTTAAACCAAGTTTTACTTCAATATTATGTTCTTGTGCATATGGTTTAGTTGATGCATTTCACTAGCCATACATATCATTTTGGTTACACATTACATGATTTACATTAGACATGAACATTTTACTTTGGTAGTTTGGTTTGAGTAAGTGATTAAGTAACGAGGCGTGTGTAATATGATACAAGCATGGTGGATACGCCGCTGGTACTTCCTATATATAAGTGTTTGTATGGTATTGCATATTGTAGCGTTATTTGAATCATTTCAATTTGAGACATAGAACATTTTATACAAATAACATACTTTTCACAAGACATTGATTTACAAACAACTTATCTTATACAAACTCATTTTACATGGTTATTCATTTAACCTTACATTTATTTATACATATCATCTGATCTTATCGTTTTTCAAATGATTTACAAGACAAAGCAAATTACAAGGTTCATGACTAAACATTTTCTCAAACATAAGTCATGAAACCTATTTTCACAAAACCTATGTATCTCACAGGCATTTTTATGCTGACGTACCTATTTTCACATGTGTTTTTCAGGAGCTGTTGCATAAGATGATCAAGATACACATAGGCAGACTTGGGCTTTAGTGACAATAAAAGATGCAAGACTAGTTAATTATGTTGTATTTCTTTGTTTGTTAAGACATTGTAACACTTTTAATCAATAAAATGAAACTTCAATTGCCATGGATTTGAAACAATTAATTCTGTTACAACACTCCCCGACGTTTCCGCCACGTTTTGTATGTTCTACGTGGTCGGGGTGTGACATAAAAGATGGTATCAGAGCCAATGGTTATAGGGAATTAGGTTATTAGTAATGCTTTGACCTAGTCTATAACCTTTCTAGGACCCTAACGCGAGTTTACTTGCGTTTAGTCATAAAACAATACCGTCACCTATCCTTAGGCGACGACCACAACAAGAACATAAATTTCAAAACCGCTTTGAAAACTAATCATCTGTTCTAGGATGATTGATTACTAGGTTTTGAACCCTCTGTTATATGGTTTTGAACCCCTTTGAGTTTTCAAAATCTCGTCAAGGTTTTGGGTTTTAAATAATGTGAACATGTGCAAACTGGAAGGGTGAATGCCTGTATTCTGGGTTTTCTGTCTAGGCAAGCACTTCGTATACATCTCATCAGACGCGAGACCAGTTGTGCTTACCTGGGAATTCTTGGGATGAGTGTTCACTTATAGGCGAGCATGTCTTCGCGATACATTATTTTTGACCTATTTACTTTGATTAATCACCGAGGTCGTTTGTTGCTTTGTGGTAACAAAGAAATGACCACTATCTTTGCTTTCATCAGATTTGTTCATCTCATTCTTTTCGTCAAATTCTCTCACTCGTTTCATTTCATGTTTCCCTTTTTAGAATGCCTCCACGACGCGAAAATCCGGTATCTATTGACGATCTGGCAGCTGTCATTACACAGCAAATGACTGCTGCAATCCCGAACGTCGTTGCTCAGTGTTACCAAGTTCTCAACAACAATAATGCCCTCTGCAACTTCAAGACGTTCAACTCGGCCAAGCCATCAAAGTTTTCTGGGTCTCAAGGAGCGACTGCACTTCTGCAATGGTTCGAGAGTCTAGAGAGCACCTTCAGGCATGTACAATGTCCAAATGAGCGAAAGGTAGATTTTGCATCTAGTGTCTTTGAGAAACGAGCTTTGACGTGGTGGAACGGTGTGGTGAGAGATAGGGGTGCCGAAGTGGCACTGGCCCAAACTTGGGAAGAACTTCGCACACTGATGATGAAGGAATTCTGTCCTCGTCACGAGATCAGGGCATTGGAAAGGGAATACGACGATCTTAAGCAAGACAGCGGTGAACATCGAGCATACACCGATCGATATGAGGAGCTGAGCCTGTTGTGTCCTACCATGGTTACGCCTTTGGATAAGGCTATCGAAAAATACATTGATGGTCTCCCTGACTCAGTTCAAGACATTGTTACCGGTAGTAACCCCACTACGGTTAGGCAGGCCATTGAGCTATCTGCAACCTTGACTGAATCTCAGATCCGGAAACATAAGCTTTTCCGAAAGGGTGACAAGAAACCGGTCAAGGAATCGAAACCCATCGAGGAATCAAAGACCATGGATGAACAAACTGGATCCCCTAAGGAATCAAAGAAGCGAAAGGCTTCTCAAAACTTCGCCATGGTTACTCACAATGATCAAGCCATCCCCAACCAACCAGCTCAACCCCGTACTAGGAAGCCATACAATGGAACTTCACCCTTGTGCAACAAGTGTAACCTTTATCATCATGCTATGGTGAAGTGCCGCGAATGCCAAATTTGTGGACGTAAAGGTCATACAGCAAAAGTTTGCGTAGCAGCAGTTGCACCAAATCAAGCTAACAACAATCCTGCTCAAGCTTGCTTTCCACCAGGTTCTTGCTACAAGTGTGGCGAGATGGGTCATTTCCGAAGAAATTGTCCAAAGCTTGCTAATGCTAATCCAGCACGGAGATGAGCATCTGACCGACTAGAAGACAACACCTTTTAGAAATAATCATGTCTTATGTATTATTTTCTTTTGTTGTCAAGGTCCATGAAACAGTTGTTATCATTGTTAATAAATAATTTTTTTTATTTACATTGCAATGTATTTATGTGGTTGTATGCATAAACAACATATCCCCTACAATACCGACAATCAAGGAACCGCATTCCTTGAAAAGCAAACTACTCCCCAAAATTTTTCTATTTTATAATCTCTTGCGTTTTCCACGAAATTCCTAAGTACCTGTTTCTTTCAAGGAAAACGAAGTACAAAAAGCAAGTTACAACACAGGACGAATACCCAAAGTACTATTATAAATTCTTAATAGGGTACCTAAGGGTATTTCCGTAAATCCTAAAATTGTTGTGTTCCTTAATTCGAATATTATGTTTCTTTGAAAACAAAATCGAATTTTGGGAGATCTTCATATCTTTTCAGATAGATCCCAGAGGACATTGAAGTCAATTGACTGGTTTCCATACCCATTTTCAATCGATAACAAGTTAATAACAAATTAAACAACTATGTGATTATGTGCTTATGTGTTCCCTTTTATGTTCTTGTGTAATCCAAGTTTTGTTATCTAAATCCTCGTAGAATCTTCCATATCTTTGTGTACTAATCCTCAATGGGCTTTTACGTAATAGTAAAGACCCTTGGATTATATAGTACTATTCCATAATTAGACCCCTAGAGAGGTCTAGTTAAACAGATTGATCCAAAAATCTGGTTAGGAATATCATGTGATGAGATAGCTGAAAGGACTCCTTGGTGGCCTAATTAAAAGGATCATTTGTCGATCTAATTAAAAGGACTTTATGGTAGTCTAGTCACACTCATCACAGGTTTGATTTTTCCTCCTCCTTCATATTACAAACAAATTGTGCGGACTGTGCAAGGAATTGCGTAATTATGGATGCATACATAATTATGAAATTCAGTGCACGGAAACCACAGCAAGTTTGGTCGTGTGTCTAGAAGTTGTGGAAAATGACTCATTTCGTTCATTTTCGTTTCTGAAGAAATTGTGGAAAATGACTCATTTCGTTCATTTTCGGTTCTGAAGAAGTTGTGGAAAATGACTCATTTCGTTCATTTTCGTTTCTGAAGAAGTTGTGGAAAATGACTCATTTCGTTCATTTTCGTTTCTGAAGAAGTTGTGGAAAATGACTCATTTCGTTCATTTTCGTTTCTGAAGAAGTTGTGGAAAATGACTCATTTCGTTCATTTTCGGTTCTGAAGAAGTTGTGGAAAATGACTCATTTCGTTCATTTTCGGTTCTGAAGAAGTTGTGGAAAATGACTCATTTCGTTCATTTTCGTTTCTGAAGAAGTTGTGGAAAATGACTCATTTCGTTCATTTTCGGTTCTGAAGAAATTGTGGAAAATGACTCATTTCGTTCATTTTCGTTTCTGAAGAAGTTGTGGAAAATGACTCATTTCGTTCATTTTCGGTTCTGAAGAAGTTGTGGAAAATGACTCATTTCGTTCATTTTCGTTTCTGAAGAAATTGAGGAAAATGACTCATTTCGTTCATTTTCGGTTCTGAAGAAGTTGTGGAAAATGACTCATTTCGTTCATTTTCGGTTCTGAAGAAGTTGTGGAAAATGACTCATTTCGTTCATTTTCGTTTCTGAAGAGGTTGTGGAAAATGACTCATTTCGTTCATTTTCGTTTCTGAAGAGGTGGTGGAAAATGACTCATTTCGTTCATTTTCGTTTCTGAAGAGGTTGTGGAAAATGACTCATTTCGTTCATTTTAATTTCTGAAGAATGTCCGTTAAGGAAATGTCAGGATTATGCCTTACATATCTCTGGCGGTTATTTGACACAAAGTCACAAATAGACTCCTACGAATTAATTTCGGGACGAAATTTCCTAAAGTAGGGGAGACTGTGACACCTGTGTCACTTCAACCATCAAACAAATGCCAAACCAATGAAATATTGTATTTCATACTTGGGATTTGTAAAAATATGTGTATCGTTTGCACATATCAACTCTTGTTCGATTTCAAGCTCTAAATCGCCTTCTGGAAGGTTATACGCGCACTGATGTGTAGATATAACCAGTTTAATCCAACGAACACTCCGGAATAGTGAAATAGGCTTAACATACCTTAAATAACCTTTACATAACTTAGATATAAGTTTTGGAAGGTTTGGTGTGGTGAAATCAAAGTTTAATCGCTTACAGGGACTAAAGTTGACAAACTGCGAAAGTATGCCAATTTGAACTGTAACAGACATTCTGGAACATGACCATAAGTTAAACATACCACAAATATCCTTTACATAGCTTAGAAATAGGCTTTGAGGGGTTCGGTGTGCTAAAATATACTTTTGGGACATTCAGGGACTAAAAGTGTCAAAAAGTGCACAAGTTTGCATTTTCGCGCATAACTTACGTTCTGAATACATCCGGACATCCAAAAATTTATGTAAGCATTAAAATATTTTATTTTAGTGTTCGGCATAAGAAAAATCCATTCATCGCGTCATTTGGATCATTTTTCGCGCTTATGCGCATTCTGTCGTAATTAACCGAACATCGCAACCGTACGGCTAAACGAACCGACATCCGAGATATTTTTGAGCACATTTTAAGTTCCCTATACTTTAACTTCATTTTAGAGCTTTGAAATGGGGTTAACGGGCCTTAAACGTGTCGAAAATGGGCTGAATGCATGACAGGGACCAAAATTGTAAATCTGCCAAACTAAGGCCTAGCGCACCGCTACACTTATTAAGTAACGGTGCGCTAGCCTGGGGACAAACCAGATTCAGTGTTTTTAACAGCAGGTTGCAGCTGTTTGATTCTCACCCACACATTCTCAATTTTCTAGTCAGATGATAAGGATCATTCTTAGCTACCATGAGTTTCCAACAAGTGTACGCACATGATTCAATCACGTTATTCCATGAAACGATCTTAACGGTGGACCGAAAACTATATATACCCATCCAACCCCATTGCTAAACCCACAAGAATTTTGATCTAAAAGACTCTAAGTTGGAACCATTGTTTCATACCTGAGTTATTTGGATCGAAATTAGCATTCGGGGACCCTTCGTAAGTATTCTTTCGTTCTTTTATTGCTTTTCGAGTCTTTCGAGTCTGAAAGTCAAACTTTGTTTTACTTTCTGCGTTGACCAGTTATGGTCAATGCGAAGTTCGTTTGAACTTCGCAACGTGAGTGTAATCACGTTGGTTATAGTCCCTTGGGACTATGCCTACTGATTACCACGTTGTCTAGGGTCGTAGGGTAAGCGATCTAATAAATCGCTTATACCTTCGAACCCGACCCATTTGGTCGATCATTAGGATCCGACCAAACACGTTAGGTGACCATAGTATATAGGGAATAACCTTCCGAGGTTATACCTTATGGTCACATCGTTTAAGTAGTTGTATGATAGGTAGTTTATATGCCTTAGGTAAATTACCAGAATACCCTTTTCATGTATAATTGGTAATTAAGCATATGTAACCTAAACTTTTGACACATAACTGATTATGTAATATGTTTAGGCATATAACACTTGTCATAGGACTAGTTAGACGGTCCGAACGCGTTTCACGCGAACGACGCGTTAAAGTAGCATAAGCTACCTAAACGGGTCGTAATGGGTCGAAAGCACTTAGATTAAGGTTTCATTTAGTATGTAGGCTTTGTTAAACCATATGACACGAGTCTCTATACTCGTTTGGTTTACGAACCCTCATTCTATCAGATCTTCCGATTTAGGTCCGGTTTATTAACATAGTTACCTATATTAGGTGCCGTTTGATTTCCGTGATCTCTAGCGTTGCTTGGTGGTTATCTTAGGACTTCCGAGCAATCTCATGTGAGTACATAGACCCCTCTTTTACTGTTTTCCAAACGTTTTGGGGTGGAACACATGTGCCTACTTGTTACTTTCGTGCTTTCCTGTTTTCACATCATGTACTTGCTATGTTCATTAGTACATTTATAGTACATGTTTTACATTACATTTCATGCTACGTATGTCCATTGTTGCATACTTAGTACAGGTCACATGCTACGTATGTCTATTGTTGCATACTTAGTACAGGTCACATGCTACTTATGTCTATTTGATGCATACTTAGTACATTTGTTATTCATCACATACTTACATTTTGGACGCATATTACATGATTTACATTGATCATGCATTTCCACAGGACATAACTTTGATTTAAACCAAGTTTTACTTCAATATTATGTTCTTGTGCATATGGTTTAGTTGATGCATTTCACTAGCCATACATATCATTTTGGTTACACATTACATGATTTACATTAGACATGAACATTTTACTTTGGTAGTTTGGTTTGAGTAAGTGATTAAGTAACGAGGCGTGTGTAATATGATACAAGCATGGTGGATACGCCGCTGGTACTTCCTATATATAAGTGTTTGTATGGTATTGCATATTGTAGCGTTATTTGAATCATTTCAATTTGAGACATAGAACATTTTATACAAATAACATACTTTTCACAAGACATTGATTTACAAACAACTTATCTTATACAAACTCATTTTACATGGTTATTCATTTAACCTTACATTTATTTATACATATCATCTGATCTTATCGTTTTTCAAATGATTTACAAGACAAAGCAAATTACAAGGTTCATGACTAAACATTTTCTCAAACATAAGTCATGAAACCTATTTTCACAAAACCTATGTATCTCACAGGCATTTTTATGCTGACGTACCTATTTTCACATGTGTTTTTCAGGAGCTGTTGCATAAGATGATCAAGATACACATAGGCAGACTTGGGCTTTAGTGACAATAAAAGATGCAAGACTAGTTAATTATGTTGTATTTCTTTGTTTGTTAAGACATTGTAACACTTTTAATCAATAAAACGAAACTTCAATTGCCATGGATTTGAAACAATTAATTCTGCTACAACACTCCCCGACGTTTCCGCCACGTTTTGTATGTTCTACGTGGTCGGGGTGTGACATCAAAGGCATCCCTTGGCAAACCACCTCTCTCCCACTTCACCTACACTCCACCACCATCACAACACCCTCATCCACCACAATCATCCATCATCCATCATAGAGTGTGTGTAGTAGTCTTGGAATCCAAGATTGATAGTAAGAGTTCTTGACAATCAAAGGCCATGTTTGCCTAAGTCTCTTACATCACTTGGTGAAGAGAAGCATTTAGTGTAATACTTTTGTTTTTTAATCTTTTCGTACTTTTTATTTGGTTTTGTATTAGTGACTTTAACAACTAGTTTCTTATGTTGAAGGTGAAACTTCCTTATCATTTGTCCGTGGTGTCTTAGCGTTATTTCACTGTCTATATAAAATAAAAAATTTACACCATTCATATCTCTACGGTCTATATAGAGATATGTTGGATACCTGGTCGGGGGTTAAGGGAATGGTTTGGTAAGGTTCATGCCTTGTTCAGTGTATAGATCCTGCAAGGACCTGGGTCAAGCTTACTAGGACCTCCTTCAATACCCACTGGTATTGGATGGCGGGGGCGCAAATGGCTTGATCCCCTCATATGTAAACTACTATTAATACATTAACCCGGGTACTTGGGATTGTATCCCTGCTGACTCAAACCACTTAGCCGAGGGTAACGTCACCTTCAAAAGAGGGGCCTACCACTTTACGCATTAATAACTTAATTAATTATCTTTCAATAATCCAACCCTTTAGGATTGTATCATTGCTGACTCAAACTACTGGGTTGAGGGTAGCGTCACCTTCAAAGAGGAGCCGTGCCCGGACACCACGGCCCGTGTCCAGATACTCAGTAACATAAATTTTGTTTTTAACACACCTTTTTACACATCCAATCAACCTAAAAACTTATTTTTGGGACACATTAAGGACAATGTGTAATTTAAGTGTGGGGGGATGCTAAAACCTTGAATTTTGCAAGTCCTAATAACAAGCCTTACACAAAACTCTATTAGAACCACTAAACACCCCAAATTTTTTCAAAAACTTTTCATTTTTTTTACTTTTCTTGGTTTAATTTGGGAATAACAAGTTCTAAAAAGGTTATATTTTTACGAATTTACAACCGAAAGCGTCGTGATAAAAAGAACCAACATAAGAAAATTATGAAACGACATGACAAATCTAGTTAAAATTTGATTATATATACTTGATCACATTAAAAACCCATTCCCACAAAAAGTGAGTTTTGAGCCTTTAATTGAGTATACAAATACACATCTTTAAACTAAATACTCATCTTTCATTTCTTGTGTGAATAGCCGCTTGGTTTCTTACGACTCTAGAACTTGCCATAACGATGCATTCCCGGTCCTTACCAACTTAAACCCAAGTAAGTAAATGATGGAGGCATTAGGACTAACCCTTTTTCTTTCAACACCATTATTTTTCAATTTTTTTACCACCTACCCAAAATCCCCCTAGTTAACCACTTTGAGCCTAAACATTTTCATTTCTAAACCCACAAAACAAACACCCTTTACCCACCAAAAACCCTTTTTTATTTTAAACCCTTTATTTTAGTAAAAAGCTCAGTTTTCATGTGACATTCCTTATAAAAAAAAATTGATGATAAAGTCTAGCAATAAACAAACAAGTTCCTCAAAAGAAACTTTGTTTGAAAAATGCTTCGTTTGAATAAAAAGTCACAAAAATAAAAAGTTTTACGAAAACCGACGCTTTTTACGCCTTTCGCCCTTTTCTACTAACCACCACTAACCCAAAACCACCTACCTTTAACCCAAGCCTAACCCTTCCCCAAGTCCTCTTGATATTTACAAAGGTGTATAGTTAAAAAGGAGGAGGATTGATTGCTTGGCAAGCATATGGTAGAAGTAAGTTCCATGCCGATCTCGAGTGTTTCAAAAAAATACATCTTCGGCCGAGTGTTGAGTGATCTCCCGTGAGGTATGTGAACTTGTATATAAATGGAATTTTAAAGAGACATGTTATACCCAAATAAGTAATTTCTCTTATGTAATGTTCTAAAAAATCATAACGAATAGGATTGTAAATAACATAAAAATAAAACCTAATAAAGATCTTGGAATCCCGACACTTAAGACAAGCCCAAAACTTCTCTTCTACCCATTCCATTTGGGCGTGTAAGCCACATTATAAAGAGTTTTGCTTGAGGACAAGAAAAGATTCAAGTGTGGGGGTATTTGATGTGTGTAAAATGCAACATATAAATTACATCAAATGAGACATAAAACTAACCCTTTTTTCGTACTAATGTTGGAAAAAGTGTGCTTTTGTCTTCCTTTTGTATTTTCAGGATTAAATGAGCGCAAATGAACAAAAGAAGCAAAAATACAGCTAAATCTAACATAAATACAAGAAAAGGAATAAATGTGGCATGCCCGACCCCTCAACAGCATCTTCCCAAGAAAAAAACAAGAGATCAGAAGGCTGAACACGCCCCGTGCCCAGCAGACAAGGGGGCATGCCCAAGTGTCTGCAGAAAAGACAGAGTTGTAGAAGCTTCTATTTCCCAACACGGGGGCGTGCCCAGCTCAACACGGCCGTGGTCAACGCTAAGATTCTCATAATCCAAGCAAATCTTGATAGTACAGATACGCTTCTGCACACGGGGCCGTGCCCAGCGAAAACGGGGGCGTGGTCATCTAATGCAGACAAACTGCAATTAATGAATAAAGAGAAAGTGGATGGACACGGGGCCGTGTCCGGGCTTCTGTGCAGGCTATAAATAGAGGTGCTTGGTTCACTTCAAAGGCATCCCTTGGCAAACCACCTCTCTCCCACTTCACTCACACTCCACCACCATCATCCATCACCCATCATAGAGTGTGTGTAGTAGTCTCGAGATCCAAGATTGATAGTAAGAGTTCTTGACAATCAAAGGCCAGGTTTGCCTAAGTCTCTTACATCACTTGGTGAAGACAATACTTTTGTTTTTTAATCTTTTCGTACTTTTTATTTGGTTTTGTATTAATGACTTTAATAACTAGTTTCTTATGTTGAAGGTGAAACTTCCTTATCATTTGTCTGTGGTGGCTTGGCGTTATTTTGCTGTCTATATAAAATAAAAGATTTACACCATTCATATCTCTACAGTCTATATAGAGATATGTTGGCTACCTGGTCGGGGGTTAAGGGAATGGTTTGGTAAGGTTCTTGCCTTGTTTAGTGTATAGATCCTGCAAAGACCTGGGTCAAGCTTACTAGGAACTTCCTCAATACCCACTGGTATTGGATGGCGGGGGTGCGAATGGCTTGATCCCCTCATATGTAAACTACTATTAATACATTAACCCGGCTACTTGGGATTGTATCCTTGCTGACTCAAACCACTTAGCCGAGGGTAACGTCACCTTCAAAAGAGGGGCCTACCACTTTACGCATTAATAACCTAATTAATTATCTTTCAATAATCCAACCCTTTAGGATTGTATCCATGCTGACTCAAACTACTGGTTGAGGGTAACGTCACCTTCAAAGAGGGGCCTACTACTGTAACTAAGATAATCTCTTAAAAACTGCAAAAGTGCGGAAAACATCAAAGGTTACACTAAAGGCGGGTCTGATCCAAGTGATTCATCTTGTCTATCTGTTTCTATTTTATTTTTATTTTCAGCATTTTTAGTTTTTATTTTCATGTTATAACCTTTTTCCAAAATTTTGATTTGATTAGACGTTGAGGATAAATCGGTATTAAAAGCTCTCGTGTCCTTGGACGACCTCGGTATCTTACCAACGCTATACTACGCTCACGATCGGTGCACTTGCCCATATGTGTGTTTAGTGTTAGTAAAATATCGTGTTTTATAAATTTAAAACTTGACTAAAGTGTTAAAAAATGGCTAAAAATATACATAAAAATATGTAACACTACACACGCATCAGCTGTGCTACCAAAAGTGTAGTCATCAGCAACCTTCCCTGACTCTTGTAACTTCTTTTTCTGGTTCAACTCTCTCTCATAGGTGAGGAGTCTACCATGAAGTTGAGTCAGTGTTAACTCTTTGAACCCAACTGAATTTCTGGTTACAAAAGCAATTGTGTCCCATTTTTCAGGAAGTGACCTTAGAAACCTACTATTTAGAGTTGATTTAGCAAATTCAACATTAACAAGTTTCAGTTCACTTATGAGCGGCTAAAACGTTCAAACTGTTGTGCTAATGTTTCACCCTTGACATGACAAAAGGTTTCATACTATTGATTCGAAACCTCTCTATTGTTTTCAATTACTTCTTCAATACCACCAAACTGTTCCTTAAGTGCATCCCATAATTCCTTGTCACTGTTACAGTGTAACAGCCCAACATAAATTTCATTTGGAAGTGCAGATGCACCGATGCTAAATGCCTTGGCATCCAGTTCAATTTTCTGAAAATCCTTGTCAGAATAGTTTTCAATTTTCTTAGGTACAAGAACTTTAAGATCCTCGGCACTAGGCACCATTGGAACATGTGGTTCAAAGACAACCGATCGCCAACACCCTGTGTTTTGTTGGGCTAAGATGTGACCCTTCCTACACTGCCAGATGTTGTATTCAGATCTGACCAACATAGGTGGTTTAAAGAGTGAACCAGTGTTCTTTGTGTTATCCTGTGATTGTGACGCCATTCTGGTTGTTTTACAGGTACTAAATAATCAACTTTTGTACGTGATTATACCTTACTCTGTTTTTCAACTAAAAATGAACAATCGAAAATATCAACGAAATTGAGCTGAACTTTTACGTCAAAATGATTGTTAGATCAAGTTTGACTGTCCTAGCTCTGATACCAATTGTTAGGATCTCAGTTTCTTAGATTGTGTTTGTTTAAACAAAATGAAAGTGAAACAGAGATAAATTGTAGCGGAATAGATGAAATAAACTTTTAACACACATTCAATGGAAGAAAAGTTTAAGCAAACATGTTTATCATTGAATCGAATGATTGTATTTATTACAATGATCAATTACAATTTCATGCATGCACAGATCTCCCCCTCAGCCTGAGCTCACTTGATTGTTCGTACAGAATTCACTTAGAAGAAAAGAGCTAATAGAACAGTACAATGTACTGTTCTATTTATAGTACAGGACAACCACTGAGCATCTTCGGCTAACGTCACCATGAAAGTGACATCTAACCTCCTAACAAACTACAACTATTGACCTATGCAACCACTGATTACAAACTACTTATTTACATAAACAATACAATGCATAACTAAACCACTGATTCTTCATCCCACTGTTGTAGCTCCAGCAGTGCTTTGGTCTTCAGCAGTGCTTGAGACACATCAGTAGATTGAGCTTCAGCACTTTAATCTTCATCAGTCTTTAGAGCAAAATCAGTTGTAATGGACAGTACTTTGAGTATATCAGATGTTAGGAGCCACTGTCAAGGGGAAAGATATATACAAACAACTGCTTATGAAGGATCCACTGTCCTGAACCAGTTTTAGCTTTATCAACTGTTCCTTTGTAGGGTTCAATCCCAACAACCATCCGTCTGGACGGTCATCCAATCAGAACACTATCCGTCCCACTTCACTCCGACTCGCTGTTTAACGCACCGTTTAACGCTTATACTGTCGTACTGTGTTCAGGCTAATCTCTCAACGTTCCCTTCAATACAAGAATGTGTTTATTCATTAAACACGATATGTGAGTATACTCGATCCCTTTTTTCTTAATGCACTTTTAGGTGTTACATACGTTACCTATATCAAATCACATCAATCACACAACGCAAACACATTTTATAAGCTAACCATTCTCGCATGTTATACGTGTTATTCGATGAATGCTTGTATGTTATGTTTACATAGTGATTGTTGCCTGACACCTTAGCAACGATAGTATTATTGTTTGGACTCAGCACATGTCATGGACAGGGGTTGTTAAGGGTATTTCTTCACGTGTCACAGTGGTGATATGTGTTGCGCATTCTACAACTCGCAGTCATGTCTGTGCATACTTCATTGTCGATAACTTACTTGCTTCGCATTTCAACGTGTTACATGCTGGTTATGCGTAAATCGCTTTCACTACTATTATACTATTAAACTTGTATGCTCACCCTTACACTATGTGTATTCACTTTATTTTAACGTATGTGACATGTGTTTAGGATGCTTGCTTTAATTGCTGGATGTCATGGAATCATGCTAGGGGAGTCTAGAAACAAATTAAATAAAATCTGAGTTGTCGAAACAATTTAATTGTCTTGAGATACTATGTCTGTAATAACTATTTTAGCATGATATGTTATGGTATGGGACGTAACGTTAAAATATTTGGTAATATTAGTTGTTATGGATTTCTCCTGTACAATCTGTTTCGCTCAGTGCCGCGCCCTGATGTTTCCGCCATCGTTTGGGGTGTGACAAGCGCTGCTGGCACCGCCTCAGTACTCAGCTAAATAGTAGATTTAGGACTTAGAGGTAGGCCTGACGTCAAAAATATATCAAATCCCAAGTGGGAAAATAAGTGTAATTGTTAACACTTTCCAGGAAATTTAATTAGCTTTAAAAGTGTCCGTTTTAGACCATAAATGGCAATTTTCCGCAGGATTCAAAGTCCGCCAAATTATACCAAGTCCAGAAATAATATAAAAATCAAAACCAACTTAAAAAGTATCGGGGATAACATTAAAACACAAAAACATATCATACCTTATAAGTTACCCAACTTAACCGTTTAGCGAATTGACAACGAAACAAGCACCGAACAATTATCTGAACACTACCAAAACACCAAATATGAATTAGTTAGACATATTTTGACATTATAAGGCTAGTTATTATCATTATATACCTTGTTCCACTTAAAAACCCCTAATTCCATTTAAGACCAAATTTAGAACAACAATTTACCTTCAACTCCCCTAACTACCAAAACTTGCCACTTAACCCCCCCCCCCCCTTTAAAGTGGACGATCATAAGGGGTCCCACAAGCCTCCTATTTGTCTCCTAAGGCTACCTTAAAACTTGTTGGATATTAAGGTGCATGTGGTATTAGAATGTATGCTTGGATTATAAGAATCAACCTTTTTACTTCTCATTCACCATTTTAAAAACTCACCTCCCTTCTTCCTTTCCCTCAACTTTCGGACAAGAACAGCACCACCACACTTCCACTTTCCTTTCAATTTCAAGCCATTTCAAGCAATCCCAAGGGTATCTCAAGCTTAACTAAGAAGGTTTCAAGTCTCGGGAGTGCAAGGACCTCTCCAGGGAGCTTTTAACCACCAACTTGTTCTCATCTTCATCTTCTTGATTTTGTGTGTCTTCCCTAGCCACTAGAGCTAGTTGTAAGTGTTCTTCAACCTCCATTTTGATGCTTAATAGTAGTATGTTAAAGATGTACAAGTTAAAGCATCAAGAATCTCAAACTTTAAAGTATGAACACTTGAAGAAATAACAAGATCTAAAGAAAATAGGTGATTTTTTTTGTGTTATGTGAAGTTGTTATGAAGTTGTAGATGGTTTGAGGCTAGATTGTTGTTTTAAATTTGGTGTTAAATGGAATTAGGGGTTTTTAAGTGGAACAAGGTATTTAATGATAATAACTAGCCTTATGATGTCAAAATATGTCTAACTAGTTCATATTTGGTGTTTTGGTAGTGTTCGGATAATTGTTCGGTACTTGTTTTGTTGACGGTTCGCTAAACAGTTAACTTACGTAACTTATAAGGTATGATATTTTTTTTGTGTTTTAATGTTATCCCAGATACTTTTTAAGGTGTTTTTGATGTTTAGTGACTTTGTGTTTTTTATTTAAATTATGAGTTTTATATTTTTTTTCTTATTATTTAAATTTAAATTAGTATATCAAAATTAAATAATTTTTAAAATTAAATAAAAATAATAATTATGTAATGATGATGGGGGCTTTAAACCATTACATTCAAGTTAAAGGAAGGGCTTTAAAGCCCCTATGTGACATGACGTTGAGGTGGTGCTTATGTGGCGTGATAAACCCCTAGGGGCTTTATACCACACCCTCTAGCCTAACAGCTAAATTCACCAAGTCTAGACATCAGTACTCTACCCTTTTCTCGCCAACTTCATTCATAATTATCTTAAGCGAATCTGTTAGGACCTAAAGGTTTATGGATTAGTAGGTTAATGGACCAAGCTTCTAGAAGATGGGTATTAGAGTGGGCTTTGGGAATATGGGCCTAGGGTTTTGGGGAAATGTTCCCTAAACCCTTACTATAAATAGTAAATGTTAATTAGGAGCATGGGTTGGTTATTTGTTTTAGAAACTTGTATTAGACAAACTATTGTATGCAAGTTTAAGCATTCAATTCAACAAATCTTTCATCTTTCATCTTGTTCTTGTGATTTCTTGAAGATCATCAAGCTTGGATTCCGCTCATCCTTGGTGATTGTTTGATATCGTTGTTTGATCCGTTTTTCAGGACTTACAGAATCTGAAACAGTACTCATCGGATTTTGAAAGAAGGACTTTGAAGTATAAAACCAAACACGAATAACCGTGCTAGTTGTAATAGATCGACTCTCATGCTTTTTCTTGCTCCGGCATGAAAGTTCCATTTCAGGAAGGACGACGTACTATGATATTGATCTTTTTTGTTTTCTTTTTTGTTTCCTTACTCGCCAAACTCTTTCCTGTTTTGTCTTTGCTTTTTCACTTTTCTACAACATCTACTCATACGCTAGAAATTTATAATCATCATGGTTCTTTTATTGGCTACCACATACACTAAACATGTTCATTTTTGTAATTTGACCGGTTAAATGTTTATTTTCGTGGTTTTCGTTAATATTAACATACTAGGTTGGTAACCCGTGTATTACACGGGTTAAATAAAAGATATAATGTCAAGTAAAAGAAGATGTTCATAATTCGATATAACAATATATGATACAAGTAATATGCCATTCAATATACATCTAGTTTTTATGAACTTAAATATACGAACATAAATGATTTAAATGAACGAATGTTCACAAACATAAATAGGCGCATAATAATGACGACATTAACTCATAGTTCTATATGACACCCATATAACCATACAAGTCGTATGGCATGACTGTTTTAGATAGTGTGTTAGTGGCGTTCTTTTAGTTGTCGGCTATAATAATTAAACCATGAAATATGAATGATTTAACAATAAAATAAGAAATTGACTCACCAACACATAGCATCACAACCCATCTAAATATGAGTACTTTGATGAGTAATCCGGTTTGGGTTTATTTTTTTCAGTCCCCTTACAACCCGGGCAATTCTCATACTTGCTCCAAAAGCAAATTGTTTACTTCATCGTTGATCGTCATTCTTCAAACATAAACATAACCCTGAATTTTGGGAATATAGAGTTGGAGAAGGCTTTAAGCTTCATTCAATAGTATAGTCAATAATATAGCAAAAGTAAACTACAACAATTGTCCATGAATATTGCTACATTTTTTAAATTAACTTTTATCCTTATGTAGAGATCATTAGAAATTGGAAATAAAAAACGAAACATCGCCATGATTCAACAAAAATATTAGTTGTAATGAATAATTAGATGAACACATAGAAGACGATCAAATCGAATACTAACTTTTAAGTGTTGAAACTTTGAAATACAATCAAGGGTCGGGAAGAACACAATAAAATCGATTTTAATATGAATTTATATATTAATCCGGTTGAGTCTTCTATTAAGCTATTTCGGATTTTGAATATTAAAGTATAAACGTAAAGAGCATATTAGACCGTGGGTATGGTGGGGTGTGGGTTAGGGGCGTGATGCGACACGTGGAGTATGGGGCACCCAAGATCAAAAGTCAATTTCAAAAGTGTATAGTAGGGCGTGGTTGGGGTCGCGTGGAAAAAAGCCAATTTCAAAGTGCTAGTGCTTTTGGCCAATGAGGTTCCGCCATGTCATGTGGGTAGCCCGACCCAAGGTCCGGGCTAGGGGTGCAAACGAACCGAGCCGAGCCGAGCCCGAGCTCGACCAGGCTCGAGCTCGAGTTCGTTTAACATATGAAAGCTCGAGCTCGGCTCGAAGGTAATTTTTCAAGCTCGAGCTCGGCTCGGGCTCGACTCGTTTAGTATTTATTAATTAATTTATATTAATTATAATTATTTATACATATTATTAGGTTATTTTTTATATTTATATAAATGGTAATTATTATTATATAAATATATGTTTAATATATTAATAAAAATATATAAATAGAAAGCTCGTTTAGGCTTGAGAGCCGGCTCGAGCTTGATAAGCGAAGATCGGGCTCGGTTACTAAACGAGCTTGTTTTTTAGGTTTGGGCTCGGGCTCGGGCTCGAGCTCGTTTAAGCTCGGCTCGTTCGAACTTTTTTTCGAGCCGAGCTCGAGTAACTCACGAGTAGCTCGGCTCGTTTGCACCCCGAGCTGAAACCCCCACCCAAGGAGCCACGCCGAAACCCAAGCCCACCCGGGGTGGTGACTTGGGCGTTTGTATCCAACCCACGCCCCAACCCCCGCCTCATACCCATAGTCTTAATAGAAGTGAAAATAGGATATAATTTACTTATTTATTTAGCTTATATCTATACATATCATAAAAGAAACCAATTTATGGACACGTGTCGATATGAGATGCATCTACTTTTTAGTTTTTCCGCCATATATCTATATCTTAAAAATTACGAGTTTTAAAATAATTTATCAAACTATCCCATATTTTAAGTCGACGTTTATCTATAACTATTTTTTTTTTTTTGGAAGGAGACTTTCTCTGTACAAGACCGAATTGGTCTCCGGGGTCATGTCAAAGACATTTCCCCGTCAGCCCCGCTCTTCCGGACGCGATGTTCAATCGGTCCCCGGTCGTTGCGCAAGCTGACTTCCGCCCGGAAACCATACTGCCCCCACACGAGAGACTCGCTGGGTTAACAGCTGGGTAAAACCGGGTTGCCCTCAAGCCCGAACCATGCCTCGGTAGGAAACGAGCCATCATTGGGACGTCCCCCCCTAATGCCACAAGTGGGAGTCGAACCGGTTATCTCCAAGGAGGAGCCGGCCCAACTTAACCCCATGGGAACACCCACTAGGCCACGAGGAGGGATGTCTATCTATAACTATATCTCTATATTTATATTCATCTTCTAATATAATCTTTATACTTATCTTTATTTTATTATTTTGAGACTAAATTGCACAAATCATCCTTTATGTTTCCTCAAACTTGCAGGTTCCAGCCTTAATGTTTAAAACTTGCTAAAATCGTCCTTTAAGTTTATTTTTGTTGCTGGTTTAAACATTTATGACTAACCAAGTTAATTATCTCAGTTTATTTCCCCCACATGCCTAACATGTGAGGGTTACACTATCGTTTGATGACCGACATCAACTAACTCGCAAAATGGAACGAAACGCAAAACTGCCTGAAACCCAAGCAAAATTGCATCTGTTTTCACCGGAGTTGTAGTCCAAACACAATTGGATCTCTTAAATTTATGGGGCCATTCACATGGAGCAAGCCCTTTTCATTCCAAGCTATCAACATCCACTCGGAGGAGAGATCCAGCCCGCGTTTCGCTGACTAAATGCCAAACAAGCCATATTTGCAAGTTTACAACCTCACGTTAGTTCTGTATGTGATTTCAAATTGAAAAGTGCATATCATTTTTTGTAATTGTTTTCCTCTTTAGTTTTGATTACTTGATTGAGATTACATGTATTAAATAGGGAAGAATAAAAACTAATATTTAGGTACAAAGCAATGGGTCATGAATGGGGAAAGAAGAAATAAGTGGATTAATGGACTGAATGTATATTTGGGTGCAAAATTTGTGTTTCTTTGAATTGTGAATAGATTCATTTCATACTCAAAAGTCTCTAATGGCGATGGCTGAGGGTCGGATGCTTTTTATTTTTTATTTTTTACACTTAATAATAAAAACTATTTAATATTTTATTGATCCGACCACATGTAACACAAATGTTTTAACCAGTTAATAAATTAAAAAACAACAAAGTAAAACGTTATAATTTTTTTAATACACAAGTTTATAATATGATAATAGAAAAATAAAAAAAAAACAAAGTAAAATGTTCTAATATGTAAATAGTATATCAAAGTTCTTTTTACCATAAGCGTATTTTGACGACTGTGTGTTAACTGATTACATTATATTTATTCAAGTCGTGTAGTACACGTGTGTGACACCCCAGGAAAACCAGGAAACCATGCAACCTAACTAGCTCCCTCAGTAACTACGTTCTAAATTTCGGGACGAAATTTCTCTCAAGTTGGGGATGATGTGATAACCCAAACCTCTAAGGTTAGTAACATTTAACCTTCTGCCCTTAACTCCTCATTATCCCTCTTCGATGTGATACACGTTCCGCGCTTCTTTATTAATCTGTTTAGAGTGCACGATAATTTTATTAAACTAACGTTAATAGCACTTGTGGGCTGCAAGCCATTTGGCCACATTAGTGACCCTTGTGATACACTTCACCTCGGCCCGAATAAACATGAACCGAGTCCAACCTATCTCGAGTGGGCTTTGTTCAAACTTGGCCTGGTTGTGTTAATGTTTAATATGTTTAGGATCGGCCCACTTGTTAGATTTTGGCTTCATATTTGAGTTTACGTAACATCCTGGGTCTCACAACATCACAACATAACCAACCAAAACCCTACTTCTCCTTTGTTCACATAGGCAGAAGAGGACCCCCCCCCCCCCCTGTTCGAGATAGTATTTGATCAGTCAGGTTTCTAGTTAGTGGTTCTTACTTGTTGACTTTTATATTTGGGAGATATTATTCATGTGTGACGTAAATGATGATTATTGTAACACCTCGGAAATTTACGTCCAATAATGTATTGACACGTGTCATAAGCTTTGAATATGTGAAAAAGTACTTTAGAAGGACTAAAGTTGACAAACAGTGAAACTATGTGAATATAAGGGTCCAAAGTGTCAACAATGGATAACTAGGCCCTACAATAACCCTACATGGTGTTTATAATCTTAAACGGATAAATCATGGATCATACGAAGCTGAAAATGAAAGAAAGTGGGGAATTACAAACTACAGGGGCTAAATGTGTCAACATGTTGAAAGTATACCTCTGAGTGACCTTTTAGCAAACCCGAATCTTTGTAACGATAAAATATACTCACTAGAATATGTGATAAAAATTTCATAAAGTTTCGTTATCGTATGAGAAAGTTATGATCAAATCCGTGTACGAAGGGTTAAAAGCGTCAACGTTGAAATTTGTGACTTTTCGGGTAAGCACAAAGTTAACCAAGGACATAACCAAGTTTGTAAAAGTCCTAAGGTCCTTAAAAATCAAGTTGGAGGGCCAAAAGTGCAAGAAAAACAAGCAAAACCACGTTTCAAAGGACCAGGGACTGAAATGTAAAAGATTGAAACATGTTTAACTTGTTGCGCAATTGTACGCGCCCCGCGAGGGGGTCTTCGCGGCCCGCGAATAAGCAGCAGTGACAGAAAACGCGTAGATGCCAGTCGGACCTCTTTTAACCGACTTAGATGAGTTGTTTTCTTATACCAGGGCTCCCTCCAATGGTTTTTCATGCATAGGGGCACCTGTAAACATCTGGTAACATTTGTAGACCATTGTGGCATCATCTTGTGAGATTAATTTGGCTATATAAAGGCACCAAAGTTGCAACATTTGATCACTTGCATTTACAAAACTCACAAGACTCACATCTGGAGCTCTCTGGTCAGCAACAAGGATTCATTAGGCTCCCTAGTCGTGATTAGGACTCTTGTAAGTATTCTTAACCCTTTCTAATTTAGTTTAGCCTAGTTATTTAACTAAAAGTCAAACCGTCGTAATTAGCATTTGACTTTGAAATTAAATAAAATCCGCTCAGTCAATTCTCGAATTGAAAGTACCTATAAGTAGGTAATTATGTGGGTAATAAACCCTTAAAAGGGTACTTTCAGATTCCCACTCTAACTATGTTAATTGTCGAGTCAAAGCTTACTTTAAAAAGTCAACAGAATGTTTATTTTCAAATTAAAGCATAATTAGCAATGTAGGATACATGCAACCTGTTTGATCATTAATATAACTTGGTAACTAATGTAAGAACATGTCCCAACATGTTCAACTCGACAATTTTCAGTTTAGGCTCGGTTTGGAACCGAAAGTCGCATAGTTTGACCTCTGCTTTTACTTTCAGTTCTGACCCGTTTAAGCCAAGTTTAGGATTGCCTTAGAGTTTCTTTTGAACCATGTTTCATATATGTATAACCCTCTGTGATTATACAACTTGGTTCAATAGTTATCCGATTCATATGCATGTTTCCGTTAATTGCTTAAATGTTGACTATTATGCCCTTTTGACTATAAAACGTGATTTTTGAAAAAGTAAAAGAGTAGAAACCTTAGTTACTGATTTATAAACTTGCACCTAAAATTTGACATCAGTTTGAGGTCTAGATTAAGAGTTATGCTCATTAGCGTAATTTGAAAGCTTTATGTTAATTAAATGGCGTAATTAGTGTATAGCCTATTTAAACCCACTTTTTGATATCAAAATTTTTACCCACTGATGTAATATAATATTTTGGGATTTTTGAAGATTTTTATTTAATTTTTGGCTGAGCATAACATAGGTCTCTAAGTTTGATTCGGTTAATGCCGGTTTTGCCCTTTTAAGCCATAAAATGAGTTTTACAAATCCTTTTGACCCCAAACCTTTTTCTACTGATTTTATTTGATAAATAAAATATTTTGAGCCTTCTGGAATTATAAAAATATCAGCTTTCCTTTGAAAACCCGGAAATGGCTCCAAATCGTCTTTTTAAGCGTTTTTAACGCATGGTATGTGCTAAAACCGTATTAAACATATAAGGTTGATAACTACTGATATTTTTAGTATACTTTCATATATTAACAGTAACTAAAAGTTTTTAAACTCAGGTTTCCAGTTTTGACCTTTTAAGCCTAAGTGAAATTACCAAAATACCCCTAAGGTGCATAGTTTGGTTTTAAGTGATAAATTTCACATATAGGTCATACCCTACTGTTATAACTTATTAAATTAAGTGTATTTACTGTATAAATCAGACCTGAAACTCAGATTACCAATTAAACTCTTTTATAATCTTTTAAATGACCAAAATGCCCTTATGAGGCATAAGTTGAATTTAAATTCGTTTGGGGCATAATAGAATATACCTTACTGATATCACAACATGTTTAAGGCATATTAACCCAGGGAACTTGCATATGACTCTTATGGTTACCCGTGACGCCCTTTTCGCGTTCAGTTCGATTTATGTAACTAGTTTGCATAAATTGACCGAAACGGGTCAAACCTTATCACCCTTGTCTCAAAATCCAGAATGTATTTAGTTTACCCATATTATACAAGTCTTCAAACTTGTCGGGTCTAAATCACATTCCTTTCCGGTCTTCGCTTAATTGTGTGTTTGAACCGCATCTTCCTTAAAAACTAGCCGGTCTAAGCTTAGGCGCTTAAATAAAGACCTGTTAGAAATCTAATAGGTTATTATAAACCTTTGTTCCAGAATAGGAGAACCAGTAAAAGCTACCCGCACTCGCTAATTGTGATTTATACTTACAAAGTTAAATACTTTTAACTTATTTTCCCTATACGGGCTTGGGGTACGGTATATAAAATACCGCTTGGTCCGGCATTGAATCTTTAATCGAATAGAGGTTAAATCATTGATATGCTACGTTTTGAAATGTTTTGTTTGCTTAAAGCCTTTGGGGGTTAATGACCATGTCCCGGATATCCTTGGCATCATCTTACGAGATGGCCACGACCTAAGCACGGGGTGTAGGCGTACACCCGTCAGTGCCTAACCAAATAATGTGGTGTGTCTATTAATCTTTAACCTGGTCTACGGATCGGGCTACTGAACGCATAAGAAACATGTAATTCACTTACAAGATTATATTAACATAATTATCCCAAGTTATAAAATGTTTTGTGCCACGTGCTTTCAAATCAATTTTCAAACCTTTTCAAAATGAGTCAGTTAAATTGTATTTACCAGTGTAAACTGACGTATTTTCCAAAAGGTTAAGTGCAGGTACTACTCGTACTAGGCTGGCTGTCTTCTAGCGTCCACAATAAGTCTCGCAAGCTTGGATGTCAATAAAACTGTTGAACAATATCTTCTTTTATTTTGATCCGCCTGTGGATCCGTTTCAACTATTTCGTGATATTTAATATTACAATTTATTAAAGTTGAAATGAATCTATCTTTGCTTCCGCTGTGCATTTATATATTGTGTTGTTTGACTTATGATGATATCAACTACGTCACGATACTCCCCACCGGGCCCACCGGTAATACGTGGAAATATCGGGGTGTGACAGGTTGGTATCAGAGCCAACACTGAGTGAATTAAACACTAGCCTTTTGTGTTTAATCTCAGTTACACAATTGCACATTCCTCGATTCTCGAGTCTAGACAAAGAACTTAGGAATTATCCAAATTTGTTTTATTTCTAACTTTGTTTTATATATTTTTCTTGTTGTATCACTTGTTTATTTTTGACAGATTGACAAAATGCCACCAAGGATGAGGGGAAGAGGCAGAGGAAAAGGGCCACTTGTCGCCCCAAATGACCATGAAGCCGGACCTTCGCACCGGCAAACACCATATGATCCCAACAACCCGGGTCCTCAAGAGCCACGGAGGACCTACATTGAGCCAGCTAGGCGCTCAGTTTCACTGAGTACCTCCCCTTCTATTCCACACTCTTTCGGGCCTCATTCTGAAAATGAGCCCCACAACTCCCACCAGTCCTACATTCCTCTTCAAGGACATAACTCACCTTTCGACCACCTGTCGCCTGTTTTCCAAGGCCAGTTCAACCCTGCCGACTACCTTGGAGCACCAGTGGGTTTTAACCCACTTGGACCTGAAGATCATTTTTCCGGTGGCAACGCGATAGATATAGATGAGGACACCGATCCTGCACCGCCACCATCCGGAACTCCTAACCATCCCATCGAAATTTCAGATGGGTCACCTTTTGTGGGATCGCCTTATAATGGTCCCGACAGCTACGAAGAGAGATTCAGACTGTGTGACTGGGCGTTTACTCCCAGTTACCACAACTCTCCCCTGCACCAGCCGCAGCAGCAGAATCCTTCCGAGGATTCCCGATTTGTCGCGGTTACTCCACCGCCACCACCACCTCAGCTTCAGCCTCCCTCGCCCCCGAGGCGAAGAAGAACGAACGCACGGATATCCACGCGAGGGGGAGTGCGCATCAGCACCCCTCCACTTTCAAGTAGCAGCCGATACTCGCCACTTCACGAAGAACCAGAGATGGGAGAATCTTCACACCCCGTCTCAGAAGTAAACTCTGCGCCAGTCGCACCACCACCACCACTGGGTTTTGGAGACCCAATTCCTACTTACACTGGTGCGGCGGCGTATAATCCCTTCGAGCAGCCGATCCACACCAATTACAACTACGCCGAGGCCGATCCTTACTTGGTAGCTGCGAACTACAACGCTCTCCATCAGGAAGGTCCCTATGGAGGTCCCTGGACTACGGGATACCCGACCTATGGATACCCACCATATGGGTATCAGCAACCGCCGCCTCCTCAACTTCCACATTATCAGCAACCCCCACAGCCGCCGGCGATGTCACCGCCCCAAATTCAAGAGATCCTTCAAGGGATTAATGAGGTGCGGCAGGAGGTGCGGGAAGACCGTAGGCATAACCGTGGGATGTTCAAGAAAATGGTGGATTTGATCAAGGGAAAAAGCAAGAAGGATCACTAAATCCTTTGTTTGTTTGTTTTAGTATTGTAATCATATCCCTGCGAGGACACTTATTTCTGTACTCTGCCCCTGCGTGGGCATATTTCCTTTCTGTTCTTCCCCTGCGTGGGCATGTTTGTTCTGTTGACCCCTGCGTGGGTATGTTTGTTAGTTTAGCTCCTGCGTGGGCGTGTTATTTATGTAAAAGTCCCGTTTAGGGCAAACTTGTACTAGTTTAATTTTAATTGGAATGGTTAGTTCAAATTTTTCATTTTTAAATTATGTGCATGAATATAATGTATAAATAAATGAAAAATAATATTTTTTTACCATTTTAATAATATAATAAGAATCTTAAAAGGTAAAACCTAGCTTGTATGTCATCTTAAGACTTAGCCAATATGGTAAAACCTGTTTTAAAATATTCAAAAATCTTTGTTAACATCTGCAAACATGTTAACATTCTTGGCTAATGTGATCCGAAAAATCACACATGTCACCCTTTTAATAAATTATCCAAACTCCTTGTTAGTATTATTTAAACATGCAGTTGTGATGTAATGCCTACAGGCTACAATTATTGTCATATAAGACAAAAGACGGTGGTAGCCTACAACTCCCTGTCAAGAAAAGGTGATGAACTTTGATTAAAACCTTAATGTCTCGATTCCTTAGAATCTAGGCTTACGAAATAAATTTTCCTACGTGACTTGACCTATTGTGTTATTATTAATTTATGATTCTGGATTATGATAAAGATACTGAATAATTAACAAATTAACTAAAATGGCTATTAAAACCATGGTTAATAAATAGTCAAGAACGATAGTACTGTTTAGGCTTCTAAATAAACTTGTCCTTATTTTCTTTATGTAGCAATTAAAGCTACATGGCCAAATCAGAAGAAATAAACAGTCATTCAGCGGAAAACCCTGAAAATGCTAAAATACTGGTAACTGGTGCGGAGCTGAAAGCATTAGTAGAAAATGCTGTTACCAAAGCAATAAATAGGCAGTATAGTGAATAAAGCGGGACCCGAAGTAGGACCCGATCCGCACCACATTCCAAGCCTAGGACTCACTCGGAGGCTCATAGCAAACCGCCCTCTAAGAAAGATGAACCCAAGAAAGATGATGATCAACATTCATCTAATCACAACAGTGTTCCCTAAAAAAGAATAGTGTTTGATGCCAAACCACATACCAAGTCCTGTACTTACAAGTACTTTGTTTCTTGCAAACCTCGGGACTTCACTGGGGAGAAAGGAACAATAGATTGTATGACTTGGTTGGATGATATGGACACGGTTGTAGACATCAGCGGTTGTGCTGAAAGGGACGTAGTAAAATATGTATCCCAATCGTTCAAGGGAGAGGCACTGGCATGGTGGAAGTGTCTCATTCAAGCTGCCGGAAAGATCCCACTCTACAACTTGTCATGGGATCAGTTCGTTGCTCTCTTTAAGGAGAATTATTGCCCGCAGCACGAATTTGAAAGAATCGAATCAGATTTCTTATCATTGGTGATGGAGAATTTAGATTGTCAGGCTTACCTCACCAGTTTCAATACCCTATCTAGGCTGGTTCCGTACTTGGTAACCCCGGAACCCAAAAGGATTGCTCGCTTCATCGGGGGTTTAGCCCCAGAAATTAAAGCTAGTGTTAAGGCATCAAGGCCTGCTACCTTCAGATCAACAGCTGATCTATCTCTATCTCTTACCTTGGACGTAGTTAGGTTGAGATCGCTCAGGAATTCAGAAGAAGGTAAGAGGAAGCGTGAGGACGATACCTCACGAAGATCAGATAAAAAGCACCGAGGAAGTAATGACCACAAGAAAGGGTCGGGGTCTAAGAAGGATGGGCAACAATCTGGAGATAAGCCCAAATGTAAGGTTTGCAAGAAGCACCATTTTGGGAGGTGCCGACTTGAGTCGAAATCCCAGTCTCAGCCGAGGCCCTGTGGGATTTGCAAATCTTCAGAACATAAGACTCTAAAGTGTAAGAAGCTGAAAGATGCAACGTGTTACAGTTGCCATGAAAAAGGGCACATTAAGTCCAATTGCCCAAAGATCACCAAGAAAACCGAGGATGGGAAAAAGACCAATGCTAGGGTCTTCAAGATGGACGCAAAGGAAGCTGTTCAGGACGACAACGTGATCACAGGTACTTTTCTCATAAATGATGTTTATGCTAGAGTATTGTTTGATTCTGGAGCAGATAAGTATTTTGTGGATAATAAGTTTTGTGAGTTGTTGAAATTTCCTGTAAAAGCCTTAAGTGTGAAATATGAGGTGGAATTAGCTGATGGAACCATAGAAACTGCATCAACTGTGTTAGATGGATGTGTTATATCCATTAGGAATCACCCTTTTCCTTTGTCCTTACTTCCCTTTAAGCTAGCCGATTTTGATATAGTTATATGTATGGATTGGTTATCGCATAACCAAGCCCAGATTGTGTGCAACAGAAAGCAAGTGGTAGTCAAAACTCCGTCTGGTGAGTCACTTACCATTCAAGGGGATACCCAACATGGATTGCCTGAGCAAGTGTCCATGCTCAAGGCATCTAGATGCTTGAAGAAGGGTTGTGTCATTTATATGGCACAGGTTACTATTGATGAGCAGAAACCCAAGATTGAAGACATCCCTATCATTTCGGAATATCCTGAAGTTTTTCCTGAAGAACTACCTGGTTTACCACCAGATAGACAAGTAGAATTCCGAATTAACATCATCCCTGGAGCAGCACCTGTTGCTAGAGCACCTTATAGGTTGGCACCAACAGAAATGAAGGAGTTAAGGACACAGTTAGATGATCTGCTAGCAAAGGGTTTCATTAGACCTAGTTCGTCTCCTTGGGGAGCGCCGATCTTGTTTGTCAAGAAGAAGGATGGATCGATGCGTATGTGCATCGATTACCGTGAGCTTAATAAGGTCACTATCAAGAATAGGTATCCTTTGCCCAGGATCGACGATCTGTTCGATCAGTTACAAGGGGAAAGCTACTTCTCTAAGATCGATTTGAGGTCAGGCTATCATCAGTTGAAGGTTAAAGATGAAGATGTGCACAAGACTGCATTTAGGACTCGTTATGGTCATTACGATTTCCTAGTGATGCCTTTTGGGCTCACTAATGCACCGGCCGCATTCATGGATCTCATGAATCGCGTCTGCAAGCCTTACTTGGGCAAATTCCTCATCGTCTTTATTGACGACATCCTTATTTACTCGAAGAACCAGGCTGACCATGAGAAGCACCTTCGCTGTATTCTTAAACTTCTACATCATGAGAAACTCTACGCCAAATTTTCGAAGTGCGAATTTTGGCTTCGAGAAGTCCAATTCCTTGGACATGTGGTTAGTGAGCGTGGTATCCAAGTAGATCCCGCTAAGGTAGAAGCAGTTATGAATTGGTAAGAGCCAAAGACGCCTACTGAGATTCGCAGCTTTCTGGGTTTAGCAGGATACTATAGGCGATTTATCGAAAACTTCTCAAGGATTGCTACGCCCCTAACTTCGTTGACACGTAAGAAGGTTAAGTTTGATTGGGGCCCTAAGCAGCAGGAATCCTTTGACATTCTTAAGAAAAAGTTGAGCAATGCACCAGTGTTAACATTGCCCGATGGTATAGAAGAATTCGTGGTGTATTGTGATGCATCACACACTGGTATGGGCTGTGTACTCATGCAGAAAGGCAAAGTTATTGCCTACGCTTCACGACAGCTAAAGGTGCACGAGAAGAACTACACCACCCATGACTTGGAGCTGGGTGCCGTTGTATTTGCATTAAAACTATGGAGGCGTTACTTGTGTGGAACCAAGGGTGTGATCTATTCAGATCACAAGAGCCTTCAACACTTGTTTAATCAGAAAGACTTGAACATGAGGCAGCGACACTGGAAGGAAACTTTAAATGATTATGATTGTGAGATAAGATACCATCCAGGCAAGGCAAATGTAGTTGCTGATGCCTTAAGCAGGAAGGAAAGAGTGAAGCCGATAAGAATCAACGCCAAGAGCATTGAAATAAAGAATAGTTTGAACGAAAGGTTGTTAGATGCACAGAAGGAAGCTGTGTTGGAAGCTAACTATCCTGAAGAAAAGCTAGGAGTAACTGAGGAGCAGTTATCCTATGACAAGGACATAATGTTGAAATTGAATGGACGAATATGGGTTCCAGTTTATGGAGGACTTCGGGATTTTATCCTCTAGGAAGCCCACAGTTCCAAATATTCCGTTCATCCTGGAGCTGATAAGATGTACCAGGATCTAAAGGCAAACTATTGGTGGATAGGCTTGAAAAAGTCTGTAGCCGCCTATGTAGCTAAATGCTTGACGTGTGCGCAAGTCAAAGCTGAGCATCAGAAGCCGTCAGGTTTGCTTCAACAGCCTGAACTTCCCACATGGAAGTGGGAGATGGTGACAATGGATTTCATTACCAAGTTGCCAAAGACAAGGAAATGAAATGATACTATATGGGTGATAGTAGATAGACTGACTAAGTCAGCACATTTCCTACCCATTAAGGAAACTTACAGCTCTGACATGTTAGCTCAATTGTACGTAGATAATATTGTAGCTCTGCATGGCGTACCAGTGTCAATTATCTCTGACAGATATACGAGATACACCTCTCATTTTTGGAAAAGTTTCCAACAGTCTTTTAGCTCTGAGTGACCTTTTAGCAAACCCGAATCTTTGTAACGATAAAATATACTCACTAGAATATGTGATAAAAATTTCATAAAGTTTCGTTATCGTATGAGAAAGTTATGATCAAATCCGTGTACGAAGGGTTAAAAGCGTCAACGTTGAAATTTGTGACTTTTCGGGTAAGCACAAAGTTAACCAAGGACTTAACCAAGTTTGTAAAAGTCCTAAGGTCCTTAAAAATCAAGTTGGAGGGCCAAAAGTGCAAGAAAAACAAGCAAAACCACGTTTCAAAGGACCAGGGACTGAAATGTAAAAGATTGAAACTTGTTTAACTTGTTGCGCAATTGTACGCGCCCCGCGAGGGGGTCTTCGCGGCCCGCGAATAAGCAGCAGTGACAGAAAACGCGTAGATGCCAGTCGGACCTCTTTTAACCGACTTAGATGAGTTGTTTTCTTATACCAGGGCTCCCTCCAATGGTTTTTCATGCATAGGGGCACCTGTAAACATCTGGTAACATTTGTAGACCATTGTGGCATTATCTTGTGAGATTAATTTGGCTATATAAAGGCACCAAAGTTGCAACATTTGATCACTTGCATTTACAAAACTCACAAGACTCACATCTGGAGCTCTCTGGTCAGCAACAAGGATTCATTAGGCTCCCTAGTCGTGATTAGGACTCTTGTAAGTATTCTTAACCCTTTCTAATTTAGTTTAGCCTAGTTATTTAACTAAAAGTCAAACCGTCGTAATTAGCATTTGACTTTGAAATTAAATAAAATCCGCTCAGTCAATTCTCGAATTGAAAGTACCTATAAGTAGGTAATTATGTGGGTAATAAACCCTTAAAAGGGTACTTTCAGATTCCCACTCTAACTATGTTAATTGTCGAGTCAAAGCTTACTTTAAAAAGTCAACAGAATGTTTATTTTCAAATTAAAGCATAATTAGCAATGTAGGATACATGCAACCTGTTTGATCATTAATATAACTTGGTAACTAATGTAAGAACATGTCCCAACATGTTCAACTCGACAATTTTCAGTTTAGGCTCGGTTTGGAACCGAAAGTCGCATAGTTTGACCTCTGCTTTTACTTTCAGTTCTGACCCGTTTAAGCCAAGTTTAGGATTGCCTTAGAGTTTCTTTTGAACCATGTTTCATATATGTATAACCCTCTGTGATTATACAACTTGGTTCAATAGTTATCCGATTCATATGCATGTTTCCGTTAATTGCTTAAATGTTGACTATTATGCCCTTTTGACTATAAAACGTGATTTTTGAAAAAGTAAAAGAGTAGAAACCTTAGTTACTGATTTATAAACTTGCACCTAAAATTTGACATCAGTTTGAGGTCTAGATTAAGAGTTATGCTCATTAGCGTAATTTGAAAGCTTTATGTTAATTAAATGGCGTAATTAGTGTATAGCCTATTTAAACCCACTTTTTGATATCAAAATTTTTACCCACTGATGTAATATAATATTTTGGGATTTTTGAAGATTTTTATTTAATTTTTGGCTGAGCATAACATAGGTCTCTAAGTTTGATTCGGTTAATGCCGGTTTTGCCCTTTTAAGCCATAAAATGAGTTTTACAAATCCTTTTGACCCCAAACCTTTTTCTACTGATTTTATTTGATAAATAAAATATTTTGAGCCTTCTGGAATTATAAAAATATCAGCTTTCCTTTGAAAACCCGGAAATGGCTCCAAATCGTCTTTTTAAGCGTTTTTAACGCATGGTATGTGCTAAAACCGTATTAAACATATAAGGTTGATAACTACTGATATTTTTAGTATACTTTCATATATTAACAGTAACTAAAAGTTTTTAAACTCAGGTTTCCAGTTTTGACCTTTTAAGCCTAAGTGAAATTACCAAAATACCCCTAAGGTGCATAGTTTGGTTTTAAGTGATAAATTTCACATATAGGTCATACCCTACTGTTATAACTTATTAAATTAAGTGTATTTACTGTATAAATCAGACCTGAAACTCAGATTACCAATTAAACTCTTTTATAATCTTTTAAATGACCAAAATGCCCTTATGAGGCATAAGTTGAATTTAAATTCGTTTGGGGCATAATAGAATATACCTTACTGATATCACAACATGTTTAAGGCATATTAACCCAGGGAACTTGCATATGACTCTTATGGTTACCCGTGACGCCCTTTTCGCGTTCAGTTCGATTTATGTAACTAGTTTGCATAAATTGACCGAAACGGGTCAAACCTTATCACCCTTGTCTCAAAATCCAGAATGTATTTAGTTTACCCATATTATACAAGTCTTCAAACTTGTCGGGTCTAAATCACATTCCTTTCCGGTCTTCGCTTAATTGTGTGTTTGAACCGCATCTTCCTTAAAAACTAGCCGGTCTAAGCTTAGGCGCTTAAATAAAGACCTGTTAGAAATCTAATAGGTTATTATAAACCTTTGTTCCAGAATAGGAGAACCAGTAAAAGCTACCCGCACTCGCTAATTGTGATTTATACTTACAAAGTTAAATACTTTTAACTTATTTTCCCTATACGGGCTTGGGGTACGGTATATAAAATACCGCTTGGTCCGGCATTGAATCTTTAATCGAATAGAGGTTAAATCATTGATATGCTACGTTTTGAAATGTTTTGTTTGCTTAAAGCCTTTGGGGGTTAATGACCATGTCCCGGATATCCTTGGCATCATCTTACGAGATGGCCACGACCTAAGCACGGGGTGTAGGCGTACACCCGTCAGTGCCTAACCAAATAATGTGGTGTGTCTATTAATCTTTAACCTGGTCTACGGATCGGGCTACTGAACGCATAAGAAACATGTAATTCACTTACAAGATTATATTAACATAATTATCCCAAGTTATAAAATGTTTTGTGCCACGTGCTTTCAAATCAATTTTCAAACCTTTTCAAAATGAGTCAGTTAAATTGTATTTACCAGTGTAAACTGACGTATTTTCCAAAAGGTTAAGTGCAGGTACTACTCGTACTAGGCTGGCTGTCTTCTAGCGTCCACAATAAGTCTCGCAAGCTTGGATGTCAATAAAACTGTTGAACAATATCTTCTTTTATTTTGATCCGCCTGTGGATCCGTTTCAACTATTTCGTGATATTTAATATTACAATTTATTAAAGTTGAAATGAATCTATCTTTGCTTCCGCTGTGCATTTATATATTGTGTTGTTTGACTTATGATGATATCAACTACGTCACGATACTCCCCACCGGGCCCACCGGTAATACGTGGAAATATCGGGGTGTGACAATTATGTGCTGTATACTGTGAATTATTTGTAACGTTGTAACACTTAATGTTAATAAATGAAAGCTTTATTTAAATATAACTATGAGTTCAATGTGATTGGTGGCTAGATCCTGGTTAGTCACGCCTCCTGCATTGATACTCCGCTTGTGGATTTTGGGGGTGTGACAGATTGGTATCAGAGCCATTGGTTATAGTGAACTTGGTTTTAAAAAGGGGAAAAACGTTTTTATAAAACCAGACTATAACCGAACAGTTCTGAAAAAGTGAATACGACCATGACACTCAGCTCCAGATTGCAAGGTTCGTCTGTCTTACTTATTGCATACATTACGTGACTAGTACACATTTGTTTATGACGAAACATACGAACACACACTCGTCACTATAGCATGATGGCATGGATTGCTTGCTTACCTTATGATGCGTTGATAATATGCCATAGTCCTTGGATTTTTGTGATCTTATTACCTTGACGACCTCCGTTTGACATCTGAGTTTGAGGAACCATTTGACATGAGTTAGGAGGAACTGATATGAGCATGCAAATCGCAATATTATTGTAGGTGCACACATAATAATAATGTGGGGTGCATGCGAGTCCCAGTGAGCCTTGACAAGTGGAAAAGGGGTTCCGTTCCGTTATTTGACCGATGTGAAACATAACAAACCTATAGGGGTCATAGCAGTGAATGTCCCCTACTCAAACGTGAAATTTTCATTCATCTCTAGATCCTTTCGAATCTCGATGCTATCGAGTATTACCTGAGCACCCATCTGAACACCTAGCAAACCGTGTAGAATGTTAGGTGCTTATACGAATGACCCTGAGTTGGAAGTCGCAGCGTCGAATGATTGATCGATACCTTTCGTACCCCTCTTCGTTTGCTGGAACTCATGTATTGACATCATAGATCCGGAAGTGTGATCACTTCTGCAATACCCTCGCAACAGACCATGTATTACTCAAGCAACCTGCAACATCGATGGACAGGAGGATGAGCGTAGTACTTTACCGACCTCAGTACTTTGACGACCCTGATTACCGGCAGCGAACACCAGCAAATTAACTTCAACTGAATCCCTAAACCCTAGACAACGACTTATGAGAGTCAACTCTCACGAATCAATCGGGACATAAACGATGACAGTCGGCCATGGTGTAGAATGTGTAACTGCCAGCACAATGATTAGCGCCTTAAGACGTGGCACGGAATGCGAAAAGGTGGACCCTATCGGTGAAAGGCCGCAGGACTCCGTTTCGAGCATCGACATTAGAAGCAACAGTCACGATGACATCAAGGTACTCGCAAATCATGACTTTCGGTATGGAAATGATGGTGGCTTCAACAAGGAATGGCCGATGTTAAGGCAAGACGCCAACAACCCAGGGAACAATGACAGTTTGGGAGTTCTAGTAGCAGTAGCAACAACACTGGATGTGATGCTCATGGAAGAGCATTTAGGATTGGCGTGGGCAACGCCAGGATTGTAATAACATGGTGGCATACACGTTCTAGGTAACGAATCACTTCGTCTCTGTTCTATATAACCCTGATGTTTGTTGAAACCCAACCTGTTGTGGAAACCTCATATGATAGTTGGGATGCAAACTCGACCTTGGGGGACAAGTGTTCGACATCGACCTTTCTTCTGTTGTTCTTGATAGATGTACCCTTTGAGGAGACGATTCTACGTATTCCACTCCTTCGTGGAGGATTGTTATTTGTTCTAACACGTCAGAGTGGCGCAACGGTTAGCGTCATTTCAGCAACGAATGCCGGGAGTGTCTACGGAGGGATTACCCCGCTATGTTAGCAACTGTTATTGACATAATGTTAGGAAAAGAGGATCGAGGATCCACCAGTTGTTCGTGATTACCTTCAATGTGCTACCCGAGGAACTTCCAGGATCATCTCTATAACTGTTAGGTAGGAACTTAGTTTGACCTCACACTAGAGGCAGTTCTAACTACTCGTACTCTCTACCGTCTTGCACCAGGAGGGTTGCAAGAGCTGGTTAACCAACTAGAGGAAACTGTCGGACAGGAGTTTCCGCTTTGAGGAGCCCTTGCTATACCCATGAAGAGAAGCCATTTCGTATGTGTACTGACTATCGAGAACTCGACAAGGTGATAGTCAAGAACCGTTTGCCTCGACCATGTATTGTCAGCCAGTCGACCAGTAGCGAGAGTCGAGTTTCCATTAGAGGAATGATTAGCGAACGAACTATCATCAGGGGGGAAGTCCATGGGGAGAATGCTCCTACAAAGGGCATATCAAACGCAGTGAGGTCATTTCAACATTGTACTCCATGACCTTTGGGCTAATCATCACACCAACAGCTTTATGAATCACATGAAACGACTATGTTTATTGAAGACGTGTAGAATCATTTCAGAAGGAAGGAACATCATGGACGACATCTGTATCTTATTTTAGCGCTCCTGAGGGAGGAGCCATTACGTGCGAAGTCTTGATTAATGTTGCATCTAGATTCGAGAGATGCATTTTGATCATGTAACCAACAGAGTGGGAATACACGTGGATCTCGCTGAGATAGAAACTGATCGACACCAAAGATTCCTTCGGGGATGCAGCAATTACCCGTTTTCGCTAGTACCATCGCAGCTTACCCACAGGGTATTCGAAGATCGCGCAGCTTAACTCCCTTAAGCACAGCAGGGTGCTGTGTTCGTGGGAGACCAAAACAGGAGGACGTCTTTTAAGCTTTCGAATCCCAACACTACAATGCACTGAGCATCGTCTTTACCCGAGGGTGCGGGTGATTTAGTCGTATACCATAATTGTCTGAATCAGAATCCCAGCTACACACCGACGCAACATGAGAGAGTGATGACTTACGTGATGGAGTTAGAAAGAGGAACTGCACGACGCACAATCGACGGTGGAAACCGTGGTCTTTGGATTTACTTGGAGGCATTACTTGGACGGTACCGAATGCGTTACTTAGACCGATCACAAGGGCCTCCCGTATACCCTAGTTTCGAAAGAGCTAAAGCATGCAATGACATCGCTGGATGGAACTTCTGAATGAATACGAAAGTGAAACCTAAACATACACGAGCTCTGCAGCTCGCTATCGACTCAAACTTACCGGATCAGACTCGCCCTGTTCAAACTGGAGAGCTAAAGGAAGATGATGTTCAAGTTGAACCCATGCGGGGCATGGAGAAGCAACCTTTGACAGGTCGGACGACACTCGTTACCTCATAGAACGAGTGTGGATCTCATAATACAGTAACTGTAGGAAATTTATGTTGAGCGAACACCGGCCTCGATATTCTAGTCGTCTGGGTTTTGATGAGAGACATTATGATTTATAAACCTTGCACTGGTAATCGGGCATGAAGGCCCACCTAGCTAGGTATGGGAATGATGTTTGACTTGTAGGAAAGTCAAGGTGAAGTGTTGGCAACCAGAAACACCTATATGGAAAGCGAAAACAGACCGCCATGGATTTGGTCGTTAGTCTACTTACAACTCGAAACGGAAACAATATCATCTGGACGATCGTTGATTGTCTCACGTAACCAGCACCCTTTCTAGCCTTCAAGGAAACGGATAAGTTTTCTACACTTGCAGACATCTACCTGAAAGAAGCAGTTGCTAGGCACGGGGTACCAACCTCAATTATCTCTGATCGCGACCCACGATTTGCATCTGAATCGAGGTAAGCGATGCACAAATCCTTTGGCTGGCGTCTAGACACAAGCACAACATATCATCCACAGACGGATGGGCAGACTGAGCGCACCATCCAAATTCTTGAAGACATGCGTCGAGCAGGTGTAATCGACTTTGTTAACGGCTGGGAACGGCATATACCTTCAGTGGAGTTTACGTATAACAACAGTTACCCCACCAGCAACCAGGCTGCTCCATTCGAGGCATTGTACGGATGGAAGTCCCGATCACCTCTTTGCTGGGCAGAAGTTGGAAACAGCCAAATCACTGGCCCAGAACTCGTCGTAGACACAACAGAAAAGATTGCTCAGAGACGACAACGAATGGCGGCAGCTCGTGACCGTCAGAAAAGCTACGCTGATAAGCGCAGGAAACCACTCGAGTTCCAGGCTGGGGATCGAGTACTACTTAACGTCTCACCTTGGAAAGGTGTAGTTCATTTTGGTAAACGAGGCAAACTTAACCCGCGATGTGTCGGACTTTCTAAATCACGGAGAGAATTGGCAAAGTGGCCTACAGATTTAATGTACCCGAAGAACTCAGTGGAGTTCACAACTTATTCCATGTGTCGAATCTGAAGAAGTGCCTGTCAGATGAAACCCTCATAGTTCCTTTCAAGGAGCTCACCATCGACTGTCAGTTGCGATTTGTCGAAGAACCAGTGGAAATCTTGGACCGGGAGGTCAAGATTCACAAACGCACCAAGATACCTATTGTTTGAGTTCGTTGGAACTCCCGTCGTGGCCCAGAGTTTACCTGGGAACGAGAAGACCAAATGAAACACAAATATCACCAGTTGTTCGAGAACAATGAAACCATTACTGAGGCTAAAGCTACTGCGGAATTTCGGGACGAAATTCCAAACCAACGGGGGATTGATGTGACACCCCAGGAAAACCAGGAAACCATGCAACCTAACTAGCTCCCTCAGTAACTACGTGCTAAATTTCGGGACGAAATTTCTCTCAAGTTGGGGATAATGTGACAACCCGAACCTCTAAGGTTAGTAACGTTTAACCTTCTGACCTTAACTCCTCATTATCCCTCTTCGATGTGATGCACATTCCGCGCTTGTTTATTAATCTGTTTAGAGTGCACGATAATTTTATTAAACTAACGTTAATAGCACTTATGGGCTGCAAGCCATTGGGCCACATTAGTGACCCTTGTGATACATTTCACCTTGGCCCGAATAAACATGAACCGAGTCCAGCCTATCTCGAGTGGGCTTTGTTCAAACCTGGCCCAGTTGTGTTAATGTTTAATATGTTTAGGATCGGCCCACTTGTTAGATTTTGGCTTCATATTTGAGTTTACGTAACATTCTAGGTCTCACATCATCATAACATAACCAACCAAAACCCTACTTCTCCTTTGTTCATGTCGGCAGAAGAGGACCCCCCCCCCCTGTTCGAGATAGTATCTGATCAGTCAGGTTTTTGGTTAGTGGTTCTTACTTGTTGACTTTTATATTTGTGAGATATTATTCATGTGTGACGTAAATGATGATTATGTGCTGTATACTGTGAATTATTTGTAACGTTGTAACACTTAATGTTAATAAATGAAAGCTTTATTTAAATATAACTATGGGTTCAATGTGATTGGTGGCTAGATCCTAGTCAGTCACGCCTCCTGCGGTGATACTCCGCTTGTGGATTTTAGGGGTGTGACAACGTGTTTTTTCAATTCATGTTATACACAGGTAATTAAAGATGTAACTTTTTTATTGTATAAACATATATTTAATTAACTCGTGTAATACACGGGGTTCTAACCTAGTAATTGTTTTAAATAAATCCACAACTCTAGAATTCATTCCCTCCAAAGTGTTGGAAAGTTAAGGGTGACATGTGGCAACCTAAAATTCTCATTTATTAGATAGGATAGATATGTTCAAGTTATATGTATCATATTATCTTCTGGCCTCATTGGTCATTTTTCATCTTTAATCTTTAGTTTTGATCCTTACAACATAACCACATGATAATAGCGATACGATACCGCATATTAACCTTAACATGATTCCACCGTGAGTTCATTCATTATTCCCATTTCTTCTTTCATAGATGAGAATTTACTCCCTCCGTCCCATTAAAAGTGTCTTATTTTGAATTTTCAAAGTCTTTATTTATAAACTTTGACCTTAAATAATTTTGTTTGTGTTAGATAATACTTGATGAAAGTTATATGATTTGAGTGTGTTTTACAAGTGTTTTTATCGGGTTAATTTTCATCAAGTTTTATATAACACAAAAATATATAATTAAAGTCAAAGTTTATAAATAAAGACTTTGAAAATTCAAAATATGACACTTTTGGTGGGACGGAGGTAGTATATCTTTTAGGGCTCCTTATGTGTATGCGGCTTAGAAGCTCAAAAATCTAGTGTCTTATACTAAAACAAAAATCACGTAAGCCACACATACAACCACAATCCTCATACCCACCAGTATCATAAACAACTTGTAGTAATAATATCATTACGAAAACAATCTTTTGATTTGCACATGAGTTTTCGTATACAATATCTTACATTAATAATAGTTGAATACAACGTACTAGCTCGGTTTCATGTAATCATCTATATCTGAATTGTTGTTGATATTTTCACCATCAGGACATCTAATTGTGGTATACTTATTCTAAAACCAAATCTAGGGTTCCAATAGACTTTATAGAAGGGGAACGAAACCAAAATCGGTGTATTCTGGTTATAACACATGTCTGTGCTCTTATCTTCTCGCTAAGGCTTTTGTTTTAATGAATCTGTTCCATTTCGCTGGAAAGAAAAAAAAAACACTTAACAATCAACTAGCAGAGAAACCTATGTTTATCATGACATCAACAATTCGAGACTAGCCCTGAAATAACTGAGACCACAATCTGGTAGCCAAACCCTACGAACGAACTCGGAAAAAAAAATTCCTTGCGTTCAACTCTTCGCCTCTTCCGTTCTTGTTAATTCCCAATCTTGTGTTTATCGTATACACGTCTATGTATGTACCCAAGAGACTTTTTTTTCGTATCTGGTGATGGTAGAAGCTCATGAAATAGTTTTTTTTAACGGTCAACAAAAAAATTTATTCAAAATCTAGCAAGATGCTAGCACCAAAATTTACATCTACCAAGTTAATAAATAGCGCCAAATCCATGGAATAGTTGAAAAGATAATTTTTAGAATTGCCAACAAAAAATAAATAAAAAACACAAAAGAAAGCCCAGCAAGATGCTGGCAAGAACACACAAAATAAGTTGAATAGATGAATAGATAATTATACAAAGTAACTCTACTTTTGAATTTTAAAGTAGTTTAATATCACCAACACTGATTGTTGATAGAAGTACCCTTCCATTATTTATTTACATGATCTAATGACACTTTTACTCATTACATTCACTATTTAATAACTATTATTATATTAAAGTTTATTGAATCATAAATATTAAGTATGATGAAAATCAGGATGTTTACAATATAATTTAATTACTGTCAGGTATTTACACCATATGTATAATAAGGCTATGAAGTATACTTTCACGCCCCTTAACTACACGTAGGCACCACATCACCTACTTGACCCTCTTTCACTTCACACACCAAGGAAATGTCTTAACCCCATAACGCCCCTAAAAATTAATTAAAATACATACATATAGCATGTTGTTGTGTGTGCAAATTTTGCAATGATTGATTCCCTCCCTCTCTCTCCTAGTTAACATCTTAACATATGAAGCTTTTAATGGCTCTTAACACCCTTTAGGAGCGGTTTAACATGTATTAACGGATGGCAAGTAGGATTAACACCTATGGTGTTAGAGTATACCAGGTGGCCTAATGTATTGATTGTAATTAACGCCGAGATAAACATTTATAAGTTAATTGCCTTCTTCGGTATATAAACAAGAAGGCGTAATAATATACTTATATATACTATTTATATACAACATATATGTAATGAAAAAGACAAATATATATTATTAATTGAATTTAAATATATAGGAAAAGAATTATCAAACTAGTCTGGTTACATATTATCCCCCACTTGTGGCGTAGTAGTGGAAAGAACTTTGGGTTTCCTTGGAGACCCGGGTTCGATCCCCACCTGCTGCATTTGGGGGACGTTCCAATAATAGATCGTTTCCTTCCGAGGTATGGAGCGGTCTTGAGGGCAACCCGGTTTTACCCAACTGTTACCCCAGCAACATGTGTGGGGGCAGCATGGTTTCCGGGCGGAAGTCAGCTCGCGCGCCGGCCGGGCCCGATCGAATATCGCGTCCGGAGATGCGGGGTTGACGGGGAATGTCTTAGACATGTCCCCGGAGACCAATCGGTCTTGTACAGAAAGTCTCCTCAAAAAAAAAAAAAAAAACCCTCTGGTTACATATTATTAATGATACTAAAAGACAAATCAGCCGCCAGCTTGATTAAATAATCTCATTTCGGAAAGGGCATGCCTTTTGACAATCGACCAAGGAATCGGCATAACCGCCCTTGTACTTATTTTAGTGATGACGAAATAAATAAAAACTAAATTAAATAATTTATTATAAATATATTTCATAAAAGAATAGTACATTATTTCTGTGTCATTTGTATGTTGAAGATGTTACATGATCTACTTACCACAAGTCAAAGAGAAAATCACCATACTCATGGTTTTCACTTATGTCGTCTATCTCATAGCCATGTGTACTACATGGAGACGAAAATGCCCCTGATGATACCATGTCTTCACAGTCTAACGCATATGATATCACAGACATAGGTTCTGATGGAACTTGTGAGAGTTCCATGATCGGATCGTATGAAGTATGATAATTAGATGGCGAAACTTGTTCGTGTTTCAAAGAACCTAAAGACGGACGATTCTCTTTAGGTTTAGGTGTATGTTTCACTGGCGGGAAATAAGTTCCAACTTTATTGTTGTCCATAGGAGTATTTGTGCCAAAACTAATAAGGAACGAATTATCATTGAGATCTAGATCTTCCATATATATTTGGGGAGCTCTTTGTATATTGTTGCAAGTATGAAGTCCGTAGTATGTTATCTTGTAATTTGATGGCTTGCTATCAGTTTTTTGAACTTGCTTGGTTGCTTGACACCCTTGTTCAAATTTGTGACTACACCTGTAATAGTTCCTGCGCATATTACATCAAAACATATTTCTTATCAGTAATAGTAAAACTTTATGAAATGAAAAAAAGATTGCAACCTTTGTTAGATTTTAAATAGGAAAAAAAATCAATTAATACAACAATATTTGCTAAACAAAATTAAGTCGAATCCATAAATAGTACCTTTGGTGTTTTGAGTTGAGAATCTTTTTTTGACCGTACTTTCTCCAAGCATATCCGTCATCAATTAAAGTAGAGGTGATCTTTACAATAGTTGAAGCGCTTTTTCTACATATGTCCAAACAAAGTATTTATTAGCAGCTTGAAACACACATGATTTTTTGTCATTTACATGTATATCAAATGGTTGGTGATTGTTGAATTTGATAAAGATGAGTTATGAAAAGACAAAATTTCATCAAATCTTATCGACCTCACATCATATACACACATATTATGAGAGTATGGTGGATTAATGATAAGTTAAATACAATTTTATATGAAGAATACCTTCTATTGTAACATCCTCTTTTCGTTTTCACGGGTGTCACAATCCTATTGCTTTTATCGTAATCTTTTGCCTTTTGATCATTCCAACTGCATGGAGATCTTACATTATTAGTCGGATTATGAGGATTCCCGTTGAGGTTAGAAGAGTGATAGACCGAAAGGGCGTTATCAAACATCCCCATCATCTGCACCACCACACCGTTATCGGATTGGAGATCAAATTCAATCTTTTCCGGTCGACCGAGCATTTCTTGAAGCTTATCCACAAATACTTTTCCATTTCTAAGCTCTTGAAGGGCTTTGGTTCGCCTGCTTGGTAAGCTTTCCGGCCAAGAGAGGAAGGACTCCATGCTATATTTGGTATAATCTCAAGAGAACACCCCTATCAATAAATATAGCACAAAGATAATGTATATTCTATATAATTACTGATTAACAATTAATAAAACTTTAGTTTTTTAAGCAGGCAAGTGGTAAAGAAATTCTAGAAAAACTTAAGTGACGTAAGCCGGTTTAGTCATATGACGCATGCATGAGTAAAATGACTACATTAACCCTTTGTTGCTTTTACATATGCTTATACAAACGCTTACTGTTAAGGGGCAAGACTGTCCATTAAAATATTTTGGAGATGTAAACAAAATATACTGATTTTTAAAATTAATATTAATAAAAGAATAATAACACATGTGATAAGAAATAGATTTGAAAGTATTCCTAGTTTGTTTATTTCTTAGAGGGAAACTTCGTTGTTGGTTAACTTTGTAAAGTGGAAACAGATTAAGGTACACATTATCTATGTTCAGTCATACCACATTTAGGTTGTGTTTGTTTTTTAAGAGATAAATGTTTGCAGTTTTCGAACCATATCTGCAGACATCTGTTGAAGAAAATGTGGACCAAAGGCTGTTTGTTTTTTGACATATGTAGACTTCTAAAATAAACTGGTGAATGTGTACAGAGGATGGTGACTGGTGGACAGTGATGGTGGTGGACGGTGGTGGGGGTGGTGGTGATGGACGGTGGTGGGTGGTGGGTGGTGGACAGTGGTGGTGGCGGTGGTGATGGTGGGTGGACGGTGGTGGTGGTGAACGGTGGTGGTGGGTGGTGGTTGTCATACCCCCAAAATACCACATGCGTAAACCCCCGCGAGGCGTGTGACGTACCAGGATCTAGCCACCAATCACATTGAACTCATAACAAGATTTCAAGTAAAAACTTTCATTTATTAAAATAAGCCGTACAAACATTTTATTGTTCAGCGGAAGCATAATACAATAGTTAAGAATTTCATAACCCAAGTGAATAAAAAACCAATAGACTCGTCTCATAATTCCATGTAACTCGACCCATGACCACTCCGGCATCCCAGACAGCAAGTTCCAATGATATATATACCTATAGACCTGCAAGCATGCAAAAAAAGTGTATCAGACAACGCTGGTGAGTTCACAGTTTTGCTGCCAAAAGTTTAGTTCAGTTCAAAAACATTCCCAAAAACAATGTTGATAATAACTCGATACCGTACAAGATGGCTCCAGATTATTTGCCCGTCCCCAATGCCCCTATCAAAGCATTGGTCATGATTTAAAGTAATTAGTTCACGCCCGTCCTCCTCGGTACTATGTGAGGGTGCCAAACCTAATAGCTGTTGATGCATTTTTTTGTGGACACGACTCGGCTCGGTTCAACTCGGCTCAGTTCGATTTGGTCTCGACTTGAAGACACGAAGATCAAGACAAAGCTGCTTGTGTCTGTACTTTGTCTGTAATGTGTCATGATACAAAACGATGTCTTGTGTTAGATTTGTTTATATGTGCGTTCGATGTAAGTTTGACCAAGTCAACCATCCTCCGGTTTGACTTGGCCAAACAGTTAGCACATTGGTTGAAACATGCTTGTGTCGAAGGATGTCATCGAAGGATGGTTTGTATCCTTCGATGACCTCGAAAGATAATGTCATTCGATTGATACAGATGGACCTCGAAGGATATCATCCTTCGAGGTATGTATGGATCTTTCGGTAGCATTCTGGTCGATAGATGATCCTTCGACCAGACTTCCTTATCCTTCGACCATACCTGCTGTGTCGGGTATAAATACCCAAGTGTTGTGTTCATTTCAGTAGAGACACTTAGAGACAAGAGAGACACCATAGGAGAACACTTAGCAGCATTCTGCTGAAATCACACACACACACGAGAGAGAGAGTTTACGGAATACATCTGTAAACATTGAGCTTGTAACTGGAACCTTCATTCGTATTAATACAAGTGGTGTTAATCGGTGAACCTTGTGTGTTTTGTGTTTATACTTGTCTCAACTCGGTTGCACTCTAGCTTGGATTCCGCACTTGCTAGTGTGTTAATATAACAAGGATAAGGTTTGATCTCATCTTCGAGAGGGACCTACAAGTGGTATCAGAGCCTTGGCTCTTTTCCTTGTTAAAACCGAGTGTTTTAGAGTGTTTCGGGTTTTTGAAGTTTATATTTTCTGAAATTTTCTGTTTTAAAACTTCGAAAATCATTGCATGTTGCTGAAAGTTGTTATAAAAACCGGTTTATTCTTCATTTTCACATTGTTAAAAGTTGGTTTTTATTGAAGTTTCGGCCAAAACTCGTGTTTGGCAGTGTCGGTTTTCTGGAAAATTCAAATTTTCTGGGTTTGTTCTTGGTATCTTCATCAATTTTTCAAGTGTTCTTCAAAACTTTTATGTATTTTGATCTTGTTTGACTATTTTCGAAAGTTGTTTGCTTTGGGAAGGTACCCAAATCTGTTTTGGCAGAAAAGAAGGGTCTGAACATACCTTCTGCCGAAAGTTGTGCACCAACCCGTCACCTTTCTCACCAACCTGTCAACTTTGTGTCAGTTGTGTCAGTTGCAATCGAAGGATATCTTTCGACATCGAAAGATCATCTTACGATCAAGGAAGGCTCGATAGATAATCATCTTTCGACCCATCATTCGAAGTCAGAGACATATCCTTCGATCAAGGGAATCTTTTCGAAAGATAGTTATTCGAAAGATAAGGATATATATTCGAAAGATAAGGATCTGTCAATCTGTGAATCTTTCGAGTTAGTGAATCTTTCGAAACCATTGTTCGAGACTCAACAGTGATCTTTCGAACACTGTTGATCCTTCGAACAAGTGTCTGTTTTTCGAACCTGTGTGCATCTTTCGATCCTAATCTGTTTAAGCTTAACAGTTTGTGTTTTTCAGGACTTTCGATCAAGGATCCTTCGGCTGTTTGATTATCATTCGAAATTTTAATATAGTTTGTGAAAATTAATTTTAAATCAATTTTCACTTAATATATTAATTTTTATAAAATGGGAACAAACGATCAGTGGGATCCAACCGCGTGGACTCTAACATCTTCACGATCATCAGTTACACAACCTGAGCCAGAATTCGACAAATCTGCATGGATGCGAGCTATTGCCCCAACTCAAGCGGCAATGATAACTGCAAATCAATGGGCATTGGTCACAAATCAACACAGCAGCATTCAATCTATGATGCAGAACGACATTGAAACTGGTACAAGCACAAAACCGCCAAAGCTGAATCACATCAATGATTGGGGATGGTGGAAAGAAAGGTTGAGAACTTATGTTCAGGGGCAAGGTCAAGATCTATGGATGTGTTTCTTCACTCCATTTGAAAACGAGTTGGAAGTTGCAGGATCAAATCCAGAAACTTACAGCACTTTGTCCGATGTAGATAAGAAGAAGATTGAGTTAGAAAAGAAAGCATTCATGATTCTCACACAAGCTCTTAACAGAGACATTTACCACCAGTTTGTTTATTGCACTACTACTAAAAGCTTGTGGGATATGCTCACGTTAAGATGTGAAGGAAATGCTCAATCAAGAAAGATCAAGCAAGATTTGCTGAAGAAAGAATTTGAAGGATTTACGTGTATGGAGAATGAGACTTTGGCAGATTTATCTACAAGGTTTCATCACTTGTTGAGCGAGATGTTTGCTTTTAAAGTCAATGCCACTCCACAAGAAATGACGAAGAGATTTGCTGATAGCTTACCAGCAAAGTGGAGCAGTTATCTTGAAATCCTTAAAGAAAATGGTGTTTTAGACACAATCACCGTTTATGATTTAATTCAAAAATTGGAGAACAAGGATGTAGAAGAAAAACTGAAGGCAAAAAGGACACTAACTCCTCAAAGTCCAGAGATGTATTTTGGGATTGCAGGAGGCATCAGTGGAGAAAAACCAGAATCTCAACACGCGAAGCTTCAAACAGCTTTCGTCTCAAACACTGGACCATCAACAACAGATCAGTTTGATCCTTCAGCATACTTGATGTATCCAAGACAAGATGTAAAACCGACAGCTCCTCAGCAACAACCGCAACAGCAAGGGTTTTATGGAAGCTCTTCAAACTTTCAAGCCACTTCCAATCCAAACACAGTCAGATTAGACACTTCCAACTTTTCCAAAGTCAGTGTCGAAATAGCCAAGGAGCATATGGAGATGTTGAATACCTTGGTTAGTGCTTATTGTGGATTGATCGCAGGTCAGATTGGGAATATCAATCTAACTAATGAAGATTATCAGCAAGTGGATAGAGATGAGTTTGAAATGATGGATATTAAATGGGCTCTTGCTAGTGCAATTCGAAGAGCAAAGGAGTTTATGGAAAGGACCGGGAGAACCAACTTGGAAAGCAAGAAAGACACCAAGTATGGGTTCGACAAGCAAGCTGTGACCTGCTTTAACTGTGGTGAACGCGGTCATTTCAAAAGGGAATGCACAAGACCAGCTCAGCATGGAAACCAAAATCCCTTCAGAAATCAAGGCAACCAGCAGAACCAGAACAGGAACAATGTTCGTACGTTGGTACCTGTCAACAACCAAAGCCAACCAGGGTCATCAAATGCCAACCGGGGACTCGTGGTTCAAATAGATGAAGGTTGTGATTGGTCGCTTCAGCTTGGAGAAGGAGGAAATGGTGGAACAGCATGTTATGCTAAGGTGACTGAGAAGGTTGTAGAACCCGCGTCTGCTGGTGAATCTTCGGAAGATGAAGATAGTTCGGGTTATAGTGGGAGCATGGATGGGGAATCACTTGATGCTGGTGATTTATCAAGTGATGCTTTAGATTTGAAGGTTGATGAACTTTTGGCTGAAGCTGAAGTTTTATGCAAGAGGAGATCTATTCTCTGCCAGAAATCTGCTGGAACTTCCGAGAAGCTTGCTAAGTTCTTCTCTGAAGATGGATCTTTTTCTTTCCATTCAGCCTTTACGGCTAATGTCGACAGTTCATCAGGTCAGGTAAGTGTCGATGAACCCACTGTAGTTAGCTGTGAAAATTGTGATAGTTTAAAGGTTAAATATGCTGAACAGGAAAGTAAATTTGAAGTCACACACAAACACAATCAAGAATTGATTGTTGATCTTTCTAAAGCAACTGAAGCTAACTTGTTTTTAACCAGAAATGAAAAGGAGTTTAAAGCAACAATTGCGTCATTAAAACATGATGTTTCTGAATTACAAAGGGCTGTTTTAAGAAAACAACATGTTAACAATGATTTAATCGACACAATTGAAAAGCAAATGGTAGAGTTAGCAACAGCTAGATGTGAATGTGAGACAATTAAGCAGAAATTGGAAAGCTATTCCAATTCCCGCTATGTTTTGGATCACATTATTGACGTTCAGAAGAAAAAGGGGGATAGGAAGTGTAATGGATTCAAATCATGTCATCCCCCAATGAATCACAATTACTCCAAATTGCCTGATGACGAGGATATGCCCCGTTTTGAACCTACAGTGCCACTCAATCTAGATGATTTTGCAGCAGGCCTCGGGTTCACAACTGGTACATCATCCTCTGGTCAATCCGAATCTGAATCTGAGAATGTGACAGATTCATCGTGTGTTAAGGAACAGAGTCCTCCCACTGTTGAGGATACTGACTCTTCGGATGATGAATCTGACTCATCGGATGATGAATCTATAAAAATTGTGAATCAACAGTCTAACTTGGTTACAACAGAAATTCCAATTGAGAATCACATCTTGTGTGATCCACCAGTGGAACCGAGTAAGACTGAAATGTCAAAAGGAATGGAGTCCCTTGTCTCTAGTTGTGAAGGGAATAACTTGTTGTACACGCTCAAAGGAGATGACAAAATCTACTCTAACAAAGATTTTCCAATTAAAAATGTAAATCAAGATTTAATTGAGCAAATTTTTGAAGGATGTATTGAAAAGTTTTTGGGGAACAAAAGTGGCAAAGTTACCGTCACTCAATGTGATCCAATTCCGTGTGAACAAATTAGAAAACAATACGGAAACCAAAAACAACCAGTTGAGCGAAAACAACAAGTGAACTCCGGGAAAGGTAAGACACAGGGAAAGAAGGCTCAGAACAAGAATGTTCAAGCACCTAAGGTTCAACAGCAAAAGGTGCAAAACAAAAGAGCTCCTGTTAAGAAAAGAGAACCGAAAGTGAACTTTGTTGGATCAACGGGTACAGATAAACTTGAAACATTTCAGGATAAATCTAACATTGATTTTATAAAACAAGTTAGAATTTTGAAACGAAATGATCAGAATAATTACACCCAACACACAAAGGGATGTGATTTAGGTCCAAGTACATCTAGATCACAAAGTTCATTGTCGGGTTCTTCGACTGGTCATCAACATGTTTCTCCGAGGTTTGTAGAGCGGAGAATGTGTTTTGAGTGTGGCACAATTGGGCATATTGTAAGATACTGCCCATACCTGCAAAAGTTGAAGGCTCCCTAAGAAAACAATTACCAAAAACGATCAGTTTCCCCGAAACAAGACCCGCGTGTCTTGAAAGAAAGGGAAAAGAAGTTGAAACAAAAGAATCAAAAGGTAATTGAAAAAGCCTTAAACGCAGAGGTGAAAGAAGAAAAACCTGTTCAAGCAAAACCTAAAATGGAAAAACCAGTAAATGCAAAAACAATTAATACAAATACTGGTAAAGGACAAACAGCTTGGAAACCAAAACAGGTAATTCAGTCAGGGGGAGCACCGCAGGTTCTTTTTCCTAATCATCAGGAGATTGAGATCACCTTCCTTGATGATCAAGGACGACCCAAGTCCACAAAGGCTTGGGTCCCCCTCTCCAACTAATCTTTGAATGAGTGTGCAGAATGTTCCAGGAGGAACTATCGATAGTCGTAAGATTGTTGATAGTGGAGTGTCCATGCACAAAACAGGCGACAGAAGAAATTGTTGCCTGTGTTGGAGAGAAGAAAAGAAAATGAAAAAGAAAACAGAAATGTCTGTTGAATGAGTTTGAGAAGCTTCGACAAATTGAAAATCATTCCAACGTTTAAATTGTTAAAGGCTGTGATCGGGTTCCCCAGGGTAGATTCAAATCAAAATGTACGCACCTGCAGCACGTTTGAAGTTCAAAATCAACAAGATGAACGTGCAGTGTACATTTCTTCGTGGTGTGATTGAAGAAAATGTGTTTGTTGAACAAACCAACTGGGTGTGCGGATGCCTTGGCATGGATTGAACAACCGCACACTACTTCTGAAAGAGAAAGACAAAAACCTTCGCTGGTGAAATGTGGAAGACCAGTCGGACCCAAAGGTTTATGATCTTGTTGCTGTCAAGAGACTTCTCAGTAGCTACAAAGAATCGACTTCGAAATCCACACCGGGTGGATATCCAGTTTGGGAGAGCACTCAGATTCCTGGCAATGCACGAAGCAGTTGCAGGATACGGTTTTAAATTTCTAATCTCTCCTTTACTTGTCGATATTTAAGCTGCCTTATGAATTTGTATTATCTCGTACAGCACTCTTTGGCCAGACAATGCTGTCATAGTCCGCACCGCAAACCGACATGCCAACTGATTTTTCCAAAATTCGATAAATCTTTTCAGATTAAAAATTAATTTTGGTAAACGGCATTGAGGTAAAACATGAGTTAACCAACATCGGAAAGTCATTTTTGTAAATACCTTTGTGTTTTTAAATTTTATCTTAGTTTGTTGATTTTAGGGGGAGTAAATCCAAAATTTGAAAAATCCAAAAACATCGAAAAATTTCAAAAGCACAAAAACAATAGAAAAACAAAAATGAGTTTCCTGGCGAGAAAAAGAGAAAATAATAGTACATCAGTGGTCTGTCCAAACCTCTTTAAACCTAAAAATGAAAAGCGATAAGCAGCTCTATATAAGATGTATCGGTAGGCTCACAATCATTTTAAAGTGTGCAGGGTGATATAAATCTTAAATCGACTGAAGACTGGGTGGGAACCATTCATTGGCATATGGTCTTGGTACCGAAATTTCGTTTGAGAGATTGCCGAGGTTCTGAGATATTCGGTCTTTATGCTGCTTATCATCTGGGTATCATGGTTGTATCTTTTACCGAAATATAACGGGGACGCAAGTCTAGATCTTCCATGATACTATACATACGTGTACATATTTCATACTGCATACGACCTCAATAAGTGATCAACAATCACATGTCCAAACAAATAAGTGATAAAATATCACATTCTTTCCGGGAGTCAAGTTCGTCTCTCTGCTGTACGAAAGTACTGACCTGTTCACGGACTTGCTCCTGTGCCCTCATGCATCGAAAATCAAGTTCCTCATCAATAAGTGATTCTATCACATAGGGCTTGTTTTCAAATCAAAATAAGTGAGAATCTCACATCATATACGGTCAAACAGATGATAATCGGTATACTCACCGGTAAGATGAACCCTCGTGCATACCTTGATACGGGAATGTGTCGTGATGTGGATGAACACCGGTCGGTAAGTATAAATCATACCTTAACGTATCCCCTCGCCATGATTACAAATGATAAGTTGAGTTTATGTGGACAACAATACCGATAATTGTTACAGGATGCTTATCTAAAATGTTAACTAAAAGAACAACAAGAGCGTTTTGACATGACCGTACACTGATATGATTCTCTTACCCTCGAAACTCGCAAAAAGAATGTCTGTAGATATTTATTTACTGTTTTCAGTTTATGCATCTTGTATATATTTATTTATTGTTTTCCGTCTTTACATTTGAAAAATGAAAAATTCCAAAAAGATTTTAGGTGTGTTTTAATATAAATTTTATAAAATCCAAAAAGATTTTGCTTCTAGTTTATTTTTGATTGACTGATGTTGGAACTCGAGTCTATCCTACCCAAAATCCTGATCGTAAGCCTGAAAACAATTGCATCTTCATAAACTGTCGAAGTTAACAAGTTGTGAAAGTTAAAGGACTAAGATTGTACATTTTTCTAAACTTTCAAAATATTGTCGGTTGGTGTTTGATTGAGATTTGATCTCATATGTGTCGTTTGTTTAAATGTTAACTATATTCCAAGCGGTTGTTCTCATTATGCGTTTAGCTTTCTTGCATGTGCAGATGCTAAAGGCGAGGAGAACATGGTTGATGACAAAGCTTTGGAATGAAGACACAAAGTGGAGGCACTCAAAGAATAAGGTGATCGAGTTGCCGCTGACCCTTCATCAACACCACAAGGATCTGAAGAATTGACAAGTCAAAAGATTCACGAGCATGACTCAATGAAGAGTTCAATCTAAGGGGGAGTTTATTGACACACTTCCTAAATGAAAAGGGGAGTTTGTTGATACACTTTCTACTTACGACACGTGAAGACTTTAAAGATCCTCCGACGTGGAAGACATCGAAGTTGAATCTCACGAATAGCGTTGAACCTCACGAGTAGCGTCCAAGGGGGAGTTTGTTGATGCATTTTTTTGTGGACACGACTCGGCTCGGTTCAACTCGGCTCAGTTCGATTTGGTCTCGACTTGAAGACACGAAGATCAAGACAAAGCTGCTTGTGTCTGTACTTTGTCTGTAATGTGTCATGATACAAAACGATGTCTTGTGTTAGATTTGTTTATATGTGCGTTCGATGTAAGTTTGACCAAGTCAACCATCCTCCGGTTTGACTTGGCCAAACAGTTAGCACATTGGTTGAAACATGCTTGTGTCGAAGGATGTCATCGAAGGATGGTTTGTATCCTTCGATGACCTCGAAAGATAATGTCATTCGATTGATACAGATGGACCTCGAAGGATATCATCCTTCGAGGTATGTATGGATCTTTCGGTAGCATTCTGGTCGATAGATGATCCTTCGACCAGACTTCCTTATCCTTCGACCATACCTGCTGTGTCGGGTATAAATACCCAAGTGTTGTGTTCATTTCAGTAGAGACACTTAGAGACAAGAGAGACACCATAGGAGAACACTTAGCAGCATTCTGCTGAAATCACACACACACACGAGAGAGAGAGTTTACGGAATACATCTGTAAACATTGAGCTTGTAACTGGAACCTTCATTCGTATTAATACAAGTGGTGTTAATCGGTGAACCTTGTGTGTTTTGTGTTTATACTTGTCTCAACTCGGTTGCACTCTAGCTTGGATTCCGCACTTGCTAGTGTGTTAATATAACAAGGATAAGGTTTGATCTCATCTTCGAGAGGGACCTACAATAGCGCTATCAACTAATAATCCCGTTGCCTCCCCGGCAACCTTTTCGGTAGAAGATGGGACTTAAGGTGATAGGAGTGAGTGTATTATCCAACATTCCGGTTTAACATTCCAGTCAAACCCATTACCCAATATTCCTCCCCGTAATATTTACCAGATGTCCCTCCTCGGAACGCATGCTTGAAAAAGAGCAGTGAACTCACCTTAGATTAGCTCGGCAGATTAGGTTAAATGTATGAAATCTAGAGCTACCGACCACGCCCTATAATAGTCACTATGGTATATTAGACTTTGTTTAGACATTGCACGAAAGTCCTACACATGTCTAGCAACTAGCACACAAACAAGCAATCACATAGCACGTCTATCATATGATTCCATAACCATGTTCACAACCTTTCTACAATATTATATACGCTTTTTATACAACTATCAAACAAGCATGGATACTAAAAGTAGCAAGTTGATTCTTATCCGTTCATGCTTTACTGTATAGAAAAATCACTGAAAATTGGCTGTTTTGGGTGACCCGTTTAACCTGTTTACAAGTCTTCCAAAATTATGATTTTTTTATGTGACGTACATCTCAGTGGGGTAGGCCTTGTGTTAAAATTTCAAGGTCTAACTCTTCACCAATAATTCACAAAAATTCATTTACTAAGCTGCAATCAGATTCGTCACTTCTGACTGCAGCTTACGGAAAAATTCATTTAAAATTTCTCGTTTATCCGATTGACGAAATTTCAGTTGGAGATTTTTTTAATCACCTGGAAGTACTTACAGCAAAAATTTCAGATCATAACTCAATTCCTATATTGAGTTATGACATTCGTAATAGGCTGTAAATTCTGACAGAAAACGCAGCCTGAACCTTCAACACCGAAAAATTCATAAAACATTCAATTTTCGTCGAAAAAATGCAATTCCAGTGGGGTTTGAAAGGTATTTCCTGGAAGCACATCATAGGTTCAGAAATTACACGTTTTTGTTAAGTTTGGACCCAGTTAAAGCCGATACAATTCGGCTGTAAATTCTGATCAGATTCTGTTTAAATTCAGCTTTCAATTAAAACATGTTTATGACACTATAAACCCTATTTTCAGCAATCAAAACCCCAACAACACCACATACACGAATTTAGCATCAAGTTTCATCATCAACATCAAATATAATCAAAACCCTAGCATGCATACATGATCATCAAGTTACTATACTATCAAGAATCATTACATAAACATCAAAATACATGTTTTTTTAGCAAACCCTAACACGTATAAGATCATGTTTTCATGCATCAAGAATCAAAGCAAGATCAAGATTTCAAATCACACACATGTAAATCCAATATAACAACCAAGATGTGATTACCAGAAGCAAGCAAAGAGCCTAGAGACGCAGAAGAAGATCAAACAAGCAAGATTAGGGTTCTTGGTTTTCTTAAAGTCGCCTAGCAGTGAGAGAGAGGGAGAATACGTACGTGAATGGGAGGGGCGGCCTAGGGTTGGGTTTGATTTTATTATTTTTTTAAAGGGTGAATTGCATATATCCCCCTACAAAGTTCATTAATTTCGTATTTACCCAACCTAAAACTAAAATTGCGTATATCCCCTCACTTATTGAAAAAAATTGCATATTTACCCATTTTGATTTATTTTATTAAATAAAAATTATAGAATGACTATTTTACCCAAATATTTCCTAAATCTTTAAAATCTCTCAAATTTTCATATTTACCAATTTTTAACTGGTGTTGTTTATAATTTTTTTGTAGTTTTTCCTTTTCATTTATGCTTCGTTCGAATCTTTGACTCATGTTTAATCTACTTGAGCTAATAAATTTAGTGAAAATTATGTAGCGTACACGTAGAAATATTATGTCTTCCTTCTTCATGTTAGTAAAAATGTGTTGATTGATATCATTATTCAATTCTTTTGAAACTTGCTCTGCGTATTGTGGAGAATTATTCAAGTCTAGCATAATTCAACTTCTTGTATGCTTATTCCCAGCCAGTTCAGATGGCATTCTAAGCCTCAATAAATCCAATCCTCAGACTACTTTCTTGTAACAAGTGGTGTTTAAATTTCAAAACTTTTAGCTTATCTCTAACCACTGCAGCTTGTGAACCGATACGAAGAATCGCCGGTGAATTTTCAAACGGATAATTCACAACTGGAATTAAGAAATGTGAACAATCGCGACCCCATTTGGAACCTGGAATAACCAATAATCGATGATGGAATAAAGGCCGCTGAAAGCATTAGAACCGATATGCATAATTATCAGCGAATTTTGAACGGAAAATCACTGGCGAGAATGAGGAAACGTGCTCAGCCACTTATTCTGGACCCTAAATAATCACTGCTTAAATTTTTATTAGGGCTTGTTAATTTTGGAAGGGCAATTTTGTCCATATTTAAAACTTTAATAACAAAGGGGATATATGCAATTATAAATTTAGGTTGGGTAAATATGCAATTAAAGATGCTTTTGAAGGGGATATATGCAATTCTCCCTTTTTTAAACAACTTACAATAAATGCATAATTGGTCCCTCAAGTTTCTCAATTCAAAACTTGGGCAGAAAGTTATCACAATAACTTTGTAGAATGGCATTCAGGTCCTTCGTTTTGCAAAGTTAACCAAATTAACTCCATATTTTTGTTTGTGTGCTACTAACTTGTGCGTTTATAAATTGTAAATTAATAGAAAAAGGGTTAACGGCGTTAACCTGAAAGTACGGGATGTCACAGTGGTGGTGGTGGCCGGTGGTGGTGGTGGGTAGACGGTGGTGGTGGGTGGTGGACGGTTGTGGTGGGTGGTGGACAGTGGTGGTGGTGGTGGACGGTGGTGGAAGTAGACGGTGGTGGACGGTGGTAGACGGTGGTGGACGGTGGTAGACGGTGGTAGACGGTGGGGGTCGGTGGTGGTGGGTGGTGGTTGGTGGTGGTGGGTGGTGGTGTTTAACCCTCTGCAGACCTTAGAAAATCTTAGAAGTGGTTGGACCAAGTCTGCACCAAGAAGACCTCGCACAGACCTTTTTTAATGAAACGTCTTCGCAAAAACAAACAGTCTGCGCGAGGCAATGCTTGCACGTGGTCTGCGCCGCGCAGACAGAAGAGCATGCGCAGACGTTTTATCAAAAAACAAACAGCACCTTAATATTTAGAGTGAAAGGGTTCGGTTTTTACTCATAACTATTTCTTAAACGATTATTTTACTTCTTTATTAGATAAACAAGAAAATATAATGCATTTCTAAACCCCTCTTCAGGCGAAAGGCGACACTTTCCTTTGTTCTCCGCCCCAGTAAAGGCCAGCGGCCACTCTCTTCTTTGGAGAATCTTTTTCTATTCGCGAACATTGTGACTTGTACCCCTACAATCTCCACAAAGACTTCTTTTTAGCTCGCATTCACTTTACTTCCCTGTAGTTAGAGCAAGAGGAAATCGGCCATCCATATGGTAGCAGAAAATGGCATCGTCAGTGGCGGATCTAGAAAATCCTTATAGGGGTAACGTTTCAAAATAAGGGGTAACGAAATCGAAAAACCGTAAAAAAAACCGCAAAAATTTTCCAAAATTTACATTACCGCCGGAGCGTCAAGGGGTAGCCTCTGCTAACCCTTATTATAAGGTAGGTCCGCCACTATCGTTGGATCTACGATCATATCGGCACCATAAAGAAGAAGGAATGAACACAGAAAAAACGACATATCTAAGGCAATAGCGGTGGTGACAAGAGGACAACGACAAATCTATAGTTTTTTTTTCTCACAAAGAGGATGCAAATGAGTGTGATAGGGGTTGGAATTCTTCTAATATTTTTTTTTTTTTGTTCAAAGTTTAAAAATACTAAATTTCCCTCATGTATCTTGTACGTGACTCAACTTAAGGGCAAACCTAGTATCTAAGGTGCAAGGTCAGGACACCATAATTTTTTTTCATTATGTATGTTAGGACACCTATTATGAAATGTTTTTTATACCATTTAATCCATAAAAAGATAAGATATGGGACAGTAGTTGTTGTTGTTGTTGTTTTTATTATTATTATTATTACTACTAATATTAATATATATATATATATATATATATATATATATATATATCAAAATTTTTAGGGTAAATTACAGTTTTCGTCATTTATGTTTGTGTCGGAATGCAACGGATACCTTTTAACTTCAATAATTACAATCACAATCTTTTATTAGTAATTCCATTGTACCCTACGTTCTTTAGCACTAACCAGGTTAAAATTTTCAGCTAAATCAATTCATATAAGGGTAATTTAGTCTTTTTCACTTAATTATTTATCGTATTTAATAACTTATTACGAAAACAAATATAAATACCCCTCTCTTTCTCTCTCCCTAAAAGCTTAGCATCAAATTCAAAATTCATCACACTCAGATCAATTTCTCCACTAAATGATCACAATCATGTCAATTTCTTCTGTTAGTGCATACTTTGTATGTCCGCCACTGTACGAATAGACTAGATAGAGCGTGTGTTGAATATTGTATAGTTGAGATACGAACACATGACTTTGGAGAAGATGAGAGAGGTTCGTATGGATGTAACTTCGTACGAATGTAACACATTCGTGCGGATTTAACTCATTCGTGCGGATCTAATTTCGTAAGGATGTAACTTATTCGTGTGGATGTAACTACATCAGAACGGACAAGCACATCCGCATGGAAGTACTCAACTGTCCCAATCTCATATGTATATATAGTGTCGTGTGGTCGTTAGTTGTTAACTTTTGGGAGTTTGGCTAGAGAGATTGCTGATGCTCTCTTCAGCTGGTCAACGATGTATGCTTTTTCGGTATTAATGAAAGCTTTCTACTTATGACTATTCTCAAGAGACTTCTACTGAGTTAGTTTTATTCTATCCAAACTTTCGTATAAACCTGCCGGATCCTGAACTCGTATCTTCACTAATTCCACCATCAAGTTCCACCTAGACATCAATGACTCGCTTTACTATTGCAATTTATTTGATTATAAAACAAAAATCATCACAGAATCCTCTTAGTGAATTTTGAGGCTTATCAAAATTCACCCTTATCGGAAAAATGAAGATAACCAAATACAGAAAAGAAAAGTAAAGAAAGCACTTTAAAGTAGGTTTCACAACCACCATGAGCACCACCGTCGCCACCGCCTCCTTCCTCCACCGCCGCACGTTCTCCACCGAAGACACCACCACAATCATCATTGAAACCAGTGTCGCATTCACCTGCCACAAACTGCGAACCTCCGTCGAGATCAGTAGATGGGAGTCCGAGACCCGGCCATAACTGTGAACCTCCATCAAGATATGTCTCTTATCCGAGGGTTTTGTCATCGGTGGGTTACTTTAACTGGATTTCTTGTTACAAAGTCGTAAAGATAAGAAAGATGGTAGTGGCTGGATTAAGATGATGGTGGTGCCTGGTGGTGATGGTAGATGGTGACAGGTGATGAAGATGAATTAGGGCTTCTTATCTCTTTCTCTCTCATTATATAGATGGACTCAGTATTTTATTTATAATTATTTTTAATAAATGGGTAAAAAGACACATATACCCTCATGTGCGTTGCACATGACAAGATTTAACCATGAAAAATAACCAGGTTAGTGTTAAAGGACCTATGGCGTAATGAGTTTTAAAAATAAAGGATTGCGACTGTAATTATTGAAGTTAAAGGCTATCCGTTGCAATCCGATACAAACATAAAGGACGAAAACTGTTATTTACCCTAATTTTTATTATTAATTCTTTACCATTATTATTATTATATTTTTGTTGTTTTTAATACAATTGTGTTTCGTTGCATCGTCTTTTTTGTCCATCAAATTATACAAAGTAATGATTCATTCTATTCACATATGAGTAACCAAATATCACAATAGAACGGAATGATCCATTTCATTCCGTTGTCCATTCCATTACCTCATCCATTCCGTCCCCTCATTCATTCCATATAAGTTTTATATTTTCAAAATGTATTTATTGATAATTTATAAACATGAATGCATAAGATTTTTATGTAAATTAAACGATCGTCCATGTGTTTTGCGAATATTGCACATTTGGTCTCTAAGTATCAAAGATCCTTCTTCGGGTATATCGTCTAAAATATTCATTAGGTTGTCATGTTTATTTGGCCATGTGATAGACGTCTGGTAATATGTTTAGTTCAAGATGAGTGTGGCGACCATGTGTGCTTGATGTTCGCACACTGTGGAGAGTGTGGACAAGGGGTGGAGATGGATGTCTGGTAAAAAGTGGGGAGTATTTGGGGGTGTGTACACACAAACATAGGGGAACGTTCTATGCGGAATACTAAATATTTGTAACACCACAAAAACGGGTTTAATAATTAAACCAAGTTAATTGGGATGAACGAGTAAACTACCGTAAATGGTAAAAGTTAACCCAATAAACATTAGGATTTAATTAAATAAACCTAATGATAAATAAAGGACGAATAAATGCTTTTAGTAAATAAAGTTTAAATATAGCTCGGGTTATGGGAACTCAAAATATAAACGGGTTGTAACCTCCCTTGACTTACTAAATTAACTAGGAATGTTTAACCTATTTAATAAGATGCGATATTGGTGGAACTAAGTAGGTTTTGGCGTACTTAATAACTAAACACGGAGGGACTAAAATTGCACATCCTAGATTTGTAACAATATAAAAGGAAAAGGAAAAGAAATTGAAAGACACACTCAAAGGTGTGTGTGTGTGTGTGTCATGTATAGAAAGAGAGGAAGAAAAATCCTTCCAAACATCTGAAGAAAATATCAAAACTAAAGAAGGATTCAACATAAAATCGATGCATGATCTAAAATTCATGGTAATCTAAGCTTACCAAGCATAAGTTCAACTCTTGACAAACTAGGTGAGAGCTTGGAAAGGAACGGGTCAAGCGGGTCAAAGACGTGAAAAAGCATGGTCGGATGCAACGTAAGTAAAACTTACACCAATTATAATAGGATCACTATATAAGAAATGTGAAATAGTTGGAAATAAAAAATGACTTGTTAAAGTTGAGACCCATGGTGTAGACCAAATGGGTCAAAATGGGTAAGATTATGTTAGGTCAAATTTTGGTGATCAAATAAAGAATTTTAGAATTAGGACCCTAAGATTTAAACCAAACGGGTCAAACCAGTAAAACTGAGTTTGTGGTATAAACCTTTGCTGACACAAACCAAACCGGGCCAAAAAGTAAAAAAATGAGTTTTTTTGTCAGACGAGTAAAAATTGAGTTTTTGGCATAAACACTTGCTGAGGCGAACCAAAACGAGTAGAAAATGAGTTTTTGGTGTAAACACTTTCTGACGCGAACCAAAATGGGCTGAGCGACTAAAAATGAGTTTTTGGTGGTAAACCATTGTTGATGCGAACCAAAGTGGGTTGAATGAGTAAAAATGAGTTTTGGTGGTAAACCAACGAATTATACAAAAGAGACCCTATGCTGTAAACCATAACGGGTCAAATAAGTGAAATGGCAAGTAAATCGCATGTTAGTGATTAGACAAATAAATATGAAAAGGAGACCCAATGGCGTAAGCCATAACAAATGTTATGGATTAAAACTCGTGTTGGATCACATCATGGTGATAAAAAATATAAAGATTAGTTTGAAATGCAAAAAGTGTAAGCCGAGAATGGGTCAAATGGACAACCTGGTTAAACAGTTAAGTTATCACCATTCAAATATGATATTTAATGTTTGTTTAAGTTTCATACTTACATGTAAGCCTGATGTATGGGCATGAAATGTCATGGATGGTAATTAGAACCGCTAGGTATTGATAACGGGTCATGGTTTTGACTCGTGCCATGTACATATAAAAGTCATGTTTACAGTAGGAGCGTATGGCCCGACTAAAGAGGGATGAGTCAAATTTAGGTAATAGATTAACCTAGGTGAAGTGTATTTAGAATTTTGGGTAAGACGTCCATTCGAGCCAAGGGCATGTCCATTATGCGAAATATGACTAAATTGACTAAAATGCCATCGGGCGATGAATTGGGTATACTAACCATAAGGGTAAATTAAAAATGAGTCCCATAATTTGTCACACCCTAACTGATGGCGGAATCGTCGGAGTGGGACGAACGAACTTGTTCAAAGACAACATAACACAATAATTGTGGCAATAATTTAAATATCAAATTTCATTCCAGTACTACCGGTTACACTCTCTTGAAAAGGAAAGTACAACACATTGCAAATTGAAACATAACAAGTATAAATTTATAAATGAAGTTTCGAGTGAGTTTCTAGTATACCCTAAATAGATTTCTTGTCTTATCGTCATCAATTTCCTACATCATGTATTAAAGTATATGTCAACACAAAATGGTCGGTGAGCATACAAGTTTGTCTACATAACATAGGAATAGAAAAGTCTCAAATCCACATGTCAAATGTATACTATGTTATATGAATCATACTAGCACGCATGAACAATAAATCAAACCAGAGTGTCCACTAGCATAATCTTATCATCACAATGAATAAGACCGTAAAGAATGATTACTTAACAATGACCCCAAAACGGGTGGTGTGCTACTTCTATAGCGCTATACATGTTAAGGTAGGCATATTCAAGTTAATAATAGATAGCATGCATATAGAGTGTCATAGCATGTATAAAAAATACCATCACAAGTAGCATGCTGATAAATTGTGTGTTTGTTTAAGCATGATTGTATGTGTGATTATGAGTTTCATAAAGATACATATTGCAACTCATAGTGTTTTAAACCGTAAATGGGTCAACTATACTCATGGTTTGCGTAGGTAATTCCACAAAAGCGTGAGTTGATTTCGGATAAATGGAATTCACCAAGTTATCCTAAAAGGATAAACAAAGTGTCACACCCCGATTCCTGGTGAGCCCAGATGGGTTTAATCGTGACGGTTGGATAACAGTTATCACAATTTAATAGTATGCAACAGAAGTATTGGAGTAAAAATATTCATTTAAATGAAAGTCTGAATATATAATAAAAGTCATACAAGCGTTGCAGTATAAGCCCACAGGCGGGGTCTAATAAACATAGGTTTAGACATTATAGGCCTTAAGCTTGAGGAGTTGCAAATTCCTTAGCCTTCATTCTAGCCGACCCGGATTCCCAGCCTATAATAAGGTTCGCTACCTGCGGTTCAATCTGTTGAAAATACTTCAGCTTTCGCTGGTAAATACAATTAATTGATTCGTTTTGAAAACAGTTTTTCAAAAAGAGTTTTATACATATAGAAAACCCGTAGGTAATCACTTAATATTTCTTGGGATTTATTTTTGTCACCAGATTTGCATACTTGTCATAAAACCGGGAACCAGAGATCAGAACTGGTCATTTTCAGTGCTATAGTGATTAAGGGTACACACCAAAGTTGAATAAAATGTGTCTTACAGTCGGTATGCCTACCCCTACATGTTATTCCGTATGGCCATAACAATTCATGAGTCTGGATGTCCGGACACGTTACCATTTACCCCCAAGTGTCTTAGTTATGAAGTAAAATGGATTAAACCGGGTTTTTACATTTATGAGCAGTCATAATCTATTCATTTATGTAATACCTGCTCCAAGAGGCGTATTCGCCATACCCCACGTTTAAAAACAAAATAAGTTAAGAGTATTTACCTTTTGCTAGCTTCCAATAAAATAAGAATATAATTTAGCAAAGGCCCAAGTCTAAGTATTATTGACCTAAGTCCGATTATCTGGGGGGTTCTATAGTCTGGAATGAACAGAATTGTTATCTGTTAGAATGTATACGGGTCAAAGGTTAGCCCCTTTAGATATGACCCGTTACTTAAGAATAGGTTCACTAGATTAAGCGTAGATCGAATAGAATGTGGTTTATACCTATCCGAGTGCAATTACTCATTGAATAAAGGTTATTTAACCAAGCATTCTAATTTGAAAATGTTTTGAAATATATAGACCCGTTACGCCTAAATTATACGAACTAGGTTCGTATAACTAGTTATGTGCGTATAAGCGGGTTTGGAACGTTAGATAGGTCTTATCACAAGCCTAATGTGTCAAACACTTTTTATAACATTAAAAATTATGTTTTAAAGTCAGGATATGATCTACTTTGGTTTGGAAATCGTTTATTTAATTTTTAGGATGAAAAGGACATAGTTGTCCTTTTTTAAATATAAGAACTAGACTTGTCATATAACCTACCAAACATGATGACTAGGAGGCATAACTTCTAAGGGTTATACCCTATGCTAATATGATCATAATATCAGTTCTAAACATGACTTAACGTTGACCAAAAGGGTCAGAATTGAAAGTCAAAGCAAAAGTCCAACTGCTTGAGTTTCGATATATAATTAAGCTCTAAACAAGAAATGACAAGTTGGACATGCTTAGACATGTCCTAATATGTTTTATAAACTGATATGATGCCAAAACTTCAAGTTTTAATAGTTAGAAACTTGATTAACGTAATTTGTAAAGTTTAAGTTTTTGACCTTTTATTTAATATAAAGTTGACTCATCATTTCGCCTACATAACGTGATCTTTAGAAGGTATGATCCTAGAGGATTATAAGCTTCATTATTACGATCCCGTAGCCATGTTCGAATCGAACATTGGCTTGACCATAATTGTCATAACCGAAAGTCAAACAGAAAGTCAAATTGTTTGACTTTTGGCTAATAATTAGCCTATAAAATGAAATAGACTATGAAAGAACAGTTACTTGTGTTCTAGGAGAAGCTTGAACTCAGTAGGAGGCTTCCTTATATCAGGAAACAACTCCAAGAGAGATTTAGAGAGAAAATTGGAAACGAGCAAGTTGGAAGGCTTGAACTCATTAGCTATTTATACTTGAAGCATGAATCATAAGATCATGCCAAGTGTTATGGGATGTTCTAAGATGATCCCAGGTGTTTAGTGATGTGTTAGAACCAGATGAGAGGTGGTAAAATCGAGCTAGGTGTCAATCTACGAGGTTATGCTTGGAGACCAAGCATAATTCTGCCAGTGAAGCACCTTACGGACTGTAAGGTTTGACCGCTTATGGTCCGTAAGGACCTTAGCGCACCAGTTTTAAACCAACACCCTTGCGGACCGTAAGGACTAAGCCTTGCGGTCTGTAAGGGACCTCTAGAAACATGATTTTAAGATTTTTACACTTTTAGTTCTTGGACATTGATTCTTTTTCTGTCCACTTGGCAATTATAGTCCCTCTCCTTCCACATAGTTGGGATTAGTTGGAGATCCGAGACGCGTTTTACTTAATGCACGATAATAGCTTATCTCCTTCCCAAAATCGGGATCAGATGGAGATACGAAACACGTTTCAAAGAACATAGAATGTAATTCCTTCCTCCTTCCACATAGTCGGGACTAATTGGAGGATTGGATATATATCGTTACATAGTTGAACAATAAATTCCCTTTCCTTAGTTGGAAATCTGGGACACGTGTCGTCTCATAGTTGGACAAAAATTTACTGGTGTTACATCCTCACCCCGTTAAAGGAAATCTCGTCCTTGAGATTTGTTCAAAGTAATACGGTTAGTCCGGTTTCATTTCAGATTTCAACCTCTCAAGTGTATTCTGGGCCATAAAGGGAATCCCATTTCACTTTGACGAGGGAAACTTATTTCTACGGAGCTTTAAAATTTCATGGTACTTAACGGATAAGGTTCCTAAATAAACCTTAAGCTCTCGTTTGAATGTCATGGCGAGACATGACAAGTGCTATCAGCTAAGCACTTTTTAGATTAGAGATATGGAATACACTATGGATTCCACTCAATTATATTGGTAGGTTAAATCTAGAAGCTACTGAACCGACACATTCTGTTATCTCGAATGGTCAATATGTCTAGGACTCGGTTGCCCTTATTACGTCTTTCCATGGCAAAACATTCAATAATATATATCTTTGAAGCTTTCGCATTTTATCAACATAACTTTTCTGCCTATTATGGGCAGCCTTGAGTCTATCTCAAATTTGTAAGATTCTTTTAGTTATTTCAAGGACAATCTTTGGCCCAGAGAGTTGGATTGTACATAACATGTTTTCCAGAGTTTGGATTGTACGCTCACTCTACCCATCAGTCTGGGCAGTAAGCCATACTAAAATTTAAGAGCGTACGAAACACTTTTCTAGAAAATTCCCAGAATTAAGAATATATTTAGTATCTCAATCCGATACTATAGACAACGGTACCCATAAGGAGACTCAGTGTTGTCATTATACTGCTTAACTTGTTGGAATTATAAGTTTTCCTTAATTGACAAGAAGCGCCGACTTAGTCAGTCTGTCGACTATAACTCACATCGCGTCATTGCCACGATTGATCTTAGGTAACTTAGAAGTTAGATTCATTGTTACCATTTCCCATATCTATGTAGGAATTTCCAGTTTATTGATGCAGACCAGATGGTTTATGATGTTTGACCTACTAGCGAACATATTAGGCATTTTGCTTCATAGGTGGCTATGGACCTTCATGTCCATCCACAAAAATGTCTTCCACCTTCAGCTCTAATTCGTCAATAATTACTTGCATCATGTAGATAACTCATTCTCCATTCAAGTACTTGGATGGATTAAGCATAAAAGCTTTCTCGGGCGATCCAAAGTGTTGATCTTCCACGAATAGCGAGTATATCGCCAGATTGGGATTTAATTTCGACAAGTTTTTTATCACAGGAAATATGGACTTGGTTATGAATTAACCAATCCATGCCTAAAACTACATCGAATCCCACAAGATTTATAGATAAAAGCTTATCAAAGATAGATTTGTTCTCACTAGATATAACGTATTTATTAAGAATTGTGGAAGCTATTTCCATTGGCCATTCGAAATAATATTTAAGGCTTTTAATGGTAGAATTTAGAAATTTATTAAAAGCCTTCATCGGCAATCAGAGTTCAAAAATTATTCTCTTCGTCCTTATGGTTTTGGTGCTCTGAGTCGTCACCACCGTTTTTCTTAGCCGCATCGTCAGTATTTAGGCTTGCCTTAAGTTTAACCAAGAGATATATGGCCATCAATAAGATTTTTGAGAAATCAACAGTAAATTAATCAATTTATTTGCATTAGATCTTGCAGATCTATACATATCAGATTTACTAGCCTCACTTACTGCAGCTGGTAATGGGCTTTCATATTAGCTATATAGTTCTAGAGATTTTTAGTCCTACTCCTTCCGCACAGTTGGGATTATTTGGAGGCTAGGGACATGTTTTAGTTAACGTAATTAATGTAGATACGTTTTTAATATAGTCAACCTAATTGGAATAAGTATTGTCACATAGTTGGACATAGATTTTCTCCTTTCCACATAGTCGGGAATTAGCTTGGAGATTTAAGATACGTTTCAGCAACGTATTAATATGGTTCCTCTCCTTCCATATAGTTGGTATTAGTCAGAGATTTGGAACAAATATCATCACATAGTTGGACGAAGAATTTTCTCCTTTCAACACAGTTGGGAATTAGTTGGAGATATGTTTCAGTCAACGTGTTAATATGGTTCCTCTCCTTCCACATAGTTGAGATTAGTTGGAGATTTGGAACAAGTATAGTCACATAGTTGGATGAAGAATTTTCTCCTTTCCACATAGTTGGGAATTAGTTGGAGATACATTTCAGTCAACATATTAATATGGTTCCTCTCCATCCACATAGTTGGTATTAATTGGAGATTTGGAACAAGTATCGTCACATAGTTGGACGAGAATTTTCTCCTTTCCACACAGTTGGGAATTAGTTGGAGATACATTTCAGTCAATGTATTAATATGGTTCCTCTCCTTCCACATAGTTGGGATCATTTGGGGATTTGGAACAAGTATCATCGCGTAGTTGGACGAAAATTTTCTCCTTTCCACATAGTTGTGAATTAGTTGGAGATACGTTTCAGTCCACATATTAAATATGGTTCCTCTCCTTCCACATAGTTGGGATAGTTGAAGATTTGGAACAAATAACGTCACATAGTTGGAAAAAGTTTCATCTCCCTTCCACATAGTTGGGAATTAGATGGAGATTTGAGATAAGTGTCGTCACATAGTTGGACGAAAATCACTTATAGACTATAAAGATTATATTGGTGTGAGGGAAATAATTTTCCACTACTATCACATTTTTAACCACTATAATTTGTGGGAATACTTTTTTAAGACAAAGTCTTTTATCATGGTCTATTTCCTAGTCTTAATTACGTAAGAACTAGTAGACCGAACAAAATTAAAAGGAAATATATTTGCTTGATTGCTCACGGGCTTCCGACAAATTTGTCTTACCTTATAGATTGGCATTTTTTAATCCTTCTCCTTCCACATAGTTGGGATTAGTTGGAGATTCCAAGATACGTCTTAGTTGACGAATTTAATATAGGTCCCTTTCCTTCCACATAGTTAGGTATATTTGGAGATTCGGGGCATGTCGTCTCATAGTTGCACATAATTTTTTTTATCTCCTTTCCACATAGTCGGGAATTAGTTGGAGATTTAGTATACGTTTCAATCAACGTATTTAATATTGGTCTCTCTCCTCAGTTGGAGATTTGGGACAATTAACGTCACATAGTTGGACGGAAATTTTATCTCCTTTCCCCATAGTCGGGAATTAGTTGGAGATTTAAGATACGTTTCAGTCAACGTATTTAATATTGGTCCCTCTCCTCAGCTGGAGATTTCGGACAATTAACGTCACATAGTTGGACGAAAATTTTATCTCCTTTCCTCATAGTCGGGAATTAGTTGGAGATTTAAGATACGTTTCAGTCAACATATTTAATATTTGTCCCTCTCCTTAGATGGAGCTTCGGGACACGTCTCAGTCGACGTATTCAATATTGGTCCCTCTCCTTAGTTGGAGATTTGGGACACGTATCGTCTCATAGCTGGACGAAAATATACACTTTCTCAACCACTCATTGGAGGGGACATGTGCTTTTAGTGTTCGTCTATTGAGCAATCAAGAGATTTGTTTGATATGGTAGGAGTAATAAATGTGACCTTCATAACATTTGAAGGAAAAATGATGAAAAGGACTCCATAAAATCAATGATTATTCTTATGGAAGTAATATCGCCAAGATATTCTTTTACGCTTATTATTAGCTGATATCAGTACAATATGATCGTTGGGAGATCTTAGAGGTTCCATGTATTAAATCTTCATACTGGCCAGGCATGAAAGGATATTGAGGGACCAAGAATTATCACCCATCATTAATCCATCAATTCCTCCTAAATTCACTTACCGTAAAAATATCCACCTAGATAGCCCTTTCAGCCTTAAGCTTATTGCTTTTATCACCCAAAAGTCATGCTTTTATAAGAATTACCAAGGAATGATCTACAAAGAAGGGGTTTAAAAGAATTGCTAGTTCATGAAGAAGTCTTTTAGCCATCAAGATCTACAAAGAAAAATACCAAATTATGGAGAAAGAAATCTTCAAAAGTTTCAAGAAAAAATCAAGTTTTTAGCCTTAACAAAAGTTTTTGGCAATTATTCAACAAAGTTTAAATCATCAAAAGCCACGAAGAAAATCTAAGAAATCCGTGGAACCAAAAGTTCTTAAAAAAGAGAAGTTTTTGGCAGACCTCTATCCCTTAAAATTTTGATACACAACACATCAAATTCAAGCTTTTAGCGCCGATACCTTAAGACAACAACAAAGCCTTAGGTGACAAAAGATAAGAAAAACCACACTTCACAAACCGTGAAGAAAGAAAGAAAGTGGCATACATCAAAAACGACAATTCCACAAAGAGTGTCACAAAGAAGAATAGAGAAACAGGCAAGAAGAGTTGTGGAATGGTCTTGACAATCTCACCTAGAAAGAGTCATTAGCATCATTTCAACCACTTTAGAAGAATCATCGCCTAGTGTTCTAAGGAAAACATTTACCATACCCCACTCATTTGGCATCCACCTAAACCTTTGACACCACTAAACCACCATATACCTTATCATATCACCCAAAGAAGCCCTCTTGATTTATGCAAATTTACTACAAGATTGTGTAGATATGATTTGTATACAAGCCTATGACTGATTCCTGCACTTGGATTGACTTGAGTGCTACACCCATAAAAACTCACCCCCAAACATTGTCGAGAGTTGAGTGAACATTGTGAAGTATGTGAGACTATGCATAATTAAACTTCAAGTAGGCATGTTATGATTCATCATTGTCCCAAATGTGTTAGTAAGTTGTAACTCAACGGAGGTAGGCAATGTCCAAAGACGTCTGAATCACCTACTATTTTTATCAAAAAAACTTGCGAGATTGCTTGAGGACAAGTAATGTTTAAGTGTGAGGTTTATGATGTGCCATCAATTATATATATTTTTACTATATAATAACCCCCTAATTCTAAGTACCCTTATGACTTTGCTGTTGAAAACGCTAACTAAATCATTACTATTTAACAAATGCAGTTTTCTAAGGTCTTGGGATGAAAAGAAGTGAAAAACGACCGTAAACGAGGCAAAAATCTAAGATTCCAAGGAAACCAGCAAGTTGCTAGATAGCCACGGCCATGCACAACACCCAGGAGTACAAATTCAACAAGTCAACCCAAGAATGGTCAACAAAAGTCAACGAAGATCGGAGGCACAGCCGTGCATACCCATGCACGCCTGCGCACACCCATGCATGGATGAGAGAAAGATTGGAAGCTTTGAGAATAGATAAAAAGTACACCTTCTAGTCATGCACACCTATACGTCCAAAAAGTAAAAAAATTGATTCTAGATTCGACAAGAATGATAGTTGTTCAAGCCTTGTCAGGACACCTGTCCATGCACGACCGTGTATGCCCATGCAAGACCGTGCCCATAACTGAATATCCCGGGAGAGGCCGAAAAGGACAACCAACTATCAGGGCCATGTATTAGGCATGACGTGCCACCATAAGCACGACTGAGGATGGGTACCGAGCTCATCCCTATTCTAGACTAACTACAAATGAGGATGGGTATCATAACAATAAACAGTTGAGTAGGGGAAGCGTATCTTGGACGATACTTGATTTTTATCCAAAGCTATACTATACACGACGGGTTATCTACCCATTGTATGTATTTAGTTTAAATAAAAATCATTTTTATAAATTTAAAACTTGATGATCGTTTTCGCAAGTTATTAACTTAACGAACTTAAATGTACTCAGTATTATTAAATTAATACACCTAATTCACACGACATCAATCACGCGATTGCTTGATTCTAAACGCAACTATATTCGTTGTGAGCATAATGTGTTTATGAAACCATGTTGTAAGCGTATAGAAGACATGTTATGAAAGATAAAAAGTTTTCTTTTTTTCATTTTGTACTGATGATTTAACAAACCCCGCCAATTTAATTTAACAAGGCTTTATTGTATATCCATGTTGTGTCCTATACAAGTGACAGACTCATGAACAATAGAAACCTGGCCTAAATATAAACTTTGAAGTACTCTAACGATTATATCTAGAATATTCAAATTTGCAAATGTAATTAACTTGCACACTCATATATAATAGTGGGTTTCAATAATCATTTTTTTGGAGAGGAAACTTTTAGTGATGACGAAATAAATAAAAACTAAAGTAAATAATTTATTATAAATATATTTCATAAAAGAATAGTAGATTTCTGTGTCACTTGTATGTTGAAAATGTTACATGATCTACTCACCACAAGTCACAGAGAAAATCACCATACTCATGGTTTTCACTTATGTCGTCTATCTCATAGCCATGTGTACTACATGGAGACGAAAATGCCCCTGATGATACCATGTCCTCACAATCTAACGCATATGATATCACAGACATAGGTTCTGATGGAACTTGTGAGAGTTCCATGATCGGATCGTATGGGGTATGAGTATGATAATTAGATGACGAAACTTGTTCGTGTTTCAAAGAACCTAAAGAAGGACGATTCTCTTTAGGTTTAGGTGTATGTTTCACTGGCGGGAAACAAGTGCCAACTTTATTGTTCACCATAGGAGTATTTGTGCCAAAACTAATAAGGAACGAATTATCAGTGAGATCTAGATCTTCCATATATATTTGAGGAGCTCTTTGTAAATTGTTGCAAGTATGAAGTCCGTAGTATGTTATCTTGTAATTTGATGGCTTGCTATCAGTTTTTTGAACTTGCTTGGTTGCTTGACACCCTTGTTCAAATTTGTGACTACACCTGTAATAGTTCCTGCGCATATTACATCAAAACATATTTCTTATCAGTAATAGTAAAACTTTATGAAATGAAAAAAAGATTGCAACCTTTGTTAGATTTTAAATAGGAAAAAATCAATTAATACAGCAAGATTCGCTAAAAAAATTAAGTCGAATCCATAAATAGTACCTTTGGTGTTTTGAGTTGAGAATCGTTTTTTGACCGTACTTTCTCCAAGCATATCCGTCATCAATTAAAGTAGAGGTGATCTTTACAATCGTTGAAGCGCTTTTTCTACATATGTCCAAACAAAGTATTTATTAGCAGCTTGAAACACACATGATTTTTTGTCATTTACATGTATATCAAATGGTTGGTGATTGTTGAATTTGATAAAGATGAGTTATGAAAAGACAAAATTTCATCAAATCTTATCGACCTCACATCATATACACACATATTATGAGAGTATGGTGGATTAATGATAAGTTAAATACAATTTTATATGAAGAATACCTTCTATTGTAACATCCTCTTTTCGTTTTCACGGGTGTCACAATCCTATTGCTTTTATCGTAATCTTTTGCCTTTTGATCATTCCAACTGCATGGAGATCTTACATTATTAGTCGGATTATGAGGATTCCCGTTGAGGTTAGAAGAGTGATAGACCGAAAGGGCGTTATCAAACATCCCCATCATCTGCACCACCACACCGTTATCCGATTGGAGATCAAATTCAATCTTTTCCGGTCGACCGAGCATTTCTTGAAGCTTATCCACAAATACTTTTCCATTTCTAAGCTCTTGAAGGGCTTTGGTTCGCCTGCTTGGTAAGCTTTCCGGCCAAGAGAGGAAGGACTCCATGCTATATTTGGTATAATCTCAAGAGAACACCCCTATCAATAAATATAGCACAAAGATAATGTATATTCTATATAATTACTGATTAACAATTAATAAAACTTTAGTTTTTTAAGCAGGTAAGTGGTAAAGAAATTCTAGAAAAACTTAAGTGACGTAAGCAGGTTTTGTCATATGACGCATGCATGAGTAAAATGACTACATTAAGCCTTTGTTGCTTTTAGACTAAGGGGTATGGTGAGGCCAATCCCCACGAGGATGGGCCGCCACGTAGGCGTCACATCACCGGCTCGTGGGGGATGGGCCTCCTTCATAATTGAGGGGGATGGAGGATGGGGCTACCCCACCTCATTATTTTATAATTTTCTAAGTTTTACTTTCTTAACTTTATAAAAACTTTATAAAAATTAACAAATACAACATAAAACAACATAAATAAATTCATTTCATAACATAAAAAAAATTACATTTCCTAAAAAAAAAATACATTTCCGAAAAATAAAAAAAAGAGTAAATTACGTTTTTGGCCCCTATGGTTATATCACTTTTACTATATTAGCCCAAAATAAGAATTTTTAACATATATGCCCCCATGGTCTCTATAACTAACTATTTTGGCCCCTAAGTCTAGAGATTATGGGGGCCAAAATGGTTAGTTATAGAAACCATGGGGGCCAAAATGGTTAGACTTAGGGGCCAAAATGGTTAGTTATAAAGACCATGAGGGCAAATATGTTAAAAATTCTTATTTTGGGCTAATATAGTAAAAGTGATATAACCACAGGGGCCAAAAACGTAATTTACTTTAAAAAAAAATATTACATTTCCTAAAAAAAAAAAAAACTAAACTACTCGTCTTCGTCTTCTTCACCGTCCGCTACGTTAACGTTGTTCCAAATATGTTCTACCAAATCCTGTTGAAGGTTTATATGCGTGAAGTCGTTGGTTAGCGCGAACGAGTTTAAATCCTGTTGCGTCGGATCTACCGGGACAGTATTCCCGTAAGATGCATTCTCATCATACTCACAAATCGCCCGACCTTCGTCTTCAATAATCATGTTATGGAGCAAAATGCAAGCGTACATAATCAGGCGCAACCGCTTCGGTGTGAACGCACGTGCCGGTTGTTCAAGGACGGCCCATTTTTTTTTAAAACACCAAAACAACGTTCGATGTCTTTTCTTGCACCTTCTTGACGCTTGGCGAATTTTTTCCTTTTTTCGTCATCAGGATATGAAATAGTCTTGACAATTGTAGACCAAGACGGATATATTCCGTCAGCAAGATAATACCCGCGTCTATACTTAACCCCTGAAACTGTAAAACGGGTGTCCGGACCGATTCCATTAACGACATCGCTAAAGATCGTCGATTGGTACAGCACGTTGAGGTCGTTGAGTGAACCAGGGAGCCCAAAGAAAGAATGCCAGATCCACAAATCTTGTGACGCCACGGCCTCAAGTATTAAGGTTGGATAGCCGTGATCACCTCGCGTGTATTGGCCTCGCCACCCAGTCGGGCAGTTATGCCACGCCCAATGCATACAATCAATGCTACCAAGCATTCCCGGAAACCCGTGCCTTGCTTCATGAGCTTGGTACAACTGTTGAACATCATACGCGTTTGGTTTCCGCAAATATTTTTTGCTATACAGTTTCACCACATTATGGCAAAACCGATACAAACATTCCCGCGCGGTTCTTGCCGACATCTGTAAGTACTCGTCCAACGCGTCGGCCACTGTCCCGTACGCCAGTTGGCGAATGGCCGCAGTAAACTTTTGTAACGTGGTGAACCCTTCATAATTCCGAGCATCGGGTCGTTGAGTGAAAAACGGGTCTAGCCCCGCCAAATCATCAGCAATCCGTGTGAATAAACGGCGACTCATTCGGAACCTTCGTTTGAAAGTGTCGGCGTTGTAAAGGGGTGCATCCGAAAAATAATCGTTAACCAATTTCTCGTGCGCTCCTTCGCGGTCTCTGTTAACCTGTATTCGTCTGGTAATAACGTTTTCTTCCTCTTCCTCTTCCTCTGCCAAAAGAATCTGCGCCGCCTTTACCACAGCGTTTGCGAAAAACATCTCCTCTTCATCCGAAGAAGAGCCGGACCACCAAGGATTAGATGCCATTGTGGATGAAGATATATTTTTTTATAAAAGATTGATATAAAAATGGGAGTGTTTTTTTTATAAAAATGGATGAGAATGGGAGAAGAATGGGTGAAATATTGAAGAAATGGTATAAAGAATGGGTATATATTTAAATTGAAAAAGGTTTTTTTTTTTATTAATCTAGCCGTTAGTATAACGGCTATATGGTTCAAAAGTGGCACGGCGAGACCGGCTTTGGGCCGCTGGTGAGGACGGGTGGGATGGAGGGGGGCGTTGTGGGGGACCGGCGCCGGTCCTAGCCGGGCCTCAGCCGGCCCCCATACCTTCTAGTCTTACATATGCTTATACAAACGCTTACTGTTAAGGGACAAGACTGTCCAATGAAATATTTTGGAGATGTGAACAAAAATATACTGATTTTTAAAATTAATAAAAGAAAAATAACACATGTTATGAGAAACAGATTTAAAAGTATTCCTAGTTTGTTTATATCTTAGAGGGAAACTTCGTTGTTGGTTAACTTTGTAAAGTGTAAACAGATTAAGGTACACATTATCTATGTTCAGTCATAACACATTTAATATTTAGAGTGGAAGGGTTTTACTATTTAAACATTATCTATGTAAACAGATTAAGTTTTTACTTATTAACTATTTCTTAAACGATTATTTTACTTTTTTATTAGATAAACAAGAAAATATAATGCATCTTTAAACCCCTCTTCAGGCGAAAGGCGACACTTTCCTTTGTTCTCCGCCCCCAATAACGGCCACTCTCTTATTTGGAGAATCTTTTTCTATTCGCGAACATTGTGACTTGTACCCCTACAATCTCCACAAAGACCTCTTTTTAGCTCGCATTCACTTTACTCCCATGTAGTTAGAGCAAGAGGAAATCAGACGTCCATATGTCATTGGATCTACGATAATATTGGCACCATAAAGAAGAAGGAATGAACACAAAAAAGACGACATATCTAAGGCAATAGCGGTGGTGACAAGAGGGACAACGACAAATCTATCGTTTTTTTCTCACAAAGAAGATGCAAATGAGTGTGGTAGGGGTTGGAATTCTTCTAATATATTTTTTTTTCAAAGTTTAAAAATACTAAATTTCCCTCATGTGTCTTGCATGTGACTCACTTGAAGGCAAACCTAGTAACTAAGGGGCTGTTTGGTAGCCTCTTAATGACCATTCAGATGCTACCTCTTAATGGTTTAAAATCTCTGAATGAATAAGAGGTAACCTCAAGTCTGAATGGTTAAGAGGTAACCTCTGAATGGTAAATCATCACATGTCACATTCTTCTACCTTCTCATTGGTAAAATTCTTAATGGTTCCATTAAGAGGTAGCCTCTTAATGACCATTCAGAGGCTACCAAACAGCCCCTAAGGTGTGAGGTCGGGACACCATAATTTTTTTCATTCTACATGTTATGTATAGTACTTCTTTCAACTGACCCTAGAGATCTTTTAATGCTAACCACCGATTTTGAACGATGACCCCTATGAGAAAAATAGGACACCTATTATCAAATATTTTTTATATCATTTAATCCATAAAAAGATAAGATATGCGACAGTTGTTATTAATAACAAGTCTAATATATATTACCGGTTACAAGAGGCCATTTTTACTAAATATTATGAGTTGAAAATCTTACACAAAGCCCATTTTAGCGATTACCCATTTAGCTTTTCTAAATTCTCATTTACTCTCAGGGTAACGTTTGGTATAAAGGAATAAAAAATGGAATGGAATGGATCATATAGTAATGGAATGGAACATTCCAAATGAATATAACTCTTTCTAAATATAACAATTTTCATTACTTGGAAAGTGGGTGTTTTTTTTTTCATTTCTTCAAGGAATGGAAAGATATATTATTATTATTATTATTATTATTATTATTATTATTATTATTATTATTATTATTATTATTATTATTATTATTACATTTATATGAATACTAATCTATTCATCCTAAGGCTGGAGGGTGTGGTATAAAGCCCTCACGCCACATCAGTGACATGTCACATAGGGGGCTTTAAATTCACTCCCTTTAACTTGCGTTCAATGGTTTAAGCCTCTTTAAAGCCCCCAATTAAACAAAATACAAAAAAATAAATAAATAAAGAGAAGAGATTTGATTGGTTGAAATGAATGGGCCCCACCTTCTTTCCCCTCTAACAAGCGTTACTGCAATGAAGCCCTCCCCATAGCGCCCCCTGGCGCCCAGGGGTGGCTATGGGGCGCTATAGGGCGTTAACGATGGTGATGTTGCGGGGGGCTTTATACCACAACCCCTGGCCTAATAAAGATCGTAACTAGGATGGCACATAACACTCTTCTAGCCTCCATTTCACACATGACATTTTTTAGGCTATATTTGACACATGACACTATTATGGATGTTTTCCCAATCAAATGAAAGCCATTACAATTTTCGGATAAAAAAGCGGACCCGTTTTACATATACGTGTCAAATTTGAAGTCGGTATAAAAGCCATATAAACCCGGACCATCTTCACTTTTCATATCGCAAACTAGGGTTTCACAATATTCTCTCTTGCGTTCTTCTCAGCAGATCATCAAGGATCTTCAAATCAAGGTTAGATTACGGATACTTTCAATTAGACATCAAGATTTTGTCATTATTTAACATTCAATCTTCGCTTTAATAGTTTATTGATTTGATTTCCGTTCGTTGTCACCTAAGGTTTCTTGATCTTGGATTTGTTATATTTCTGATAATCAAATGTTGTCCACACCAAGGTATGATTCCGTTATTTCTCTATTATTTAGATTTTGAGGTTCATATACTTTAGGCGATGAATCTGAATTTAATTGAAGCATTACATGGTTCAGATCTAAAAAAACAGGGTAGCCGGAGAAGACGATGGTCAAAAGGGTTCATCCAGATTTGATTTTCTGCGGCGGTTTAGGGTTCGGTTCACCTGATGACGGAGAACGTTGGTTTGGCGGCGGCTAGGGTTCTGCTGTTTACATTCAGTAAGTGTCTGTAAATAGTTCAAGAACAGGTTCATTCATTAACGAACGAACACAAATAAGGCCATGTTTGTGTTCGTTGGGTTCGCTTTCAATCCTAGATAAATGTATAGTAAGGAAGGTTGGGTTCAATATGGAACTAGGGAACCACTATTTTACATATAAAAAAAATCATTAATAATCATTTTTACATAATTTCTTCGGAGTTTTTTCATATAAATACATGTAGAAGCCGTCCAACTAAAAAAATATTTTTTAAGCTTTTCTTATTAAAACGGCTTTTGCATATGTTTATATACAAAAGTTTCAAAAAAGATTAGGTAAGAACAAACGTTTTACAAGTAAAAATGAATTTTGGGGATTTTCTATATGGTTCCTTAGTTCCCCACTATTTTATGATTCTCCATTAAACCTCACACTAGTAAGGAATATTGGTGTACGATAGAGGAAAATATAGAGAGAAAGACGAGTGTGGGTAAGAACACGGTTATAAAACCTATCATATAACACAAATTTTATAAAATGTCATACCTTGAATCCTGGGCGCTTAACTTTTGTTGGATTTACATATCACACAACAAAATATCTAAAAACAATATTTCAGAATTTCATTTACACATTTAAACTTTACAAAAGTACTGTCATAGGCAGATGGTCCAGAGCATGATATCTCTTTCTGAAACATGTACTAAACGTCAACAAAACTGTTATAGAAAATGTGTATCAGAATAAAAATTAATATCACTCGTAACTCAATAACAAATAATTATTAGTGATATCAACTTACCACGACTTAATCAGATAATTAACATGCCCATCACATTACATATGAAAGGAAACATTATCACATATGGAAGTTTGCTACCTTAATCAATCCCGGCCATATCATGTTTTTTTTCAAACATTTCCTTTTAAAGAAACATAAAAACCATTAACCTTTACAGAACATTTTTCATAAACACCAGTTATACCATTAAACCCTTGGTACATTTCATGGCTAAACAAGCACATACACAACCCATCACATGGCCACCACTCTTATTGTGTATTAGTCACTGAATCCTTTTGTGTTATGTTGGCTCATCAACTTTTTTCAACATATATCACTTTCAACCCCCCCCCCCCCCCCTCCGAACCGTAATGATCCATCATGGCATCATATAACCCTTGTGATATCCCATGTCAACCCAACAACATTCAAGTGGTCTAATCACCCAACTTGTGTTCCATTGGAAACATCTGAACATTTACTCATCTCGTGCTCGATGCAGTGGCGGACCCAGGAATTTTTCCATGGGGGTGCGGAACATTTCTAAAAATTTTAGGACCCTAGGTATATAAGTAAAAAAATCGGTTCGTATCGGGTCGTGTCGGGTCGGGTCATGTAAAAGAAAAGAAACCACGTCATAACGTCCATACTCATGGTTCCTATCACAAACAACTTGATCCATAAGTTCATCGCTCCATAACATAATGTTTCAATTTTAATTTTCAACCCTAGAAATCGTGTGTAATCACCCTAAAAATCATCTAAACAACCATAAACAACGTCAAAACACATGAAATTTCAAACCTATTTAAGAATTTTGTTACCCTTTGGTGTCTGACGGCGGTGGTTCGTGGCTGCTGATGACGAGCTGTTGTGGTTGCTGTTGTGTTCGATGATCGCTGGCAGGAGACGACCCAAGAGAGGGAGGCCGGGAGGAATTCTAAGGGACTATTGGGCTTATTTTAATTATTATAGTTTGAACTTAGGTTGAGTTTGGTTAATGGGCTAGTAATTAGTGGGCTAATTATGTTTAATGAAATAGTGGGTTAAGGTATTGGGTATTTGGGTTAAGTTGGGTAGTATAAGTTTATATAATTTAGGTAGTTTTTTTTTTAATTAGAGTTTACTAAAAAAAATTAAAATATAAATCGATAACATTTTTTTACCTAAGGTGTGTGAACGAAAAATTCCAAGGGGTGCGGATGAAAAAATTCAAGGGGTGCAGACGAAAAAATCCAAGGGGTGCGGACGGGATTTTCAACGGAAAATAGCACTAAATTTTTTTATTCCCGGGGGTGCGCCCGCCCACCTTGGGCTAGGGGTAAGTCCGCCCCTGGCTCGATGGCTAACTTGACGTCAACCTAAATATGTCTTTTCCGATAGAGGCTTCCTTGAGTATCACACAAAACTACTGGGTGATGATACCAAAAATAAGCAAATACATGGGAGTCGTTGATGCCTTTGAGAATAAGAAACAATAGATCTTCTCCAATAACCTCCCCTTGTCCATAAGATCATTGCAAATGTTAAAACCCGTAATTAGTTTCTTATGGGTAAAGTTTGTATCTCTTTATTGTATGTATTTCTGTATTGATAGCACCTTGCTAGAGGCTTGTATTAGTGCAACTGTGTTTTTATTTTATATTATATATACAAGTCTAACTTTACACCTCCAATCTAAAAACTTCTGTTGCCACTTAGGTTATAGCCTAGTGGTCAAGAAAAATTATCTCTTGTAAGGAGACAAAGGTTTAATCTTTAAGAGGTGTAAGTATTTAAGGGGAAAAAATAGTTTAAAAAAAAAAAGCTTCTCTGTTCCAAAATAAATGTTCACTGTTCTATCTCAACCACTAATTGTATTAACTGCATATTTAAGAAAAAAAAATTGTTTGCATTTATTGTTTCTCATGCTTCTCTACCCTCTAGTTGTATAAACTTGTATATTTTTGTAAAGCTAGTTGCATTTTGTAGGTGTAAAATTAACTTTTAACTATAATACAATATATTAAAAACATGACCAACTATATATTCTTTTATATAAGACAAAACGACAGATTATATATTCTTCTGTGCAAGACAAAAGAAAAGGGACATAATGCAGAGTCAAACAAATGATCAATAACCTTCTCCCATTTGTTAGATTTTCATTAAGCCGTGTGAAGAATAAATGTCCCAAGAATTATTTCCAACTTCCAAGCCATCCTTTTTCCTTGATTGAGTTAATCCTATGTCATTGATCGAAACTGAAAATTGGATTCTAGTCATTTTAAAACTTAAAATCTTGAAATTAAGAATTAAACGCGTATGTATTTGTTGTTTGTAGTCAAGTCATTACACCTGTCTTATATATAAATATAATATAGTTGACCCTAGGGAACACTAAGCAAACGACATCTGGGCTTGATGATCTTTACTCTCATCTTGAAAGTTTTTTCACACAATTTGTTTGTAGTTTATTTGTGTTTGATTTGCATATTAGGCCATGGGGTGTACTCTAACATCTAGAGTGTTAACAATGACATGGCATGTTAACTAACATTGCAAACCACTCACTCCTTGTGTTAAAGTGCATTAAATGAGTTGTGTGTTAACATGTTAACCCAATGTTAAGAGCTTAAATTAATTAGTATTTTCTTTTTTAGACAAAACTCAATGTTAAAATGCATTAAATGAGTTATGTGTTAACATGTTAAACAATTTCCTTAAAGTGAGACAAAGTGAAATGATGAAAAAAAGTTGATGTGTCACTTAGGTGGAGTTAAGTTAGGTTAAAGTATACCCAAAGGCCTTAGTTTTTGTTTAGAACTGTCTATACTTTCAAAATATTAAACTTCATAAATGTTTTAAATTTATGGAACATGCTTAAATTATCATCAGGAAGAATTAATTATGTTTTTCATTCCGTTGGTTTAGTGAAATTCTCGGTTAGTTTCAGTCCATATACTTTTCTTTTTTGTTTGTGACACATGAAACTTGATAAATGTTTAAACTATATGGAACATGCCTAAATAATCATCTTTAGTTGAAGAGTTAATTAAGTTTTTCATTCCTTTGCTTTGGTGAAATTCTCGGTCTCAGTCTATATACTTTTCTTGTTTGCTTGCGACAACATGTGGTTTCCGTTTTTTTGCTTTAGTTCGGGAGAGTAACACTGTTTATCTATGATGTTATAAGCAAATGGTATAAACGGCAGTCTACACCTAAGAGTAACAATGTAATCAGTGGCGAAGCTTGAGATTTCCGACGAGTGGTCGAAAACGTATATACCCAAAAGTTTCTATAGAACCAGGAGTTCGAAAACGTATATACCCAAAAATTTCTTTACAAAAGCTACATACATAACACTAATGAGTGAAAAGTTCGGGGGGTCGGGCACCCCCCCTTCTAACCTTCGCCCCTGAATGTAATTTACGTGAATTAATATAACGTAAAATAAAATCTAAAAATAAACTACAACCCCTGGTTTGCAAGTCAGAACACGAATAATAATCCGCTTGTGAATCTGATATGCACCTTTGAGAATCTCTGAGAAAGGAGAGCAACAATAATAATCCGATTGTGAATCCAATCTGCACCTTTTGAGAGAAGCTTCGAATACTGATTGTGAAGCTGCATGGCATGGAGTTTTAGAGAGGAAAGATTGAGAGAGTAATGGGGCAACAAAAAGAGGGAGATGAAAAATAGATTTTATATATTTACTGTTTTTATTAATATTTAGGTAATCTTAAAATTTTCTACTTATTTTTTAATGAAGACTTCTATCTTCGTCACTAGTGTTTTACCAACAGTAGTAGGATTGGGTTAGGGCCGGCCCAATGGTCTTACGACCATTGTTGCAGAAATCGGTCTAGGCGGCCGATTAATCGGCGCCTAGGCGCTAGTCGGCTACTAATCGTCTAATTTTGAGCAAATCGGCCAATTAATCGGTCCAGGTCAAAATCGGTCCTAGTCGGTCAAAAGTCGGTCCTAGTCGGTCAAAAGTCGGTCAAGTCGGACTAATCGGACCATGGGTTTTTAGGTCAAAATCGGTCCTGGTCGGTAAAAATCGGTCCTGGTCGGTAAAAATCGGTCCTAGTCGGTCTACTTGGTCAAAAGTTGGTTAATTTTTGAATTTTTATGTGAATTTTCAAGTATTTATGTGAATTTTGAAGTATTATTTTTATATTATTGTGTATATATATATAAATTTGAAAAATTACATATATAAATTCCCATTCCGATTAATCCCGATTAATCCCTAGGCGGTACCTCACCGCCCGACTAGCGCCTAGCGCCTTCTACAACATTGCTTACGACCCTAGGCCCAGGCCTAGGGCAACCAGATTTGAAGGGCCACCATTTTTCTAATAGGGTTTCCTTATACTAGGCCCATTGCCCAAATCTAATTGTACGTGATATGTTGCTGACAAGTGATAACACAAACGTGAAAATCAAAAGCGCGTGGAGAGAATCTCGATGTTAGGGCATGAAGAACGCTGACGACGGCTAGTATCAGAGAACAGAGAAGTCGTTTGGGTTTCCTATATGGAGTCAAGCAATCACAGCAACGATAATCATGGCATCCCAATTTCAATCAGTAGCGATAATCATGGCAGGTAACATCTAACAACAGTCGATTTTTCACTCTTTTTATATGAATTGAAAGTATGAAATTGAACACATTGGCAACTTCGATTTGGTGAAATCAGTTTGATTTTTGAAATCAGTTTCTGATTCGAAATAAGTTTTGTGATTTGTAGTCCTCTGATTCAGTTTTGCAATTTAGTTTTGTGGCTGGCCAGTGGCTTGGAACCTGGAGGCTGGAACACATCGGCAGTTTGGCACTTGACACCTTTTTTCGAATTAATTTTGTGGCTCTCACTCACGTTAGACATCCTCATTTGTTGATTTTAAGTTGTTAGGGAATTAGGGCTTATTTGTTGATTTCAATTTGTTGTTAGGCATTTAGGGCTTATTTTATTATTTTAATTTGTTGTTTAGCGCTCATTGTTAATCTCTATAATAGATTTATATTTTAGCAATGTCGAATCGAATCCGAAATTTTGAATCCGGTTATGCAAAAAGGAAAAATAAATTTTAACTTGATTATGTCAACCGAAAAAGACTTTTTAAAATAACTTGATTATGATAATTTCATCAAACACTTTGCCTCAATTGAAGCTAGAAAAATAAATTTTATTTAAACATATACTATATCTATAGAAAACATGTGATTTTCAAAACAAAAATAAATTAACTACGCCAATTATAAACTTTTTAGTTTATAATTGTTGGTCCCAAGCCCGGGTAAAGGAGGAGGGTTTTGTTACTAAATATGTTCAAAAGAAAAATTTTATAAAAGGGCCTCCACTTCGTAGTTCGCTTAGGGCCTCCAAAAACGTAGGAACGGCCCTGGATTGGGTGAGAAATTAAACACATACACGGATCCACAAGTAAAAGAAAAGTGTCGTGTTCCATCACCTAAGTGACATTTTGGGTTATTTGAAAATCAATAAACGCGTGGATTTTCAATAGAGCCAGAATGTCCTCGGTTGCTAATGAAGAGGATATCAAGACTTTGTTGTCTGTCTAGATTTACAATAGGTCAAAACACAAAGATATCGATTGGAACATGTGGTTGAAGTCGCCGCTGCCATTTGCCCACGTTGCCATGATCATATGCATTAACTAAAACTATCAAAATGTATACGTGGGGACTTGCAATTTATTTTAATTATGCATAGTGCTAGTTTGTTATTTTCCTACAAATTAGTAGTAGTGGGTATATTAGTGGGTAAGTTATTTTACTTGTTTGTAATGTTAAAAATAGCAAAGTATGTTTAGTATTTGAGGATACGAATGAAAAATATTAAAGAGAGTTATCTCAAATTTTGTTTCTTTCTAATTTCTTTTGAGGTTAATCCACTCAACGGATTATTTATCCCAAATCCGATTGGTTCATATTAATTGGTATCAGAGCGGTCTTGATCCACTCTTATGGACGCTCAAGAATGGAACGAGTCGTTGGCTCGAATTGAGTCGATGATTGTTGAGATCATTAATTTTCTCAAGAACCGAACTCGATTGCCACCACTCGCCTCGCCACCCGCTGTCCCCGCCACCGCACCACATGTTCTGTCACCCGCATCTACAACTACAAGTTAAACAAGTCCTATAATAACTCCTCCTATTTTTACAACCATTTCCTTCCCACGCCAAAAAGCCTCTGTACCAACCCAACATATGAACAACAAACTTGTTCCAAAACCAGCCTTCAAACGAACCCCTTCAACAACACTCGTACGAATACCTAAAACCACACCATCTCCCGAACACTTTGCACCCTCTCAACACCCTAATTCAAAATTACAGACCAGACAGAACACCGCTTCGACTCATGTCATCAGTCCGCCAATGCTAAAAACACATCTGGAACTCGCAAAAGGACAACAAAACATCAAGAGAAGGCGTAGCTGAGGAACGCGAGTGGCGCCCCCGTGGCGTTTTGCTAGTACTTATCCGAATGCTAATGGAAAAACCGAGTGGCGCCCCCCTTGGTGCATCCCGGAGACCTGTCCGTATTTCATCCTTGAGGACAAGGATGTTTTGAGGGGGATGGATTGTTGTGTGCCATTTGCCCACGTTGCCATGATCATATGCATTAACTAAAACTATCAAAATGTATACGTGGGGACTTTCAATTTATTTTAATTATGCATAGTGCTAGTTGTTATTTTCTTACAAATTAGTAGTAGTGGGTTAGTTATTTTACTTGTAATGTTATAAATAGCAAAGTATGTTTAGTATTTGAGGATATGAATGAAAAATATTAAAGAGAGTTATCTCAAATCTTGTTTCTTCCTAATTTCTTTTGAGGTTAATCCACTCAACGGATTATTTATCCCAAATCCAATTGGTTCATATTAATAATGATGTGTGCCTCTTGCCCACGTCATCATCGTACCCAATATCTATTGCATTTGCACGTTTTTATTTAGATATTTATTTAATAGTTATGTTCATGAATTAGTGGGTTAGTTGTTTTTATCATGTTTCCCTTTAATCTAGGAAGGAAGTGGGTTGTTACCCCATGATCTCCATGTAAGTCTGCATGCATGTTTGTGACCCTATATAGGGAGTGCTTTGTTTTAATGAAAACATATCAGAAAAATTGGTTCATAAATTTCTCTCTAAGTTCTTATCTGGCTTCTCATCTTATTTTCTTTGGTTCAAGTTTGGAACCACATCAGTGGTATCAGAGCTGTCATGATCCCCCAAGACCATGGTTGCTCACACTCTATCCGAAATCGAGTTCTATCAATGGATGAATGAATCCCTTGTGAGACTCATATCTCAGTTGCAAACCCTCTTCAACGAGTTCCGATCGTTCCGTACCACGTGGGAAGCTCAATATCCGACACTCCCACTACTTGTTTGCGCCACTACACCACCCGTACCACCCACTTCTACCGCCACACCACCAAAACCCGCCCCATCGACCCCAAAACCATCTCCACCTCCTCCGGTTTCGAAAACAAACCCCGTGCTTTGTCGGCTATCATCCAATGTTTCACATTCATACTTTGTTGTTATCTCCGCCTACTCCGGCAACATGGAGGTTCAAAAAAATCAAACAATTTCCACACCACAATTGCTTGCTTCTTTGGTCAAATCACCAGAATGTATCAAGTCTTTTGTGTCAAAAACATATAGCTTCCAATTTGGAAAAAACTTCATGTTTAGTTTTCTTCAAAAATTCCTCCTTCACCGTTTCTCAAGTCAATTACATGCACAACGGACTCCGCACTTTTGCTTGCATTTACAAGGTCAAATTCTGTTTTGTGGGATACTTCACTTTAGAGTTGGAACAGATTGCCACTAAAGCGGGATTAACTGAACAACGTGAGTGGCGGCCACTGTGGCGTTTGATGGAAAATTGAAATGGCTGCATATGCTATCGTACAAGTCGAGTGGCGTCCGCCGTGGTTTCCACCAAGTCGTGTCTGGAGTTTCGCCTTGCGGACAAGTCGAGTTCGAGCGGGGTGAAATGATGTGTGCCTATTGCCCACGTCATCATCGTACCCAATATCTATTGCATTTACACGCTTTTATTTAGATATTTATTTAATAGTTATGTTCATGAATTAGTGGGTTAGTTGTTTTTATCATGTTTCCCTTTAATCTAGGAAGGAAGTGGGTTGTTACCCCATGATCTCCATGTAAGTCTGCATGCATGTTTGTGACCCTGTATAAGGAGTGCTTTGTTTTAATGGAAACATATCAGAAAAATTGGTTCATAAATTTCTCTCTAAGTTATTATCTGGCTTCTCATCTTATTTTATTTGGTTCAAGTTTGGAACCACATCATTGTCATGTCTCTAGTCTTGTTCTTTCTTTTTCGGCTGTGTACTTAGGTTGTTCCCAGTATGTTGCTAGGTTCAGTCTTTCTTTTTTAATATATTGTATGCTTTCCTTTCAAAAACAAAAATACAGATATCCACAAACATATGCATAACTATCACAACCCCCGACCCCACCGTAGGTGGGAGCCGTGAGCGGTACCGGTGTTTATTAAACTTTCGCAGCGGAATTTTCATCGGGACCAGGTGTTAGGAAAAATATCAGAGTTTTCAAAACACCGTAGTTTTCATTTCATAAATTGGGGGAAGAAACCCATATTTAAAAAAAGAGTTTTTCACAGGGATCAACCGTTGATAACAAAACACGTTTTATTCAGGTTACATAGTCACTTATTTAAGCTTGGAGTGCATCATAGCACTTTTACTTTTCTTCACAGTAAATTACCTGAAATGCAATTTAAAAACATTTGATCAACGAAAAAGCGAAAAATACTGATGAGTTCACTCTTTTGTATAAAAGGCAGATTCCTTATAAATACAACATTAAGGGTTTTTATATTTGTTTTTATCTTACGAAATTACTATCGGCTATCCCGTTGTCCAATAGCAAAGAAACCATTTTAATAGTATTTGTCACTCGGTGGCACTTCCTGTGACTGTGGTTATATCACTCATTGACTAACCAGTTATCCAATAGTGATGCATAACAAGTAATGTATACAAAACCCCACATACTAACAGTAGTTTCCCAGTAAGAATACAAAGACTTAATCACTGTAATATAAGTAACAATTGGAAAACATTTAGGGTTTTGAAAGCAATTGTTAAAAAGAGAATGATTCACTTTGCAGATTTAATGTTTTTAGTAATAGCCTTCTAGTCTAAGTCTTGGGTTCCTAATTAAACACACAATGCAACATGTATTAGTGTATTATACCAATTCAAACTTTAACGATAATCACGAGATCAAAACCACAACGTAGATGAAAAGTATAGCCTTATTCAGGCAGCACTTTAACATCCGTTGATTTGGTTTCAAATCAATTGGACAGGGTATCGTACCAGTTATCCGGGTTAGCATGCTGATTACGGAGCAGAGTTTTAGGGGTTTAGGGGCTTTGGGTATCATAACAGTACTTCTAGAGAGAAAGAAAAGAAATGAACACTTTGAAATGTCCAATTCTCGTCCATTTAGCTGCATTTCGACCTAGTCGCGTCACACGACTAGTTTCCTTATTCACCTTCGCGTAACGCGAAGGGTTAGTCTAGCGCATATGTGGCATGAGTCACCACGTAGGCCTGCCACGTGGCGGCACATGTCTCCAGTCAAAGAAATGAGGCACCGTGTCACACGACCGCCTTCTGCCATTGTCGTCGTGTAGCGCGACGAGACCCAAGACTGGGTTTTCTCATTTTTCGTGCTGGTTTTTTGTCGTGAGTGTTCAGGGTTTCAATTATGATTTGTTATGAGGCCTTTTCGAGGGTTGTTATAATAATGCTCGTTACCCTCCCCCCCCCCCCCCTTATGGCACCTCGATAACGCCCTTGCGGTGTAGTGTTTAGCGCCCAAATGGGTGCCATACCGCTACGCGTAGTCTAAGAACTTAAATTGCAAGAATTTGAAGCCACATAGTGTCGTATAAAACAAGGACTAAACCGCAATTAACTTTTGAATGACATTTTATTGTTATACGCAAGGAAAGAAATGAAACACAAATCACTTAGGTAACACTAGTAACTTGAATCAAAATGTTACAAACATGACAAATCTTTTTATTGCTCCATGATTTTTTCTTTTCGAATGACTGTTCTCATCAAACACAAACATTCCTACATCAAGAAAGTATAGGAGCTGCTCAATACAACAACAATAAGAAAGAAATCTTACAAAATAAATGTTCTCTACCTATCCTTATCAAGATCCACATTTCTACTTCTATTTCTAATCCACAAAAAGCATACAACTTTCACCTCATCAATGATTTTCACCATTTTGAGCAGGGATATCTGAAAAGATGAGATTGTTTCGTGCCTTCCAAATACTCCATCACACCACGAGAATAATGGTTTGAATAGCTTTCTTCTTGTGTTTTAATGGAATGCTTGGGCTCCTATAAGGGTTAATGTTTTTGGTTGGCGGGCGCTTCTTAGTGGATTGCCAACTTTGGACGTCCTTATTAAAAGGGGTACAATGTCCGGCCCAAACAGATGTTATTTATGTGAAGCGGATACCAAGACGGTGGACCATATTCTTTCGAATTGTCTGGTGGCTTGTATGATCTAGAAAAGCATTTACTCACGGTGTAGTATTCCTCGATTCGATGTGGCTTGCTTCAATGATCGAATGAGTGTGCACAAGAGTATTTCAAGGATTCACACAGACTAACATGGGCCGCTAAACATTTTTTTTTCACAAATACCATAGAAAATATGCCATCGTCTTCTTTCGTCCATATCCAGCTATCATGAAACTGGGAAGAGGTCCATAATGAGATTAAAAAGTTCCGCCACCTCCTCGCCTTCACTATTGGGTTTTTTCAATTCCAACAAAGAGCTTTAGAACCATTATTAATGACACACCTCTCTCCCACCATTCATCTTTTGTTAGCCTCACTTTTGAACAAGTTTGAGCAAACAACTTGAAGTGGGTTTATCGTGTAACCAGGTATCCATCCAGAATCAGATGGTTTGACCATTCCCCAACATTGCTTTGATGGCACTTGAAAGTGATACATTTGAATAAGCAAGAAAGTTCTCCAACTTAGCAATGGTTACCCAAGTCCGGTTTAGACTCTTATTATTGCTGGAAATTAGGCATTCTTCAATATAATCAAACAATGGATTTCATAAGTAAAAACTTTTGATTAAACTTGAAATTATATAAACCTTAAACTATAGTTCCTATTTATACTAAACAACCCATTGGAGAACAAATAACATACTCCAATAAAAAAACCAAATAAAATAAAACTAGTATAAATCCTAAATCTTTCTACTAAAATAAACTAAACCATTTAGCATCCTTCAACTTTTGAGTATTGACAAGATTTGTTCCAACAATCACCCCCTAATCTTGTCAAGTTCCTCTTGGTCTTGAATACCAAGTAAAGCCCGAAGTTCTTCCACCTTGATACTCGGTCTCTTGTGTTCGCTTTGCATCAACACCCTTGCTACAACCGACACAACATCACACCCTCTGTTTTCTGACTCCTTTGGCATCACACCCAAAACTTGTCCAAACACTTGAATCATCAACCACAAACAAGGCAACATCCTTTCTCTTCCACCTTGATCGAACCCGCTATTACACCACCGTTAAAGGTTGTTGTTGACATGATCTAACACTGCACTACACCTAGGTTTTCTCCTTTGATCAAGCCTGCAATCACTACTCCTTGATTGCTACGGTCTTGTTTTTGTTGATCACAACCTCGATCACTACAACCTGTTGAGGCCATTTGATCAACGAACCCTCTTGCACATGCCTTCTTGCTTGCAACAACCTTTTTTGCATTCCCTTTAATTCCCCTTATTCCTTAACAGTGTTTATATTCCATAGCCGATGATAAACCTTCCAAATTGATAAACTACTATCATACTAGTTGTTGGAAATTAGGCCTTCTTCAATATAATCAAATAATTGATTTAACAAGAAGAAACTCTTTGATTAACATTTAAGCTACATAAATCCTATTTTGTTAGCATTCTTTAACTATTAAGGTTTTTTTTTTTTTTTTTAAAGTAGATTAGTTCCAATAGTTATAAGGGATAGCCATCCACACCCTAGGGGCCTAGGGATATAATGCACGGCCGGCATCAATACTCCTCCATAATGTCATGGGGTTAGTTTTCGACCCCCGTGTGGCGTCCCCAAGTCCCCGGGGACAAGCCAATCCATCCCGCTTCTTTGTGTGGCTCACTGGTTTCGTCCTGCCTTGGACTCATCAGCAGAGCGGCGCCAGCTCTCGACCAGTGGTGCGTTCGTCGTTTGCACGACTAGGCACGTACACCTCTTCATTGACACTGACTCCGTCCCCTGATAAAGTCCATGACTAGCCAGTAACCCAAGCGTTCAAGCACAGCCCACAACATCGCGATCTTCAAACATTTGGCCCGTGACACTCTCCCACCACCATTTCATGCACGTCCTCGTGCATGCTCGCCGTCCCATACCAGCTCGCATACTTGACAATGCATGATCCCCCTTATGTTGAGCATGATTCACTTTGGGAGGGCAGGACACCCGAAAGCACAGCAACAATGATCTTCTGTCGTGCATGTTCAATATAGTACGTCAGTTTTGGTATAAGTGGCGCTGACGTCCGCCGCATCGGATTAGGTGCCGATGATTCACCTTGTTTCAGGAATACGGGGACCTGAATAGTTGCAGCAGCTTTCACAAAACTTCCTTTTTACGGCGCTGCTTGAACCGTAGATTTTTTAACATAACACGGAGGGCTTCACTGCAACTATACTTGAGCGGCTCTCACGATCCCATACTCGCGGAGTACAAAGACCTTTGCCGAAGCAAACCCATATTTGGTCTTCTCCCACCACCATTACGCAACCATACTCTAAATATTAAGCTCATTTGGTTAAGAGTCACGTTCCAACGTATCCGAGAATCGTTCTGCTCTGATACCAAGTTGTCACGAAGTAAACTTTTGACTCACGTGTAGCAACTTAGACTTGATCTAAGTTAAGCTATGTGCCCCAACGATGTAGTGTTTTGAGTGATTCAAGTGATGGTTGCAAGTTGTGTATACAAAGAAACAACTTTGTATTGATTACAAGAAGATTTACAAGAGTGGGTTACAAGTACAAGTATGTAAACTTGCTATGATGTTGGGTGATCTCCAAATGAGACCCCTTTCACCTATTTATACTAGCTAACTACTAGTTCTAGGGAATTCTCTAACTAGAGAATTCTATACAAAATATCTTGGATTTTTATGGGCTACATTCTAGAATGTTCTTTCAAAATATCCATGCTTTCTAAGTGATTTCATGGTCTTTCTAGAGGATTCTTAGATGCGGAAATATCAGCCCTTTCTAGATCTTTGAAGGCTGATCTAGAACCTTCCAATGGTGCCAAATCATTCCAGCAACTTGTAGGCTGTTCCGGAAACTTCCGGGCAGCCCTAGACACCTCTTTAGTGTTCCGGAATCTTCCGGAACTCGCGAAAAAAGTTTTGTATTTAGGCGGATCGTGACATTCTCCCCCACCTAAATTCACGACGTCCTCGTCGTGGTACTTGCGTGGCTGATGCCTTGTTCTCACGATCCGTATGGCGGATAAGGTTTTGCCTCGGTGCCTTGTATCCGTCTCCATGGGTGCCGTGTGAACCTCTTTGTCCTTGATGAGGTACAAGGTGTTGAGGAATGCATCGGGGATAGCGTTGGACCTATCGAAGAATGCCAACCTGAGCACAATTTTGTAGTCGTCCATGGGAACGACTGAGAAAGTAATTTTGCCCTTCCATGTCCCGATCTTGGCTTTGGCATCATAGGTTACGCCTTCGATTAACTTAGGTTCCTCGCCAACAGCCTTCATCATTAGTCCTTCTTTGGTAGTGATCCGCAAACCAAGTCTTTTGGCCTCGTCCCGGGTAATGAAATTGTGACTGGCTCCGGTATCGATTAAGGCTTTTGCATGTTCTCCGTTAATCTCAAGAGTTACAAACCGAAGACCTTTTGGCTCTCCATTTGAATGACTAACCTTGGCTTTTCTCGAGGGGTCATGAACCATTTTTAACGGCTTCCTTTGGGTTAGACTTAAAGCATTGAGGGCTTGAAGTTGCATTGCTCCTAGACGAGCCTCCTCGCTGGCTTCATCATCTTCAGTCCTGATAAGGGCTGTTAACTTAGACTTCTTTGGACAATCACGTGCATCGTGCGACCCTTCGCAAATGAAGCATCCTCTCCTTGCGGGCTGGTTGCTATTATATCTTGGCGGTTTTGGACCTTCCGTCTTTCGAGTGTAACTTGGTTTTGCTCCCCCACCTATGTCGTCATCAGGTTCTTCGACTACGGGTTTAGTTGGGCGTTTTTCCTTAAGATCGATCAAGCTTTCAGCTACGGCGATGGCAGTAGCTAAATCTTGAACATTACGACGATCCAATTCTGTTCTAGCCCAATATTGTAACCCGTCGAGGAAGTAGAAAAGGGAATCCTTTTCCGATAGACCGGGGATTTCAAGGACAAGTGTTGTGAATTCTTTGACATAGTCCTTGAGGGTTCTGGTATGCTTGAGCTTTCTCAATTTGCTCCTAGCTTCGTGCTCAGCATTGACCGGGTAGAATTGTTTCTTGAGTTCTTGGACGAATTCAGCCCAAGTGTTAATAGTGCACGTACCTTTGGTGATGTCTGTGTATCGACGTCTTCACCATAGTGCTGTCGTATCTTTTAGGTACATGCTGGCTGTTTTGATTTTGGTGGCATCATCCTTGATTTGCACTCCACCCAAGTATTGTTCCATCTCCCATACGAAGTCGTCAACCGCCCGTGCTTCTCTTTTGCCAAGGAATGGAGATGGTTTTGGTATCTCGACTCTAGGAGTGAAGAGATCGGTGTTGGCTGAATGCACAACTATTTGTTTATTTTCCTTCACTTTTGCTTCTAGGTCCAAGAAGCTGTGGTGACAATCTCGAATACTATTCTCCACCTCGTTTCGTAGCTTCGACATTTCCTCCTTGAACAATGTCGTAAGCTCGTGGCGCCAAACGCCCATGAGGGACTTGACGTCGTCCTTGAATGTTTCAAAATCAGTTTCCAACGTTTGTATTCGTTGGAATGCTTGGTCAAGTTGCGCACCCAATCCGGTGATCGCTGCCTCATTGTCTCCTATGCGCTTGTCGAATGTTGCCTCTCGTTCTTTCTTAGTTGTGCGTCTTTCATCGCTTTTTGTATCGGTTGCCATCCCGAGTGAATCGTCCCCAAGTCCCCGGGGACAAGCCAATCCATCCCGCTTCTTTGTGTGGCTCACTGGTTTCGTCCTGCCTTGGACTCATCAGGAGAGCGGCGCCAGCTCTCGACCAGTGGTGCGTTCGTCGTTTGCATGACTAGGCACGTACACCTCTTCATTGACACTGACTCCGTCCCCTGATAAAGTCCATGACTAGCCAGTAACCCAAGCGTTCAAGCACAACACACAGCATCGCGATCTTCAAACATTTGGCCCGTGACACTCTCCCACCACCATTTCATGCACGTCCTCGTGCATGCTCGCCGTCCCATACCAGCTCGCATACTTGACAATGCATGATCCCCCTTATGTTGAGCATGATTCACTTTGGGAGGGCAGGACACCCGAAAGCACAGCAACAATGATCTTCTGTCGTGCATGTTCAATATAGTACGTCAGTTTTGGTATAAGTGGCGCTGACGTCCGCCGCATCGGATTAGGTGCCGATGATTCACCTTGTTTCAGGAATACGGGGACCTGAATAGTTGTAGCAGCTTTCACAAAACTTCCTTTTTACAGCGTTGCTTGAACCGTAGATTTTTGAACATAACACGGAGGGCTTCACTGCAACTATACTTGAGCGGCTCTCACGATCCCATACTCGCGGAGTACAAAGACCTTTGCCGAAGCAAACCCATATTTGGTCTTCTCCCACCACCATTGCGCAACCATACTCTAAATATTAAGCTCATTTGGTTAAGAGTCACGTTCCAACGTATCCGAGAATCGTTCTGCTCTGATACCAAGTTGTCACGGGGTTAGTTTTCGACCCCCCGTGTGGCGGCCCCAACTCCCCGGGGACAAGCCAATCCATCCCGCTTCTTTGTGTGGGTCACTGGTTTCGTCCTGCCTTGGACTCATCAGGAGAGCGGCGCCAGCTCTCGACCAGTGGTGCGTTCTTCGTTTGCACGACTAGGCACGTACACCTCTTCATTGACACTGACTCCGTCCCCTGATAAAGTTCAGGACTAGCCAGTAACCCAAGCGTTCAAGCACAGCCCACATCATCGCGATCTTCAAACATTTGGCCCGTGACAATAAGCTACCATTTTAATTGCTCTATCTATTTTAAAGGAAAAAAACAAAGAAATAGATTCGTTTTTTTATTCAAAAGTAAAATAAAAGGATGACTACTAAATTTCAAAACAAACAATTCGTTACTCGTTTGTTGGAGTCAAAAAAATATAACCGGGTAGTACTGTACAAATAATTTGCAACATAACAAACGTGTAGGGCCACTAGGCTACATTGTAGCACATGGTCTCATCGTTTAATTAAATCTAGTGTTTCTTGTCTACAACTTGCCATGAAGGATTGAAGAGGACATTAAACTTGAAAGAAACCACACTATTGCAGCATATATTTGACCAGCTTCCAAAGTGATGATAGCTGCATAATTCCGGAGTGTACCTATCCACACACTAATCTCACTATCTACACACTCAAAAAAGTGATTTTTGTCTTTACATGCACACCCTGGAATGTCGAACTGTGGCCAAAACGAGGCGTTTTGTTCCGATTAACCAGACAAAGACTGACGGGTGTCTGACGGGTCTGTTGACCGGACCAAAACGCTGAGCTTTGGCCGCGATTTGGTCCTATCAACCAGACAAAAGTCTGATACCCGGTCTGGTTGACAGGACCAAAACGCGGCCAAAGCTCGGCGTTTTGGTCCGGACAACAGACCCGTCAGACACCCGTCAGTCTTTGTCTGGTTAATCGGACCAAAACGCCCCGTTTTGGCCACAGTTCGACACTGCAGGGTGTGCATGTAAAGACAAAAATCACCATTTAGGTGTGTAGATAGGCAAAATTGGTGTGTGGATAGTTTGGCCCTTCCGTAAAGGCTCAAACTATCTACACACCAAGTGTGTAGATAGCCAATACAAAAAGGTGTTTTTTGTCCTATGTGCATACCCTGTAGTGTCGAGTCGTGGCCAAAGCGCGGCGTTTTGGTCCGATCAACCAGACAAAAACTAACGGGTCTGTTGACCGGACCAAAACGCCGAGCTTTGGCCACGTTTTGGTCCTGTCAACCAGACCGGGTGTCAGTCTTTTGTCTGGTTGACAGGACCAAAACGCGGCCAAAGCTCGGCGTTTTGGTCCGGTCAACAGACCCGTCAGTCTTTTGCTGGTTGACAGGACCAAAACGCGGCCAAAGCTCGGCGTTTTGGTCCGGTCAACAGACCCGTCAGACACCCGTCAGTCTTTGTCTGGTTGACCGGACCAAAACGTCGCGCTTTGGCCACAGCTCGACACTGCAGGGTGTGCATATAAGACAAAAAACATCTTTTTGGTGTGCCAATAGGCAAATGGGTGTGCAAATAGGTACACCCTTAGTAAATATGTAAGTCCGTGTTTTCTTGTTCAAGTGTTTATCACACGTGAGATAAACAATGATTGACTTGCAACTGTTTCACCTTAGGGTGGGCGGGGTGTAGTCGGTAACCCATTTAGGGTACCACTACTCAATCGGATACACCGCGATTACCCTATCGGTAAGTCAATTAGTAATCCTAGAAAACAATGCAAGGGGGTGGCGTACCTTCGGGTACACCAACGCCAATTCCAGGGTGTAGTCGAGGTGGCACTGGGTTGTGCTATTTTCGTCAGTGAGCACCCCTTAGAGCATCCACAGCGGTATATGCAAGTCTAAATCCAGATTGCCTAGTTAGCATGCTACATCATTCCAAATCCCGCTATTCCCGTACAAGTTTACAACAATAAACAATTCCAGACCACTTCAAAGTTTAAACCTACACCTCATTATCCATCTCATCACCTATTTTTCATTTTATTTAAACTATATCTAATTTATATAATCTATTTATAATTATATTTAATTAATAATTATATATTTTTTTTTATTATTAAATGAATAAAATAAAACTCATAATAATATAATTAATTAATTATTTATTATTTTTTTTCGTTGTCTAGTACTTTTATTTAATTATAAATTCAAATAAAATAATAAAAAGAATATTTGATTCTTATAACAGCTCTTTTTCAAACAACTACTTTTGCCACTTCTGATTTTTACTGGCTATAAATTCAATTCGTATTTCAAGCAACATCGTCCACTTTTTAACTAATAATTCACTACAAAGATTCATAAAAAATGGCAAGATGAAACTGGTGGACCGAAGAAGAAAAGATGGCTCTAGTCAACTCTTGTATGGACTTTTGCGACAATAGATAAGTAATCGGCTCAATTAGAGAACCTTTATTTGAAGAATTCCCTCAATGTGTTGAAGAAACCAATCCAATTCGAACGCCACTTTGTCAAGGTTTCATATTCTATTCGAAGAGATTCTTACATTTCACGTATGCTTCAATCATGTGATGGCTCAAAGTGACGGCATAACGGATGCTCAAGCGATTGCTCGGGCCAGTCAAGACTTCGAAAACATACAGTTTTTGCACATGGTAGCCTGACACGTAATAAGAAACGATCCACGTATGCAACCCACTCCACCTCTAGATGCCGACTCCGACGGTTCAAGGGTTTGACGATTGGGTTTAATTATTTCGTCTTGTTTAGGTTTAATTATCCCGTCTTGTTTAGTTTAATTATCTGGTGTGTTTAGGTTTAATTATGTGGTTTGTATAGGTTTAATTGTTGTGTAATGTTTTTAATTTTAAAAAAATTGGTTTTTTTAGTTTGTATTATTTTTATTTTATATATTTGTTTTTTTTAATTTATGTTATTTTAGGTTTTATTTTATTGAAAGTAAACAATATTAAGGCTTTTTGTTACTGAAATCAACTATTTTATTTATTTAATACACTACTAGAAAATACACTCTTCTTGACACGCGAACAATGACACGAGCATATTTTATGACAGTCAAAAGCGTATATCAAGAAACAAATGTCATGGTTTACAAAATTTAATAAACCTATGACATTCTTTTTTGTGTGTCATAATTTTAGCGTCATAAAAAAAACAAGATTCATCTTGACACGCAAACAATGACACACACTCATTTTATGACATTCGAAAGTGCCTGTCAAGAAAAAAAAAGTGTCATGGTTTTACAAAATTCAATATATTTATGACACTTTTTTACGTATCATCCTTTTAGCGTCATAAAAAACAAGATCTTTCTTGACACACGAATAATGACAAACGCTTATTTTATGACATTTAAATGTGTGTCAAGAAAAAAATGTCATGGTTGTACAAAATTTAATAAATTTATGAAACTGTTTTTGTGTGTCATCTTTTTTACGTCATAAAAAACATTATATAAACATAAGGGTTAATTTCCAATAGCAAATCATGGGAAAAACTTGAAAATTGTTAAAGAGAAAAAATTGTACGAACTGTAAGACCCTAACATGTTTTAACCAAAAAGACGCAGCGGAAATACGGACCATAAAATTTCTTTCACAATAATGCTCTAACATTCTTGAACATCATTAAAAATGACTCTTATCAAAGAGGGACGTCATTCGTTATTAATTGACGTATCGAAAACTTCATACAAATACAAGCTATATGACTACTCCTTCCGTACAATCCACGCTCTTTGGCTCGATCTTCAACCTCTTAGACTTCATAATGATGTAAAAACCGTGCAACCTGCAATCACCACATACATGCGCATCATTAATATTTGATGACATCATTCATAATCTAAACATATGTAATTAGATTACCACATCGGATTCATTCTATTCATAATAATCCTTTCGAATTAACTTCCTAAGTAAAATATTCCATCCCAATGTCAAATCTTCATAATGTCAACATTAGCGTACCTGCACTTTCATTTCATTCTCAAGACACATGATTAGTAACGTTAACTTTCAAGCGTATTAAAACTAAGTATATACAAATACATTTTCTATTCTTTCGTATACATTCAATCCCACTTCATATATATACATACACACATACATACATACATACATATTTTTATACACATACACACATCCATATCCAAACTCTCATATACCTTTCATATCCCATATGAACATACTACAAAATCTTATACACGAACATCCATAAATATATATATGTATAGGTCTTATACATACAACCTACATTCATAGTCATACCATTCATTCTTACCTATGGATTTCATCATTTGCAACTTTTTTTTGACCCATTTCACATATTTTTCGATTAAACCGGCCCGATACGTCCCAACACGCGTTTAACTAATATCTTAATTGATTTTACTTCTATCCAAACATTCCCTTAACATTACCACATCCCTATACTCACCGTCATAAAATCTTTCGAATAAAAGTTTTGACCCATTAACCCCTATAATGAGGTTTTACCGGTTTTACATCATACCGACCATTTGAACGAATCTTACCTTAGCATTTCTCATTTATTTGTATGTTCCACCTTGATCTCAATTATTCAAATATATGTATATTCATGTAACTAAATGCGAAGTGATTCCTGTCACACCCCGATATTTCCACATATAACCGGTGGACCCGGTGGGGAGTATCGTGACGTAGTTGATATCATCATAGTCAAATATTCACAGTTCATAGCACAGCGGAAGTCTTGGAGGAAATTAATATATCAAACCGAAAGTAAAGTGCAAGAAGAATATAATACAGACGGTTGTATAAGGATCCACAGGCGGATCTAAAACATAACGTAAAATATTGTTCAACAGACTTTAAGCATTAAGAACTTGCAAGATTCTTTAACTAATGCTCAGAAGCTTCCAGCCAATTTCGCGTAGTACATGCCACTTAGTCTTTTTGAAAAATACTTCAGTTTACACTGGTAAATACAATTAACCGACTCTTTTGAAAACATTTATGGAAATTGATTTAAATGCACAAGGCACAAATATTCTTCTATAACTTGGGATAATTATATAAAATAACCTTGTATACAGATTTACATGTTTGTCGTACGTTCAGGGCCCGGGATAGAAGCTGAGACAAGATTAATAGACACACCACTAATATAAACCCACAAGAAGTTATCCTCACGAGTGGGTATATCATTTTACATACGCAACTGTCAGGTGTATGCCTACACCCCGTGCTTAAGTCGTGGCCATTTGCAAATGAAATGAGCCAAGGATATCCAGGACACGGTCATATTAACCCCCAAATGTTTATATATCAAATAAAACAGATTAAAACGGGTTATGTCAATGATTTAACCACTAATCGATTAAATATTCTATACCGAACCAAGCGGTAATAATTTATCGTATCCTAAGCCCGTGTAAGAGAAATTAAGTTAAAAGTATTTACCTGAGCTTAAAAATGTAAATTTTTGTATACTCGGTCGTGTATTCTACTCAAACAAGTGAGCTAGCTTTTACCGGGCTTCTAATCTGGAACGAAGGTTTTAATAACATATTAGATTCCTAACGGTTCTTATTTAAGTTGTAACTTAGACCGGTTAGTTTTAAAGAAAGGTTTACGACACGAAACGCTAGATTAAGCGATGACCGGATTGGAATGTGATTTAGACCCAACAAGTATGGAGACTTGTATAAAATGGGTAAACTAAATACATTCTGGATTTTGAAATAAAAATGATAAGGTTTGACCCGTTTCGGTTAATTTACGCAAACTAGTTACATAAACCGTACCGAACGCGTATATGCATAACAGGTAACCGGATAAGTCATGTACAAGTTTCATAAGTTATTATGCTTTAAATATAATATGATATCAGTAGGATATAAACAATTATGCCCAAAAAGATTTTAAAACTTAATTAAGTCCCGTAAGGGTATTTTGGTCATTTTAAGATTCATAAAAGGGGTTTAAACATAAACTGAGGTTCTGGTCTAAAACATTCAGTAAAAATATTATTTTATCATGTTACATCAGTAAGATATCATACATATGTGAGGTTTACCATTTATGGCCAAACTATGCACCGTAGCGGCATTTTGGTCATTTCACATGTGTTTTTAAGGACAAAATTGGAAGTCTGAGTTCAAGACTTATACTTACTGTTAAAGTATGAAAATTTATTTATAAAATCACTAGGTAACAAGTCTTAAGTGTTAAATATGGTTTTAAACCATACCATGCACCTAATTATCGTAAAAGTCGGTAATTGACGATATTTGAGATGTTTATTAAATCCTGAGATTTTGATCAGCCTTTAATGTTTAAAATATTTTATTTAACATATAACATCAGTAGGAAAACGTTTGGCATGTTAATCATATGTTAATCTCATTTTATTAACAAAAAGGGTATTATCGTCATTTATCAAATTATACGAGAACTCAATGATATGGTCAGCTTATAATCTGCCCCAATGTTCCAAAAATCCCTAAAAATATTATTAAAACAGTAGGTAATAAGTTTGGTGCCCAAATTTGGGTTTAAACTTGATTTATGCTAAAAAGCGTAGTTCAATTAATAAAAAGTTTCATTTTACGATGTCTTGCATAACTTTAGTTTGAGACCAGAAACTGATGTCAAATTTATTTGACATGCTTATATATCAGTAACAAAGATATTTGTATTATCATATATCCAAGAATCTCGTTTTTACACTATAAGGGCAAAATAGTCAAATTTAAGCAAATAACGGAAACATGCAAATGAACTTTGATTTCTAAAGGATCGTGTAGTATAACCTCAGAGGGTTATACTAACATATAATATGGTTACAAAGGAATCCTAAGGCATAAAGAAACCAAGGTAAATCGGGTTAGAACTGAAAGTCAAAGCAAAAGTCAACTTTTGCGACTTTCGGTTGCGAACCGAGTCTAAACTCAGAATTGTCGGGTTGAAAATGTCTAAACATCTTCTTATATTATTTACCAAGTTATTAAAGTGATAAAACTGATTTTATAGCTTCTACATTATCAGTTATAAATTTTATTTAAAAACTGACCCGTTTGACTTTTATTTTAATTACTTTGACCTGACAATTAACTAAGTAAACGTGATAATTAGGAGGTGCCCTTTTGAGGGATTATCACCTACATAATTACCAACACATAACCACTTTCAATTTGAATAATGGCTGGACCGTTAATGATTAAACAAAAAGTCAAAGCATAATTACGATATCTTTGACTTTCGGTCCTAAAACTAATAAAAACTGAACTACAGAAGCTAAGAACACTTACAAAGGTCCTTAGCACGAAAAATTAACTTGAGAGAGCTTCCTTTAGGTCCAGGATGCTCCAGAGATGAAGAAGTGAAGTAAAATATGAGAGTGCAAGTTGAAATGGGCAAACTTGAGTTCTATTTATAGTGAAATGAGGCCATCTATGATCAATCCAGCTGTAGTAGGGAATCACCAGATCTTCACAATTTTCTTAGTGTCAGTAAAAACCATTAACACGGTCCCTGGTATCGAATTCTTGCATGCAAAGGCGGTGGACAGGCCTGTACATGCAGCTGCCAGTTTTTTGGTCGCTGGCAGCTCTGTCGCGGCCGCGTAGACCTTAGCGGGAGTTTAAGCACCCCGCGACGATCCCCTAATCCGGTTAAAAACTTTCAGAAATTGCACTTTCAGACCCTGGTCCTTAATAAATTGAATTATCTTTCATTTATTGCACTTTTGACCCCCATAGTTAACTTCTAACTGTCTTGAGTCATAAAATGAACATCGTTAAGCTTCCGATCAGTTACGAGATCACCCGAAAGGTATTATTTTCAAACGTTGACGTTTTTAAATCCTTTTTCTTGGGATTTGCTAATTAAATCATTTAATTGAACCGAAACTTCATGAAATCCTTATCGGATATTCATGAGAGTATAATAAAATATTACAAAGCCTCGGGATCGTTAAAAGGTCACTCAGAGGTAAGAATTAACATGTTGATACGTTTAACCCCTGTGCTTTGTAACTTTTGATTTTAAGCACAAACGGCTTCTTGCGTCCGACAATTTATTCAATAAGGAATACGAACATCGTGTGAGGTCAATCAGAGGCACAAGTTTGGCATGTTGACGCTTCTAGTCCTTCCACATACATCTTTACACTGTTTGAAAACTTTAGTCCCTCATAGTTATCTTTTAACATGATCAAGGTTTGTGACACTCGTCATCACTATATTGGACATGTTTTTTTTTTCTTTTGCGAGGTGTTACATTCTCACCCCCTTAAAAGACAATCTTGACCTCGAGATTTACTGGAACAATTGAGGGTATTTCTGTCTCATCGTGGATTCAACTTCCCATGTATATTCTGGGCCTCTACGGGCATCCCATTTCACTTTTACGATTGGCACATTCTTTCTTCGAAGCTTTTTAACTTTTCAATCCTCGATCGACAAAGGCTTTTCAACAAACTTCAAGCTTTCGTCAATCTGCACGTCCTTATGAGACATTGCTAGCGACTCATCGGCTAGACATTTCTTTAAATTGCAGATGTGCAACACACTGTGTATTCCACTAAGTTCTTCAGGTAGATTCAGCTTGTATGCCACGCTCCTGATACATTCGATGATTTCGAATGGTCTGATATATCTTGGGCTCAGCTTGCCCTTTTTACCAAATTGCATCACTCTTTTCCAGGGCGACACCTTGAGCAATACTTTATCACCTACTTCAAATTTTAGAGGTTTACGCCTCTTATCTGCGTAGCTCTTTTGCCTATCCCTGGCAGCTTTCAGACGATCACGGATCTGCACGATCTTATCCGTCGTCTCAATGACTATCTCAGGTCCTGATAGTTGGGTTTCTCCAACTTCCGCCAAACAAACTGGCGTTCTGTACTTCCTTCCATACAAGGCCTCAAAAGGCGCGGCTTGGATGCTCGAATGATAACTGTTATTATATGAAAATTCAATCAAAGGAAGATGGTCATCCCAACTTCCACCCAAGTCAACAACACAAGCCCGAAGCATGTCTTCCAGAGTTTGAATAGTACGCTCACTCTGTCCATCCGTCTGAGGATGATAAGCAGTACTGAAATTCAAACGAGTGCCTAGGGATTGCTGGAAACTTTTCCAAAAGTGCGACGTATATCTAGTATCCCTATCAGATATGATAGATACTGGCACTCCATGGAGAGATACTATCTCATCCACATATAGCTGGGCTAGTTTGTCGGAGTTGTGCGTTTCTTTAATGGGCAAGAAGTGAGCTGACTTGGTCAGCCTGTCGACTATAACCCATATCGTATCATTCTTGTGTTTCGTCCTTGGTAACTTAGTAACGAAATCCATAGTTACCATTTCCCACTTCCAAGTGGGAAGTTCAGGCTGTTGTAGTAAACCTGACGACTTTTGATGTTCGGCTTTAACCTATGCGCACGTCAGACATTTAGCCACATAAGTGGCTATGGATTTCTTCAAACCCATTCACCAGTAATTTGCGTTCAGATCTTGGTACATTTTATCACTGCCCGGATGTACCGAATATTTAGAGTTATGGGCTTCTCGGAGAATTTGATTTCTAAGTCCTCCATGAACTGGAACCCAGATTCGGCCACGCAATCTAAGGATTACATCGGTACCTGGTGACAACTAATCAACAGTTGCACCTAATCTTTTTGCTGGAAAGTTTTCTTCCAAAACGGGTTCTTTCTGAGCTGACAACAACTTTTCGTTTAAATTGTTCTTTAGTTCAATGCTTTTGGTATTGATCCTAATAGGTTTAACCCTTTCTTTCCTGCTTAGCGCGTCAGCGACCACATTCGTTTTACCTGGGTGATAGCAAATTTCACAATCATAATCATTCAATATTTCCACCCAACGACGTTGCCTCATATTGAGATCTTTCTGATTAAACAAATGTTGAAGGCTTTTATGATCTGAATAGATTATACACTTGGTCCCATATAGGTAATGCCTCCAAAGCTTGAGTGCAAATACAACGGAACCCAATTCCAAATCATGGGTGGTGTAATTCTTTTCGTGCACCTTAAGTTGACGTGATGCATAGGCAATCACCTTGCCTTTCTGCATAAGCACACAACCCATACCAGTGTGCGATGCGTTACAATAAACAACAAACTCTTCTATGCCTTCTGACAATGTCAACACAGGAGCATTGCTTAATTTCTGCTTAAGAATCTCAAAAGATTCTTGTTGTTTGGGACCCCAAACAAACTTTATATTCTTGCAAGTTAACGAAGTTAAAGGTGCAGCAATTCTTGAAAAAAATTCAATAAAATGCCTGTAGTAACCTGCCAAACCTAGGAAGCTGCGAATTTCGGTAGGCGCCTTAGGTGCTTGCCAATTCATAATCGCTTCAATCTTTGCGGGATTGATGTGTGTAAAATGCAACATATAAATTACATCAAATGAGGCATAAAACTAACCCTTTTTAGTACTAATGTTGGAAAAAGTGTGCTTTTATCTTCCTTTTGTATTTTCAGGGATAAATGAGCGTAAATGAACAAAAGAAGCAAAAAATGCAGCCAAATCAAACAATAATACAAGAAAATGAATAAACGTGGCATGCCCAACCCCTCGACAGCATCTTCCAAAGCAAAAACAAGACATCAGAAGGCTGAACACGCCCCGTGCTCATTGAACACGGGGGCGTGCCCAAGTGACTACAGAAAAGACAAAGTTGTAGAAGCTTCTATATCCCAACACGGGGGTGTACCCAGCGGACACGGGGCCGTGGTCAATGCTAAGATTCGCAGAATCCAACAAATCTTGATAGTACAGATACGCTTCTGCACACGGGGCCGTGCCCAGCGAACACAGGGGCGTGGTCAACTAATGCAGACAAACTGCAATTAATGAAGAAATAGAAGATGTGTGGACACGGGGCCGTGCCCAGCAGACACGGGGCCATGTCCGGGCTTCTGTGCATGCTATAAATAGAGGTTCTTTGTTCACTTCAAAGGCATCCCTTGGCAAACCACCTCTCTCACACTTCACCCACCCTCCACCACCATCACAACCCACATCCACCACCATCATCCATCATAGAGTGTGTGTAGTAGTCTCGGGATTCAAGATTGATAGTAAGAGTTCTTGACAATCAAAGGCCATGTTTGCCTAAGTTTCTTACATCACTTGGTGAAGACAAGCATTTAGTGTAATACTTTTGTTTTTTAATCTTTTCGCACTTTTTATTTGGTTTTGTATTAATGACTTTAATAACTAGTTTCTTATGTTGAAGGTGAAACTTCCTTATCATTTGTCCATGGTGTCTTGGCATTATTTTACTGTCTATATAAAATAAAAGATTTACACCATTCATATCTCCACGGTCTATATGGAGATATGTTGGCTACCTGGTCGGGGGTTAAGGGAATGGTTTGGTAAGGTTCTTGCCTTGTTCAGTGTATAGATCTTGCAAGGACCTGGGTCAAGCTTAGTAGGACCTCCTTTAATACCCACTGGTATTGGATGGCGGGGGTGCGAATTTCTTGATCCCCTCATATGTAAACTACTATTAATACATTAACCCGGCTACTTGGGATTGTATCCCTGCTGACTCAAACCACTTAGCCGAGGGTAACGTCACCTTCAAAAGAGGGGCCTACCACATTATGCATTAATAACTTAATTAATTATCTTCCAATAATCCAACCCTTTAGGATTGTATCCTTGCTGACTCAAACTACTGGGTCGAGGGTAACGTCACCTTCAAAAGAGGGCCTACTAATATAACTAAGATAATCTCTTAAAAAGTGCAAAAGTGCGGAAAACATCAAAGGTTACACTAAAGGCGAGTCGGATCCAAGTGATTCATCTTGTCTATCTGTTTTATTTTTATTTTCAGCATTTTTAGTTACTTTTCATTTTCTTGTTTAAAACCTTTTTCTAAATTTTTGATTTGATTAGACGTTGAGGATAAATCGGTAATAAAAGCTCGTGTGTCCTTGGACGACCTCGGTATCTTACCAATGCTATACTACGCTCACGATGGGTGCACTTGCCCATATGTGTGTTTAGTGTTAGTAAAATATCGTGTTTTATAAATTTAAAACTTGACTGAAGTGTTAAAAAGGGCTAAAAATATACTTAAATACCTATCACGCACTACGCACATCAAGTTTTTAGCGCCGCTGTCGGGGACACAAGGATTTTAAGAAAGCTTAAAATCGACGGCCTAATCAGTTTTTTCAAAACCTTTTTAAAAAAAACGCGCGCACATTTTTCTACATTTTAGTTAGTTTTGCATTTACAGTTGCCTAGACACGGGCCGTGTTCACTGAACACGGGGCCGTGCTGCATATTTTTATAAAACTCCCAGATACAGAGTCTGAACACGGGGTCGTGCTCACTGAACACGGGGCCGTGTCCAGCCTCTGTTTCTGTTTTTATTTTTGTTTTCTGGTCTCGAGACTCTGTTGTGATCTGCTGAGTGATTCTTATGGATCAATACTCAGGAGGTTACAACTACACCTATGAGGAGGATGATTATAGGGAAGACTATTGCACCATTTGTGGTAACCCTCACTCGGTACAATATTTTGACCTCTTTGAACCATCCACTTCATACACCTACTATGAGGAGCCCAGGTACGAGCCATCAACTTCATACACAACCTATGAAGACCCAAGGTATGAACCTTCTCCCTCATACTCATATTTTGATGAACCAAGGTATGAGCCTTCATACTCATACTTTGTGGAACCAAGATATGAGCCTCCACCTTCATATGCTTATTATGAGGAACCATGGCGTGAACAACTCACCTTATATGATTATTATGAAGCACAAAATTTCGACCCTTATCCTTCATATACTTACAATGAGGAACAATGGTGTGAACCATCTACTTCATATGAGTGTTATGAGGAACCAAGGATCGAACATCCGGATTCAAGCTTTGAGGATCCCGATCCGTACTCTATCACCCACATAGCTGTTAAGATAATAGAACACATTAAAACTATCGAACGATGCATAAAAGAATCTCGCGCAAGGGAAGAGGAGTCCCGCGCAAGGGAAGAATTAACTCGTAATAAAGAAGAGATAGTTGAAAATGTAAAAATGGAAGAACAAGTAAGTGAAAAGTCGACACATGAGTTAAACAATGAAAAAGGTGAGTCCTACAACGTTAAAATTCAAGAAGGTCTAATTGTGAAAAAAATAATCTCTTGTCACCTTCTTTCGAAAATCATTATTTAGTACCCACTCATGCTGAGTTTTTAAAAGAGTTAAACACTAACACGAAAGTTGACAAAACGGTAAGCATTAGGTTAACAAATGATCAAACCACGCTAATAAAAGAAGACCCATTTGAAATTAACATTACACCGGTTCCATGTTTTTTTCAAAATTCCTTTATTAGTAATATCATAATTGATAAAGATCTTTGCATTAATATAATGCCAAACTACATTTTCGAAAAATTAAGTATTAGTGATTTTTCTCCACTTCAAATACCCATTTTTCTATCTAATCGGAAAATAATAAAATCAATAGGGGTAGTTGAGGATGTCTTGGTCCAAACCAATCAAATGGTAATCCCAACCGACTTTATCATCCTTGATGACGCTCCTCTAGTGTTGGGACGACCTTTTGTAAAAACTCACGAAGCTTTGAAAAGCCGGAAGTACAACAACTTATCTATTCAATTAGGGGCATTTAAAAAGAGTGTCGATCTTGAGCGTTCAATGAAATATCCATTCGGAAATAATGACCCCCTAATTGAAGATGAGGATGAACCACCCGATACAAGAGAAAAAATTGACCACTTTGTTGAAGAAGAGGTCGCCATAGAACAAACCTTTTTAGTTCTTGATCGAAATGAGCAACCAAATAAGGAGTCTCCTAAAGACCCACCTCTTGAGCTCAAAGAACTTCCAAAAGGTTTGGAATACGCTTTTCTAGACAAAGATGGTAAATCACCTGTAATTATTTCGTCAAAATTAACTAGTTTAGAAAAAAAGAAAACTTAGTTGCACTTTTGAAAAAACGCGATCGCTTGGAAGCTTGTAGACATTAAAGTCATAAGTCCTTCCATGTGTACGCACAAAATTTTAATGAATGATGACTATAAATTGGTAATACAACCACAACGTAGAGTGAATCCAAATGTCCAAGAAGTGGTTAAAAACAAAGTCATCAAATTACTTGACGCTGGACTTATTTACCCAATTTCCGATAGCCCTTGGGTAAGTCCTGTCCAAGTAGTTCCAAAGAAAGGAGGTATGACGGTAATAACTAACGAGAAAAATGAACTAATACCAACGAGAACCGTCACAAGATTGAGGGTATGTATAGATTATCGACGATTAAATGAGACAACAAGGAAAGATCACTTTCCTTTACCTTTTATTGATCAAATGCTAGAAAGATTATCTGGTCATAAATTTTATTGTTTCTTAGATGGTTTTTCAGGATACTTTCAAATACCAATAGCACCTGAAGACCAAGAAAAGACAACATTTACATGTCCCTATGGAACTTTTGCATATCGACGCATGCCTTTTGGTCTATGTAATGCCCCCGCAACCTTTCAACGTTGCATGGTGGCCATCTTCCATGATATGATAGAAAAGACAATGGAAGTCTTCATGGACGACTTCTCTATCTTTGGAGATTCATACGACCAATGCCTCGATAATCTTGAACGAATGCTATCCCGATGTGAGGAAACTAACCTCGCCCTTAATTGGGAAAAATGTCATTTCATGGTAACAGAGGGAATAGTACTCGGGCACAAAATCTCAAGCGAAGGAATAGAGGTTGATCGAGCAAAAATAGACACTATTTCTCTATTACCACCTCCATCCTCCGTTAGGGCTATCAGAAGTTTCCTAGGGCATGCCGGATTTTATAGACGATTTATCAAAGACTTTTCTAAAATCTCAAGGCCTCTAACAAAATTACTTGAAAAAGATGCCCCTTTCATCTTTGACAAGGACTGCAATCAAGCATTTCTAACCCTAAAGGAGATGCTGGTCAATGCACCTCAGCCTGATACCCCAAGGATGGTTGCACACAAGATGAAAGGATTAGACATGAGGAGAAGAACCCGCTCAGTCAAAATCAAATGTAACAGTACAGGGTACTGATACATTTATAGGCAAACCAAACCACTGAGGTATCTCAGCTGACGTCACCATGAAAGCGACGTCTAACAGTCTAACAACCTGTAGACACTGTCCTTATACAAACTACTGATGTCTAACAACTGATTGTAAATAAAATACAAAACATGAGGAAACAACTGCTTCACGTTCCACTGTTGTAGCCTAAGCACTGATGCTTAATACCAACATCGGTGCTTTCTTCAAAGGTGATCAGTCCTTGAATGAGCAGTGTTTGTATCTTCGGCAGCACTTAAAAGACAGCAGTAGATAGAGCGACAGAGTTTGTCTTCAGCAGTCTTTTAGGATTACATCAGCGTTTGGATCATCAGTTGTTCTTTTGAGCAGTACTTAAGGTTCATCAACTGATAGATATCCACTGTCAAGGGGAAAGCAAGTGTAAACTACTGCTTATTGTGAATCCTCTGTTGTGACCTGGTTTTGGCTTTACATTATCTGTTCCTCTGGTAGGGTTCAATCCCAACAATCTCCCCCTGGAACAGATAATGCCAAAACCTTTCATTATTCAGGACCTTTATTGCTCATCAAGAGTGCCTTAGCTTGTTCTTTGAATTCAGCTTCAAATTCCTTTGCACTCTGGTCATCTTCATCCCTGCACAGTGTAAGCTCAAGGAGATCCTGCAAATCTTGAACACTAAGGCCTAGTGCTTCTTTCCTTGATATATGCTTCACATCGCCATTGGCTCTGACCAAGGTCAATACGTGAGTCTTTTGATCAGACATCCACTTTAGTATTTTTAAGCCAAGTGGGTTTCTTAGGAGAGACTTATTTGAAGATGAGCTGGATGTATTTGGCCTTGAGAACATCTGCAGACTTTCAGACATTCTTTTGAAAGCTTCTTCAATGACTTTGTCTGCTGCAGCTAAATCTTCTGCAGTTTCTTGTTCAATAAGTTCTTGTCTTTCAGCTTCTGTCTTGTCTTTTGCAGTGTTTGGAGACGCAGGTTTGTTTAATGTCTTAAAGAGGCTTTGAAGCTTTGTTGAAGTTTCTTCTTTTAGACCCATTTTCGTGATGGTATCTTTGAAGTACTCTGCTTCTTTTTCTATAACCTCTTCTTCAGTCAACTGTTCTCCTTCTTCTTGATTTGATGCATAAGTAGACCGGAACAGTGTTGTGATGTTTCCTATATTCTGTTCAAGCTTCATCATTTGTTCTTTCTTCTTAGAAGTGCCTGAAACAGTTATCTTTCTTTTCTTCAGCCTTTCATAGGCTTCATCAGTCTGCTGTTTTGACCATTTTGATATGGCTTCAGCAGTATCCATTTTTGCATCCACCAGCTCCTTTTTCTTTCTTTTGTATTCAGCAGTGAGGTCGGCAATGAGCTTTTTGAATTTGTTCCAGTTTGGAGCATTTTTCTTCTTTGAAGGATCCTTCTTAATCTTCTCAATCCTTTCTGCCTCATGCTTTAGAGCGACTATTGGCCATTCTTCAAACTGTTTTTCCTCAGCAGAATAGAATTTTTCTTTCATAATGTAGGCTAGATATTGTTTTCTCAATTCTTTGCGTTGTTCAGCCTTTTCTTTGATTAGTTCTTGTGCGAATTCTTCCATCTGCTTTACCTTTTCAAGGAAGAAATCCAGTCTTTTAGCAATGCCTTCTTCGCTTAGACGTTCACGTTCACTTTCAAATTTAGCTCTTGCTTTAGCCTGCCTTGCCTTGAGTTTGAGGTAATCATCCATATCCTCTGGTGGCATGTAGCCTATGAGTGAGGAGAATCTTCTTTTTAAAGGCTCCTCTTCTGTATAGAATTGCCTCATCTCATATTTGATAGCTTCAAGTTCCAGTGGATGTTTTGCAGCATTAGGATCATGTATACCCTCATCGGCAGTGATTGGCTTTCTTATTCTGTTGAAGAGCTTTGGCTGTGAAGTAGGAGAGGTGAGAGCAATGGTGGATGACTGACTAACAGCTGTTGAAACAACTGGTGTCTCAACATCTGTTGTCATTACAACTGCTGATATGTCAGCAGTTGTCTTCTGCTTTTGAGCAGGGGATGGAAGTGATGGTGGTGATGGTGGTGGTGAATCATCATCTGATATGAGATTCCTTCTCCTTTTTAATGAAGAAGGAGAAGATGATGTTTTGGGTGGATCAGTGATTGTAGATTGTATGGCAGTGAATTGTGGCAAAGATTGACTGACAGTGGTTGAGACAACTTGTGTTTCAATCACTGTTGTCATTACAACAGATGTTGTAACATCTGTTGTCTTCTGTTTTAATACAGGAGGCAGTGGTGATAGTGTGATTGTAGATGATGATGGTGGAGCAGTAGTTGTAGTGGTGTGTGGTAGAGTGGTGTGTGTTGGGGGTGTGAGTGTTGATGATATGGCAGCTGTTTGGCTACTGACAGCAGTTTTTGTAACTGCTGCTGCAGCAGTTTTTGTAACTGCTGCTGTATCAGCTGTTTGGCTAACAGGTTTTGAGACCTGTTTTTCTTTTTCTTTTTCAGGTTCAATATCAATGCCATGTTCAATTCCCTTTTTCTTCATTTGCTTCAATATCTCCCCCTTTTTGGCATTATCTGCAAGGGGGTCATCAAAGAATAGTAAAGTTGAAGGAGCCTTGCCAGTGGCAATTTGGATACTGGCCTTAATAGCCTTGATATCTGCTTGAGTATCCTTGAACCTTGATTCAACCATGTTGGTCAGCATTTGTACTTGAATGGCATGCTTTTTGTCAGCCATAAGTTGCTGTGCTTCAAGCATGGGTTGAAAAATATTCCAAAGCTCATTTGCAGCAGGTGCTTGTTGTGGAGCAGATGCTTGAGCAGGAACAGCAGAGGATTGTGCTTTCTGAGCTTTTAAAATCTCTTGCACCATCTCCTTTATTTCAGAAACTGATTCTTCAAGTTTTTCCACTCTGCCCGTCAATTCCTGATATCTTGAATCATCACCCATTTTACTGGGATCATCTGAATCCCCACCTGTGGTGGTTATATCAATGTGTGACTTAGGAACAGAGTCCCAAAAATCACCCATTGATGCCCCTTTTTCTTGGTACTGGGGACTTCTCTCTTCAGCACTTGATAAATCTTTAATGTTACTAGTGGACAAAATAGCCTCACTAGTGATTTCCAGAGGTGCTATGGAAGAAATTGCCTTCAAGGGAGTCTGACTGATGAAACAACTGTCCAAATGTAGACCTGTTGATCCAACATTTGTAGTTGCTGCTCCACTTGAACTACTGACAAGAGTTACTTGTAACTCCTGCAGTGTAACCTCCTCAACTGTTGCTGGGATAGCAGGAGTAGTAGCATCAGACCCAGTCACTTGTGGATGTATACTCTCAGTGATAGGTGATAGAGAGGAACTGGTTTGTGTCTGTGCAATAGCAGCTGCATGCAACAGAGGTAGCATGGATTGTGGCATTATTATTGGTGAGGGAATGGGGGTTGAAAGAGACATGTCCTTGGGATCAGGACTGAGGAAGATGGATCCAAGTGGATTCAGAGCTTCATATTGTGGTGTCCCTGTGCTTACAACCTGATCCTTTTGTGAGGATACAGGAGGAGTTTTAGGCATGGGTTGAGATCTTTCTTCCAACTGCTGTGAGGAAGTAGCAGCAGTGGTTTGTGGTGACTTTTGTGTTGTCACAGGCATTTCCTCTGGGATCTCATCTTCCAGAGTTGCCTTTGTTTTGGGATTGGTGGGTTTTCTGGATGTTTTCTTTTTGGTCTTTTTAGTGGTGGCAGGTGTGGGTTTCAAAGCAGTGGGAGTGCTGCTATGATCACCTGGAGCAGTGGGCTCAGCAGCTGATACCTGAGGAGCAGTTGTAACCACTAAAATCTGCTCAGGTACCCCTGCTTTTGTTTTTATTGGTGCCATCATCCTTGAAAATGTTTCTTTTGTTATGCTTTTTATTTGACAATGAACACCTTGTTTAAGCAAATTTACTTTTTTCTTTTCAAATTTTTGTTCAAAATAATAACTCAAAAATCTTGGAAAAAGTAAAAATGCTTTACTTTCAACGTTTTTCACCATGTCATTGAAAATCTCCTGGGAGTAGTTGTAGTCTTTATTATTCAAAATAGCGTAACCCAGGCTTTGAATTTTCAATGGTATTTCGTTGAAAGATGTTTTATTTGAAACACACATCAAGAGTGTGTGAAATAAAAACCTGGGTGCAGATGGAAAATAACCCTTTTGTAGGGTATCTACCTTTGGTTCTTCTGCATAACCCCTTTTCACGAAATCAGTTTTCATCTCGACTTTTTCAAAAGAGAGTTTACCTTCCTGATCGTTGAGATTAAAGACTTCGGAGATCGACTGTGGGGTTATTTGAACTGCTTTACCCTGTATCGAGGAGTTTATGGCTATGACTTTTCCGTCTTGTTTTTCAAGCGTCGCCTTTTTCCAAAACTCTCTCTGGGTTTGCAGATATATGGGAGCATTCACCGTCAACAAAGTTTTATACTTTGATCCAGTTATTGCATCAATGATGGAGTCAAAGGTGTGATTATCAGTAGGTTTTGTGAGTAAACCCAGATAATTATGAGATTGTTTGAATGGTATTTCGATGGGTTCTTCGGCCGTTTGAGCGACCTCTTTGGAAGGCGATGGTGATTTGGGTTTTGATTTTGATTTTGTCATTGTTGCGGAGAATAACGAAGGAAGATTTTGGAGATTTTGAGAAGAAGGGTTGGAAACTGCTATGAGAAGAGAATTTTTGGAATTCAATTCGACAGTGTAAAACCCTGTTTGGGGTTTAGGGCAGGGTTTTATTTAAAAATGATCGCTGATGTGGCAGCGGTTATTAAGATCTGAGGGCTAAAAACTGACCACGTGTCAAACACTGATGAAACGGATGAAGTATGGAGAACAGTTGTTTTCAGAGCCACTGACGGATCAAGCATCAGTGGTTACAACGGTAAAAATTATGGCAGTGGATGATTTTAACTATCAGTAGATAGCATGTCAGTGGATAAGACACTGATTTTGAGCATCAGTGCTTTTCACGAAAATGAAGGATCAGTGGTTAACTTTCAGCAGTGGACAGTATTTAGAGATCAGACGTTAGAACAAAACAGTGGTTAGGGTAAATGGTATAATTCTGAAGAACAGGTGTTTCAGCAACATTTTTGAGAATTTTCATTCAAGGTTCTGCCACATGTCAATTTTGAAAGACAGTGGATTAGTACCCCAGATGATGAAAACTTTTTACTAAGGCAACTCATTTTCGTTTAATATTCAATTAAAACATGAGCACCCTAGTACTTCAAGCACAGTTTGCAATCAATTTTTGATGGAAATTTTGGAGCAAGCCTGAGTATGACATGATCATGACATATGTACCATTTCCTTTTGACCCATTTATGAGGACACAGATACCACCAAAAATAAGGTATTGCATCCTGACAGGAGCAGAAACTATTGCCAACAAAAAACAAGCAAGAGTTCCAAATATATTATTCCAAGGAAAAAAAATGAATAATATATCCTGGTTATTTGAGAAAATCCTTTGAACAATAAAAAATAGTTAAAGAATTTTCTGAGAAAAGTATCAAAAAGGATCTGGTATGATTTCAATAGAGTATATAATCATATCATTCACAAGTTTTTGAAAATGGTCAGTTGATTGCAAACCTGAGGACACATGGAGAAATTTTTTTAACATTTGTCTAGTCCTCTTTGGAGTTCATTTACTGGAATCAAAACCTTTTTCTGAACAGATAAATGCACATAGTTGCTAAATTACCATTATTACCCTAAACTTTGACTCATAAGTGTTTTATGTTTATACTCTTTCCTTTTGATTTCAAAAGTTTTGAGATAGACACACTTCTGAGTTTTTGTGAAATTCCTCAATGTATTTTAACAAAGTTGATTTTGTCCTTTTGAAGGACTCAACCTGTTTTAACACATAGGATCTGAATGACTAAAGTTTTAATTTCCCTCTTTTAGTGTTAACAAAACAACAATGCTTTTATGAACATAGGTTTTGTCAATCTGAGGTTCATACTTTAGCATTTTAATAAGGTGACATCACAATTTTCATAACAACAATTGAAATTAATTTTGAAAACATGAAATAATCCCATAGTTTACCAGATATGTTTTCAGATCTGAAAACTATGAGTGATTTGTGCATGAATTCACTTGTTGTGTGAAATTTGTGTGTCATATGACATCTTGGTTGATTTACAGAGTTTTTGATTAATCTCTTTGAGCATGATTTACTCGTTACTCTGTTTTTCAACTAAATACAACCAACCTTAGTATCAATGAATTTTGAGCTGAACTATTATGTCAAATTGATTGTTAGATCGAATTTGACTGTCCGAGCTCTGATACCAATTGTTAGGATCTGAGGCTCTCATGATTGTGTTTGTTTGTATGTTTTGAACAATTTGTGAATATGAAAATGTAAAGTGCAGCGGAAATGAAAACAAACTTTATAATCACAATCAAAAGAGAAAATAGTTTGATAAACAATTGCTTTTCATAGAGTCAAATGATTTACAAATCAAAGCAAAAGATTACAGATAAGCTTACAAACTAAACTCCCCCTCAGCCTGATACCCCAAGGATGGTTGCACACAAGATGAAAGGATTAGACACGAGGAGAAGAACCCGCTCAGTCAAAATCAAATGTAACAGTACATGGTACTGATACATTTATAGGCAAACCAAACCACTGAGGTATCTCAGCTGACATCACCATGAAAGCGACGTCTAACAGCCTAACAACCTGTAGACACTGTCCTTATACAAACTACTGATGTCTAACAACTGATTGTAAATAAAATACAAAACATGAGGAAACAACTGCTTCACGTTCCACTGTTGTAGCCTAAGCACTGATGCTTAATACCAACATCGGTGCTTTCTTCAAAGGTGATCAGTCCTTGAATGAGCAGTGTTTGTATCTTCAGCAGCACTTAAAAGACAGCAGTAGATAGAGCGACAGAGTTTGTCTTCAGCAGTCTTTTAGGATTACATCAGCGTTTGGATCATCAGTTGTTCTTTTGAGCAGTACTTAAGGTTCATCAGCTGATAGATATCCACTGTCAAGGGGAAAGCAAGTGTAAACTACTGCTTATTGTGAATCCTCTGTTGTGACCTGGTTTTGGCTTTACATTATCTGTTCCTCTGGTAGGGTTCAATCCCAACACTCTAACTCCGAAATTTATAAGGAAAGAATGAAAATTTTGCATGATAAACACATTAAGCCTAATGAATTTCGGGTAGGAGATCAAGTTCTATTGTTTAATTCATGACTTCGATTATTTCCTGGTAAATTAAAGTCTAGGTGGTCAAGACCTTTTTCCGTCACCCACATTTTCCCGCACGGTGCATTCGAAATTAAATCTCAGAATGGAATTCCATTCAAGGTCAATGGCCGACCGCTAAAGCTTTATCAAGGATTCATTGAGGATGAAGAGGAAGAAATCTCGCTTCAAACGGTCGAAGAATGAAACAGAGGTTCAAGCATCAACATCATACCTGGTAAGTTACGAACAATCGGGAAAACATCTGAACCGGTAAGATTTCTAGAACCAAGTTTTGGGAAACAGGGCACTCACACGAGCACTAAAAAAATATATATTTTAATTTTCCCGCCCACGGGGCCGTGCTCAGCGAGCACGGGGCCGTGTCCGCGCAACTGTCGGGATAAAAACCCCTTTTCCTTCACTTTCTTCATTCCACACGCCCCGTTTCCCCAAAAACTCTCTGTTTCCGGCGATTTTTTTTGCAGATTTCGACGTTTCCCTTTCTTCTAACAACGTCAAGATGGCCAAGAAATTTACAAGATTCAATGCAAGTGAGTTGGCTGCTCAAGCAAGATATGATGTGCTAAGAACTAGGCCCGAGGAGTATTCAAGACAAGTATGCATGGATCTTCTAGAAACAGTGAACCAGATAGACCACTTCAACAACATTGTCACCGGCCCACTACGAGCTGCCCTTTGCACTCGGCTTCACTCCGTGCATGAATACAAAATGGAATTTTACAGCACGTTCGTCTTCAAGACAAGAGCTGATTCGTTTGACAATGATGGGGTAGAGTTCCGTTGTGGAGGGACCGTATACTCGATCTCAATCGCACAATTCGGGGCAATAGTGGGATTGTACTCGGAAGAGGATGCTGGAGATGAAGAGAACACCGGCGGTCTATGCGAGATTCCGGAAAATCAACGTCAAGCTGCTTGGGCTCAAATCGGGGAAGGCAACTACAACCCAGGCCGAACTAAGAGCACACTGTTAAGGGACCCCCTCTACCGCTACATCCACAGGGTCCTCACCCACTCTCTTAGCAAGAGACATGATAGCAGCGGTGTTGTAGGGTTACGGGATCTGCTAGTCCTCCATTGCATCCATAACCGGGTCATGTGACAACCCGAGTTTCAAGGTCTTTCCTCACAACTACGTTTTCTTATTTCGTTGCGTTCTGTTATGTGCACCTGATTATTTGATTTCATATTGCTGATTAGTATTAATTGGTTAAAGGTTAAGCATGAAACTTTGTGAGTTATTTGATGTGCTAGTAACATATGCATATGTATACATATTTTAAATGTTCATGACGAAAACCAAAGGGATTTCGCCCCTGGCCTGTACGACGAAAACACCCACCCTCGAAAACACCCACCTCTTCGACGAAATCAGATGTTTTCGTCAGGAGTGGGCTTTGGCCCAGGGATGTTCGGCCGGCCCAGTTGCGGTACGATTTAACTTGTGAGATCGTTAGATTAGAATACTTTTAGAAAACCCTACTCCTACATCTGTTGTGCGACGGCAAGCAGGCCCCCTTTCCTTCCAATCGATTACTTTAAGGTAAACCCCTTTTTGGCTATTGTTGATGTTTAGCATGTGCAGCCAACTAAATATGTGTGCAACCTGTAAATATCATACTATGGTCGGCCACTAGGTTCATACTTGCATGTAAATTTGTCAGTGACATGTGATGTTTCATATGTGTGCAACTTGTAAATATCATACATGTGGAATTAGATTGAATGCAGTCAATTAAGTTCTCTCGTTAATCGATGATCTCATGATTTTTTTTAATGATTGATGTGATGAAAGTGGAGATGATAATCAAAAACATAAATGGCGGCCCATGTGATCCATTTAATTAATTGTGTTGATTGATTGAGATGATAGTACATGTGTTAGCTTTACAAATACAAACTGAAAAAAAAAACAAATGTTCATGCATGTGCGATGATGATGATGTATAATTAATGAAACTGTTTTTGTTCCTTCGTAAGTTGTGTTGATTGATGGAGGTTATTGATAATGTTTACTATATGTTAAGTTTTATATGTGAACATGGGTGTTGTAGTTAGGTGGGCCGAATGGTTACATACATGGACTTGGATAACAGTGATGGTATATATATGCATACATGTTAGTGGTTTTTACTTGTTGACTTTTGTATCTGCATGATATTGTTTATATATGTTATTCAATGGGATTTGATGAATAACTATTTAGTGATAATATGTGATGTTGATTATACAGTTATATGATGAATATACTTTGTAGTTGTTTTGTAGCGATCAAGTGGCACTTAATATATGCAAACTGTAAATTGAACCATCTATAAATATAGGTATGTGTGCCAGTATGATATACGGATTTGTATTGAGAAAGTACATGTAAATTGAATGTTTGTTATAGCCTGTATGATAATGTGTACCGTAATTTCCTAGCACATGTGGAAAATACACAATGAATAAGCGAATTCTATGTAAACGAAACTGACTATCATTGGAACCTTATTATGGTTTGGAGTGTCTAACGTTAAAAATAGTAATTAATCATACCGTGCAAACCAAGGTGAGTTCACAATCTTTCCAAGGCATGGGATTCCCAAGGGTTGGGAATGGGTTAATGATTTAAACGGTAACTACAACCATCCTCCGTGGGTAGGATGCCAAGATTACACATTGGACCAAACCTCTATCATTGAAGTCCCTCATTTATATCGACTTAATCGCCGAGGCCTATGGCGAGCGGGTCATTAGTTAATAGCGCTATTAGGTTTAACAAACCTCACACCGTGCCAGTCGGACGGGCGTGTACTAGTGGACTATGGGAAAAGGGTCAATGCTGATAGACATTGACTTAGGGCACCACTTACATTTTCGTAGTAGTCGATACACACGGTCTAGTAACACATGGGAAGCACCCACTAATCTTCGCAAACATGTCTGGGAGACCGCGATACGAATTAATACGATACATGGTTTACAAAACGAACTTATGATTTACGAAACGAATGCTACAACTAAATAACCAACTATGAACTCGCTCAACTTTGTTGTTGACTCGTTGTTACATGCCTTGCAGGTCGTTAGGTACTCATGGAGCTTGCACAGGGAGGCGCGGTCGTTGTGGGACATGGCAGTGTGTGCCATGCTAAAAACATTACTTTATTTCGTACTTAATACTTACATTGGGTTTTATAATTATGCTTCCGCTAAACACTTAACTACGTTTTTGGTTTGAAACACCTTTCATATTGTATGGTTGAATTTTACTTATTACTTGTTATGTTCAATATGACTGGTGGCTTGATCCTGGTCAGTCACGCCTCCAAGCGGTGATACTCCGCGTGTGGATTTTGGGGGTGTGACAGATTGGTATCAGAGCCAGGTTTATAGTGAACTTGGTTTTAATAAGGGAAAAAGTTTTTGTTAAAACCAGACTATAACCTGTACAGTGCTCAACGATCCACAATGACGTTTCGCTCCACATGCAAGACTCAACATTCTAGGTGATATGGTTTTTGATTTTATTGCCTACTTGTTAGATTCATAGAACTTTGCTCATGGTATGCTTAGATAAACGTAGCAACTATTATTTGAAATCCCATGTGTGCTTACTCTCTTCTGTCATCGCACTTACGCGAACCTTTCTCACTCATGTTTTCTTTGATATGAAGATCATGAGTGGACGCGTTAACCTAACTCAAGCCCAGTTGGCGGCTTTGATCACTGAACAAGTTACTGCAGCGCTTGCAGCCGCCCAAGCAGGAGGTATATCCTGCAGTTGCAACTCACTCTAGGATCTTTAGATCCTACACTCCTAAACCAACTCTTGTGTTTAACCTTGTCCTGTTCTTATATACACAATAGGTCTGAACGCTCAGCCGCCTGTATGCACATTCAAGACTTTTATGGACTGTCGTCCTACTACTTTCAGTGGCACTGAAGGGGCCGTTGGACTCTTCCACTTGTTCGAGAAGCTCGAATCGGTCTTCGAAATGTGTGAATGCCCCGAGGCTCGTAGGGTGAAATATGCCACTGGTACTCTCGAAGGCACGGCGCTAACTTGGTGGAACGCGCAAGTTCAGATGCTGGGGCTGGCGGCTGCTAATGCCACCCCATGGAATGATTTTAAGGAACTGATCAAACATGAATACTGTAGTCGTGATGACATCCACAAACTGGAAGTGGAGTTCTTTAACCTGAAGATGACGGGGTCAGAGATAGAAGTGTACACGAAACGATCCAACGAACTGGCAGTGTTGTGTCCAACTATGGTGGATCCTCCCATCAAGCGCATTGAGCTGTACCTCAAATTCTTAGTACCAGAGATTCAAAGCCATGTGACTGCTGCTAACCTTACTACTATCCAGGATGTTACCCGTCTTGCTCATCGTCTCACAGACCAGGCAGTGGAACAGAACAAGCTGCCTAAGCGTATTGGTGCTACTACAATTACTACTTCTGCTACTCCCAGTGACAACAAAAGAAAGTGGGATGGAACCTCTAGCAAGGGTTCGACTGCGGTTCAGTCCCAAGCACAGCAGCGAAAGATTGATGACTACCAGAGTCCTGCTCAGCAATCTTCTGGTAGTCAAGGGCATGGTGGATATCGAGGAAATCACCTAAAGTGCAATAGATGCAACAGACACCACAGTGGTCAATGCAACAAGGGTCGTTGTCAGAGGTGTCTCAAGATGGGGCATGAAGCCAAGGATTGCAAGAGCTCACGACCTGCGAATCAGAACCAACAACAACAACCAACAGCTCCACAGAACCAGTAGCGACAGCGAGGTAACAGGAGATGCTTTAAGTGTGGTGCTGAAGGCCACTTCAAGCGGGACTGTCCCCAGTTAAATCAAAATCCGAACAATAACAACAATAATCAGGGCAATGGGAACAACAACGGGGGAAACAATGATGGAAACAATGGTGCCAGGGGTCGAGTGTTCGTGCTGGGTCAGGGTGACGCAAAGAATGACCCTAACGTAGTGATGGGTAAGTTCCTTCTCGACGACATTTATGTTACTATCTTATTTGATTCGGGTGCCGATACGAGTTATGTGTCTCTAAAAGTTAGTCAAATGCTCAAGCGCACACCAATACTTTTGAACACCAAGCATGTCGTAGAATTAGAAAATGGTAAAAGTCTAGAGGCCACACACATAGTTCAGGGTTGTAATCTTATCCTTGCTGGTCAGACTTTCTCTATCGATCTCATTCCTATAGTTTTGGGTAGTTTCGACATCGTCATTGGGATGGATTGGTTATCCCAACAGCAAGCAGAGATCCTATGCAAAGAGAATATTGTTCGTATACCCCGTTCTGGCAAAGAACCTCTCGAAATTCAAGGTGACAAGAGTGGTGCTGTAGTGGGCATCATTTCCTTTCTTAAGGCCCAGAAGTGTTTGCGAAAGGGCCACGCTGCTATTTTAGCACTCGTTACTGACGCATCAACGAAAGAGAAGAAGATAGAGGATATTCCAGTAGTACGTGATTTTCCTCAAGTGTTCCTTGAAGATTTACCTGGGCTACCGCCTCATCGCCAGGTCGAATTCCAAATCGAGCTAGCTCCTGGAACAGCCCCCATTGCTCGAGCACCTTATCGCTTAGCTCCAACCGAACTGGAAGAACTATCTAAGCAATTGCAAGAACTCTTGGAAAAGGGTTTCATTCGCCCTAGCTCTTCGCCCTGGGGAGCTCCAGTATTATTTGTGAAGAAGAAAGAGGGTACCTTCCGCATGTGCATAGATTACCGCGAACTGAACAAGGTGACCGTGAAGAATCGCTATCCTCTTCCACGCATTGACGACTTGTTCGACCAGCTGCAAGGGTTAAGCTACTATTCAAAGATTGACCTGAGGTCAGGCTACCATCAACTGAGAGTCCGGGACGATGACGTCTCCAAAACAGCATTCAGAACATGCTACGGCCATTACGAGTTTCTGGTCATGCCATTCGGGTTAACAAACGCGTCTGCAGTCTTCATGGATCTTATAAACAGAGTGTGCAAGCCTTACTTGGATAAGTTTGTGATTGTATTCATCGATGACATTCAGATCTACTCCAAGAGTCAGGAGGAACACGAGCAGCATTTGCGACTTATCTTGGAACTTCTACGTACAGAGCAACTCTATGCAAAGTTCTCGAAATGTGACTTCTGGCTTCGTGAAGTCCACTTTGAAGGCCACGTGGTAAACAAGGATGGGATTCATGTTGATCCATCTAAGGTAGACTCGATTAAGAACTGGCCTGCACCTCGCACACCAATGGAAACTCGCTAATTCTTGGGTTTGGCAGGTTACTACAGGAGGTTCATCAAAGACTTCTCCAAGATTGCACAACCCCTCACCTCATTAACTCAGAAAGGCGTTATTTATCGTTGGGGAAATGCACAGGAATCAGCATTTCAGCACTTAAAGGATAGACTTTGTAGCGCGCCTATTCTCTCATTGCCCGAGGGCACAGTCGATTTCGTGGTTTATTATGACGCATCAATGCAGGGTCTTGGCTGTGTATTGATGCAACGGGATAAAGTCATTGCTTACGCCTCGCGCCAACTTAAGATTCACGAAAGGAATTACACTACACACGATTTGGAGATGGGAGCTGTTGTTTTCGCACTCAAGATATGGAGACATTACCTGTACGGTACCAAGTGCACTATTTGCACCGATCACAGGAGTCTCGAGCATATCTTCAAACAGAAGGAGTTGAACATGCGACAACGTCGATGGGTCGAGCTACTGAATGATTACGAATGTGCCATCAAGTACCATCCGGGCAAGGCAAATGTTGTGGCTGACGCCTTTAGTCGAAAAGATACCACACCTAGGCGTGTGCGAGCACTACAACTCACCATCCAATCTAGTCTTCCTGCATAGATACGAGATGCTCAGGTAGAAGCATTGAAACCAGAAAACGTCAGGGCTGAAGCCCTACGTGGCTGAAGACAGCGGTTAGAACAAAAGGAAGACGGTGCCTATTACGTAACCGGACGCATCTGGGTCCCACACTACGGAAACTTACGCGAGCTTGTAATGGATGAAGCACATAAGTCTCGCTACTCAGTACATCCTGGTTCAAATAAGATGTACCACGATCTCAGAACTACGTATTGGTGGCCTAGCATGAAAGCTCACATAGCAACTTACGTTAGCAAATGTTTGACTTGTGCGAGAGTCAAGACCGAATATCAGAAACCATCGGGCCAACTCCAACAACCAGAGATACCACAATGGAAATGGGATCAAATTTCCATGGATTTTGTTACTGGTCTGCCTAGATCTCAACGTGGGAATGATACTATTTGGGTGATCGTGGACCGACTCACAAAATCTGCACACTTTTTGGCTATTAAGGAAACGGATAAGTTCTCCACTCTAGCAGACATTTATCTTAAGGAAGTTGTCTCGAGGCACGGGGTGCCAACATCTATTATCTCAGATCGTGATGCACGTTTTACTTCAGAACTGTGGCAAGCGATGCACAAATCTTTTGGCTCACGGTTAGACATGAGCACAGCTTACCACCCGCACACAGATGGGCAGTCTGAACGCACCATCCAAACCCTAGAAGACATGCTGTGGGCATGTGTAATCGATTTCGGCAACGGGTGGGAAAAACATCTCCCGTTAGTGGAGTTTTCGTATAACAACAGTTACCACACCAGCATTCAAGCCGCTCCATTTGAGGCACTGTACGGGCGTAAATGCCCATCACCTCTTTGTTGGGCAGAGGTGGGCGACAGTCAAATCACGGGTCCAGAACTGGTGGTAGACGCAATGGAAAGAATTGCTCAGATACGATAAAACGAATGGCGGCAGCTCACGACCGTCAGAAAGCCTACGCAGACAAGCGCAGGAAACCACTCGAGTTCCAAGTTGGGGATCGAGTGCTACTCAAAGTTTCACCCTGGAAGGGTGTGGTTCGCTTTGGAAAAAGGGGGAAGCTCAATCCATGATATGTCGGACCGTTTGAAATCATTGAGAAAATAGGCAAGGTGGCCTACAAACTAAACCTACCAGCAGAACTCGGTGGAGTTCACAACGTCTTTCACGTGTCAAATCTGAAGAAGTGTCTGTCAGATGAGACCCTCATAGTTCCTTTGAAGGAGCTCACTATCGACGATCAGTTGCGATTCGTCGAGGAACCGGTTGAAATCACGGACCGGGACGTTAAGGTCCTCAAGCACACCAGAATACCTCTAGTTCGAGTTCGTTGGAACTCCCGTCGTGGCCCAGAGTTTACTTGGGAACGAGAAGATCAAATGAAACTCATGTATCCCCAGTTGTTCGGAAACAGCGCAACCGCCACTGAGGCTGAAGCTACTACGGAATTTCGGGAGGAAATTCCAAATCAACGGGGGGATGATGTGTCACCCCAGGAAAACCAGTAAATTACACAACACAACTAGCTTCCTCAGTAACCTCGCGCTAAATTTCGGGACGAAATTTCTTTCAAGTTGGGGATAATGTGACAACCCGAGTTTCAAGGTCTTTCCTCACAACTACGTTTTCTTATTTCGTTGCGTTCTATTATGTGCACCTGATTATTTGATTTCATATTGCTGATTAGTATTAATTGGTTAAAGGTTAAGCATGAAACTTTGTGCGTTATTTGATGTGCTAGTAACATATGCATATGTATACATATTTTAAATGTTCATGACGAAAACCAAAGGGATTTCGCCCCTGGCCTGTACGACGAAAACACCCACCTCTTCGATGAAATCAGATGTTTTCGTCAGGAGTGGGCTTTGGCCCAGGGATGTTCGGCCGGCCCAGTTGCGGTACGATTTAACTTGTGAGATCGTTAGATTAGAATACTTTTAGAAAACCCTACTCCTACATCTGTTGTGCGACGGCAAGCAGGCCCCCTTTCCTTCCAATCGATTACTTTGAGGTAAACCCCTTTTTGGCTATTGTTGATGTTTAGCATGTGCAGCCAACTAAATATGTGTGCAACCTGTAAATATCATACTATGGTCGGCCACTAGGTTCATACTTGCATGTAAATTTGTCAGTGACATGTGATGTTTCATATGTGTGCAACTTGTAAATATCATACATGTGGAATTAGATTGAATGCAGTCAATTAAGTTCTCTCGTTAATCGATGATCTCATGATTTTGTTTAATGATTGATGGGTTATGTGATGAAAGTGGAGATGATAATCAAAAACATAAATGGCGGCCCATGTGATCCATTTAATTAATTGTGTTGATTGATTGAGATGATAGTACATGTGTTAGCTTTACAAATACAAACTGAAAAAAAAAAACAAATGTTCATGCATGTGCGATGACGATGATGTATAATTAATGAAACTGTTTTTGTTCCTTCGTAAGTTGTGTTGATTGATGGAGGTTATTGATAATGTTTATTATATGTTAAGATTTATATGTGAACATGGGTGTTGTAGTTAGGTGGGCCGAATGGTTTAACATACATGGACTTGGATAACAGTGATGGTATATATATATGCATACATGTTAGTGGTTTTTACTTGTTTACTTTTGTATCTGCATGATATTGTTTATATATGTTATTCAATGAGATTTGATGAATAACTATTTAGTGATAATATGTGATGTTGATTATACAGTTATATGATGAATATATTTTGTAGTTGTTTAGTAGCGATCAAGTGGCACTTAATATATGCAAACTGTAAATTGAGCCATGTATAAATATAACTATGTGTCAGTATGATATACGGATTTGTATTGAGAAAGTACATGTAAAATGAATGTTTGTTATAGCCTGTATAATAATGTGTACCGTAATTTCCTAGCACATGTGGAAAATACACAATGAATAAGCGAATTCTATGTAAACGAAACTGACTATCATTGGAACCTTATTAGGGTTTGGAGTGTCTAACGTTAAAAAGAGTAATTAATCATACCGAGTAAACCAAGGTGAGTTCACACTCTTTCCAAGGCATGGGATTCCCAAGGGTTGGGAATGGGTTAATGATTTAAACAGTAACTACAACCATCCTCCGTGGGTAGGATGCCAAGATTACACACTGGACCAAACCTCTATCATTGAAGTCCCTCATTTATATCGACTTAATCGCCGGTCATTAGTTAATAGCGCTATTAGGTTTAACAAACCTCACACCGTGCCAGTCGGACGGGCGTGTACTAATGGACTATGGGCAAAGGGTCAATGCTGATAGACATTGACTTAGGGCACCACTTACATTTTCGTAGTAGTCGATACGCACGGTCTAGTAACACATGGGAAGCACCCACTAATCTTCGCAAACATGTCTGGGAGACCGCGATACGAATTAATACGATACATGGTTTACAAAACGAACTTATGATTTACGAAACGAATGCTACAACTAAATAACCAACTGTGAACTCGCTCAACTTTGTTGTTGACTCATTGTTACATGCCTTGCAGGTCGTTGGGTACTCATGGAGCTTGCACAGGGAGGCGCGGTCGTTGTGGGACATGGCAGTGTGTGCCATGCTAAAAACATTACTTTATTTCGTACTTAATACTTACATTGGGTTTTATAATTATGCTTCCGCTAAACACTTAACTAAGTTTTTGGTTTGAAACACCTTTCATATTGTATGGTTGAATTTTACTTATTACTTGTTATGTTCAATATGATTGGTGGCTTGATCCTGGTCAGTCACGCCTCCAATTGGTGATACTCCGCGTGTGCATTTTGGGGGTGTGACAGGTCAACCTTGATGTTCCATACCTGCTACTCCGTAACATGCACTTGAACCAGCTTGCTACTCGCCTGACTCATATCTTCTTTGGAGGGTGGATTTATCGCCTTTTCAAACACTTTGTTGCTAGGATGCCGAGGTCTTTTCAAAAGAGCCCATGGTCGGGGAAAGTGGATATGGTCATTTGCCGCTTCATGAATTTGATTTATGAAACGGATGATGGGACGATCGGATTTCAAACGGTTCAAGGGCATGCATGGAACCCTCAAGAAGCTCTAGTCCTACATGCTCCACACATTCGTCCTCCTCCCCAGTACCACTACCAGCACCATGGTGATCCGGGTCAATCGTCCTCACAAGGAGGCGGTTTTCCTAACTTTCAAAGCTTACATGATTTATTGCAGGAAAACCTAATGTGCACCAGGAACACCTACAACATGGCCAGCAACACATACGCCCGGGTCGGAGTGATAGAGAGGAACAACTCCGACATGCAGGATGACATTAGAAACATCCGAGAGTATGTGGCGGGCCACGGAGGAGGTGATGATGATGAAGACGAGGACATGGATTGAGCGGAGGAGTTGGCGGTGGCATCACACAGTTGGAGGTCTCACAAGTTAACCTAGAGGTGTACAAAAAAACTGATTACGCAATCGAAACCGGAAAAAAAACCGAAACCGTTTTTTTTAAAAACCGGTTTTTTTTTGTAACCGGTTCGGTTACAACCGGTTTGGCCGGTTATTAGTCGGTTATAATTTTTCAAGACCGGTTCGGGTATAAAACCATTTTTTTAAAAAAACCGGTTATTTAATCGATTATAAAAAAACTGGTTATTAATCGGTTAACCGATAACGAATATAAAAAAACCGGTTTTAACCGGTTAAAAACGCCCAGCATGTATTAACAGTCATATGACCGTTTGGAACCTTTACTAGCCGTTTTTTTTTTTTTTGTTTTTTTTTTGGCCTAAAAATCATCTCCAACTAGTATAAAAGGTTTGTGGGTGTTTAGGTTCAATCACAACACTTGAGAATCTTCAAAAACTCTAAAAAAGTCTCTTATTCTTGTTCGATAACTCTCAAAACGCTATGGCAACCTCTAGTGCCCATGATTCGGTCAATGTTGGCAAGTCTACAACCGACACGGTGATTCGTGTTGTTCCAACGAAGCGCAACCCCGAGGTTTGGTCACATTTTGATTTGTGCGAGATGGCCAACGGTAAAAGAAAAGCGCGTTGTCATCATTGTCAAGGCTTTTACGCCGAAACCGCAAACTCCACCTTGAAACAACACATTGAAAAACCATTTTGCAAGGCGTTGAAACAACAACACGTTAGTGGTCAAGCTTCCATGACAAGTGATAGCGCTAATATTTTCAACTACAATTTCAATATGGCTAGGGAGGAAATGGCGAAGTATGTAATCCAAGAAAGTTTGTCGTTCAACCACTTTGACAACCAACGCTATACAAAGATGGTTCAACGAACTCTCCAACCACGATACACCCATGTAAGTCGTGCTACTCTTAGGAGGGATTGTTTAAAATTGTGGAAAAATGCTAAACTAGAATTAATTTCTTATTTTGAAAAATTAGAAACCGGTGTTAACTTGACTAGCGACGTTTGGTCCTCACCGCACGGTTCACCCGATTCGTATATTTGTGTCACCGCCCATTGGATTAAACAGGCGACATGGCAAATGATGAAACGCACGATTTTTTTTAAATTATTAGATTACCCTCACATCGATGAAGCTATATATAAAGTAATCGACAAATGTATTACAACATACAAATTGGAAAAAAAAATTTCAATATCTTTTGATAACGCCTCAAACAATACGAGCGCGGTAATGCGTTTAAAATTAAACTACAATCCGATTTGTGAGGGTAATTTTTTCCATAGCCGATGTGTTACACACATCATAAATTTTGCCGTTCAAGACAGTTTAAGGGTTATTGAACCACAAAAAGAAGTTTTCAAAAGAATGTTACGAAGTATATTTAGTAACACGCAAAGACATGCAAAATATATTAAAACTTGTAAGGAAGAGGGTCGAAAATGCTTAGGACCCAATTAGGACGTTGCTCATAGGTGGAACTCAACTTGCATTATGTTTGAAAAATCTATTGTGCAAAAGGAAAGTTTAATAGAATTTCATAACCTTTTGGCTAGTCATAGAAAGTGTTCGCCTTACCACCCATCGGGTTGGGATACTATTGAAACGGTTACACAATTGCTTCAAGTTTTTAAAACATCAACAAAGACTTTATCGGGGGTTTATTATCCAACAAGTTCATTGGTACTTCACATGGCGGATACAATGAAGGAAAAATTAAGAAAATATTTTAAAGAACTACCGGCGGTTTTCACTTGTGACGCCGCTCTAAACCCTTGTTTTAATATTTTTTGAACCAGGTCTTTGGTTGAAAAAATTGCACACCAATTGAATTTAAACACCACTCAAGAACCAAACTTTGGTGAAGCCGCAAAATCTCGTTTCAACGATCAACTTTCAAAATTGTTTGATGTTTATGTAACAAAATATGGTACAACCTCGTCACACATTCACAAGTCAATGAGAAACGCCGCTTTCGGTGAAGGTTCAAGTATGGAAGATCAAGATTTGTATGTTTATAACCAATTGTATGACGAGTCAAGTCAAATGCATTGTGGTAACACTAGTAGTAGTGAACTCGGTCGGTATGGTGGGTCGAACTTTCTACAAATGATGAGTTCACAGGACTTTAAAAATTTTGATTTGTTGGCTTGGTGGAAAAGTAAGGAAGATCAATTTCCGATCTTAGCCACAATGGCCCGAGATTTACTAACGGTCCAAGCTTCCACGGTAGCTTCGGAAAGTGCTTTTTCTATTAGTGGTAGGGTGATTTCGATAAGGAGGACTCGACTAACACCAAAGGCGGTTGATATGTCGATTTGCTTGAAAGATTACTTGGATGCGGCGGAGAGATGTCAAGACACACGCTCACTCGAGGGAGAATTAGAATACGAAGGCGAAGTTTACGAGGGCGAGTCCAAGCCGAATTGACAACCCCAATGACCGACGAAGAAGCCGAATTAGATGAATTCCTACGCAATAGTTAGAGTTCGGGTTCGGGCGAAGAAGATTAAACGAGGCTTCTCAAGATATATTTTAGTATTGCAGTTCCACTAATATATATATATATATATATATATATATATATATATATATATATTGGTGGACGTTCTTGAGGATTAATAGTTTAAGTTTACGCATTTCGTTTGTTACGTTTATCGTTCGTATTTCATTGTTATGTACAACCGTTTGTTCCAAGACTAATGATATTATTATGTTTTTTTACTTTTTATGAGTTTATTGTTAATTTTTGTATAAAAAAATGCGTTTACACTTCAAAAAATATAAAAAGTAGCTGAATTGTGAAGAAAACAGCACAAAACGCTGAAAAAAATGAAAAAAAAACATTCTGTGAAGTTTCTGCATGTTTCTGCCGAACCGGTTTTTTCGGTTTTTTATAACCGGTTTTTTTAACCGGTTTGAATTATCTCGGTTAATAATCGATTTCGAAAAACTGGTTTTTTATATAACCGGTTACAACCGGTTAGGACCGGTTACATTTTCTTCCAGTTAAAACCGGTTATTAACCGTAACCGGTTTTTAAATAACCGGTTTTTTTTTGCAGATTTTAACCGAACCGATTATTAACCGTAACCGGTTTTCAAAAAAAAAAAAAACGATTTGTACACCTCTAGGTTAACCCCCTTATCTCATGAACAATTGCATGGCCTGCGTGCCATTTGTTGAACAATTTACTTTCCTTAACACTTTTTAATTTTATGAATTTCTTTTCTTTTTAACTTGTGGTGCGGATGATTAAACTTTGGTAATTTAGGATGTTTGTTATTCTTTGGTGTGGTATTTATTAGTAAAACATGTACCTACGAGGCTTAAGGCACTAAACATTAGTGCTACTAAAGCCGGGACAACAATCATTAGTGCTGATTGCCCAGACCTGCTGTTTGTCAAAATATTGCAGACCTTTGTCCAACACGGGGCCGTGTTCACCCGACACGCCCCCGTGTCCACCTTCTGTAAGCTCTCGTTACTGGCAATCTGCACACGGGGCCGTGTTCATTCAACACGAGCCCGTGTCCAGGTGCCCAGTAACAAAAAAAAATTTGTTTAACACACCTTTTTACACATTCAATCAACATAAAAACTTATTTTTGGGACACATTGAGGACAATGTGTAATTTAAGTGTAGGGGGGATGCTAAAACCTTGAATTTTGCAAGTCCTAATCACAAGCCTTACACAAAACTCTATTGGAACCGCTAAATACCCCAATTTTTTTCAAGAACTTTTCATTTGTTTTACTTGTCTTTGTTTAATTTGGGAATAACAAGTTCTAAAAAGGCTATATTCTTATAAATTTACAACTGATAGCGTTGTGATAAAAAGAACCAACATAAGAAAATTATGAAACGGCATGACAAATCTAGTTAAAATTTGATTATATATACTTAATCACATTAAAAACCCATTCCCACAAAAAGTGAGTTTTGAGCCTTTATTGAGCATACAAATACACATATTTAAACTAAATGCTCATTTTTCGTTTCTTGTGTGAATAGCCGCTTGGTTTCTTACGACTCTAGAACTTGCCATGACGATACATTTTCGGTCCTTACCAACTTAAACCCAAGTAAGTACATGATGGAGGCATTAGGACTAACCCCTTTTTCTTTCAACACCTATTTTCCTTTTTCTTTTACCACCTACCCAAAATCCCCCTAGTTAACCCCTTTAAGCCTAAACCTTTTCGTTTCTAAACCCACAAAACAAACACCCTTTACCCACCAAAACCCTTTTTCATTTTAAACCCTTTTTCGTTTCTTGTGACATTTTTATTATGAAAAAAAAATATTTGAAAAAAAAAATTTGATGAAGTTTAGCAATAAACAAGCAAGTTCATCAAAAAGAACTTTGTTTGAAAAATACTTCATTAAAATAAAAAGTCACAAAAACAAAATGTTTTACAAAAACCGACGCTTTTTACGCCTTTCGCCCTTTTCTACTAACCACTAACCCAAAACCACCTACCTTTAACCCAAGCCTAACCCTTCCCCAAAGTCCTATTGATATTTACAAAGGTTTATAGTTAAAAAGGAGGAGGATTGATTGCTTGGCAAGCATATGGTAGAAGTAAGTTCCATGCCGCTCTCGAGTGTTTCACAAAAATACATCTTCGGCCGAGTGTTGAGTGATCCCCCGTGAGGTATGTGAACTTGTATATAAATGGAATTTTAAAGAGGCATGTTATGCCCAAATAAGTAATTTCTCTTATGTAATGTTCTAAATAAATCATTATGAATAGGATTGTAAAAGAAAAATAAAACCTAATAAAGATCTTGGAATCCCGACACTCAAGACAAGCCCAAAACCTTCTCTTCTACCCATTCCATTTGGGTGTGTAAGCCACATTATAAAGAGTTTTGCTTGAGGACAAGCAAAGATTCAAGTGTGGGGGTATTTGATGTGTGTAAAATGAAACATATAAATTACATCAAATGAGACATAAACCTAACCCTTTTATAGTACTAATGTTGGAAAAAGTGTGCTTTTGTCTTCCTTTTGTATTTTCTGGGATAAATGAGCGTAAATGAACAAAAGAAGCAAAAATGCATCCAAATCTAACAATAATACAAGAAAAGGAATAAACGTGGCATGCCCGACCCCTCGACAGCATCTTCCCAAGCAAAAACAAGACATCAGAAGACTGAACACGCCCCGTGCTCATTGAACACGGGGGCGTGCCCAAGTGTCTGCAGAAAATACAAAGTTGTAGAAGCTTCTATTTCCCAACACGGGGGCGTGCCTAGCGGACACGGGGCCGTGGTCAAAGCTAAGATTCGCAGAATCCAAGCAAATCTTGATAGTACAGATACGCTTCTTCACATGGGGCGTGGTCAACTAATGCAGACAAACTGCAATTAATGAAGAAATAGAAGATGTGTGGACACGGGGCCGTGCCCAGCGGACACGGGGCCGTGCCCAGCGGACATGGGGCCATGTCCGGGCTTCTGTGCAGGCTATAAATAGAGGTGATTGGTTCACTTCAAAGGCATCCCTTGGCAAACCACCTCTCTCACACTTCACCCACCCTCCACCACCATCACAACCCACATCCACCACCATCATCCATCATCCATCATAGAGTGTGTGTAGTAGTCTCGGGATCCAAGATTGATAGTAAGAGTTCTTGACAATCAAAGGCCATGTTTGCCTAAGTCTCTTACATCACTTGGTGAAGACAAGCATTTAGTGTAACACTTTTGTTTTTTAATCTTTTTGCACTTTTTATTTGGTTTTGTATTAATGACTTTAATAACTAGTTTCTTATGTTGAAGGTGAAACTTCCTTATCATTTGTCTGTGGTGTCTTGGTGTTATTTTACTGTCTATGTAAAATAAAAGATTTACACCATTCATATCTCCACGGTCTATATGGAGATATGTTGGCTACCTGGTCGGGGGTTAAGGGAATGGTTTGGTAAGGTTCTTGCCTTGTTCATTGTATAGATCCTGCAAGGACCTGGGTCAAGCTTAGTTGGACCTCCTTCAATACCCACTGGTATTGGATGGCGAGGGTGCGAATTTCTTGATCCCCTCATATGTAAACTACTATTAATACATTAACCCGGCTACTTGGGATTGTATCCCTGCTGACTCAAACCACTTAGCCTAGGGTAACGTCACCTTCAAAAGAAGGGCCTACCACATTACGCATTAATAACTTAATTAATTATCTTCCAATAATCCAACCCTTTAGGATTGTATCCTTGCTGACTCAAACTACTGGGTTGAGGGTAACGTCACCTTCAAAAGAGGGGCCTACTACTATAACTAAGATAATCTCTTAATTATGTGCAAAAGTGCGGAAATAATTAAAGGTTATACTAAAGGCGAGTTGGATCCAAGTGATTCATCTTGTCTATCTGTTTTATTTTTATTTTCAGCATTTTTAGTTAGTTTTTATTTTCTTGTTTAAAACCTTTTTCTAAATTTTTGATTTGATTAGACGTTGAGGATAAACCGGTACTAAAAGCTCTTCTGTCCTTGGACGACCTCGGTATCTTACCAACGCTATACTTCGCTCATGATGGGTGCACTTGCCCATATGTGTGTTTAGTGTTAGTAAAATATTGTGTTTTATAAATTTAAAACTTGACTAAAGTGTTAAAAAGGGCTAAAAAATATACTTAAATACCTATCACGCACTACGCACATCAGGGATCCACCTGGATACCACGCTCACTTACCACATGTCCAAGAAATTGAACTTCTCGGAGCCAGAATTCACATTTAGAGAACTTTGCGTAGAGCTTCTCTTGTTGCAGAAGTTTAAGAATACATCGGAGGTGTTCATCATGATCAGCTTGGTTCTTGGAGTAAATGAGTATGTCATCAATAAAAACTATGACAAACTTGTCTAGATATGGCTTGCAGACTCGATTCATGAGATCCATGAATGCTGCAGGTGCGTTAGTGTGCCCAAAAGGCATCACTAGGAACTCGTAGTGGCCGTATCTTGTTCCGAATGCGGTCTTGTGTACATCTTTGGTTCTGACCTTCAACTGATGATACCCTGACCTCAAATCGATCTTTGAAAAGAAACTTTCCCCTTGAAGCTGATCGAACAGATCATCGATCCTGGGCAATGGATATCGGTTCTTGGTTGTAACTTTGTTCAGCTCAGGATAATCAATGCATAGGCGCATTGAGCCATCTTTCTTCTTCATAAATAGAATTGGCGCTCCCCAAGGAGACGAGCTTGGTTGAATAAAATCTTTCTCCAATAGATCATCCAACTGCGTTCTTAATTCCTTCATTTCTGTCGGTGCCAAACGATAAGGAGCTCGTGCTACTGGGGTCGGCCTTGGAATAATATCAATTCTGAATTCCACTTGTCTGTCGGGAGGTAAACCAGGTAGTTCTTTAGGGAATATGTCTGTGTACTCAGAAATAACAGGGATATCTTCTATCTTAGGCCTTGGCTCATCTATTAACACATGTGCCATGTAAATGACACAACCTTTCTTCAAACACTTAGATGCCTTAAGCATAGATACTTGATCAGGCAAACCATACTGCGTATCTCCTTGTATAGTAAGTGATTCACCATAAGGGGTTTTGATTATCACTTGCTTCTTATCACAGCCAATTTGAGCTTGGTTATGAGATAACCAATCCATGCATATGACTATATCGAATCCTGCCAATTTCATCGGTAACAAAGACAACGGAAAAGAGTGATTCCTAATGGATATAAAACATCCATCTAAAATTGTTGAAGCAGTCTCTAAGGTATCATCGGCCAATTCTACCTCATATTTTATGTCGAGAGTTTTAACAGGCAGATTTAGCAGTTTACAAATTTTATTGTCTACAAAGGACTTATCTGCGCTAGAATCAAATAAAACTCTAGCATACACATCATTTATGAGGAATGTACCTGTTATAACATTATCGTTCTGCACTGCCCTTTAGCATTCATCTGGAAAACTTGAGCATTGGTCTTCTTGGCCTCTTCAGGCTTCTTTGGGTTTTTCAGGCAGTTGGTCCTTATGTGCTCCTTCTCGTTGCAACCATAACAGGTTGTATTTTTCATGTTCTTGTATTTCAAAGTTTTATGATCCTTTGACTTGCAGATTCCACAAGATTTAGGCTGTGGTTCAAGTCTGCATTTCCCAAAGTGGTGTTTCTTACAGGTTTTGCACTTGGGCTTCTCACCTGACTACTGGGAGCCCTTCTTAAACCCAGAATTCTTCTTATGCTCAAAATTACCTTTCTTTTTCTTATTAGAGCAATGTGAGCTCTCATATTCCCTTTTTCTCTTTCCCTCATCAGAAGTCTTAACAGACTTATTCCTAATTGCATCGAGTGTGAGGGATAAGGACAAATCCACCACAGACCTATAAGTGGTAGGCCTGGAAGTTTTAACGTTTCCTTTGATTTTCGGGGCTAGGCCTCCAATGAAACACGCTATGCGCTTAGGTTCAGGTGTAACCAGATAAGGGACAAGTCTAGACATGGTGTTGAAACTTGTAACATAAGCTTGGCAATCCAAATTCTTCATGGCCCTAAGTTAAGAAGTCAGATTCAATTTTCTCTACCTCATGCTGAGGACAGAAGTTTTCCTTCATCAGTGCCATGAATTCCTCCCATGACAAGTTATAGAGTGGGATTTTCCCAGTGGCTTGAATTAGCGATCTCCACCAAGCCAATGCCTCCCCTTTAAACGACTGTGAAACAAACTTCACAACATCCTGTTCTGCGCATCCGCTGATATCCACAGCGGTATCCATTTCATCAAGCCATGTCATACAGTCAATTGCACCCTTTTCACCTGTAAAATCCCTTGGTTTGCACGAAACGAAGTATTTGTAAGAACAAGTCTTTGAGCGCGGTTCATGATCAAACACAACTTTCTTAGATGGCTGACTTTTCTGATTCGATGAGTGCCAAGAATCGTCCTTCTTTGATTCATGTGTTCTTTGATCATTCTGCCAACGGCTTTAGTGACAACATTGTCTATCAATGCTTGCAGATCTGCACCAGTTACTTTCATTCTGGTGTTATCATTTCTTTCCCTTGGATGGCTATTAACTTCTTGTGATTCAACCATGAAGCTTGATTGCTATAAAATATTGACAATAATTTATTAAGAAGTCTATTATGGAATCATCATTTTCGATGATTCACTAACCATGGTAAATATAGACCATATTGGTAAATTATAAATTTTCCACTATAATTATACCCAGTTATAATGCATTAAGGATATTACAGTGGCACAAAAGGCCTTGTCACAAGGACAGTTTGAATTTATAAGCCATGATCTTATAGGATCAAGGCATTAAGGTTTGAACAGAGTTCATTACCTTTTCTTGGCAGGGAGTCATAGACTACAACTGTCATTTGTCCTATAGGACAACAAATATAGCCCGTAGGCACTTCATCACTAATGGATGTTTATAATGTGATCATTGCATTGATGATTTAAGCCATGATTTTCTAGATCATTGGGCTAAATAAGGAATTGGAATGATCCAACATAAGGATGACTAGTGTGACTTTCTCGAATCACATTTGCCAGGAGTGCTAACACGTTCTTAGGTGTTAACAAGGATTTATTATCTTAGAAAGGCTTTACCATCATGGCCATGTATAAAATGACATATAGGCTAGGTTATACCTTTAAGATTTTCTTTTGAGATTTTAATGGCAGATCAATTATAAATTGAAATGATATTATGATTTGTGATATATTGTACATGCATATATATAATGACAAATAGGAATTTTAAAATGAAACATTTCATAAATTGTCCTAAGAAGTACAATAGTTGCCCTAAACGGGACTTTTAAACAAATAAAACTTGTCCTCGCAGGGACTAAAATAAGAAAGCAAGTCCATGCAGGGACTATATATCTAAATAAAATGTCCACGCAGGGACTTAATAGAAAATGAAATTACAAAACAATAATTAAGGGTTTCTAATGATCCCTCTTCTTTTTCCCCTTAATGAGGTTTGCCAATCCCTTTAGAAGACCGCGGCGACTTCTACGCTCTTCGCCTACCCTTTGTTCCACCTCATGCAACCTCTGGAAAATTTCTTGCTGCTATGGTTGCTGGATTTGAGGTTGCGGTGGCTGCTACTGCTGAGGTTGAGGAGGCGGTGGGTATTGATACCCATATGCAGGGTACCCAGTTGGGTACGCGAATGGAAAGGGAGAGGGGTAGAGAGCATTGAGGTTTGCTGCCTCAATGTATGGGTCAACGACAGGTGCATTGTTGTAGTTATAACCCGAGTAAGCTTGTTGTTCAAACGGGTTATACCCAGCTGCATCTGGGTAAGCGGGGATCAGGTTTTCATAACCCATGGTTGGTTGTGCAGGTGCGACTGGTGTAGAGTCGACTTCAGAAAAGGCGTTTGAAGGCTCGCCTAATTGTGGGTCTTCATGGATAGGAAGGTAGTTGCCGGAGTGTTAGGGGGTGCTGAAATGAAAACCCCCTCGCACGAACATCGATGCACTTCTTCTCCGCCTTGACGGTTCTGGCGGCGGAGGTTGCTCCGGTGCTGGCGGTGGCGGTGGCGGTGGCGTGACCGCCTGGAAGTGTGGGTCCTCTGAGGGAACCTGCTAGTGTGGAGGTGAGTTGAGGTGAGGGGGAGTAAACTCCCACTTATATGTGCTCCACCTTTCGGCCCATATATCGGGGCCTCTGTATGGCGAACCATGAAAAGAAGATTCCCTTGAAATTTTAACGGGATGCGTGGGCGTCCCAGAAGGTGGCATATCGGGATCTGGATCTTCGTCCACATCCATGTCCTGAAATTCAGGATAGTGATCTGCGGGTCCCAGTGGGTTAGGACCCACTGGTTCTTCAACTTAGTTCATTGGGTTGAACCGGCTTTGGAAGTAAGGTGTTGGGTTCTGGAAGGAATGATGAGAGTCGGATTGCTGCAAAGGTATGAATGAGTGGTGTGAGCCATGGGGCTCGTCATCCTGGTGTGGCCCGAAAGAGTTCTGGTATAACGGCGAGGAGCTGAGCGAGACAGAGCGTCTCGCGGGTTCAAGGTAGGTCCTCTAGTCTTCATGCAGGCTTGAGCCGAGTGATGCGGAAGGTGTGCGCTGGTGTGACGGCCCTGCTTCATGATCATTCCTACCTCTAATCGGGGCAATACCTCGTCCACTTCTGCCTCTAACTCTTGGTGGCATGATTGATTGTAGTCCTGTCAAAACAAAACAAACAAAATATAAACCAAATAAGATTAGGATTAATCCTAGGTCATTTGCCTAGACTCGGAAGTCAAGGAATGTGCTACTGTGTCATTGTGATTAAACACAAAAGGCTAGTGTTTAATTCACTAAATGTTGGCTCTGATACCAATCTGTCACACCCGATATTTCCACATATAACCGGTGGGACCGGTGGGGAGTATCGTGACGTAGTTGATATATCATAGTCAAATATTCATAGTTCATAGCACAGCGGAAGTCTTGGAGGAAATTAATATATCAAACCGAAAGTAAAATGCAAGAAGAATATATTACAGACGGTTGAATAAGGATCCACAGGCGAATCTAAAACATAACGTAAAATATTGTTCAATAGACTTTAAGCATTAAGAACTTGCAAGATTCTTTAACTAATGCTCAGAAGCTTCCAGCCAATTTCGCGTAATACCTGCCACTTAGTCTTTTTGAAAAAGACGTCAGTTTACACTGGTAAATACAATTAACCGACTCTTTTGAAAACATTTATGGAAATTGATTTAAATGCACACGGCACAAATATTCTTTATAACTTGGGATAATTATATGAAATAACCTTATATACAGATTTACATGTTTGTCGTACGTTCAGGGCCCGAGATAGAGGCCGAGACAAGATTAATAGATACACCACTAATATAAACCCACAAGAAGTTATCCTCGCGAGTGGGTATATCATTTTACATACGCAACTGTCAGGTGTATGCCTACACCCCGTGCTTAAGTCGTGGCCATTTTCAAATGAAATGAGCCGAGGATATCCAGGACACGGTCATATTAACCCCTAAATGTTTATATATCAAACAAAACAAATTAAAACGGGTTATGTCAATGATTTAAACACTAATCGATTAAATATTCTATACGCGACCAAGCGGTAATAATTTACCGTATCCCAAGCCTGTATAAGGGAAATTAAGTTAAAAGTGTTTACCTAAGCTTAAAAATGTAAGTTTTTGAATACTCAGCCATGTATTCTACTCAAACAAGTGTAGGTAGCTTTTACTAGGCTCCTAATCTGGAACGAAGGTTTTAATAACCTATTAGATTCCTAACGGGTCTTATTTAAGTTATAACTTAGACCGGTTAGTTTTAAAGAAAGGTTTACGGCACGAAACGCTAGATTAAACGATGACCGGATTGGAATGTGATTTAGACCCAACAAGTATGGAGACTTGTATAAAATGGGTAAACAAAATACATTCTGGATTTTGAAATAAAAATAATAAGGTTTGATCCGTTTCGGTTAATTTACGCAAACTAGTTACATAAACCGTACCGAACGTGTATATGCATAACGGGTAGCGGGATGAGTCATGTACAAGTTCATAAATTATTATGCTTTAAATATGATATGATATCAGTAGGATATCAACAATTATGCTCAAAAAGTTTTTAAAACTTAATTAAGTCCCGTAAGGGTATTTTGGTCATTTCAAGATTCATAAAAGGGGTTTAAACATAAACTAAGGTTCTGGTCTAAAACATTCAGTAAAAATATTTATTTTATCATGCTACATCAGTAAGATATCATACATATGTGAGGTTTACCATTTATGGCCAAACTATGCACCGTAGGGGCATTTTGGTCATTTCACATGTGTTTTTAAGGACAAAATTGGAAGTCTGAGTTCAAGACTTATACTTACTGTTAAATTATGAAAATTTATTTATAAAATCAGTAGGTAACAAGTCTTAAGTGTTAAATATGGTTTTAAACCATACCATGCACCTAATTATCGTAAAAGTCGGTAATTGACGATATTTGAGATGTTTATGAAATCCGGAGATTTTGATCAGCCTTTAATGTTTAAAATATGTTATTTAACATATAACATCAGTAGGAAAAGGTTTGGCATGTTAATCATGTGTTAATCTCATTTTATTAACAAAAAGGGTATTATCGTCATTTATCGAATTATACGAGAACTCAATGATATGTTCAGCTTATTGATGTGTGCAAAATGCAACATATAAATTACATCAATTGTGGCAAAAAAACTAACCCTTTTTAGTACTAATGTTGGAAAAAGTGTGTTTTTGTCTTCCTTTTGTATTTTCAGGATTAAATGAGCTCAAATTAACAAAAAAAGCAAAAAGGCAGCTAAATCTAACATAAATACAAGAAAAGGAACAAACGTGGCATGCCCGACCTCCCCGAGAGCATCTTCCCAAGCAAAACAAGAGAACAGAAGCCTGAACACGCCCCGTGCTCAGTGAACACGGGGGCGTGCCCAAGTGCCAGCATAAAAGACAAAGCTATAGAAGCTTCTATCGCCCACCACGAGGTCGTGGTCAACTATAAGATTCGCAGAATCTAGGCAAATCTTTATAGTACAGATATGCTTCTACACATGGGGGTGTGCCCAGCGGACACGGGGGCGTGGTCTACTGATGCAGACAAACTACAATTAATGAAGAAAGAGAAGGATGATGGACACGGGGCCGTGTCCAATGAACACGGGGCCGTGCCCGAGCTACTGTTCAGGATATAAATAGGGGTGCTTGGCTCATTTGCAAACCATCCCTTGGCACACCACCTCTCTCACACTTCACCCACCACCCACCACCATCACAACACCATCATCCACCACCATCATCCATTGTCCATCATAGAGTGTGTGAGTCGTCTCGGGATCCAAGATTGATCGTAAGAGTTCTTGACAATCAAAGGCCATGTTTGCCTAAGTCTCTTACATCACTTGGTGAAGACAAGTGTCTAGTGTAATACTTTTTATTTTTAATCTTTTCGCACTTTTTACTTGTTTATGTATTAATGACTTTAATAACTAGTTTCTTATGTTGAAGGTGATTCTTCCTTATCGTTTGTTCGTGGTGTCTTGGCATTATTTTACTGTCTATATAAAATAAAAGATTTTCACCATTCATATCTCCACGGTCTATATGGAGGTATGTTGGCTACCTGGTCGGGGGTTAAGGGAACGGTTTGGTAAGAGTCTTGCCTTGTTCAGTGTATAGATCCTGCAAGGACCTGGGTCAAATTTAGTAGGACCTCCTTCAATACCCACCGGTATTGGATGGCGGGGGTCCAAACTCTTTGATCCCCTCATATGTAAGCTACTATTAATACTTTAACCCGGCTACTTAGGACTGTATCCCTGCTGACTCAGACTACTTAGCCGAGGGTAACGTCACCTTCAAAATAGGGGCCTACCCTAATATGCATTAATAACTTAATTAATTATCTTTCAATAATCCGACCCCTTAGGATTGTATCCTTGTTGACTCAAACTACTGGGTTGAGGGTAATGTCACCTTCAAAAGAGGGGCCTACTACAATAACTAAGATAATCTCTTAAAAAGTGCAAAAGTGCAGAAATAATCAAAGGTTACACTAAACACGAGTCGGAGCCAAGTGATTCATCTTGTCTATCTATTTTTATTTTTATTTTTATTTTTCAGGATTTTAGTTAGTTTTTATTTTTCTAGTTTAAAACCTTTTTCTAAAATTTTGATTTGATTAGACGTTGAGGATAAACCGGTACTAAAAGCTCTTATGTCCTTGGACGACCTCGGTATCTTGCCAACACTATACTACGCTCACGATGGGTGTAACTTGCCCATATGTGTGTTTGGTGTTAGTAAAATATCGTATTTTATAAATTTAAAACTTGACTAACGTGTAAAAAGGGCTTAAAATATACTTAAATCCATATACCACCACACACGCATCAAGTTTTTGGCGCCGTTGCCGGGGACACAAGGATTTTAAGAAAGTTAGGAATCAACGGCCTAATCGTTTTCTTATTTTTCTGTTTTTGTTTTTGGATTTTTCTTAATTTTCAGTTTCTGCAGAGCTCAGCACGGGTCGTGCCTGGTCGGACATGAGCCGTGCCAGCATTATCACTGGCAGTTTTTATTTTCCGAGTTACAAAGGGTTGAGCACGGGGCCGTGTCGGTGCAACATGGGGCCGTGTCCAGCTCCCCAGTAACAGGGATCCGGAAAACAATCATTGTATCTCCGACCACGGGCCGTGTTCACCTGAGCACGGGCCCGTGGTGAACCTTCTGACCAACGTTCTTTTCTGTTTTTATTGCAGGACTTGGAACCTAGGCACCACATTTGAACTTCCTACGTAGTGTATTAGCTCCAGTTCTAGTAGAGACATAAAAGAACCTTTAGAAGAACCCAAACGCTTTCTCAGAAAAAGACTTAAAGCTAAAAACCAAGAGAAAATTTCGGGGGACCCACTTCCAATGGCGGACCAACGTACCCTCATGGATTACCTACGACCCACTGTAAGTAATCTCGGCGCCGCTATCAATGCACCGAATGTCAAAGTCAATAACTTCGAACTTCAGCCACATTTGATACAAATGCTTCAAAACTCAGCAACCTTCCATGGGCTTGCGGACGAGGATCCCCATCTACATATTACTAATTTCTTAGAAATATGTGATACCTTTCGGATCAATGGAGCATCAAACGACGCCATCCGCCTTCGGATGTTTCCATTTTCACTAAAAGACCGAGCTAAGGCTTGGCTTAATACCCTCCCAGTTGGCTCGGTAAACACCTGGGATGAACTAGCCCAAAAGTTTCTATATAAGTATTTCCCTCCTGCTAAAACGGCTAAATTAATGACTGAAATTAATACATATTCATAAGAAGATGGGGAATCCTTATATGAAGCTTGGGAAAGGTTCAAGGAGCTACTAAGAAAGTGTCCTCATCACGGTCTTGCGGTATGGCAACAAGTATCCACTTTCTACAATGGGTTGTTGCCACACACAAGACAAACACTTGATTCTAGCTCCGGGGGACTTCTAGGTAATCGTCGCCCAAATGAAATATATAATCAAATTGAGGAAATTGCTCAAACAAATTTTCAGTGGCACACTCCCCGAGGTAATAAATCTATTGCCCCGGGCGCCCACAAGGTTGATGAAAGCACTTCTTTACAAGCCCAAATCGAGGCCCTTTCTTCAAAAATCAAAAAGTTAGAAATGGCAAAAACGGCATCGGTTATGGCTTGTGAGGGGTGTGGTGGGCCACATGAAAATTGGAGTTGTATGAAAGAAGTTGATGATCAAACGAAAACGGAAACGGTAAACTAAATTGATAAGAGACCTAGGCCGTCGGGTCCTCCAACGGGTACCTACAACCAAGGATGGCGTAACCACCCTAACCTTGGTTGGAGAGATCCCGGCAATAGTAGTAACCAACAAAACCAACGAACTAACTTTCACCAACCACAAAATTTTTCTCAACAACAAGGTGGACGAGAAAGGCTTGAAGATACTGTATCTCGCCTCATCTCTGACACCGAAAAGAAAAACTCAGATCGATTTCAGCAATTGGAATCGAATTTTAGAAATCAACAAGCTAGCATTCAAAACATTGAAAAACAATTAAATCAAATAGCTCAAAATTTCTACGAGAGACCCCAAGGCGCGTTACCAAGTAATACCGAGACCAACCCAAAGGCGCAAGTACATCTCATAACATTGAGAAACCGTACCGTGGGTCCTGAAGAGGCTCCACTTCCACCAACTGAAAGAAGCCAATCTAGCCAAACCACAACTCCACCTGCGCCCCAACAAGAGAAGGCTTCTTCACTGGTTCAAGAGCCTACTAAGACTCCTCCGGTTCCATACCCCGGTCTGTTAATTCGTCAAAAGACCGATGAGCAATTCTCAAAATTCGAAAATTTACTAAAACAATTGCATGTTAATATTCCATTTATCAAAGTCCTAACCCAAATGCCTAAATATTCAAAATTTATGAGGGACTTCCTCACTCATAAAAGGAAAATTGAATCATTGCAATTAGTTAACTTAGGCGAAGAATGCTCCGCCTTACTACTCAACAAACTCCCACAAAAAAGATTGATCCTGGAAGCTTCACGATTCCTTGCTCGATTGGGGAATCCCCCATTCGCAATGTACTAGCCGATCTTAGGGCTAGCATCAACCTCATGCCCGCATCAATGTTCAAACGACTCAGCCTAGGAAAAACGAGCCCTACAAAGATGAGCATACAACCTGCCGACAGATCCGTCAAATATCCACAAGGTGTCATTGAAAATCTATTGGTCAAAGTCGACAATTTCGTCTTCCCGGCCAACTTTGTCATACTACACATGGAAGAAGACACCAAAGTCCCTCTCATCCTAGGGAGGCCATTTCTAGCCACTGCCCAAGCAGTGGTAGACATGAATGCCAGAACACTAACATTGAAGTTTGGGGACGAGGAAGTGAAGTTTGGAGTCGGAAAAAGAGTAGAATACGAAGACCCGATCAACTAAATGAGGGTCATAGACTCAAGCTTGGATGACGCTCTCCGACGGTGTAGCATGGGATGTAAAACATCCCACTTGGGTAACATATGACCAGGCTTTGGGTCTAGCCAAGGACCCTTATAAACGTGGCGCACCACGGAGGCATTCCGCGGAACTATCCTTAGTTTAGTTTAGATTAATTTTTATGTTTTCTAGTTTAGTTTTAATTTTCAGGAATAAAACACACTTGGGATGGCAAAGGATAACAAGGGAAACTTGGACCAGCACCCCATGCACGAAAACAGGGCCATCCGACAAAATTTTCTTCATTACAGCAAGTTCAGCACGGGCCGTGTCCGCCCAACACGGCCCCGTGCTGCACAGTCTGCAGAAAATGCCCAGTTCAGGTAAACTGGACACGGGCCATGTTCACCCAACACGCCCCCGTGTCCAGGCTTCTGTTTCTTTTTACAACTTTTTGTTACTGGCGACTGAACACGGGGCCGTGCCCGGACACTACGGGGCCGTGTCCAGACGCCCAGTAACATAAAATTTTGCTTTTTCACACCTTTTTACACATTCAATCAACCTAAAAAGTTATTTTTGGGACACATTGAGGACAATGTGTAATTTAAGTGTTGGGGGGGGGGATGCTAAAACTTTGAATCTTGCAAGTCCTAATTACAAGCCTTACACAAAACTCTATTGGAATCGCTAATCACCCCAAATTTTTTTCAAAAATTTTCCTGACAAGCTTAGTTAAAATTTGATTATATATACTTGATCACATAAAAACCCATTCCCACAAAAGTGAGTTTTGAGCCTTTATTGGGCATACAAATACATATTTTTAAACTAAATGCTCATTTTTCGTTTCTTATGTGAATAGCCGCTTGGTTCTTACAACTCTAGAACTTGCCACGATGATACATTCCCGGTCCTTACCAACCTACCCAAAATCCCCCTAGTTAACCCCTTTGAGCCTAAACCTTTTCATTTCTTAACCCAAACCAAACACCCTTTCACCCACCAAAACCTTTTTTATTTTTTTTTACCCTTTGTTTTAGTAACAAGCTCGGTTTTTCGTATGACTTTTCAAAAAAAAAATGTTGATGATGAAGCAAAAGAAGAAAATAAACAAACAAGTTCATCAAAAATAACTTTGTTTGAAAAAAAAAGGCTTCATCAAAATAAAAAATTGCAAAAATAAAAAAGTCATACAAAAACCGACGCTTTTACACTTTTCACCGTTTTACTAACCACTAACCCAACCACCTACCTTTAACCCAAGCCTAACCCTTCACCCAAAAGTCTTCTTGATATTTACAAAGGTATATAGTTAAAAAGGAGGAGGATTGATTGCTTGGCAAGCCTATGGTAGTAGTAAGTTCCATGCCGCTCTCGAGTGATTCACTAAAATACATCTTCGGCCGAGTGTTGAGTGATCCCCCGTTAGGTATGTCAACTTGTATATAAATAGAATTTTAAAGAGGCATGTTATGCCCTAATTAATAATTTATCTTATGAAAAGTTTTAAATAAATCATGACAAATAGGATAAAACTTAATAAAGAATCTTGGAAATCCCAACACTCTATGACCAGCCCAAAAACCTTCTCTTCTACCCATTCCATTTGGGAGAGTAAAGCCACATTATAAAGAGTTTTGCTTGAGGATAAGCAAAGATTCAAGTGTGGGGGTATTTGATTTGTGCAAAATGCAACATATAAATTACATCAATTGTGGCATAAAACTAACCCTTTTTTAGTACTAATATTGGAAAAAGTGTGTTTTTGTCTTCCTTTTGTTTTTCAGGATTAAATGAGCTCAAATTAACAAAAGAAGCAAAAAGGCAGCTAAATCTAACATAAATACAAGAAAAGGAACAAACGTGGCATGCCCGACCTCCCCGACAGCATCTTCCCAAGCAAAACAAGAGAGCAGAAGGCTAAACACGCCCCGTGCTCAGTGAACACGGGGGCGTGCCCAAGTGTCAGCATAAAAGACAAAGCTATAGAAGCTTCTATCGCCCACCACGGGGCCGTGCTCAGCGGACACGGGGCCGTGGTCAACTATAAGATTCGCAGAATCTAGGCAAATCTTGATAGTACAGATATGCTTCTGCACACGGGGGCGTGGTCAACTGATGCAGACAAACTGCAATTAATGAACAAAGATAAGGATGATGGATACGGGGCCGTGCCCAATGAACACGAGTCCAAGCCCGAGCTGCTGTTCAGGCTATAAATAGGGGTGCTTGGCTCATTTGCAAACCATCCCTTGGTACACCACCTCTCTCAGACTTCACCCACCACCCACCACCATCACAACACCATCATACACCATCATCATCCATTGTCCATCATAGAGTGTGTGAGTCGTCTCGGGATCCAAGATTGATCGTAAGAGTTCTTGACAATCAAAGGCCATGTTTGCCTAAGTCTCTTAAATCACTTGGTGAAGACAAGTGTCTAGTGTAATACTTTTTATTTTTAATCTTTTCGCACTTTTTACTTGGTTATGTATTAATGACTTTAATAACTAGTTTCTTATGTTGAAGGTGATTCTTCCTTATCGTTTGTCCGTGGTGTCTTGGCATTATTTTAATGTCTATATAAAATAAAAGATTTTCACCATTCATATCTCCACGGTCTATATGGAGGTATGTTGGCTACTTGGTCGGGGGTTAAGGGAACGGTTTGGTAAGAGTCTTGCCTTGTTCAGTGTATAGATCCTGCTTGGACCTGGGTCAAATTTAGTAGGACCTCCTTCAATACCCACCGGTATTGGATGGCGGGGGTCCAAACTCTTTGATCCCCTCATATGTAAGCTACTATTAATACTTTAACCCGGCTACTTAGGACTGTACCCCTGCTGACTCAGACTACTTAGCCGAGGGTAACGTCACCTTCAAAAGAGGGGCCTACCATAATATGCATTAATACCTTAATTAATTATCTTTCAATAATCCGACCCTTTAGGATAGTATCCTTGCTGACTCAAACTATTGGGTTGAGGGTAACGTCACCTTCAAAAGAGGGGCCTACTACAATAACTAAGATAATCTCTTAAAAAGTGCGGGAATAATCAAAGGTTACACTAAACACGAGTCGGAGCCAAGTGATTCATCTTGCCTATATGTTTTTATTTTTATTTTTCAGCATTTTAGTTAGTTTTTATTTTTCTAGTTTAAAACCTTTTTCTAAACTTTTGATTTGATTAGACGTTGAGGATAAACTGGTACTAAAAGCTCTTGTGTCCTTGGACGACCTCGGTATCTTGCCAACACTATACTACGCTCACGATGGGTGCACTTGCCCATATGTGTGTTTGGTGTTAGTAAAATATCATGTTTTATAAATTTAAAACTTGACTAACGTGTAAAAAGGGCTTAAAATATACTTAAATCCATATACCACCACACACGCATCACTTATAATCTGCCCCAATGTTCCAAAAATCCCTAAAAATAATATTAAAACAGTAGGTAATGAGTTTGGTACGTGCCCAAATTTGGGTTTAAACTTGATTTATGCTAAAAAGCGTAGTTTAATTAATAAAAAGTTTTATTTTACGATATCTTGCATAACTTTAGTTTGAGACCAGAAACTGATGTCAAATTTATTTGACATGCTTATATAACAGTAACAAAGATATTTGTATTCTCATATATCCAAAAATCTCGTTTTTACACTATAAGGGCATAATATTCAAATTTAAGCAAATAACGGAAACATGCAAATGAACTTTGATTTCTAAAGGACCATGTAGTATAACCTCAGAGGGTTATACTAACATATAATACGGTCACAAAGGAACCCTAAGGCATAAAGAATCTAAGCTAAATCGGGTCAGAACTGAAAGTCAAAGTCAAAGCAAAAGTCAACTTTTGCGACTTACGGTTGCGAACCGAGTCTAAACTCAGAATTGTCGGGTTGAACATGTCTAAACATGTTCTTATATTATTTACCAAGTTATTAAAGTGATAAAACTGATTTTATAGCTTCTACATTATCAGTTATGAATTTTATTTAAAAACTGACCCGTTTGACTTTTATTTTAATTACTTTGACCCAACAATTAACTAAGTAAACGTGATAATTAGGAGGTGCCCTTTTGAGGGATTATCGCCTACATAATTACCAACACATAACCCCTTTCAATTCGAATAATGGCTGGACCGTTAATGATTAAACAAAAAGTCAAAGCATAATTACGATATTTTTGACTTTCGGTCCTAAAACTAATAAAAACTTAACTACAGAAGCTAAGAACACTTACAAAGGTCCTTAGCACGAAAAATTAACTTGAGAGAGCTTCCTTTAGGTCTAGTATGCTCCAGAGATGAAGAAGTGAAGAAAAATATGAGAGTGCAAGTTGAAATGGGCAAACTTGAGCTCTACTTATAGTGAAAGGAGGCCATCTAAGATCAATCCAGCTGTAGTAGGGAGTCACCAGATGTTCACAATTGTCTTAGTATCAGTAAAAACCATTAACACAGTCCCTGGTATCGAATTCTTGCATCCAAAGGCGGTGTACAGGCGTGTACATGCAACTGCCAGTTTTTTGGTCGCTGGCAGCTCTGTCGCCGCCCGCGTAGACCTTAGCGCCCCCGCGACGATCCCCTAATCCGATTAAAAACTTTCAGAAATTGCACTTTCAGTCCCTGGTCCTTAATAAATTGAATTATCTTTCATTTATTGCACTTTTGGCCCCCATAGTTAACTTTTAAGTGTCTTGAGTCATAAGAACATCGTTAAGCTTCCGATTAGTTACGGGATCACCCGAAAGGTATTATTTTCAAACATTGACGTTTTTAAATTTGAAAATTAAATCATTTAATTGAACCAAAACTTCATGAAATCATTATCCGATATTCATGAGAGTATAATAAAATATCACAAAGCCACGGGATCGTTAAAAGGTCACTCAGAGGTAAGAATTAACATGTTGACACGTTTAACCCCTGTGCTTTGAAAACTTTTGATTTTAAGCACAAACGGTTTCTTGCGTTCGACAATTTATTCAATAAGGAATACGAACATCGTGTGAGGTCAATCAGAAGCACAAGTTTGGCATGTTGACGCTTCTAGTCCTTCCACATACATCTTTACACTGTTTGACAACTTTAGTCCCTCATAGTTATCTTTTAACATGATCAGGGTTTGTGACACGCGTCATCACTATATTGGACATGTTTTTTTGCGAGGTGTTACAATTCTAGAAATCAATACCTTAGACGTCCGCATTCGTATCCGTTTCATTGCTTCCTTTTTACCCTTTTAGCCTTCCATGCGTCCATCCATCTTGACATGATCCCTATACTTTCATGCCATCGCATTCACATTCTTGTTAGCATACATGATTGTATATATTAATGATCATATCAAATTCATATTCCACATTTGACTTTCATTAGTCAATTCATTCACTAACATGCATAGTTCAATTCACTGAAATTAGGTTGTTTTTGGACGTCTGTTTAATGTACTTACGAGCTTGAAAAAATTACGATCTTTGTATGTGGCATGCCCCTTGGAGGGGTTATCCTTGTTTTAAATTTTAGAGTCTAACTCGCAACCAAAAATTTATAAAAAATCATTTACTAAGCAGCAATCAGATTCGTCACTTTCTGACTGCAGCCCATTGAAAAATTCATTTAAAAATCCTCGATTATCCGATTGACATAATTCCAGTTGGAGATTTTCTTAACCTCCTGAAGTTACCTACAGTAAAAATTTGAGATCATAACTCAAATCCTAAATTGAATTATGAAATTCGTAATGGGCAGCAAATTCTGCCAGAAAACGCAGCCTGAAGCTTCGATACGGAAAAATTCATAAAACGTTCATTTTTCGTCGAAAAAATGCAATTCCAGTTGGGTTTGAAAGGTTTTTCCTGGAAGTTCATCAAAAACTTAATAAACATCAGTTTCTTACAAGATTTGACCCGGTTACAGCCGATTAAAGTCGGCTGTAACTTTCTGGACAGATTTAGTTTCATCAAATCTTTTCTAATAATCTCACATTCTAAGTTCACCTAGACATTTCATCAAACACTTGGTGTGCATACAACATACTAAGCACATAGTACAAGTATCCTATGCCTATGCCTATTCCTACTAGTTCATGTCATGGATCATAAAAATTCAACTAAACTCACATGTCTTTCATTCTACATCTAATTCATTCAACAAATACTCAATACATATAACTACATACATCAATATTACATCAAATTTTTCCTTCATGATCATCATGTTTCAATATAGTTCTACACCAAGTGGGTCTTACTTCAAATCATTCAAATGACCAAAATTAAACATAATTCATCTTCTATATGGCGATTCTAACCAATACTCAGACCTAATTTCACATAATTTCACGGATTAAATATAACTCACTTCACCAAAGATCATCAAATCATACAATTCGACTTACCACTTCGATAAACAATCTTAGAAAATCAAGAATCGGAGTTCATGCAGTTGATTAGCCTTGTAATTCCTTTCCAATTGATTGTATTTTAGAAAACTAGGGTTCTTCCCTGGTTCTTCTGTTCTGGTCGATCCCAGACACACACATATGTGTGTGTTTTTGGGTTTCATTCACTTTAATACTTTAACTTCAATTTCTATCATATTTAACCCTTCTAGTATTTGATTTGTTTTATTTTAGACATTCTCCATCATTAAGCAAGTATTTCAACATATTTACTAACTAAGTTATTTTTTTATTTAATTTAACTTATATACATAATAAATGTTTTTGGGGTGTTACAAGTCTACCCCCCTTAAAGAAGGTTTCGTCCCCGAAACCTCTCTCCTCCTTACTAGACCAAATCTACTCTTACTTTTTCATTCTATTTATTCAAGATGCTCAATTCAACACAAAAACATTTGCGACTCATTCAAGAAGTTGCATTCACGCACATCTATAAGTATATGTCTTTTTCCCGCCTTCTAATTAAAAATAAGACTTTCATACATTTACCAATCATGGTGGATCGGTTAACTTCTATCTCACACGTGTGCCATACATGATATTCCATTTTAGCGTTAGTCACATAAGTATGTATCGTGAGTTTACTTTGGTATTCTATTATTAGCATTCTTTCCGAGTACTTTCATTGGCGCATGGTAATTTAAACTATGAATATACGCATATTACCAACATTCGTTCGGGGTTGCCACTATCTCTAGGTAGTTATTCTTTCATTTCCGTTCATCCTGAGCGAACTACAGCATTCCATTACTAATGTTCCTTCTAATTACTTTTGTATTCTCATGAGAGGTGAGCATAGGATTTTACGCATACCGTAAACATTCAATTGTTTATTAATACTACTACATAACTACCCTCTTTCTATTCTTAGTTATTCGAACTTGACACGAGGATAAAGCATCATTCTATGGTTACTATCGTTACTTATGCCATGCATACCTTTACATTAGCCTCAAATCATCTCATTCATATAACATTACTATTTGCTCTCTCTTCATGCACTACTTATTCTACATAAGTAAATGTGTCGTGCAAGTTCATCGTACGAGAGTTTAACCAATACCCGAAACTTTCACTCAAGACTTTTAAGATTTCCTTTTTAATAACATAATTTTCTTCTTATGTTGACTGTTAAAAGTCAAACATTCCATACCATACCTATCATATCATTCATTTCGTAGGTCGTATTCAATCTACCAATTCATACCTATCAGTCATAAGTTAAACATTTTACTAACCTCGATTTTTGTTGCATAAATTCATACCTATCAGTCATAAGTTAAAAGATTTCATAAAATGCGTGTCATTAAATGTGTGTCATAAATGTGTGTCATTAAATGTGTATAAAAACATGACACACAAATGCCTGTCATGTTAATTTTATGACTCCTCAATCAACGACACGCTTTTGCGTGTCATAACTACCGTTTTATGACACATAATGTGCGTAAAAAAATGTGTATTTTCTAGTATTGATACAAAAGCCACACACATGGACTCATCCAACACCCGTTCACCTAGTCTTATGGAGCGGACCACCATCCTCCAAACCATTCTAGTCATCGAGCTACCATAAGGCGGTCCGATTTGATGTGTGTTTGGAATTCAGACGTGGGCAACGGACTTGCCATTGTAGCTGCTTTTATTCCCACCTTATTTTTAACCTTTTAAATAATGTAAAAGTTTTAAAAGAAATTTAGAGTAATTTCTCGAATTTTTCATGTATCATAAGATAGTATTGCATCTCTACTCTTAACTTTTAAAAGTACATTGTGTAGAGTTTTGTCATAACTTTTCATGCAACTCTTAGTCGCAAAATGCATCAACTATATAGATTTAAAAAGTTTCTTGCATTTTATCGTTCTTTATCACTAATTGTGTTAACTACATACAATTTATAAACCAAGACCAACTATATATATCCTTTTATATAAGATAAAAGGAAAATTGCAGAGACGTATTGTCCCAATCAATAACCTTTTCCTGTTAGAATTTTTTAATCCGAATGTAGAAGAAATTGTTCCAAAAGTTATTATATCTAGGTCATTGACTGGAATTAAAAATTGGACTCTAGTCATTTAATAAAAATATAAAAGACTTAAAATCAAGAATTAAACACTTATCTATGTTGTATCGCTAGTCAAAATATTACACCTAAGTTAAAACATAAAACAGATATAGGAAAGAGTTGACCCTAAATGAGTAGTAGATGGGTAACACTAAGTTAACAGCTAGTAATTTTACCATGCGCGTTGTATCAAGAGTCGAGTTGGTTCATCATGTTAGCAAGAAAAAGAAATACTAAAGACGAAATACTAAAAGGAATAAAAGTAGATGGACTAAACATATATATCACCAAAATTAAAGCGAATGGACTAAACAGGTATATAAGTAAAGTTAACTAAATAAGAAAAATAAATTATTAAAGTAGAGGGACTAAATATGTATATTAGGAAAATTAAAGTAGAAGGACAAAGCATGCATATTAGTAAAGTTAAGAGTTAAAGAGACTAACACCTCACACGAGTTGCGGCGGTATTAGTACAGTAGTAGCACGTGGTGTATTTGTCATGGAACGGGAAAAGGTAATTTTATTGAAATTTAGGGAATGTACGATAGCTTTAGTATTTTTCCTTACGTGTTGCGGTTGTATGAGTCTAGTACTTGTGTATAGGAATGCTTTGAGTAAAATTAACCTAAATTTTCAAGGAATAAATTAAGGGAACCAACAATACCAAAGTCGCCAATAAGGTGATTATAACCAAGGTGGTTAACAAAGAAGCTTATACAATCAAGGTGGTAACCAAAACTACAATAATGGGGAAGGAATTTTTCAAGTGGTTATAGTCACCAAAGTGGGTCCTCGGATGGACAAAGCGATGGTGATTATTCAGTGAATGCAAATTTGGATGCTTTGATGAACTTGATGAATGAATGAAGAAAGAGAATGAGGTGAGAAACAAATCTCAAGAGGCGTTAGCAAGACAAGTAGGTCAGTTAGCCGAAGAGATGTACCAACTTATACGATGCTCGAGGAAGCTTCCAAGTGATATTATCGTGAGCAAAATCAAGGGCCAAGCACGAAGAATGTGAGAAATGTGCACGTCAATGCGGTAAGTCTTCTGTCAAATGATGAAGCAAGTAGTATGGAAAGTACTCCACCACCACCATTTCTTGAAGGAGTGGTGGAGGATATTGATGATGAGTTTGAGAGTGAATGTGAGTAGGAAGAATATCATAACATAATAATAACATAAATAATTTGAATAAATCTTTTTATGAAAATTGCTTAAATGAAATGCCTATTAAGGTAGAGGATAAGAGTGTGGAGGCTAATACCATCCCATATCCGTTAACTTTAGTAGAATCAATTAATGCATCAGTTTTGAAAAAAAAAAAGAACCCACCAAAGTATGAGAGGTTAGAAATTTTTAAACAAGCTAAAATCATTTTACTGTTACTTGATGTTATTAAGGAAGTTCCTGCTCATGTTGAATACATAAGAGAGTTGATTACCTAGAAACGGCATAACATGCTGCCAAAATAGTTTGATTTAATTGTGCATGTGAGTGTTGTTTTGTTGTGTACCCTTCCCCAAAACTACAAGGTCTAGGAGCCCCCTAATTTCAATCCAAGTTGTGGAATTTAAATTTGAAAGGGCGTTTTTCGATCTTGCGGCATGTGTTAGTATCTTACTAGAGAGTCTGTATGACCAGTATGATTTTGGTCCTTTAAAAAATTCGACACAACCATGGTGTTGGTTGATTGGACTCTCATGCATCCAATGGGGATGGTGGAATATGTGATTCTAAAATTGGAGGGTTGTTATTACCTAATTGACTTTTTGGTGGTGGATTATGTGAAAAGTGTCAAGGAACCCACAGTGATACAAGGTAGACCATTTCGAGCAACTACTTATTCTATAATTAATTGTGCTAATCGAACAGTAAGTAGGAGGTTTGGTGACCTCTAATTGATCTTAAATGTGTTTATAAACTTATCTAACCTTCTTGTCATTGATTAATGCCCTAAAGCTGCCATTACTGACGGGTGTGATCCTCTTGCAAAGGAGAATCACACCAAAGTTGAGTGTTCTCTAGTTGACAAGTTGAACCGACAAGAAACAAGGAAACGGAGAAGAAGGAAAGTGTGGCTTAAGAGGAAATGGTGAGAACTAAAGTAGGGAAGCCACAAAAAAGAAGATGATTAAAAAACTACCCAAGCTTGACAATGTAAATAGATGGTTGGCAATGTTTGGTCCAATGTGGAATACATTGGAAGATTTACCTGAATACTAGCAGAGTGCAATTAATGAGGCTGACGGAGGCAAGCACTCCATTCAACCACCATGAAGTTGTCAGGAAATGTCAGCTAGCAACTATAACCTTAGCGCTTTTGGGAGGCAACCCAAACTAACTCTGTTTCCCTTTTTATTCTTAAGTTTTCGTGTGTTTGTGTCACAAGTTGAACTTTTTGTGTCGCAACCCCAGGCCCTTATCTCCTGGGATCGGGCGGACGCGAACTCAGATTAAGTGATATCATTGGTTATCATTATTTGGCAGCGGAAATTTCATCAGGACCGTAGTTAGGAAATATTTTATCAGAGTAAAATACCACATTTTTATATTAATAAACACATGGGTAAAACCCAAGTATCTATTACAAATACTTTTATAGGGATAAACCCTAATTTATTGAATTTAAAACATTGTCTTTATTTAGATAACTTTTATAGCCACATTTTTCCAAGCCTTCAGTGCTCTTCAGCTGGCTTCTAATTGGCTTTCACATTTTGTTACCTGAAATGCGTTTTAAAAACATTTGTTAGTGGGAAATACTGGTGAGTGAATCTCAGTTTAATCAAGAAGAATTTATCCTTTAACAGTGTTGAGAGCAACTACACTGTTTATATCTACACAATTACTCATTCAGTATTGTCAATCCTGACTGGTGGGTCATATTACACATTGGCTATCTCGTTGTCCAATGGTAACGAGTTCCACATTTTGTATACAAAACCCCAACATACCGGCAGTAATTGAAGAACTACAAGACTCAATCACTGCTAATCACATTGTAAAATATTTAAGGTTTTGTAAAAACAATTTGCAAAAAGGTTTACAAAAAGGAGATTACTCACATTGCTACTTTAGACTTTTCTGGTGGATTCCTGGTTATAATCTATTAATTAAACAATGCACGCATGTTAGTATAATAACCCAATATTTACATTAGTAATACCCTCCCCGAGACAGTACTCCAACGACTACGTCGGGCAAAACCTCGACAGTCGTTACGGAGCACTAGATCAATCGGGCAGCGTATCTAATACGTAACCGGGGGTTATAATACTTACATCCGGGCAAAGCTTCACTACTTTAGTGGGTATAATACCCGTTTAAGGCTTCTATACTATAGAAAAGAGAGAGAGAATTTGTTTTTGAACATCGTAAACTGAAGGCCGATCGAAGGTATTTATAGGGCTGTAATCTGAGTCTGTCGCGCCCCGCGTAAGCCGAAGGCTTAGCCTTCGCGGCCCGCGACGTAGAGGAAATAGGCTTTAGCCTTGACTGGTCACAAGTGTAGACCCAGCACGATCTCGACACGTGGCAGCTCCGGGTGAGGCTGCGTAGCCTAGCTGTCGTGCCCCGCGTAGCCCGAATAGAAGGTCTTTGCGGCCTGCGAGCGACCTTCTGATTTTGTTTTTATTTTAATTAAATAAAGTTAAAGGTATTTATGGTTTTTATACGTATACGGGATGTATTTTAGGACCTTTAGGGATATTCTAAATATATTAGGGGTGTCGGAAATATTTAGGAAGGTTGTTATATCCTCCCCACCTTATTTTAGAACTCGTCCTCGAGGTCTACTGGAATAGGTGTGGATATTTCCTTTGCATATCTGATTCAAGCTCCCAAGTGTTCTCTGGTCCTCTCTTGGAATCCCATTTCACTTTGACTAGAACTAATCTCTTGTCTTTAAGATTCTTGACTTTCCTGTCTTCAATTTGTAGAAGCTTTTCTATCAATTGGAGCTTTCCATTTATCTCTATGTCCTTAAGAGGTATCATTAAGGTTTCATCGGCTAAACACTTTTTGAGATTACATACATGAAATACATCATGTATTCCTACCATTTCCTCTGGCAGTTGTAGTTGATAAGCTACAAGTCCTATTCTTTTAATAATTTCAAAGGGTCCAACATACCTAGGGCTTAGCTTTCCTCTTTTGATAAATCTTACCACTCCTTTCCAAGGAGAAACTTTTAATAAGACTTTGTCTCCTACCTGAAATTCCCACAGTTTTCACCTGTTATCAGCATAGCTTTTCTGACGATCGCGTGCTGCTTTTAGTCGTTCCTTCACTTGATTTATCTTGAATATTGTCTCTTGTACTATCTATGGTCTAGATAATTACTTTTCTCCAATTTCTGCCCCACAAACTGGGGTTCGGCACTTTCGTCCATAAAGTGCTTCGAATGGTGCAGCATTGATACTGGTATGATAGCTGTTGTTGTAGGAGAATTCTATTAATGGTAAGTGATCGTCCCAATTTCCTCCGAAATCAATTACACAAGCTCTAAGAATATCTTCCATTGTCTGGATCGTCCTTTCACTTTGTCCATCCGTTTGAGGATGATAAGCGGTGCTTAGATTTAGCTTGGTTCCCATTGCTTTTTGGAAACTTGTCCAAAAATGAGAAGTAAAACGGCTATCTCTATCAGAAACAATTGATAAAGGAATTCCATGTAATGAAACTATTTCATTTACATACAACTTGGCTAGCTATTCCATACTGAAAGTCTCCTTCATTGGTAAGAAATGAGCTGACTTAGTTAGCCTATCTACAATCACCCATATTGTATCATTACCTTTTCGTGTCTTGGGTAATTTGGTAACAAAGTCCATTGTTATCAATTCTGATTTCCATACAGGCATTTCCAATTGCTGTAACAAACCTGAGGGTTTCTTGTGTTCAGCTTTGACATGTGAACAAGTTAGACACTTGGCAACATAAGCTGCTATATCCTTTTTTATTCATATCCACCAGAAATTATTTCTTAGGTCTTGATACATTTTATCGCTTCCACTATGTATCGTATATTTAGACTTATGGGCTCCTTCTAATATTCTGTTATGTAGGTTTCCTAGTTTAGGTATCCAAATTCTTTTCTTATGGAATCTTCAAATTCCATCTGTTACTTGTTCTAATTCCTTAATCATTCCCTTCAATTTCTCAGTATCATCCTTGATTACTGATTCCAGTGCTTTTCTAATCTGTTCGTTTAAATCTATTTGCGGATTTAATTTAAGAGAACGTACTCTCTTGGGCTTTTCGTGATATTTTCGACTTAAAGCATCGGCAACTATGTTCGCTTTTCCTGCACGGTACTGGATATTACAATCGTAATCACTTAGTATCTCCATCCAACGTCTTTATCTCATATTTAACTCTTTTTGCCCGAAAACATATCTTAAACTCTTATGATCGGTGAAAATGGTAAACTTACTACCGTAAAGATAATGTCTCCAAATTTTTAGAGCAAAAATTATAGCTCCTACTTCTAAATCATGGGTTGTATAGTTTTCTTCATGGTTCTTACGTTATCTAGATGTGTAGGCTATAACCTTTTGACGTTGCATTAATACACATCCATAACCTAATTTAGAAGCATCACAATAAATTATAAAATCTTCAGTTCCATCTGGTAATGCTAATATGGGTGCGTTGGTTAATCTTTGCTTAAGGATTCTAAAGGCTTCTTCTGGTTTTGGTCCCTATTCAAACTTAACAGACTTACAGGTTAGTTTTGTTAAGGGAATGGCTATTCTAGAAAAATCTTGGATGAATCTTCTATAATGACCGGCTAGTCCTAGAAAACTTCTAACCTCGGTTGGTGACTCAGGGGTTTTCCATTTAGTAATTGCCTCAATCTTTGTGGGATCCACATGAATTCCTTCATAATTGATTAAATGTCCAAGAAATTGCACTTCTTCTAACCAAAACTCACATTTTGAAAATTTAGCATAAAGCTTTTCTTTTCTCAGCAAATTTAGAAGTACATGCAGATGCGCTGCATGTTCCTCTTTACTTTTAGAATAAATTAGAATATCATCTATAAAGACAATTATGAATTTATCCAAATATGGCTTACATATTCGGTTCATCATGTCCATAAATGCGGCTGGGGCATTGGCTAAACCAAATGGCATGACAGTAAATTCATAATGGCCATACCTGGTTCTATAAGCGGTCTTAGGAATATCCTCTTCCTGTACCTTTAATTGATGATATCCTGAATGTAAATCAATTTTAGAAAAGAATCGAGCTCCTTGTAATTGATCAAACAAATCATCGGTTCTCGGTAATGGGTACCGATTTTTAATCGTGACTTTATTCAATTCACGGTAATCAATGCACATACGCATTAACCCGACTTTCTTTTTGACGAATAAAATAGGTGCTTTCGACGATGATCTTGGCTGTATAAATCCTTTTTCCAAGAGTTCGTCTAACTGCTTCTTTAGCTCTTGCATTTCTGCTGGTGCCAAACGGTAAGGTGATTTGGCAATGGGTGCTGTTCCTGGTAACAAATGAATTCTGAACTCGACTTCTCTATTTGGCGGGAGTCCTGGTAATTGTTCTGGAAATACATCTGAAAATTGAGATACTACATGATTATCTTTTAATTCATTTCCTTTAGTGTTAATGATTATGGAAATCATATACACTAATGATCCTTTCCTAGCATAACTTGTTGCTTTCATCACAGAGATAAATTTTGTGTATCTAGTTGGCTTATCTCCTTTAATTGTGATCTTTTCACCTTTTGGTGAATTACTTGTATTGACTTTTGATCACATAGAATACTGGCTTTATTGGCTATTAACCAATCCATTCCTAATACAACATCAAATCCTGCCAAATTCATTGGATAAAGGTTTGCAATAAACTTTTGATTTAAAATTTCTATTCTTGCTCCCTGTAAGATTTCGGTAATCTTAATGGTTTCTCTATTTGCTGTTTCTACTAAACATTCTTATTGGAGTTTAGTTAATGGTTGATTGAGAAGTTTGCAAAATGAAGTATTAATAAAACTTTGGTTCACACCAGAGTTAAATAATACTTTGGCAAAAACATCATTAACTAAAAACGTACTTGCAATGACGTCTGGAATCATTTTGGCTTCTTCTGCAGTCAGAACAAATGCTCTAGCATTCTTAGTAGTCTTGTTGTTTGTTGCCGGAGCTAATTTCGGACAATTTGGCTTGATATGACCCTGCTCTCGACAATTTTAGCATATCTTATTGGTAGGTTTTTCTTGCAGTCTTCTTCCTTTTGTCCAGATATTTTGCAAAAATTGCAGTATATGGAGCATCTCCCAGAATGCTTCCTTTTGCAATACTTGCAGTAAGGTGCAGAAGTAGAACCTACATTTTTCCCACGGTTGGAATTACCGTAGCGAAATTCTTGGGTAAGCTTTTGAGCTAGGTTCTTCCTCTAGTTTTCTTCTTGGGTACGTACCAGTTCATCTGTCAAGGTATTATCTAGTTCTACCGCTTCTTCTATGGTTTGTGGTCTAGCTTCCTTGACTACATGCCTAATTTCACTGATTAATACCCAGATGTAACGGGAGATTAACACTGGTTCAGGTGATGCTAGGGTTGGCACTATTCTGGCATATTTAAAGAATGTAGTAGTGTAACCCTTACTATCTACTCCAGTCATTCTTAGGTTTAAGAATTTATTTGCTATCTGATCCTTTTCATTGGGGGGACAGAATTTCCTTTCTATCGTATCCTTAAATTTGTTCCATTCCATACCATAAACCCTATCACTTCCTATAGATTGGAGGATAGTGTTCCACCATTCTAACGCTACATTTTTAAACAGATTGGAGGCAAACATTATTTTATCTTCTTCTGCGCACTTGCTTATTTTTAAGACTACCTCAGTCTTTTCTATCCAGCGTAAAGCTGCAATAGCCCCTTCATTGCCAGAGAATTCTATCGGTTTACAGGACCAGAATTCTTTGTAAGAACTACCATAAGACATGGTTCTTCTTCTTTTTGGAATTGGCATTTGAAAAATGGGTCCATTGTGCACGCTGTGACTAAGTTCAGTATGGGTTCGCTTACTCCCATTACCACTTTTATTATTATTTTCCGCGTCCCTAACATTTTGGATAATAGCTGGCATGGCATCTCTAATTTCTTGGGTTACAATGTGTCGAGTTTCACTGTTATTTATTTGATTTTCATTATTCTGGTTTTCCTGATTTGTTGCGTCAGCCATCTGGATTTTAAACAATTACCAAGTATTAATATCGCATGAAAATATCCAATGCAACAATCGCACAACAAGCATGTTGATCCAAAATCGTCGAACATTGTGACTTACTCTATTTTATATTATGCATCTATATTTATTACAAATACAACTGGAATTAAAATACAATACTAGTATGCATCACTAACCACAAGATGGTCTATACTACAATATATTATTATTATTATTATTCTTATTATTATTATTATTATTATTATTATAAAAATATATTTTTTTTTCAAGCACACACACACACACACACACACACATATATATATATATATATATATATATAGGGGACCGCTAAAATGAGAATCACCTCCAGTTGTAAGAACCGTGAGAACTTTTTGATCCGGGGCGAGTTGGACCAAATTTTTTTTCATAAACGTAGATGCTTGTATTATAAACACATTTGTAAAAAAAAATTCAAAAAAAAATGTCGTGTGTACAGTTTTGAACACCACAAGTTTGTGTTTACGGGTACCGTAAAATTTAAATAAAATTTACGGGTCCCGTAAACCCAAACTTTGGGTGCTCAAGACTACAAACCCGACATTTTTTTTTTTTTGAATTTTTTTTTACAAATGTGTTTATAATACATGCATCTACGTTTATGAAAAAAATTTGGTCCACCTCGGCCCGTACGGTGTAGTTCTCCCGGTTCTTATAACTGGAGGTGGTTCTCATTTTAGCGGTCCCATATATATATATATATATATATATTAATGATAGGGGTTCATCCAAAATTGCATATTACGCTCGTCATATTTCCAGACGAGTCGTTCCCCTATTTGTCTCATCCTCTCACTTCCTTCTAAAATTTCCTCACCAAAGGTTCGGAGTTCTTGCACATTCTCAGTGCTCATGGGTGGTGCAGGTGCTGGTATGGGACCTAGGTATTGTGGCATCTGTTCTTCCTGAGGGTATGGATTCTCTAGAATCTCCCCGATGTATTGGTCATTATCATAATATGGGTCTAGGGGATCCAAATCGGGATAGGGTCCTACTAGGTCTTGCATGGGCTCCTCTATGGGGATTGGGTAACGTTGCTGGTAATCCCTATGGTCATCAAACCATGGGTCATAGTCTGGAGGAGGGGGTGCAGGTACCTTAGGAATCTCAGCTGGTTTTAATTCAACTTTCATGGGTTGTGTGGGAAATAGTGGCAAAGGCTGGGGTGCTATGAGTTGCTCTAGATTAGGGTCGGCAGTGGTATTAGCTAAAATGTGGAAATTAGCTAGTCTCCCGTTAAGGATATCCTGGGTTTGCGCATTCATTTCTCTATTGGCCGCTGCTAAGGCCCGCTGTTGTTGCATCTTTCTCATCCTCTTTCTATGTTCATGAGCTCCACTGTTGAACCATCCCCTCTTCTTAGGAGGGAATGGCTCCTCAGATTGAGCCATGAACACGAATATTCCTTCTTCGGTATCAGCCGAATACCCCGAGGGGGTAGGCTGTGAAGAGGTGCCTTCGTTCCTAGGTGAACCGGACAGTTGACGGTAAGCGTCTGAAGGTCCTTTGTCATTCATGTTGTAAACTAACAAATTGTCAAATAACACAAAATAATAATCTACACGTATGCACATAGTCTCATTGATTATTTCCTAACAAAATTGATAATTCAATTGTCAGCAGAACACTTCTTTGGTTGAAATTAGTGGTTGTAGCTCTGATACCACCTTCTGTCGCAACCCCGGCCCTTATCTCCTGGGATCGGGCGGACGCGAACTCAGATTAAGTGGTATCACTGGTTATCATTAATTGGCAGCGTAAATTTCATCAGGACCGTAGTTAGAAAATATTTTATCAGAGTAAAATACCACATTTTTATATTAATAAACACATGGGTAAAACCCAATTTTCTATTACAAATACTTTTATAGGGATAAACCCTAACTTATTGAATTTAAAACATCGTCTTTATTTAGTTAACTTTTATAGCCACATTTTTCCAAGCCTTCAGTGCTCTCCAGCTGGCTTCTAATTGTCTTTCACATTTTGTTACCTGAAACGCATTTTAAAAACAATTGTCAGTGGGAAATACTGGTGAGTGAATCCCAGTTTAATTAAGAAGCATTTATCCTTTAATAGTATTGAGAGAAATTACAATGTTTATATCTACACAATTACTCATTCAGTATTGTCAATCCTGACTGGTGGGTCATATTACACATTGGCTATCTCATTGTCCTATGGTAACCTGTTCCACATTTTGTATACAAAACCCCAACATACTGGCAGTAATTGAAGAACTACAAGACTCAATCACTGCTAATCATATTGTAAAATATTTAAGGTTTTGTAAAAACAACTTACAAAAAGGTTTACAAAAAGGAGATTACTCACATTGCTACTTTAGACTCTTCTTGGTGGTTCCTGGTTATAATGTATTAATTAAACAATGCACGCGTGTTAGTATAATAACCCAATTTTTACATTAGTAATACCCTCCCCGAGACAGAACTCCAACGACTACGTCGGGCAGAACCTCGACAGCCGTTACGGAGCACTAGATCAATCGGGTAGCGTATCTAATACGTAACCGGGGGTTATAATACTTACATCGGGGCAAATCCTCACTACTTTAGTGGGTATAATACCTGTTTATGGCTTCTATACTATAGAAAAGAGAGAGAGAATTTGTTTTTGAACATCGTAAACTGAAGGCCGATCGAAGGTATTTATAGGGCTGTAATCTGAGTCTGTAGCGCCCCGCGTAAGCCGAAGGCTTAGCCTTCGTGGCCGCGACGTTGGGGAAATAGGCTCTAGCCTTTACTAGTCACAAGTGTAGACCCGACACGATCTCGACACGTTGCAGCTCCGGGTGAGGCTGCGTAGCCTAGTTGTCGCGCCCCGCGAAGCCCGAAGAGAAGGTCTTCGCGGCCCGTGAGCGACCTTCTGATTTTGTTTTTATTTTAATTAAATGAAATTGAAGGTATTTAGGGTTTTTAAACGTATACGGGATGTATTTTAGGACCTTTAGGGATATTCTAAATATATTAGGGGTGTCGGAAATATTTAGGAGGGTTGTTATATTTTGTGCTTTAGTTTCTTGCTTTGTTTTGTTTATTTTTGGTGTGTTTTATCCTTGATGGTGTTAATTTTTTGTTTGGGGAATGTTTTTGTTAGTGTGTTAATGCTAAAGGGGATGAGTTCTTTGAAGAGAAATGTTTCGCTTAAATGGTTTAGACCTTTGTTCTCACACATGCGTCGAAAAGCACCATACATTGTGGACAATGTATCCCAAGTGTGGGGATGAGGGAAATTTTTGAAAAATGATGGTCTTCATCTAAATTTCTATACATTGAGGATAATTTTTTGCTCTAAGTGTGGGGATGGGTAAAACTAAAAAATTTTGAACTTATGTAACTCAATCAATCTTGAAAACCAAAGAGCACCATTAAGTGTTTATTTGCATGTGCATAGATGTTGATGTTGATGTTGTGTAGCGTGATATATTTTTATTGATACTTTAAGCCCTTTTAACACTTTGGTCAAATTTTAAATTTATAAAACATGATATTCTACTAACACTAAATACTCATATGGGCAAGTGCACCCATCGTGAGCGTAGTATAGCGTTGGTAAGATATCGAGGTCGTCCAAGGACACAAGAGCTTTTAGTACCGGTTTATCCTCAACGTCTAATCAAATCAAAATTTTTTAGAAAAGGTTTTAAACATGAAAAATAAAAACTAAAAATGCTGAAAAATAAAAACAGATAGACAAGATGAATCACTTGGATCCGACTCGCCTTTAATGTAACCTTTGATGATTTCCGCACTTTTGCACTTTTTAACAGATTATCTTAGTTATAGTAGTAGGCCCATCTTTTGAAGGTGACGTTACACTCAACCCAGTAGTTTGAGTCAGCAAGGCTACAATCCTAAAGGGTTGGAATATTGAAAGATAATTAATTAAGTTATTAATGTGTAATGTGATATGCCCCTCTTTTGAAGGTGACGTTACCCTCGGCTAAATGGTTTGAGTTAGCAGGGATACAATCCAAGTAGCCGGGTTAATGTATTAATAGTAGTTTACATATGAGGGGATCAAGTTATTCGCACCCCCGCCATCCAATACCAGTGGGTATTGATGGAGGTCCTAGTAAGCTTAACCCAGGTCCTTGCAGGATCTATACACTGAATAAGGCAAGAACCTTACCAAACCATTCCCTTTACCCCCGACCAGGTAGCCAACATATCTCAATATAGACCGTAGAGATATGAATGGTGTAAATCTTTTATTTTATATAGACAGTAAAATAACGCCAAGACACCATGGACAAATGATAAGGAAGTTTCACCTTCAACATAAGAAACTAATTATTAAAGTCATTAATACAAAACCAAATAAAAAGTGCGAAAAGATTAAAAATCAAAACTATTACACTAAATGCTTGCCTTCACCAGGTGATGTAAGAGACTTAGGGAAACATGGCCTTTGATTGTCAAGAACTCTTACTATCAATCTTGGATCCCGAGACTACTACACACACTCTAAGGTGGATGATGGAGGTGGATGTGGGTGTTGTAGTGGTGGTGGAGTGTGGGTGAAGTGGGAGAGAGGTGGTTTGTCAAGGGATGCCTTTGAAGTGAACCAAGCCCCCCTATTTATAGCCTACACAGAAGCCCAGACACCGCTCCGTGTTCATTGGGCATGGCCCTGTGTCCATCCTTTTTCTCTTTCTTCATTAATTGCAATTTTCTGCATTAGTTCCACACGCCCCCGTGTTCACTGGGCACGGCCCCGTTTGCAGAAGCATATATGTACTATCAAGATTTGCTTGGATTCTGCGAATCTTAGCGTTTACCACAGCCTGTGTTGAGCTGGGCACGCCCCCGTGTCGGGAATAGAAGCTTCTATAGCTTTGTCTTTTCTGCTGACAACTGGCCACGCCCCCGTGTCCGCTGGGCACGGGGCCGTGGTTAGCCTTCTATTTCTTTGTTTTTGCTTGGGAAGATGCTCTCGAGGGGTCGAGCATGCCACGTTTATTCATTTTCTTTGTATTTATGTTAGATTTGGCTGGATATTTGTTCCTTTTATTCAATTAAGCTCATTTGATCCTGAAAATACAAAAGGAAGACAAAAGCACACTTTTTCCAACATTAGTACTAAAAAAGGGTTAGTTTTATGCCTCATTTGATGTAATTTATATGTTGCATTTTACACACATAAATGTGGTCCCTAGTCATGGTCATAAACTTTTTAAGTTCCTTGATGTAGTCATTTTAGTGAGAGTTTTTTAGAGAAAATTATTGAATTGCCTAGCTAGGAATAATGGGTTGTAGAGTAACACATATGTCATATCGGTAACCCAATCATTTCTTTTTGCGAGATCTTGAGCCTTTCTTCAGTACTAATACATATTTGCTTCTTTGCATCTATTGATTGTTTGAGAGAATGTCTATACATTGCTTTGGTTAAGAACTTGGTTGATTTGATGTATTCTGAAACCACGAACTGAATGTTTGCACATAGAGGATAAAGGCTTTTAGGACTCTTTCTACCTTACCACCATATGATCACCTTTACCCGAAAATCCACCCTTAGTAGCCACTCTTGAACCTATTTATCCACTCATATGCTAACCCATTTGCCAACATTTTACCACAATTCACAATCCATGCGTATTATCCATCCTAGTTTTATTAAGAAAATAATAATAACTACAACCAATTAAATGGACTAATGTTCTGAAATGTAAGGCTGTGAAAAGAATAAATTTATAGGTCAGATTTACCCATTTTTAGTCGCTTTGTAGAAATAAAAAAGGATATGTAACCGGATTTGTGTTTCTTATCTTTAACCACCCTTAAATCACCATTCTTCCCTACTTTGTATCTTAGTCATTGAGTGTGACTGTCTGTCTAGTATATTAAAACAAAGTTTAAATGTTGGTCATTGAGTTAATAGATACTAGTGCACACTTGCAAGTTTTTTTTTTAACCACAGAGGAAAGAACCATTGTGTCGGGTTTGAACACTTGTGAAATTTGAATCATAGTTAAACTTGTGTGGGGCATTTTTTTGTTTGTTAAATGTTGCATTATTTTATTCACTGAAATAGAAATCTATTAATAGGTTGTATGTGTTGTGAGTTAGGGTATGACTATGGACCATTTCTGAGAATTGGTAAGGGAATGGGAGATGTTTTATTTTTAATCGTTGGATGATAATGAATGAGTTTACTTGAGGGCAAGAAAATCATAGGTGTGGGAATGTGATATGATGGTATGTTTCCAAAGCTTAGCGTGTGTAATTTTACCAAAATGTGTGAAATTAAGTTTTAGAACACACTATTTTGAGATGGTTTGTATTTTGCAAGCCTCGATAGGTTTAATGTACATTTTTTAAGCTTAATGGAGCTTTGTAATGAAGATAGGAAGATCATGAAAGCAAAAATGAGCCAAGATGAAAAAGTCAGTAGTAGTGACGTCGACGACGCCACTACTGGCGTTGGTGGTGTCATAACTAGGCATCGGACATGGTTAAGTGGCATCGGACACTCCTCTAGTGGCGTTGGTGAATCCGACAACAATTTCAAAGGGTAAATTCAAGAAAAAATGCATCTTTGGCCAATTAAAAAAGGGGTTTACCCTAATTCGAAAATACCTTGTTCTTGGGACTTTTTGGTGGGTGTTTATAAGCGATTCCATCATCCGATTGAAGATTCTACATCGAGAACCAATTATTTTAAAAGGAATTCAAAAATCATACATGGCTAGTTCTCTTTAATGATCACCAGGTGAAATATTGTGGGTGTTCTAGGGTTTATATTAGTTTTTTTGGTTTGATTTAAACATTTAGTAATCCTTTGATTGTAATTGTGTGAGTTAATTGTTAGTTGATTGTAATTGTGTGAATTAATTGTTAGTATCGCTTTGAACTTGAAATTGTTAAGTTTTTCTTGAAATATTGACATTGAGAGATGATTACTACTGTGAGTTTTGATTTGTGCTAGGATTGGTTTGTAGTTCTTGAGTTATGGATCATAAAATCGTCTTTGATTCATATTGTGAAGGTTTTCTTGCAATGTTTGAGTATGATTGTTGATCTCTATGATTAGGTTTTCAAGTTAACAAATTCAAGAAATCAATGGTATTCAAAAAATTATCAAACCATTCGGGTAAGATAGCTTTTTGATACGTGTTAATCCAAAACCCGGGTGTGATTCTTTCTCATATATTGTTTACAAATTCATTTTATTCATCGTTTGATAATTCGTAATTATAACTGAAATTGTTATCTTGTTTCACAAAAACTAACTGGAACCATATCATTGATTCCTACCTTCAAAAAAATTGGAATAAAAAGAAAAAATCATAGCCCATTTAATCAACTAGAATTCAATCCCTAAGGAACACTTTTAAACTCTATCTTTGACGGACCCTCAATATCCGATCGAAAATCCAATGGTAACAATTGGGTAAATGGACAAACTTTGGACCGGGTGTTTAAAATTGGGTCTAGGAAGAGGTGTTGGTAATCCTTGAGTGAACTCGTTGATGTTCCATAAAAAGGAACATCACTCATGAGCAATATACCGACAGAGCCTCACTGATATATTCTTGTAATCCTTGAGTGAACTCGTTGGATTATCAACGAAGGATTTCCATTGGATATGTTGTCAGTGAAGCCCTTGTTTTCTAGTAGGGGTGTAATTTACTAAGTTATATAAAAGAAAAAACTCAGAAATAAACCCTAACCCTTGATTTTGGTCGGATTGTGAGTCCAATTTACAAGTAGAGGGGGAGCAATCTAGTCAAAATGAGAATAATACTCCAATTGTAAATCCATATTACAAATCGGTTTGCAGTTTTAAAGGCTTTGGTTGCCTTTTGAAAAGCGCTGGTTACTGATTATGAAGGTCGTGGCCTAGTATGGAGTTTTAAAGAGAGAGAGAGAGAGCGAATGGAACAAGACTTGTACATTCGATATTAACTTTTCCATTAAGACTTGTACGTTCTCTATCAATATTTTATACCTAAAGCAAAATATACTTAATGATCACTGCATTAGTCAATTTAATAGCATATTGCAAGGTGTAAGATATATTGACCGAAATGACAAGAAATTGACACCACCCGGTGCCGTAAAAATCAGGGATGAAAACCGTAATTAACTATTGAAAGAAATTTCTTATTGTTTTACGTAAACCAAAGAAATGAACCAAGAAATTACTTACTTAACCAAAATATACCAAACCTAAAAAGTATCTTAATTGCTTCTATCTATTTTAACAATTCTGTGTAAAAAATCTAGAAATAATTGATTTCTTCTTCATTCAAAAGTAAAATAAAATATATCACATAAGACTCTTTGTTATGGTGGGTTCTATTGGGTTTCGTTGAGAAAAGAATGGTCCCACGTGTCCCATGTAGGTGCACTTTTTTTCACTCTTTAAACCACCAAAAGAGTGTTGTGGAGGGGCATTGTTAATCATTGTTCACTTTTTAGTTTATATATATATATATATATAGGAGACCGCTAAAATGAAAACCACCTTGAGTTGTAAGAACCGAGAGAACAATTGTTAGTGCATTATGTCTATTGACTTCGTCTTGTATCGAGTCATGTAATAGGATAAGATAGGATAAACCAGTGCCCGGGTGCTAGAAACTGAATATAGTGAGTTTTATGCTAATTTCGCTTGAAACAACAAATGGCAAGTTCAAGCGAAATCAACATTGTTAATTTCGCTTGAACATGTCTTGTCCATTTCAAGCGAAATCAGGTCAACTATAAATAGGGCACTTGTCCGTGTCATTTGGAACGGAATCAGAGTCTTGTAATCGGTAACGAAGTGCTGCCGAATCGTCTCCAGGTGCTGTAATACTCTCATAATCAATACAAGAGACATTTAAATTGAATCGAGCATCCGTGTCATTGATTCCGCCTTTGATTCGGATAAACAACTCTTCTGATCGACTCATTCAGGTCGTACATGCGAAACAGAGTTTTAACAAAGCCTTGAGAGAATCAGATCAAAATTCGGCTTAAAAGTAACAAAATTGGACCAAAAACGTGATTCCGCTTGAACGAACATGCTTATTTCACTTGAAAAGTTCAGTTGATTTCTCCTCAATTTGCTATTTCGCTTGAAAATTCATCTGATTTCGCTTCAAAGAGTAATTTCGCTTGAAGATTTCACTTGAATCAGCTATTCTGCTTGAAAGTCCTTATTTCGCTTGAAAAGTCATCCATGTGATTTTGTTTGAAAGTGTCATCTAAGTGATTTCGCTTGAAAGGATTATTTCGCTTCAACAAGTGATTTCGCTTGAGATTCTTATTCCGCTTGAAAGTGGACTTTTTATGTTGAGATCATTTCGCGTCAACCGAGTGTCAGTCTGTTTCAAATTATTTGTTATTGTTTAAACTGATTGTGTTTGTTTGATTGTTTGTCTCCAGGTACATTGATTCAAGAACTTTCATCATGGCTGAAGAATTTTACAATACATTCTACAACGCGTTTACCTCAGATACGTTGGAAGCTTCAGATGTTACACCCAAAGCTATAACAAAATCCATCAAAGACAACATTAAATATGATAACTTTTATGGAACCTACTCAAAACCACCTAAGCTTGATAATATTGAGGATTATGTTTGGTGGAAAGAAAGGTTTATCAACTGGACTAAAGCGTACGCACATGAAAGTTGGTTTTGCTTGGAGTTTGGCTATGATAAACCTACTGATGACAAAGGAGAAGAAATCCCACTTAAAAGTTTTCAAGAAGAAGACAAACGAAGATTTTCATATGAGCAGAAAATGATCGCCTTGATTCAACAATCGATTCGAAATGATATTTTTTCGTTGTTAAATCATGATGGGTCTTCAAAATATATATGGGAAGCTTTACGGGTGAAAGCTGAGGGGGGTAAACAAATCAAGAAAAACAAAATTGCGTTATTAAAAAAGGAATTTGATTTGTTCGATAGTTTGAAAGGAGAGACTGTTAGACAAATGATTGAACGCTTTTGTCACCTAAAAATTGAACTTGAAATATTTGAAATTGTGAAAACAAGAGAAGAAATAATCGACAAAGTAATTGAAGCGTTACCACGAGCTGATCAGTGGCAAACGTTTGTTTTTATTCTGAAAAATGATGCTTTGTATGATACAATTTCTCTTGATGTTTTGTTAGAAAAAAATTGAGAGTCATGACCTTGAGTTACAAAAGCAAAGCAAAGCAAGGTGAGCAGTTCGTCACATCATCAGAATGTTAGTCTGTATTACAAAGGAAATTTACCTTCGGTGAAAGCTGATAGTTCACCAAAGACAGCATTCAGTGGTGAGAAGATGAAAGAACCACAAACAACCTCATCAAGCTAAAATTCTGGATATCATTCATCTTCAAAAGCAAGTCCTGAAGATTCTGAAGAAATTCTGTGCAACATTGCTCTTAAACTGAAAAATTCTCCAGCTATGAGCATCAATGCAGCTAAGCAGCAAATGAGCTTTCTTGCATCAGTTCTGGAATCGTATGAAGGTCTTGTAGCAGGCAAAATTGGAAACTCAGAGTTAACCAAAGAAGACTACGACCAGATTGATCTAGAAGAGATGGAACTCATTGACATCTGTTGGTGTCTGGCAAGTTGCATTCGCAGAGCTCAAAGATACATGGAGATTACTGGGAAGCAATCATTGGGCAGTCCATCAACGAAGCTTGGATTTGACAAATCCAAAGTGACCTGCTTCAGATGCAAACAAAAAGGTCATTTCAAGAGAGAATGTAATAATTATGCGGTTGGTGGAAATGAACATCCGTTCAATGATGACTATTATCGAAAGGCAATTTACCACCGAAACAAAGAAGAGCCGAAAATGATCGAAGATAAACCCAGAGAGAAATCTAGAGCTTCTGCTGTAATCCATCATGATGAAGGATTTGATTGGAGCCAGATTTGTCCAGAAGAAGATCGTTTGGAAAATATAGTTACAGCTCATGGCAGAAGTTCATCAAAAAGTCAACATTATGTTTTTGTAGCTGAAATAAAAGAGGAAAACAAAGAAGAAAATGTTATTGCTGAGGTCAAAGAGAAAACCAGAAAAGAGATTCTGAGTGAGAAAACTGAGAGAGAAATTTTCATTGTTAGATGCAAAATGGAGAAGATGCAGGAAAAATATGAAAATGTTGTTCGAAACAAGAGATGGGATAAGAAACAAGAATGTTTCGTCAACAAAGAAGGAGAACCAGTTGTTCCCAAAAGTGATATAGTTCACGATGATGTTCTTCTAGTAATTCCTCGATCCGGCGAATATTATTCAAATATTGCAAAAGACAAAACATATGTAAAAAGGCTGGATAAAATCATGAGAGATGCGATGACAACAAATCTGAGGAAGAGGAATGAAGAAAGAATGAAGAAGAATATTGAGAATCTGGTGAATGATTTGAAGAAGGTAGCTGAAGAAGTTCAAGTCGAAGCAGTTAAAGAAGAGGATGTGAAGGAAGAAAAAGTTGAGGTGAATGAAGAGGTTGAGAAAGTTGTTATTGAAGAACAGCAGGTTGTAGAAGATGAGAAGATAATAGAAAGTTTGGCTGAAGTGAAGGATGAGAATTTGAAGGTTGCTGGTGATGTTGGTGATGAAGTTGGTGTTGATATTGAAGCTGTTGATGAGAAGCAGCAGAAAGAAGTTAATCAGACAGAAACTGAAGCAAACACCGAGGTGCCAATCACTGAGGTAAATTCTGATTCTGAAACTCAAATCAAAATAGTTGAACAGTGCAAGAAATGCATGGAAATGTGCAGTGCTTGTACTGAAAAAGACAAAAAGTTCAGAACAAGAGATCTTGAATTCACAAAAATAGAAGAAGTTTTCAAAAATAAATGTAAAGAAATGTTAGAAAACGAAAAAGTTTTGAAAGATAATGATGAAAAATTTTCGGAAAAATGTAAAAAGTTAGAAAAGGAAAATGAAGTTTTGAAAGCAAATGTTTTGAAAATGACAGAAGAATGTTCTCAAAAAGAAAATGATTGTCAAGAAATGAAAAAGGAATATGATTCAATAAAATTGGCTTATCACATTACAAAAGAATCATATGAAAAAGTAAAAAGTGAAATGAAACTTATTCAATCAAGATTGAAATACTGTTCTGAAACAACTGATACGTATAAGCGAAATTATGAAATAAAGCAACAAGTTGCTAATTCCGACATTGAGGATGTTGCTAAGCTAAAACGTCAGATTGCTGATTTAGAACAGGATAATAACAAGTTAAAAAGTTATCACGCGTCGTCATATGTGCTTGAAAGAATTTTCAACATAAAACCAGATGGAAAGGATTCTGAGCAAAACAAGAAAGGTATTGGCTCAGAGTTTCATCAAATTCCACCACCGGAAAAGTTTGTGTTTTATGATGATGAAAAGGTCAAAAAAGCTTTCAACATGGTAGATCAATTGCTAGATAACATTGACATAACCTATTCCAAATCTGATGATTCTAGTGATTCAGAGGTGGTAGGTAAGGTCGTTGAAAGTGTGTTGAAAGAAGAGTCGGTTGATACAGGTAAATCTGAATCACAAGATGAAAATGAAGGTAATTTTCATGATGGATATCTGAAAAACTCAAAATCCGAGAAAAATTTGAATGATGATTCAAAAGGATTGGTTTATACCATGATTGGATCGGACAAATTATTCTTAGATGTTGTATTCCCGAATCAGAATGTGATTTCAGAAAAGGTTGACAAAGTTTTCAAGATGGTTGAAATTGAGAAATCTGAAATTTCAAAGTTTGCTGGAAAAGGTCACAAAACTTTTTATAACAAACCTGGTTACAAGAAGAAAAACATGAAGGCTGGGTTGGGTTATAAAAAGAAACAGAATTGGAAGAAAAATGAAACACAAAATTTTCAGACAAAGATGAGTTTTGTTCAAGGAAAAGTTTTGAAGAAGAAAAAGAACTTCAATTTAGACAACAGTCTAATGAAGAGTTCTATGCACAAAAGAAAAAGCAACAACCACAGGTCAAAGATGTTTCAAAAAGAACATGTTTTAAATGTGATCAAATAGGACATCTTGCACGAAAGTGTCCAAATCTGAAACCTGTGGATGTTGACAAAAAGAAATCTGAAAATGTTGAGAAACAGAAATCTGAGAATGTGAAACACAGGTCAACCAGATTTGATTCAAAACAGACTTGGAGGTACAACACAAATAAGTTTGTTTCGAACCAAATTTGGAAATCAAAACCTAATAGATTTGATTCAAGACAGACCTGGAACTCTCACACACCCAGAGTCAGAACAACTCAAAGTTGGAAAACAACTGTTGATATGACAAAACCACAAGAGTTTTGGAAACCAAAAGTTGTTGTTCAAAATCAAAATGTTCAAAAAGAAACACATTTTTACAAAAGAGGTACTCCGAAAGGTCAAACATGGAGTGCTAAGAAACTAGTGACTTTGGTAAAAGATGAGAAAGCTGAAGTCAAAGTTGAAAAAGTCTTTGATGACAAAGATTTTCCGAAACTGCATGATACATATTATGTTGAAATGCCTAAGGTTCAACAGACCTGGGCTAAATTGTTCAAGTAATCAAGTAGTTTGAATGTGCAGGTGCTCAACAAAACCAAAGATTGTGAGAATGGAAGTTGGAGCAGCCTGGCACAACGAGGAGAGGATGCTGCCGAATCCTGGTTTGGTTGAACAGGGAGTTTGTTTGTTTTATGTATATAAATAAACAATATTTCAAAAACCCTGAAAATTGAAAAATTTTGAAAAACCAAAAATATGTTTGTTTTTTTTTTATTTTGTCAAATATTCATAAAAAATTTCAAAAAATATGTTTCTTGAATACGCCGAAAACCCTCATGGCTGAACAAACATGGTTACTTTCACAAGATTGAAAAACGATTTTCAAACTGTAAATATCAATGTGTTGTAAATCATGGGGGTATGTTAGTTTTTCTGCAAAACAGAGCACATTAGCAGAAAACGGATGGCGAGACAAAGCTATCAGTATTGGTTGTCAAATTTTCTTTAAATGATTTTGCATTTTAGGGGGAGTAATATTGTTAGAAAATACAAAAACATTTGAAAATTTAAAAATGACAAAAACATGATAAAATTCAAAAATTGAGTTTTTGTGTAAAAAGAGGAAATGATAGTACATCAGTAGACAGTTACAGTACACTAAAGAATTGGAAAGTCAAAATGTGTTAAACAATCTCACCGTGGATGTGTCGGTAGAATTTTATACATTTATTAAACTTTTTCGGGATATAAACCTATATTCAAACTTGCTTATTTCGTGGGGAACACTACTTGGATATATAGGTAACCCCTGAAATCTCGTTTGAAGGACCCCTCTTTCTGAGATACTAGGTCTTTATGCTTAGTGATATCTGGGGTATTATCCCGGGACTTCTGATTTTGCGGAAGCAATGGCCTAGTCCCTGTATAATACTTTATGCTTGCTTGAAACATAGCATCGCCCTCAGTAAAAATGACTAAATGATAAAATTGATAATCATTGCTGTTGAAGAAAAGATCCTCTAAAGGGGACACACCAAAAGTCGAAGCCGTCATCTCTCTGCTGAACGGAAGTTCTGACCTGAGCTCTCACGGTTTTTCGCAATTTAACCCCTTACAGATATCATCTACGTATACTCACCTGTAAGACTGAATATTGGGATCTGGATATGGGAGTATATTCAAGAGGTGGGACACATGAATGAGTTTAAGTTCTTAAAACACCTAATTCGTATCCTGAATTAGTTGAAGTTTGTATGAAAATTTAAGTGGATCAGTATATCGACAATCTAAGTGAATTGTTTAATTCTTAATGTGTAACTAAGCTCAACGGTACTTGTGACTTGTCAAAAACAGATATGATCCTCTAACGCAAACTCAAACAAAAATATTGTCTGTAGATATGTTTGTACATATTTCTTTATTGCTTTATATTTCAGAAAATACAAAAAGATTTTTGATTCTACTTTATTTTCGACAACCGATGTCTGAAATTCTGAGTTTCAAAATCTAAGTAAGCTGATTGTGTTTTTGAAAATAAAACAAGTTCATTAATTTGAAACTTGAATTTTTTAACAAAAATCAAAAACAATTTGTGATATCTCCAAGGTCATTAGTTTGGACTTGGATGATTAACTGTGAGGGATTTGGATGCTTATATTGTTAAAGAGCCAGTTTCCGATTCGATTCGCTGAAACTGCAAAATTCTGAGTTTTTGTTGAAAAGTGTTTGTTTAGAAAGGTTGGTAGAGCCAGGTTTTCAAATCCTGGATGATCAAAATGTTGTTACTTATACACGTATGAGTGTTGCAGATGTGATACCAGACTACGATCCTGAAAGCTGAGTCTAAGGGGGAGTCTGAAGACGAGCTCAAGGCAAGGGGGGCTTGTAATCGGAAAGCAAGGTGTCGATCCCTAAAGCACGGAAGCTTGACGAAAAGGGGAGCCTGAAGACTTGAAGAAAGATTGATGGATGGTTACAGTGTTAGAGATTTTGGATAGAGCATGAAGACTGATCAAAACTGAAGATGTGTCATGATAAAGACTCGACACTGAAGACTTCGTCAACATCCAATGGGGAGTCTGTTAGTGCATTATGTCTATTGACTTCGTCTTGTATCGAGTCATGTAATAGGATAAGATAGGATAAACCAGTGCTCGGGTGCTAGAAACGAAATATAGTGAGTTTTATGCTAATTTCGCTTGAAACAGCAAATGGAAAGTTCAAGCGAAATCAACATTGTTAATTTCGCTTGAACATGTCTTGTCCATTTCAAGCGAAATCAGGTCAACTATAAATAGGGCACTTGTCCGTGTCATTTGGAACGGAATTAGAGTCTTGTAATCGGTAACGAAGTGCTGCCGAATCGTCTCCAGGTGCTGTAATACTCTCATAATCAATACAAGAGACATTTAAATTGAATCGAGCATCCGTGTCATTGATTCCGCCTTTGATTCGGATAAACAACTCTTCTGATCGACTCATTCAGGTCGTACAACGATCCTACAACAACTTTCTAGCCACTAGATCAACAAGATGGATGGACAAGATTAAAAGTATTTAAAAATAATATTAAGTATTTTTTGTCTTATTATGTCTTTAATATTTTAATCCAAAATGGTAGTTTAGTAAATTTACTCTTTTTTGTCTTTTTACCTTTTTGTTTTTGTATTACTTTTTTGTATTACTGTATTAGTTTTTATTTTTTAAAGATAATTTTTTTATTAACAGCATTTTTAAATTCAGATTTTTTAAACATTTTACGTTTTACGTTAAAATATTTACGTTTTACGTTTTATGTTAAATTTTTTACGTTTTAATTTTTACGTTGAGACGTTAAACTTTTTACGTTTTACGTTAAGCTTTTTACGTTTTACGTTTTACTTTTTACGTTTTACGTTAAACTTTTTACGTTTTACGTTTTACGTTAAACTTTTTACGTTAAACATTTTGCGTTTTACGTTAAAAAATTTACGTTTTACGTTAAAAATTTACGTTTTACGTTGAAAAGTTTACGGTTTTAACTTTTACATTAAAAACTTTACGTTTTACGTTAAAACATTTACGTTTTACGCTAAAAAGTTTACGGTTTTAGCTTTTTTTTCGAAAACTTTTCTACACAAAACGAACGCACCTAGAAATCGCAACTCGGTTGGTGTCTTAGATAGATTGTTATCATCATCGACTGGGAAAAAAATAAAAAATCAACAAGAAAAATCAAACCAGTGGTCGGATTCTTGAGAAAAACGAGGTTTGGCTCAGATTTTTTCCGATAATCAGAGGGCTGCAAAGTGGGGTTGCAGGTTTAAAAATCTACCATCCACCAACCGTGCCGCGCCATCGTCATCAAAATATACGGTTTTTTTTTTTTGCATCATCACCGCCCAAATCCAAAGGGATCAAAACCCACATAGTTCACTGTGCGAAATCTACCAAAAAAGCACCGACACCAAGCTGGGCACCACCGGGCACCTTCGGCAACACTTGCAAATCGGTCACTTGTAAAAAACAGTCGACATCGAAGCCAACAAAAGAAGACTCAAGCAATGGCAAATAACAGGTAATCACTCCAACAAAACCAAGACTGAGCCGTACCAATTTCACACTAACCACCTCCATCACAGACACGGTCGGAACCACCATCACCGCCGTCGGTGGTTCCGGCGCCGCCCCGTTGACTGCTGATGTCGCACCAGCCATCACTCCACACGTATCCACTTTTCTTTTCAGCCACCAACTACTCTAAAACAAACAATCAAACTGACCGGAGACAGGGAACGAACCGGATCCAACAGAAAAATAAATGAAATAAGAATTGTGGGGGTACACCTTTGTTCTTGCCGGAAAAACGCGCCCGAAAAACAACTCCGCCGCCGCTCACGGCGCCGCCGGTCGTCATCTCTTGCTCTCTCGCTGATAATCTCTCTCCTGTTCGGTCTCTCTCTCTCTCTCTCTTCTCAGCCTCTCTCTCTGTTTCCGTTGCTACCGCCGTGCGTCGCCACCATCATGGTGGCTAGCCGCATATTCTCGAGAAGGGGGGATGTGGGTGAGTTGGAGAACGAGTCGGAGTCGGCCTGAACCAATCAGAAAAATGGGATATGATTGTGGTTTCAAGAGAGAGAGAGGAGTCTGGTTGCAGGTACAATTTCAAAAGAGAGAGAGAGAGAGAGAGATGAGATATGAGATGTTTGAAATTTGGGGTTGATGTGAAGGCTTTAAAGAGGCAGAAAGAAACAGAGATTAGACATTTAGGGTAAATGACCAAACTACCCCTTTTTTCTGATTGGTTAAGAGTGGTTCTCGCGGTTCTTACAACTGGGGATGGTTTCTATTTTAGCGGCTCCCTATATATATAGGGTCGGCATTTAGAGAAAACGGTAGAAAGTGTGAGAACGGTGAGAACGCTTATCGATCATCCGATCAAAACAATCTATGGATTAGATTGGCGCGGTGGCATTTTCGTAAATAACATCAATTTTATTACGTGGGCGCGCTACATTAAGGGTAAAAGCGTCTTTTGACTACTCCAAACAAAGCGCCATCTCATGAAAATAAAACGCCATTAGATATAAAACACCAAACTTGATTATAGTAAAATCCCGCCTAAAAAAACCGCCAAAAAAATCCTATATATACAACAACTCAGACCTTCAATTAAAAAACACAAACACAAACAAAAACCCCAAACGCCATATTTAATATATACCATTCGCCTGATAAACGCCAGAAAACCCAAACATCAAATATATTGCTCTCAATAAAGTGTAGCTGTATGGTGTGGACAACATTGTCAGTTATCTTTCTTAACTAAGGATTAACAATGTTATCCAACACAATACAACAACACTTTATTGATTTTAGCATGATCAAATTTACAGTTTTAAGATGGTTTATTTTGTGGCGTTCTTTTTCTCGGTAAAACGCCAAAAAAGATAACATTTTGGCTGAAAGGGTGTAAACTCAATAACATTTTGCTGCATGAGATGGACAAAAATTATAGAAAAAGAGGCTGATTTCAAACGAAAGTCGAAACAACCAGTGAAGATGCTTCATAAGAAGAAAGAGACTGGTGACAGTGAAGATTTGAAGATCAATATTTATTTTGTTTAATTTTCTTTTTCAGTTGATTGTTATTTAATAAACAACGCCATATCTAATAAAAACGCCAAAAAGGCAAATGTCTTACACCTTTGGGGTTTATCAAACCATCATAAAATTACTTTGGACAAGTATTATAAAAAAGCTTTTTTTATGTATTCTTTTTTTATTTTCCTTTTCAGTTGATTGTTGAATAATAAAAACGGCATATATAATAAAAACGCCAAAACAGCCAAAATGATTGTTTAAACGATATCATCCCGTTAAACGCCACCAAAAACTCCCAACTATAATAAAATTAGTTTGAAAAAGTATTATAAAAAACCCAAAAAAAATAAAAAATAAAAAACAAACTTGAAAATGTAACTAGAAAACAGTAACTTCAAATCAGAAAAACTGAAGATAGGGAAAATTTATTATATTAGAATCTAAAACGCCAAACTTGAAAGATGGGACGTGTTACAGACTTCAGAGATAAATCTTGTCAAAAACAATAATTACAAACAGTAACTGAAAAGACAAATACTTTATTATAATAACGCACCGCCTAACTTAGGCGCCAAAAAGAGATCCTATAAAATGATACATCTCAGCAACTTCCATTTGATCAAACAAAAAAAAAACAAACGCCAATACTACTAAAATACCACTCACTGTAAAACGCCAAAAAAAATAAAGATGACTAATATGCTTTCTTGGATATTCAGTATTGTTATTCGTCAAGTTTCACTGAATGAATTGTTAGGGGAGGCGAGTAACTCAGTAAGATTTTGCTTCATGAGATGGACAAAAATTCAAGAAAAAGATACTAATGCCAGTCATATGGCATTTTGTATTTTTTGTTCTTGAAGAAGGCTTGGATGAGGAGAAGAGATCAATGACACTGAAGAGTGGGATGATGATAAAGATGAAGATCAACATGAAGAAAAAACGAAAAACCCACCCACACGTCATAGATCTATGTCCCCAAACATCCACACAAAAAAGCCACTTCAACAGACGAGCAGGCAAAATAATCAAACCGATGGGTTTGTTAAGTTTTACATAAAATGACATATTTTGGTGTCAGTTCTTGTAGTATTAAAGAACAGAGAGACTGATGACAGTGAATATTGTGAAGAGAGATACGATTAGGATTTTTAATTTATTTTCTTTGCTTGTATTTTTTTACTGTGGCTGAAATATAATCCAACAATTGTAAAACGCCAAGATAACCCAAACGCCAAAATGTTTATAAAAAATAATAGAACAATGGGCCATCTTGTTTAAAACCCCTTGAAAAATTCCATTCATATAGATTTCCTGCCCCCTGGGTTCCAATGGCATACGATGTGAATAAACGCCATAAACGCCAAAATGTTGATACAATGAAACCATTAAACGCCATAAATTATTGAATATGGTTAACGCCAAAAATCTTAAAAACAAAAAAATAAAACAATATTGGGAAAAGCGGAACTGGAAAAGCAGAAGATGAAAGGACAAAAAGCCCCTCCGCCCTTCTCTAAGCGGCGTGACACGTGTTATGCAAGGAAGCGTTCTCACCGTTCTCACACTTTTGAGCGTTTTCTCCAAATCCCGTTTCTATATATATATATATATATGAGAGAAGGATCCGTTAGGAACCGCCCTTTATTGCGAGAACCGCGAGAACCAGTATGAACACATGAAAATTTTGTAATTATAATATGTTTAGGATAAAACATGCGCATTCCTTTTTTTGTTACTGTTCTCCATTTTAGGGTTTCAAGGGGTTTCATCATTTCACAGTTTTCACAAGTGGCAGAAACGCATTCACGGTGGTTTCACGGCAGAGTAGAGGCGTTCACGGTGGTTTTCACTGCAAAGAGGTAGTCGGCGTTCACATATTTCACGGTGGTGGCAGTCGCCACAGTGTTTATGGTGGCATATGACATCTTCTTATTCATCAGTTATCGATCCTCATACATCTAATGATCCTCCTTATACATTGTTCCTCCTGTAACCCTAATCGTGTCATTCCTCCTACCATTGTTACTCCTAGAACCCTAATTGTGCCACACTCCTCGATGATTCTGATCGTGTTTCCTTAATTACGAATGGAATACTCGATTACGAATGGATGAAGAATATATGATATATGATTATGTTCTTACTGCAATAATACCGATTATAATACGAATTTTGGAGCACTACCCTCAATTATATGACAAATTTTGAAATGTTTGATGGTAAAATCGATATGACTAACTGTTTATGGTGTATCGTTATCGCTATGACGAAGACGAACTACTGATGTAATCGAGACTAAGACGAACTACAGAGAACTGCTAATGCTTGAGAACTGAGAACTACTGCTGCAATTCGAGTGTCAGACGTGATTTTTGTATAAACACACCATCCTGCACATGTGCAGCACTTTACCATTACCCTATAACCATCACCAATAATCTACATCCTGCACATGTGCAGCACGTTACCATTATCGTATAATCATCACCAATAATCTGTTTATCATTTATACAACATTCTTACACATAACATTTACCTTATTAAATATCACTTTTTACCATTTCTTTATTCACTTTTTAACATTCTTTCTATATTTTCAGGAACATTCATACACAATGAAGCTGCTACCATTCCTGCTGGAATTCCGTACAAACCAATTCTTATTCCGATGATGATAATGATACTGATGAAGATACATATGATGATTCTGAAGACCCTGCACATATAAATGTACATGAACAGCCCCTTAGACGTTTATCTAGACGTCATAATGCACCCAACCATCAAAAACTTGATTAAGTTCGTCGTCAAATTATTGATCATTTTGTTTTATTATTCATTTTACATTTAATCTGAACTGTTGACATTCAAGTTGCTCACCTATGTTGAACTGTTGTTTACACTTAATTTGAAACATCTGCGTTCAATTTGATTATGTTGAACTACTGTTTACGTTTAATTTACTCTGTTTACATTCAATTTGACCTACACGTTTATGTTGAACTACTCGTTTACTTTGAACTACTCGATTAAACATCATTTAAACTATGTATTCCGATATTATGATTACAAATTCCGATGTTTATGATTGCACTTTCATTGTTTATGATTGCACTTGCACGGATGATACTTTTTTATCTCTCCCATTGTTATTGTTTCAACCAATGCACATCTGCATACATAAATATTTTAACTACATTTGATCCGTTTTCATTTACATATACATCAACATATGTAATGTGGTACCCCATACGTAATAGGGTACCACATACACTCCACATGATTATTGTTTCGAACAATGCACATATGCATACATGTTTACTGTTTCACTACACATTGTTATTGTTTCTACCAATGCACATGTGTATACATGAATATTTTAACTACATATAATCCATTTCCTTTACATATACATCAACATATGTAATGTGGTACCCCATACATAATAGGGTACCACATACGTAATATGATATGAACAAATATACAATATTTGAAAATATACACATATTCATTACTACCATGTTTATTGTTTTTTTTATTAATACACAGGTGCATTACCAACATTAACACACTATCACACAACTTTTGTATAACAACAAGTAAATATAACACCCTTATAATAAGGAATCACATAATCCGAACAACAATCGTTATTACACATATGCATCACCGGCATATACTATACTAAACAAAATATGGCATCCTAAATTAACAAATGTTACCATTCGTAATACATTATATAATACCAATATGTATGTTATATCAAACTTTACACATGTGCAATACCAACACTACCTCTGCCAAACAACATAATACATCCTATATTAAGAAACATGATCATCCGTATTGCATGTCCACAAACTACCTACACATAACATTCGCTTTAGTTCACAACCTCACACCTTCTTCTCTTCTTTCCAATTTCTACACATCTTTCAACACTCCTCCCGTTTCAATGCCTCTTCATCTATCGTTTTCCGATAATTTTTCATCCGTCAACCTATTTATCAAATACGTCCTTGTTGTCAATCCATGAGCAGTTTCGAATAATTTTTTCCTGCATACATTACATATATTACATCAATTATTTCATGCATACACATGTGCAGTAAACATATTACATACAATGCTTATGTTTTAAGGTAATAATGCACGTTTGCATATGCCGTAATACATTCATATTAACTTAATCTGACAAAATATGCATATGTGCATAACTATGGACATGTGCATTAACATGACTGACCTTATCAACAGGTTTGTTTCAATAAAAAAATTAACCCTTACCAAATCAAAATTCGTATGACCACCAATCATATTTAACATCAATTAGTAACAAAACTATTATGACAAACTATGCACATGTGCATAACTTTTTTTTTTTTGAAATGCAAATGTTATTCACAGAAGCCAACCTCCAAAACAGAGGCGGTCAAACCAACCACTACAGCAAAACGAAAAACAACAACTCAACACAAGAACCTAAAGACCGAAAACTAGCAGCTACCTTATATCGAACCTACACCTTTTTTCCCAACTCACGGGCCTATTTTTGGACCGATTCTTATACCATAAAAAACCGACGGACTTAATATTACGGATAATCTCTCCAGGAACCTTTTATTGTTCCTGGCTAACCATATACACCAACTTGTCACGAACATAATGCCATGTAAAGCTTCTTTCACTTCTCTATCCAGATTGCAAAACTCAGAGGCAACTACGATATCTTTAGCCGAAAACAGAATAAAAGGACTCACCTTGCACCACTAACTGATGTGATACCAGACAGTCGACGCTACCCTGCACGAACAAAGAAGGTGTTCAGCTATTTCATCGCCATCTTCACACAGACAACATTTCACGTCTCCGCCCCAACAGTTTCGATCCCGGGGTGCAGTTAGCGTGGTAATACGATCTAAAACCGCTCTCCAAACAAAAATATTGCATATTTCCGGGACCCATTTTGACCATTTCACAACGTGCCTGCTGCTGAAATCGGAGCCGCTATACAGGAAGTTCTTGACAGCATTGACTGAAAAATCAGAGTCATTACCTCCCATCCATTCCCAACCATATTTTTGCCATCGGACAAAGTGACATTATCGAGGAGTCCGATCAACTCATGGCATTCCAGTAATTCTTCGGCAGAGCTTGGGCTTCTCAACAAATTCCAAACACCCATAAAGTTTTTATTATCCTGATTGTACCGGTCCGCTACCAGTCATCGTTTCTCTTGTTCCATTCTAAATATATTTGGGAAACGGGTTTTGTGCATAAGTATGCACATGTGCTATGCTAACATGACTGGCCTTGTTAGCATATTATGGCAAACTATGCACATTTGCATAGCTGTATATCACACAATGCTACCTTATTATCATATTCAACCATGAGTTACAGGTTCATATAACTGCATAATATAATTGATTACATATCAATATAAATGCATAACTGTATGTCATAACAAAAAACAACACCAAAATAACAATACATACAAATTATATATCATTTATGAATAAATAATTGAGATTAGTATTCAAATTAATGTGCATATTAACCAACTATGACAATTTATGCACACATGCATAACTATATAAAAAACAAAATCACCTTATTATACTAATTTATTAAGTAAATCCTATTCAAATTTATGTACATGTTAACATACTATTACGTTTTATGCACAAGTGCATAAATATGTATCACACACCTCATTGTCTTATTCAGTGTAATAGTAATTTGTCAAACTTTGCACATGTGCATAACTGTGTAGAACATAAAATTAGTTTATTATCCTGTTCTGTATAAACCTATTCTGTATAAGCCTATTGATGTGCACAAAATGCAACATATAAATTACATCAAATGAGGCATAAAAATAACCTTTTTTTAGTACTAATGTTGGAAAAAGTGTTCTTTTGTCTTCCTTTTGTATTTTCAGGATCAAATAAGCTTAATTGAACAAAAGGAACAAATATACAACCAAATCTAACATAAATACAAAGAAAGGGAATAAACGTGGCATGCCTGACCCCTCGATAGCATCTTCCCAAAGCAAAAACAAGAAGAAAGCTGAGCATGGAGTTGTGCCCAGCTGAGCACGGGGCTGTGCCCAGCTCAGCACGGGGCGTGTCCAGCTCAACACGGGGCCGTGCTCAGCGAGCACGGGGCCGTGTCCAGGATGTTCAGCCCTGGCACAAAAGACAAACATGTAGAAGCTTCTATTGCCCACCACGGGGCCGTGCCCAGCGGACACGGGGCCATGGTCAACGCAAAGATACGCAGAATCTTGCCAAATCTGATAGTACAGATATGCTTCTGCACACGGGGTCGTGCACAGCGGACACGGGGGCGTGGTCAACTAATGCGGACAAGAGCAATTAATGAAGAAAGAGAAAAGGGTGGACACGGGGCTGTGTCCAGGCTTCTGTTCAGCCTATAAATAGGAGTCCTTGGCTCAAGTTCAAACCATCCCTTGGCTCGCCACCTCTCTCATACTTCACCCACCACCCACCACCACCATAACACCATCATCCACCACCATCATCCATTGTCCATCATAGAGTGTGTGAGTCGTCTCGGGATCCAAGATTGATCGTAAGAGTTCTTGACAATCAAGGCCATGTTTGCCTAAGTCTCTTACATCACTTGGTGAAGACAAGTGTCTAGTGTAATACTTTTTATTTCTAATATTTTTGCACTTTTTACTTGGTTTTGTATTAATGACTTTAATAACTAGTTTCTTATGTTGAAGGTGATTCTTCCTTATCGTTTGTCCGTGGGGTCTTGGCATTATTTTACTGTCTATATAAAATAAAAGATTTTCACCATTCATATCTCCACGGTCTATATGGATGTATGTTGGCTACCTGGTCGGGGGTTAAGGGAACGGTTTGGTAAGAGTCTTGCCATTGTTCAGCGTTTAGAGGTCCTGCAATGGACCTGGGTCAAATTTAGTAGGACCTCCTTCAATGCTTAACGGTATTGGATGGCGGGGGTCCAAACTCTTTGATCCCCTCATAAGTTAACTACTATTAATACTATAACCCGGCTATTTAGGACTGTATCCCTGCTGACTCAGACTACTTAGTCGAGGGTAACGTCACCTCCAAAAGAGGGGCCTACCATAATTTGCATTAATAACTTAATTCATTATCTTTCAATAATCCGACCCTTTAGGATTGTATCCTTGCTGACTCAAACTACTGGGTTGAGGGTAACGTCACCTTCAAAAGAGGGGCCTACTACAATAACTAAGATAATCTCTTAAATAAGTGCAAAAGTGCGGAAATAATCAAAGGTTACACTATACACGAGTCGGAACCTAGTGATTCATCTTGTCTATATGTTTTTTTTTTATTTTTATTTTCAGCATTTTTAGTTAGTTTTTATTTTTCTTAGCTTAAAACATTTTTTCTAAACTTTTTGATTTGATTAGACGTTGAGGATAAACCGGTACTAAAAGCTCTTGTGTCCTTGGACGACCTCGGTATCTTACCAACACTATACTACGCTCACGATGGGTGCACTTGCCCATATGTGTGTCTAGTGTTAGTAAATATCGTGTTTTATAAATTTAAAACTTGACTAAAAAGTGTTAAAGGGACTTAAAATATACACCTAATATATATAACACTCGACACCCATCACCTATTATGTCGTGTTAATGCACATGTGCATTAACTGTATAGATCATAAAATTATCTTATTATCCTTCTGTATAAGCCTATTCTGCCTATTATGTATAAGCCTATTCTGTCGTGTTAATGCGCATGTGCATTAACACCACATAACTTATCGACAGTCATAATTCAGTAGTAAAAACCCTATCATTTACCAAATCAACTTCCGTGTTGCTAATCATATCCAACATTATGCACATAACATCATTCCTTAATAAAAAAAATACATAAAACAACACATCAGTACCACATTACACATAGTTCATCCCAACATTAGCCCTTCTGTTCACTCAAAAATCATATATATACCACGATTTTCAGTAATTCATTTATGAAACAACTGCTTAAATGTAATAACCACATAATAACATGTCTAAATCGACGGTCGATAGTTGTTTTATCATATACGACTACAAAACAAGGTGTATGAACTTACAAATTCACGGAACGGTGCAACAGAGGATCGATACCGTCGTAGTGACACACTCATTGAATCATCTATTCTTATAATCACCGAACGAATTTTGGGAACTAACCTCGATTATATGACGAAATATGAAATACCTGCTGGTAAAATCTCAAATCTGAGATACAATCTCAATCCAGATGCTTCGATATGGTGAACTGATGATGGTGAAGTGATGATGTATTCGGGGCGATGATGTAAACCATTGTAATCGATGAATTGTTGTGAGAATCAGGTTGAGAAATGTTGAGATATTTGGATGTACTCACAGTTCAGATGATAGTGGACGTGAAAGTTTTGATTAAATGTAATTTAATTTATGTTGAAGTCCTATGGTAAAGGGAATCCAGGTAAGCGGGTTTTTAAAAGATGTTTGGTATTTACAAAATTGCCCCCTGTTCACATTGGTTCTCGCGTTTCTCGCAATAAAGGTGGTTCTCGCATGAACCCTATCATATATATATATATATATATATATATATATATAGGGTTGAGTTCATTTCAGAACTCTAAATAACTACAGAACTTTCAGAACTCCTAATAAACAATCATTTTATATATAAGTTTTTGTATTTAGGATATTTTTATCATCTATTATATGTATTTCTTTGATTACATACATGTTAAAAGTAGTTTACATATGTTTAATTGCCAAAATTATATATATGTGTCATAACTAATTACATATATGTAAAAAAACTAGTTTACATATGTGTAATTATAAAATTACATATAAAAATGATACAATTACTCTTAACATGTATGTAATCGTAAAAATACACATAATAAATGATAAAATTATCCTAAACATAAAAATATATAAATAAAAAGATTGTTTATTAGGAGTTCTGCGAGTTCTGTAAATATTTATGGTTCTGAAATGATCCTGGCCTATATATATATATATATATATATATATATGTTTTTAAAAATTGATTTTATTTTTAACTCCAAAACCACTCATCCCACTCTCGAAATACCACCTATACTATTTGACCTCCATGTTTGCAATATATTGTTCTCAAAATTATAGATTAAGAATGAAACAAGAGTGGGGGGACGAAAACTGGTTATCTGCTCCGGTGAGGCTCTGACCTTCATCGACGGTGGTACTAACGCCTAGGTCTCGAAGTCATGGCGTAGTGATGCTTCTCAACCACAGCCAACAATAGCTCAAGGTAGTTTCAAGCGGTATATGATTACAACCAACAGTGGCGGAACTAAGCAGTCCAAGGGTAGCGGCACTGTGATGGCAGTTATGGCAGCCTGGTTTGGTTCTAATGGTACAATCCAACGGGTGGGGGAAATCCCCGTGCCCCCCAATCACGCCGGCCTTTGGTGGGGGTCACGGGTAGCGCCCAAACCACATGGCTCCTTCCACACCCCATAATTAGGGGTGTTCAAGATCGGATTATCCGGTTTTCGGATATTCAAAAATCGGATATCCCAAAATTTTGGATAATGAATATTGATATCCGAAACCGTATCCGAAATTTCGGATACGGATTTGGATATCCAAACGGATATCGGAATTTATAAAAAAAAAACTAAAAAAAATTGTTTCATGCATAGATTAAAACTAAACGTATATTCGATTTTCCAAATTTCCAACATTGAAAACTAAAAACATTCATAAATTCACATCCGAATCCGATTATTTACTATTTGTTACTATATTTCAAACTAAATATAATGCTCATATACTATATATATATTTATAAAAAAATAGTTTTCGGATATCGGATAATCGGATTATCCGAAAATTTTGAAATTCATATTCGAATCCGAAAATTCGGATTATCCAGTTTTCGGATATTTCGGATTCGGTTTCGAATATGAATTTTTTTTAACACCCCTACGCATAACGCCTTATAACAATTTGCCTAAATAAATAAAAAAGTAATGTTACTTATTTGTTGGAGTCGCAACATATAACCGGGTAAGTATAACATACAAATAATATCAACATAACAAAGGTCATATTGAGAGTAGGGTCTGTAGATTAGATTGTAGCACATAGTCTCATTGTTTATATCAATAATCAATCCAGTGTTTCTTGTCTTGCAACTTGCCATGAAAGGGACATCAAACTCCAAAAAAACACAGGATTGCAGCACATATTTGACCACCCTCTAAAGTGATGATAACTACATAATTAGTAATTAAGTAATAAATCATTGTTTATTGTTCTTAAGCACATGTGAGAAAACAATGATTGATCGATCACTTGCAACCTTTTTAATAATGTTTAACCTTTTGAATCATGTTCAAGCTTTATAAGAAATTTAGAGTAAATTACTCGAATCTTTCTTGTTTCGTAAAGATAATATTGCAAGACTGCTTTAACTTTTCAGAATTACATTGTGTAGAGCTTGGTCCTAAATTTCTCTCTCTTACCCTCTCACAATAAGCAATATTTAAGAGATGTTTTTAAGGTGCTACATGGCACCTGCCCATAAATTTTTCTCTCTTACCCTCTCACAAACAAAATACCTATCAAATATTTATCTTCTCTCATCTCTCCTACATTACACTCACATACCTTTCTTCCTTCTATTTTTTCTCATTTTTTCTCACATACACCACTACACTATCTCTCCTCCAAATCACACCCTCTCCTCCAAATCACACCCTCTCTCCTTAGGCCGGAGGGTGTGGGGGGCGCCACCACCGCCAGGTCACCAATTACGGCGCCGCCGGCGCTATACCCCCACACCGAGCCATTCAAGAGGGGCGCTATAGGTGAGCTCGCCAAGCTGTTAACGAGGAAGAAGGGGCTGTTCAGGTGGGGCCCACTGAATGTCATCCAATCAAAATTTTTTTTATTTTGTTTAAAAGATGGCTCCATCCCACACCCTCCATGTTAAAGGGGGGGTTATAAAGCCCCCTTGGCTGACGTGGCGCTGAGGTGTCCTTATAAAGCCCCAAGGGGGTTATCCCACACCCTCTAGCCTTAGAAACACCAAAAAATGACTCTATTGTGGATGCTCTAATATATGACTTTTACTCACTAGACGCAAAAACTACATATTTATAAAACGCCTTGCTTAATCACTGATTGTGTTAACCACATAGATAACACAATATCAACCGTATATATTCTTTTATATAAGCCAACAGGGTCGGCTCTTGGGCCGGCCAACCCGTGCCGTTGCCCGAGATCCAAATTTTTCAAAGGGTCCGAAAGGTTTTTATAAGATTTTATATATAGATTAAATATATATTTAGTATATGCATCCATTTATTATGCAAAAAAAGTGTTTGTGGTGGAGTGGAAAAAAACATCTTAAGTTAATATAGAGGTCTAAAAGTTCAAGTGTGGCTCTATCATTAAGGTTTTATTTTTTTACTTCATTTCCGTTTTAACCACAATTTTAGGCCCAATTCTTTTTGTCGCCCGGGGCCTAAATTTTTTTTAGAGTTCTCGGGGACGGCTTTGTAAGAGAAAAGGGAAATTAGAGACATGGTCCCAATGAATATCCTTCTCCAGTTTGTTAGATATTCTCATATTCATATTCATTGAATCTGAATGTAGAAGACATGGCTTCAAAAATTGTTTTTAACTTAGGTTATTGACTGGAATTGAAAATTGGACCCTAGTCATTTTAAAATAGAAAAATTTTAAATCAAGATTTTAAGGGTTATGTATTTTGTTATTTTGTATCTGTAGTCAGATCATTACACATTTGTTTTCTTTTTTAACGGCAAGGATATTATATTGATAAAAAAACAGTAATAACCCTCTAGCAAGGAAATTATATTACATAGTTGTTAAAACTGGAAAAAAAATCGACTCTGCGTGGGTAATTAAGTGTTCGTTTTATGGATTATATGTAACAACCCGGAATTTACAAAACTTTAAATCAGAAATTATAAAGTATTAATCAAACAAGAACCAGCTAACTGGGAAATTATAACCCAGTCAGCTACGAGCCTTGTAGTGGCATATAATAAGGTTAAAACATCTAGATTATAAATTAAATAAAAGCTAATGGACCAAACTTGCAAAGATTGAAAGTAGAATGTTAAAATAGAAATTAACACACCAAGCACACACATACGTGCGTGTCTGGGTCGATCAGAACAAGGGGGGATCAGGGATTCCCTTTTCAAACCCAAATCCTCACAAAAGCTCAAAATTGGAAGCCTAAATCAAGTCTGAATCGATTTCTGATTATATATTAGTGATCACCTCGACAAAGGGATCATAAGGTATGCAAAATTGTGGTATTTTGTTGCATCTTGAATTCTAGGTTAAATGTGAAAAACGAAAATTTAGCTTGATTATTTGATGCATGAATGAAATTAGAGGTAGCATGTTGTCTAGGGATAAAACCCTAGATGAATTCTTGTTAAATTTTAGAATGATAATTATAGAAATTATAATCATCATTTTAGGTGATTATTAGGTTTGTAGAGACTAGATAAACACTAGGATTGTGATTACTATTCTAGTGAAAACTGAATTCATGTATTAAATTCAGTATTACAGATGTTGAAATTTGTTGCAAATTGCCCAATTGAAGTGGATATAGAAGGAAATAACATGTCAAGAACCTAGTAATGATTATGCAAGAATCTGACCCGCTAGGTGTTTGTTGAAACGCCTAAGTGAGGAATAAAGTGTATAAAATCGGACAAAAACGCAGATTTGAATATCATAATGAATTGTCCGTTATTGATTATAAAAGAGTTCTAAATTGATGGTGAATGAAACTCTTTAGGTAAAGCATCCGGATCGTCAAGTGGACAAGCCGGAGGTGATACACGCTTGAATGGTGCACTTTGAAGGTACGCGACTTATAGTTTTGCTACATTATGTTTAATTGTTAGTTTTACCTTGTTACATTGGAATTTGGTAAACACGAAAATCCCGTTAAGTCACGGAAGTGACAAAGTGCCTTAGACAAGTAAAACGGGTCAAGACATGTGTTAGAAATAGAGTTTGGATGTGTCTAGCAATGATGATACCCATTCAGCATCCAAACGGGTTAAAACAGCTTGGGTCACAAACATAGCAATTGATAACCATCACTTGTGATTGGTTATATATCAAGCGTAGGCCGTGTAAGGGACACGCTAATTCGTTGCAAAAGCATGAGCCCTTATAGAGGGATTATAGTTCGGAACATTCGTTTATCAAATGATTCCGAAAGATATGGTTAAATTCTTGGAAATAAGCATGATGGTTATTGCATAAGCAACCCGCGGGAGGGGAACAAAAGCCCATATTTGGTAAACGCGGAAACGGGTGCATTGGCCTAAAGTTTGTGATGACAAAAATACATGTTGTGAAGCTTGTAAACATATGGGTCAAATAAACAAGAGACGAATTATCGGTCAACTATTTTTTAAATGATATTTTATGAAAATCATGTTGATAAACACGTCCGTAATTAAATTACGGTCGTGTGGCAAAAAGAATCGGCTAAAACGGACGCCCGAGTCATAAGTTATGTTAATTTAAAGTTTGGATATGTTAAAAATGGTGTTGGGCTGAATTGCAGCTCCAACAAACAAACATTCTGTCAAAATTACTCTGTGGCGCTACACCACGGTGAAACGAAGTAACCGTCGCGCGACGCGACGGTGGTGGCAGCACGCGACCGATGGACCTCGTCTCCGTCACGCGGCGCGACCACCCAAACCGAGGAAATTTTCTTGTTTTTGCGTTGTTTTGAACATGTAACTTAATTATACTTGTTTCTAAGGTGTCAAAACTAATCTTTTACATGGTTTTGACCGTAGGTGATGACGGACTAAATCCGGATGGCGATCAAGCGATTATCAAGAACCGAACGCACTAAACAAAGCTTCCGCACTTGATCTATTTTGTTTTAAGTAATATGTAAACACTTGAAGTCATGTTTTGTATGTTTAATTAGTAGGTTTAACTTGAAGATTATGACCATGTATAATCTTAAAAGCATGAAAGATTTTGTAAACTCGAGATTTTAGTACTAAATGCTTGTCTAGTAACATTAAATCTCTGTCTATTAACATTAATCTCGTTATTTTAAGTTGGGTCTTACAAGTTGGTAATCAAAGCTAAGGGTTGTCAATAAAGTGTGTTCGGTTCAAGCTTGATCAAGAATCCGGTAAGAGTTAATTGTTTTAAGTAGATTTAGAGAATATAGAAATGTAACATGAGCTGATATGCACGAAAAGAGTGTGTAAGTTCACTCAAACACAGGAAATGCATGAAACAAGAACGGTTGAATCAAGTTATGAACTTGATTAAATCAAAACAAGTAAATCATATGTTATAAATGAAATGTTTAACGGCTAATGTAAACATTTCAGTATTAAAGATGGCGGATGAAAGTAACGATGATGCGGTGCCGAGAGTCACCTAGCAAATGAGAGAAGTGATTGTCGAGGAGGTTGGAAAGGCAATCGAAAATAGTTTGTCCGGTTTTATCGAGAAGATCCAAAACACGGTATTATCGGTAGTGGATGAAAGAATCAAGAAATTGGAAGATAGTGCCAATTCAACGAAGGAAAAGTCCGGAGGATGAAAGCCTTGTTCATACAAAGAGTTCATGGCATGTAAACCGCCAGTCTATAATGAGGAGGTTGACCCAATAGTATGCCAGCGATGGCTAAGCGATATCGAGGGGGTATTTGAGAGGACCCATTGTGATGAAGATGACTACGTAGCTTATGGTACGGGTCAATTAAGGGGTCAAGTGAAAGACTGTTAGGATAACAAAAAGAAAGAAATTGGAAGCGAAGCAGCTAAGGCTATGACATGGGATGAATTTAAGACGTCGTTTCTTAAACACCACAGTCCCAAGGCGGTCATAAATCGAATCAAGGAAGAGTTTATGCAACTTAGGCACAAGGGTGAGTCCATAGACAAGATCACGGGAATGTTTATGGATAAAATGAAGTTTTGTGATGAACTGATAACAAACGAAGAACAGAAGATATATTATTATTACAATATGTTGAGCGCCGAGTATAGGGAGTTTATGACTCCTTCAAAATACGAGACCCTCACCGAGATCATAAACGTTGCCCGGGAACGGGAGATCGAATTGAGAAAGCAGGTTGAACGGGATGAACGAAGGGCTCATAATGTTAATCCAAGCCCTACCAAGAAAGCGCGAACGAACGAAACAGTGAAGAAATCGGATGCAAAAGGCTGGTCGCCAAATTGCAAAATCTGTGGAAAGGGTCATAGGGGCGAATGTCACTTCAAGGATAAGCCTTGCCTCGTATGTCGGAAAACGGGGCATATGGCTTCATCATGCCCGGAAAATGTGACGGTTTGCTACAATTATAATCGAACGGGTCACAAGAAGTCGGAATGCTCGGAACTTGTGGGAAAGAAAGACGGGCAAGACACGAAAGGTGAAGCCCCGAAGGCAAAGGCTAGATCTTTCCACTTGACTGCCGCAGAAGCAAAAGTTGAACCCGAAGTGGTTTCAGGTATATTTGCTGTAAACTCGATTCCTGCACGTATATTATTTGATACGGGTGCGACTAAGTCCTTTATTTCATATGGGTTTATTCGACATCCTTCATTTGTTCTAACAAAATTACCTATGCCTTTAGAAGTATAGATAGGTAATAACAAGAGTTTTATCGTCTGTGATGTATGTGAAAATTGTAAATTGAGCATTGACGACGAAGAATACACAATAGACTTGATCCCAATGTCGATGGGAGAATTTCAAGTAATCGTGGGTTTGGATTGGTTGTCCCGATACCACGCCAAGGTGGCATGCTTCCGAAAGGAAATAAAATTGACATCTCCTAGCGGAAAGCATGTTATGATATACGGTGAAAAAGGCGGTAACCCGGTGGTATGCACAATGCTAGAAGCTCACAAACTTATGAAACATGGATGCAAGGCATTTATGGTATACGCAAACGAGTCGGAAAAAGAATCCCTCAAAATCGGAGACGTGCCGGTGGTATGCGATTATAAAGATGTGTTCCCGGAAGTCTTACCGGGAATACCACCAGAACGGGAGGTAGAGTTCGAATCGAATTGATTCCGGGCGCAAAACCTGTGGCCAATGCGCCGTATCGGCTCGCGCCGTTGGAGCTACAAGAATTGATGTCTCAAATCCAAGAATTGCTCGACAAAGGGTTTATCCGACCGAGTGTATCCCCGTGGGGCGCACCAGTACTATTTGTGAAAAAGAAGGATGGTAGTATGCGTATGTGTATCGACTACCGGGAGTTAAACAAACTCACGGTGAAAAATCGATACCCACTTCCAAGAATTGATGACTTGTTTGACCAGCTACAAAGAGCGAGTTGGTTCTCAAAGATTGATCTTAGATCGGGTTATCACAAATTGAAAGTCAATGAGGAAGACGTACCTAAGACGGCCTTTCGTACGCGGTACGGGCATTATGAGTTCCTTGTGATGCCCTTTGGGTTGACTAACGCACCCGCGGCTTTCATGGATCTCATGAACCGGGTTTGTAAACCTATGCTGGATAAGTCGGTAATCGTATTTATCGATGACATTTTAGTGTATTCGAAGAATGAAGCTGAGCATGTTTACCATTTGCAAGAAGTGTTAGAGACACTTAGACGAGAAAAGCTGTATGCAAAATTCTCAAAGTGCGCCTTCTGGTTACGAGAGGTGCAGTTTCTCGGGCATATCATTAGTGCCGACGGGGTACTAGTGGATCCATCAAAAGTAGAAGCCGTGTCAAAATGGAACACTCCAAGGAATCCCTCAGAAATCCGAAGCTTTTTAGGGCTCGCGGGATATTATCGGAGATTCATACAAGATTTCTCCAAAATTGCTTTACCATTGACCAAATTAAATCGCAATGAGGAAAAGGTTTGTATGGGGCATTGAACAAGAGGAAGCCTTCCAAACGCTCAAAGAAAAGTTAACTCGCGCTCCGGTGTTAACGTTACCGGAAGGAATTGACGACATGGTGGTTTACTCGGATGCATCGCATTCGGGGCTCGGATGTGTTTTAATGCAACGAGGCAAGGTCATAGCCTATGCCTCGAGGCAATTGAAGATCCATGAAAAGAAATACCCGACTCACGACTTGGAGCTGGTAGCAGTGGTGTTTGCCTTAAAAATATGGAGACATTACTTGCATGGGGTAAAATGTACCATCTTTACCGACCATAAAAGTTTGAAATATTTCTTCGATCAGAAGGAATTAAACATGAGGAAGAGGCGATGGTTAGAAACGGTCAAGGACTACGATTATGAAATACACTGTCACCCAGGGAAAGCTAATGTAGTAGAAGATGCGTTAAGCCGAAAGACAGATTATGCCCCGATACAAGTACAATCAATGCAGCTTATTGTGACCTCGGGCCTACTAGAACGAATCCGAGAAGCACAAGTTGAAGCAGTGAAAGTGGAAAACTGGAAAAAGGAAAGAATTGTCGGCCAATTTAAAGATCTTGAAGAAGGCAATCACGGTTTGAAAACATGTTTCAATAGAATCTGGGTTCCTAACACATGTGGAGTTAAAAAGCTTCTACTAGATGAAGCTCACAAATCCCGTTATTCCATCCATCCGGGAGCGACCAAGATGTATAATGACTTGAAACAAAACTATTGGTGGCCCGGAATGAAAAGATATGTAGTGAAATACGTGGAGAAGTGCCTGACATGTCTACAAGTCAAAGCGGAACACCAAAAACCATACGGTAAGCTCCAACCGTTGGAAATTCCGGTTTGGAAATGGGAACATATTACAATGGACCTGTTAGCCAAACTACCAAGGACGAACCGCGGATTTGATGCAATATGGGTAGTTGTTGATAGACTGACAAAGAGCGCTCACTTTGTTCTGATACGTGAGACTTATACGTCAGAAAAGATGTCTGAAGTTTACACTAATGAGATAGTGGCACGCCACGGAGTACCAGTATCCATCGTGTCCGATAGGGATACCCGGTTCACTTCAAATTTCTGGCGAGATTTCCAAGAGCAAATGGGAACCAAATTGTTCATCAGCACTGCGTACCATCCTCAGACGGATGGACAGAGTGAAAGAACAAACATTAGAGGACATGCTACGAGCATGTATTATTGACTTTGGAGGTAGTTGGGATGTTTATCTACCATTGGTCGAATTTTCATATAACAACAGCTACCATGCTAGTATCAGGATGGCACCGTATGAAATGCTTTACGGTAGAAAGTGCCGGACCCCAGTGTGTTGGGGTGGGGTGGGTCCACGTGAACTCGCTCACAACGATATAGTTTGAGCCACTAATGAAAAGATTGAGGTGGTTCGGGCACACTTGAAAGCGGCACAAGATAGACAAAAGTCGTATGCGGACAAAAGAAGGAGACCGATCGAGTTTCCGGTTGGCGACAAGGTCATGCTCAAGGTATCCCCATGGAAGGGGGTTATTCGATTTAGAAAGAGGGGAAAATTAAGCCCAAGGTTTATTGGGCCGTTTACAATTGTCGAACGAGTAGGGAATGTAGCATACCGCCTTGAACTACCGGGGGAATTAAGCGGGATTCATAGCACATTTCATGTATCACATCTTCGGAAATGTTTAGCGGATGAAACAACCTATATCCACTACGATGACATCGAGGTGGATGATAGACTTAGCTATGTGGTGAAGCCCATTGCGATTTTGGATCGTAAAGTGAAAACCTTAAGGAACAAAGAAATCAATCAAGTAAAAGTCAAATGGGAACACCGGAAGGGTTCGGATACCACATGGGAATCCGAGGAGGAGATGCAACGACTCTACCCTACGTTATTCGGTACGTAATTTGGTTTCGGGGACGAAACCCGTTTTAAGGGGGGTGGACTTGTAACAACCCGGAATTTATAAAACTTTAAATCAGAAATTATAAAGTATTAATCAAACAAGAACCAGCTAACTAGGAAATTATAACCCAGTCAGCTACGAGCCTTGTAGTGGCATATAATAACGTTAAAACATCTAGATTATAAATTAAATAAAAGCTAAGGGACCAAACTTTCAAAGATTGAAAGTAGAATGTTAAAATAGAAATTAACACACCAAACACACACATACGTGCGTGTCTGGGTCGATCAGAACAAGGGGGGGCGATCAGGGATTCCCTTTTCAAACCCAAATCCTCACAAAAGCTCAAAATTCGAAGCCTAAATCAAGTCTAAATTGATTTCTGATTATATATTAGTGATCACCTCGACAAAGGGATCATAAGGTATGCAAAATTGTGGTATTTTGTTGCATCTTGATTTCTAGGTTAAATGTGAAAAACGAAAATTTAGCTTGATTATTTGATGCATGGATGAAATTAGAGGTAGCATGTTGTCTAGGGATAAAACCCTAGATGAATTCTTGTTAAATTTTAATATGATAATTGTAGAAATTATAATCATCATTTTAGGTGATTATTGGGTTTGTAGAGACTAGATAAACACTAGGATTGTGATTACTATTCTAGTGAAAACTGAATTCATGTATTAAATTCAGTATTATAGATGTTGAAATTTGTTGCAAATTGCCCAATTGAAGTGGATATAGAAGGAAATAACATGTCAAGAACCTAGTAATGATTATGTAAGAATCTGACCCGCTAGGTGTTTGTTTAAACGCCTAAGTGAGGAATAAAGTGTATAAAATCGGACAAAACGCAGATTTGAATATCATAATGAATTATCTGTTATTGATTATAAAAGAGTTCTAAATTGATGGTGAATGGAACTCTTTAGGTAAAGCATCCGGATCATCAAGTGGACAAGCCGGAGGTGATACACGCTTGAGGGTTGCACTTTAAAGGTACGCGACTTATAGTTTCGCTACATTATGTTTAATTGTTAGTTTTACCTTGTTACATTGGAATTTGGTAAACACGGAAAACCCGTTAAGTCACGGAAGTGACAAAGTGCCTTAGACAAGTAAAATGTGTCAAGACATGTGTTAGAAATAGAGTTTGGATGTGTCTAGCAATGATGATACCCATTCGGCATCCAAACGGGTTAAAACAAGTTGGGTCACAAACATAGGAATTGATAACCATCACTTGTGATTGGTTATATATCAAGCGTAGGCCGTGTAATGGACACGCTAATTCGTTGCAAAAGCATGAGCCCTTGTAGAGGGATTATAGTTCGGAACATTCGCTTGCCAAATGATTCCGAAAGACATGGTTAAATTCTTGGAAATAAGCATGATGGTTATTGCATAAGCAACCCTCGGGAGGGGAACAAAAGCCCATATTTGGTAAACGCGGAAACGGGTGCATTGGCCTAAAGTTTGTGATGACAAAAATACATGTTGTGAAGCTTGTAAACATATGGGTCAGATAAACAAGAGACGAATTATAGGTCAACTGTTTTTGAAATGATATTTTATGCAAATCATGTTGATAAACACGTCCGTAATTAAATTATGGTCGCGTGGCAAAAAGAATCGGCTAAAACGGACGCCCGAGTCAAAAGTTATGTTAATTTAAAGTTTGGATATGTTAAAAATGGTGCTGGGCTGAATTGCAGCTCCAACAAACAAACATTCTGTCGAAATTACTCAGTGGCGCTACGCCACGGTGAAACGAAGTAACCGTCACGCGACACGACGGTGGTGGCGGCACCCGACCGCTGGACCTCGTCTCCGTCGCGCGGCGCGACCACCCAAACCGAGGAAGTTTTCTTGTTTTTGCGTTGTTTTGAACATGGAACTTAATTATACTTGTTTCTAAGGTGTCAAAACTAATCTTTTACATGGTTTTGACCGTAGGTGATGACGGACTAAATCCGGATGGCGATCAAGCGATTATCAAGATCCGAACGCACTAACAAAGCTTCCGCACTTGATCTATTTTGTTTTAAGTAATATGTAAACACTTGAAGTCATGTTTTGTGTGTTTAATTAGTAGGTTTAACTTGAAGATTATGACCATGTATAATCTTAAAAGCATGAAAGATTTTGTAAACTCGAAATTTTAGTACTAAATGCTTGTCTAGTAACATTAAATCTCTGTCTATTAACATTAATCTCGTTATTTTAAGTTGGGTCTTACATTATAATGGAATTAGAATTGGAATTCGAGCAGAAATTGAAATTTGAGTTGTAATTTCGGTGTGTTTATTTTGCAAAATGGAATAGAATTTGGATGGAATTAGAATGTAGATTCCCTTCCTTATGTTGTTGTTCAATTCAAATTCATTTTCTTCTTGAAACCAACAAAATAAGGAGTGAAATCAACATTCCAATTCCCTCAAGATTCCATTCCATTCTATTGCGTTCGTTTCACGGAATGGAATGCAATTAAATTTTGATGGAACTGGAATCTTGATTCTGTTTCTTATTTTGTTGGTTTCAACAAAAAAATGAATTGGACGCTACCTCGTTTCATGGATTGTAATGGAATTGGAATTGAAATTCACGCAAGTATTGAAATTTCATTTAGAATTTAGGTGTGTTTGTTTCAGAAAATGGAATGAGATCTCGATGGAATTGGAATATAGATTCTTTTTCTTATGATATTGTTTCATTCCAATTCATATTTTTGTTGAAACCAACAAAATAAGAAACAAAATCAAGATTTCAATTCCATCGAAATTCCATTCCGTGAAACGAACGCTTGGATATCATGATTTCTACACTCGTCTCGGAAAAACTTCAAACATATTGTTTGTTGTCTTATTAATGTTTTTTTTTTCAGACTCTTTATAGTTTCATTTATACAAGGGGGAAATACGAGAACCTCCCGAATGGGAACCTATCATCTCGCACTTGTTTTATGCAGACGATGCCCTCTTTGTTTGGTCATGTTCGGAAAGATATATTATGAATTTGAATCGAATCCTTTTGGCATGTTGGTGTATTCGGAAAAGTTTGAACAAGCTCGTTTTTATTTTGGCATGTTAGTGTATCTGGAGAAGTTGGAATACTCTAGTCTGTTATTCTTTTGGCATGTTGGTGTATCTGGAGAAGTTGGAACAAGCTCGCTTTTATTTTTAGAAAAAGGTGTCTTAATCACAAACCATATCAAGGAGAGACAATCTTTTGCGTTTTTTAGGGTGAAAAATAGGTCCAAAATGCAAGATTTTGAAAATAGGTACAAAATGCAAGATTTTGAGTAGGATAATTGGTATAATTTTAATTTCATGGATATTTTGTTATGTTTTGCTAGGGTTCCTTGTATCTAGCTCTTGGCTAATGTTGTTTCCCCTTTTTAATATTTTTTTTTCTACCATTCAAGAAATGTATTTGGTGAACTTTTATTTTAGTAGAGGGTTGAAACGGATAGGGTGCCAACGGCTAAGGCACTTATGAAACGGAATATAGACATCGGCGATCCTGTTTGCCCATTATGTAATTCGGAGGAAGAAACAGCTGATCATGTTTTCGTGGCGTGTTTCGTTGCATCGACGGTTTGGAATGGTTTAAGTTCTTGGTGCAATATTCCTAACATTATTGCATTTTCTCTTAAAGACCTCCTTTCCATTCACAAGGATCTCAAAGTTTTGGGACAAGAAGATAAAAGCAGTCCACGGCATAATTATGATAGCGTGTTGGAGTCTTTGGCGACCGAGGAATAACTTCAAATTTTCGAACTCCTTGGTCAAAATTGAAGGCATAATTAGCGAGATTAAAGGTTTGAGTTTCCTTTGGTTTTCCACTAGATCTAAGTATAAAGGGATAGATTGGAACGAATGGGTTTCTTTTGTGAATATGTAATTTTCTGTATGTAGTTTTTGTCGGCCCGGCTTGGGTCGGCGTTTTCGTTTTAATGAAGTTTACCTTTCAAAAAAAAAAGTAAAAGGTTGACCAACAATGCCCATTTTAGAAAATTCCCCCTAAGCTTACACGACTCACAAGTTAAATACCAAGCAAAGGTTAATTATGCATTGGTTTTCCGATTACGATAGAAAAGAAACGTTTGTGAAAACCAATGTTTTCACGGTCGGACAGAACGTTGAACTGATCTCCTTATGGTCCACTGGTCGGGCCTCTCGGCCTGGATGTAAGAACCGGATGGCGCCATAATATTATAAAAAAATAAGTAGGGAAAAATTCGAGAAATTAAAAAAAAAAAATCCAGTTTGACCCCTTAAAATTCGGGTTCAACCGGCCGGTTTTCCTGTCCGACCACTGGTTTTCCGGCCCGACCTCTAGTTCGCATTGAATAGGCTCTAATTAACACCCTAGCCCGGACCGGTTAAGATCCCGGTTCCCAGTCAAACCGATCTGGTCCAGGTCATAGGTTAAACATATAACTATATAGGTACCACAATAGTACAATTAATCTTCAATCCGGTGTTTGTTGTAATGATGGGGACATCATACTTAAAGAACCCCTTGGTTAGCTGTGTAAATTGACCTGACCACCTTCCAATGTTATGATAGCTACATAATTAGTTATTATATTATCAATATTTGTTTAACGTTATTAAACACATGTGAGAAATTAACCATTCAATTGCAACTTTTTTTTCCAATAAAGTTTGATCTCTATATGATTTTGAGTCCGTTTAGAGTAAATACACTAATTGATCCTGTGTTGTAAAATGGTTCCTAAATTTTTAGAAGTTACATCTATGGCCGTATGTGTAAAGTTGAGTTTTTTTCCCAAAGTAGCGTATTTACAAAATTTATTTATCATTTTGGGTACTTTAAAAAATATTTACCTAAATGGGTACTTTTATTTATCTTTTTTTTTAATTCTTTTTTTACATTGTTTGTCTCTCTCCTAATCTAATTGGTTAAATCCTAAATTAATGGTAGCATTATACATATATTAAAAAACAAAGCTAATGAATAGTAGCTGTCACATCATAATGAATAGTAAACTTTCCTTATTGGTTGTCTTAACTTCAAGTCATCTTTTGTTGACTTTTTCCCCTATACCCTTTTTAAGTGTGTATATATATCCATTTTCTTCAAAGTTAGTTAGATTGTTCATCATGGTGGAGTGGTTTTGTGGTTGTATGTGTTTTAAAGAGACTCAAGTTCAAATCATGGAGTCTTTTTTTTTTTTCATTTTATGCTTACATAACTTCACGTCATCTTCCTTTTTCTCCTCTTTCACACGTTTTTCTGATTGTATTTATACAATTCTTATTCCTTATTTATTGGGTTAGTGGATGCTTAGACATCGCAATAGTCGCCATCGCCAGGAGTTACTAGCTCGCTTGCTGCCAACGACTCTGTTGTATGAAAACTTCACTTATCAACTTAAAAATAAAACACTAAATAGCACAGCTTTAATAACAACCAAGTATTTAGTCGCAATAAATAGTTTTACAATGACTTAGTTTTGTCGCGCCGCAACGCGGCGCGCAGCATTAAAACCTAGTTTTTATTTAATAAACTAACTTTTTGTAAATTATTATATTTTTTTATCTTACGTTTTTTAGTTATAATTAATATATGTCTCTTTTTAATCTGTAATAAAAATACTTTAAATTTAAAAGTAAAAATTTATGTATTTAGCTTGGCTTTTTATTATAAGAATAAAAACTTATTTAGTCATTACTTATTAACAGAGTCGAACAACAATTAAGAACAAAATACACAAAATAGTAAAGAGAACAAGATTACTCTCTTAATAAATTGAGTGAATGATTAAATTAGTTTTTTTATTACTAAGATAAAAGCCAAACTACATATATTTGACTTAAAGGTATTTTTATTACGAATTGAAAATTAAAAAACCGAGATATATTAATTGAAAAACACAACGTTGAACATCAATTTACAAAAACGTATGATAAAAAAAAACTTATAACAAGCTAAATACATTATTTTTTTAGGTATCCTTAATTAAGTAAATAATTAAATAAGTTTGTCGTTCTTAGAATAACAGCTAAATACTTAAATTTTTATTTTCAAACTTGAAGTATTTTTATTGCAAATTGAAAACATACATATATTAACTAAAAAACGTAAGCTAAAAGAATATAATAATTTACAAAAATAAGTTTGTTGAACAAAATCACTATGTTTTATTTGGGAATAATTAATTTAGGCTTTAACCAATTAGATTAAGAGAGAGACAAATCAATTAGAAAAATACCCATTTAAGTAAATATTTTTTAAAATACCCAAAATGGTAAATATTTTTTTGTAAGAACACTAATTTGAGAAAAAAACTTGTGTAAAGTTTGGTTCTAACTTTTCATACCGCTCTTAATCACTAAATTTAGGGGTGTCAACTTCCACACAATAGGGAAATAATCAGGTTATAGTTAACCCTATTAATAAACTAGTCATGTTTCTTTTTCATTAAACATCTGTTGTTTGGATTTGACATTTTTAATTATATGAAACGTGTTTGGGTTGATCGGTTTAATACGTTTAACTAAACAGGTTGATCCGTCAACTTATTTAATTAAACAGGTCGATCTGCCAAGTCCCATTTACCTGCGACCTGTTTTACTCATTTATTATAACTCAGTAACACGATTAACATGTTTGTAACTTAATTATGTCGTGTTTGACATGTTTAAATAAATAAGTTAAAAGAGATTATGTTCATATTACACCATTCTAAATATATTCAGGCTAGGGTTTTGATTTTTACATGAATAAATATACAACAATTCAACCCCAACCCATCAAATTGACACCCCCATGCTATGACAATAAAATATATTAAACACCAAGACCCAATACATATTCTTTGATGTCAAAAAGGAAAATGACAAAATGTCCCGATCAATAACCTTCTCCCATTTGTTAGATTCAGATGAATCTAAAAGGCTCATTCTATACACACACAACCCTCCTTCCTGATTATACCCTCTTGTGAGAGGAAAATTGTCGGTCCCACGCAGGCCCTACCTGTAAGTATGTGAGAGAAGGGGGGTGAAAAAAGTAAATAGGGAGGGTGTAGAAAGTAGCACCCATCTGAAAGGAGAATTAATGTTCTCAAAAGTTGTTTCCAACCCCATCCTCATTCCTTTAGGTTACTGACCTGGAATTAAAAACTGGATTCTAGTAATTTAAAATCTAAAATCTTGAACTCCTTATGTGTTTGGTATCGGTAGTCAAATCACTACACCCGTGTTAAAATTTAAAATACATACATATAGAATAGACACTACGTAAACGATAATCGGTTTCATGTTTTTTACTCTTGTCATGAAAGTTTTCCAGCACAAAGCATTTGTCGTTTTATTAGTTTTCTGCTTAGTGCTCTCTATATGGTTAACTTACCTACATTATATTGTATTTAACTCAACACATGCTTTAATCGTACCAAGTACACCAAAAAAACTATCTTTAAATATTGTGAGTTTGAAATGTGTTTTTTATATTTTGACTTGAACCAAAATATATCAAACCTGACACCTACTTTAATTGTGTGAATCCATATTTTAATAATTCTAAACCAAAAAAAAAAAAAAATTCAAGATATAATTATAGATTTTATTATAACAAAATAAATATATTTATTTTTCATTCAAAAAAAAAAAATTTTGGTTATACAAAATAAAAGGGATTGACTAGCTACCCTAATTGGCAAGCAAGATCGTTTACTTGATTTAGTTATTTCTATATTTTTGTCCGGCGTTTTAATCCTAATCATAAGTGTACAATTAGTTTGACCTAGTGGATTAAAAACTCTTTTTTCCCCGGGTTAATTAGTTGCTCACCGGTGGGTGGTTTGTTAAATGTTTGCCTTTAGAAAAAAGCAGCAGCAGTAGTTAGGTACCCATTGTTTGAGTGAGCCACTCAGCCAATACATTAAAATAGTAAAATTTACAGATTACCCGTTGTTGTAGTCAGCCACTACTTATGTAGGGTTTAATACAATTATACAAAATTATTTTCATATATACATGTCAAAATTCTAATACACTTATTTTTATTAACGTCTGTTAATATGTTTATTAATTATTCTTTAACAAAAAGTATGTTAATTAACACCGATATAATGAGGGTGCTATCGTGCTAGAAGAAAATGATTACGTTGAAATAGCAGGGTGAATTTCTCACCCTTCGTGCCCAAACCGGGAAAAATGCTATAGTTGTCAACATGTCTTCCAAAGTCATTGTTTTTTTTATCTTCATTTATTTTTGTAAATGGTCAGCGATATTCATTTAGAATTTGTTTTGGTCAACGTGTCTTTGTCCAAGGTCATTTTTCTTATAAATCTATAGTCATTTTAGTAAAAGGTCAGCTATATCCAGTTAGGAATTATCTCTTTATATTGTTGTCTTATTTGTATACTTCCACGAAGTTAATTTGTGCATTTGTTGATTTTATTCGATGTTTGTTGTGTACTATTTACAATGAAGGGGATATCATATGTTCATACTCCAAAGGAAATCCATATGTTTGCAGCGTATGACCCTAAAGCTTCCAATGTAATGATAGCTACATAATTACTAATTATATTATGAATCTTTGTTTAATGTTGTAACCACAAGCTAGAAAAATAACGATTGACTTGAAACCTTTTTAATATAATCTAAGTTTTATATACCTTATAAAATAAATTAGATGCATGAATGTGCTATGATATTCTTACCGGTCTTGAACAGATTTTTAAAAAATTAAATCTATGTTCTTCACTGAGTATGAGTGTAAACAAGTTAATCTAGTGTTTATGAATTACTCGTGATCAATTGACCAAAAGCTCAAATCCATGCATAATAAATATATTAATTAAGCACGGCCGTAAGCCAAGCTTCGCATACCGAGCCTGATTAGGCTTGCAAGTCAAAAACGAGTTTATAACTTAACTAGATATATATATTTTTTTTGTATGATAAATATATAACTATATAATAAATATCAGTATATATATAAATCTATGATTAACCACAACGATTTGTGATCTAACGGCAAAGGCAAAACCTCAAGGTGCACCATTTTTGAGGAGGTCTGGCATTCTATCTTGAACAAGTGTAATGTATGAGATGTAGGGGTGTGCACGGTTCGGTTCGGTTTTTGGGCAAAACAAAAACCGAAATCAAAATGTCGGTTTTTAGCTTTTGAAAACCTTTCGGTTTCGTTTTTTCACGGTTTCGGTTTTTTTTGGTTTTTACACCGGTACGGTTCGGTTTTTCGGTTATTAAAACAAAAGTATGTGAGATTCAAAATAAAATGTATAATTTAAAATTTAAAAATATTTCTTATATGTTTACATTTAAGTTATAATACTTAACCTTTTTAACTAATAATATTTACATAAACCTAACATTCTAATCTATTTTTATATTTCTTCAAAGTTTTTATTTATGACATTTTCTTTTATAATACTTTGAAGATTATTTATTAAATTTTGTTATTTGTTTTAGGTAATAAATAAATCATCTCAATTATAAATAAACATGTTAATGTTTTTATTATAAATACTTAATATTCAAGAATAAAATTAATAATTTCTAATAGAATGGGTAAAACACTTAAATAACTTAAACTTAAACATAAAATATATGTTTTTTTCGTTTCGGTTCGGTTTGATTTTTTTCGGTTATTGAAAATGGTTATCCAACAACCGAACCGAAATTTTCGGTTATTAAAAATCCAAAAACCGACGTCGGTTTTTGTTTCAGTTCGGTTTTTCAATTATTTCGGTTACGATTCGGTTATTTTGGTTTTCTGCTCACCCCTAATAAGATGTAGTTAGGAGTAGAAGTATTCAGATTTCCACTCGAAAAATATCTATGATCAACATAACTTAATAATATATATACACACACGTATAGTGTGAGGTTCATTTCAAAATATTAAATTATATATCGTGAAAACCAAAAAAGAAATCTAAATTGTTTAATTTTTAATGGTAAATCTTTAAAACTTTTTACATACAAATTATATATGTATGCATGTTATATATACATATAAAAAACCTATTACACTAAATTGTTCATATGTTTATTTACTTCTAAACATTTGACCTACACGTTTACCACACATGTGTACATAATATAATATGATTAATTTATGTGTAGGTTTTATAAATAATAAAATTTATAAATAATATAAAACTATCTTTGAAATTTTTATCATTTTATGTTGTCATAGATTTTAAACATAAAAATTCATTGACTCAACACCGGTAACTTTAATTAATCAATATAACTTGCCACTCACTTTAATTGCATGTATCCGTATTGTAATAACAAAAAGCAAAAAAACTTCAATGATAGGGTTGCTAAATGGAGGTCCCACCTTCTTTCTAACGGTGGTAGGGTCGTCCTAATCAAGTCGGTTATGGAGAGTCTTCCGTGTTACTACTTCTCGTTATATAGAGCGCCGAAGAAAGTGATTACCGTTTTAGAGTCTATGGTGAAAAAATTCTTGTGGGGCGGTTCGTCGGAAGAAAGAAAGATGCATTGGGTTGCGTGAGAAAAGGTCACTCGGTCCAAGAAAAATGGTGGTTTGGGTTTAAACAAATTGCAAGTTGTGAACACGTCTTTATTAACCAAATGGGGATGGAGGTACAAGACGGAAATTAGTAGCCATTGGAGAAAAGTTATTGACGCTATTCACACGAGCCGGGTGGTTTGGGAATGTCTTCCTTACAAAAAAGCGTTAAACGGTGTTTGGGTTAACATTGCTAAAAATTTCATCTACACAAAAGTTGAAGGTAAGCCTCTTAGGAATTTCTTGGTTGGTTCAGTTGGAAATGGAGAAAAGATTGCTTTCTGGCTTGATTCCTGGCATTTCAATGAGCTGCCTAAATCTAAGTTCCCGGACCTTTTCAGTCTAGAGGTCAATAAGAAGTGTTTGGTGGCGGATAGACTTCAACAGGAAGGTAGCGATTCTCGGCTGAATTGGCACTGGAGATCAGAATTTTCCGATGCAGAATCGCTGGCTAACCTCGATCTTTTGTCTGACGCGTTAAACTTGGTTCAGATCTCGGCTGACTTGGACTGTTGGAAGTGGGGAGCAGATCCGGAAGGTATTTTCTCGGTTAAATCAGTTAAGCGCTTGCTGAAAGTTGAAGCAAGTATCGATAACTCTTTCGTTATGGACTAGTGCAAGTGGGTTCCTGCAAAAGTTAACATACACGCGTGGAGGTCGGAAATGGATAAAATTCCGACAGCTGAGGCGCTTAGGAAAAGAAATATCAACATTGGAGATCCTATTTGTCCTCTTTGCAACTCGTAGGAGGACACTGTCGATCATGTTTTTAACGCTTGCTTCATTGCTGCGAATGTCTGGAATGGTATAAGTTCTTGGTGTAAAATCTCTAATTTCTTTGCCTTTTCCATCAAGGATCTTCTTACCTTTCACAAGGACCTCATCGGTTCGGAGAAGAAGAAAGAAGCGGTTCAAGGAATCATTTTGATTGTTTGTTGGAGTATTTGGCGCGCTAGAAACAACGTTAAATTTACTAATGCCACTGTTAGAATTGATAGTATCATTAGTGAAATTAAAGCGATCGGTTTTTTATGGTTCTCTAGTAGATCGAAGCATAAAGGGGTAGTTTGGAGAGATTGGGTCTCTTTTGTAAATATGTAAATTGTTTGGTGTTTTGTTGCTGGCCCGGCTTGGGTTAGCGTTTGTGTTAATGAAAGTTACTATTCAAAAAAAATTATCGATTGTGTTATTAACAAAAATAGATTTATTTTTATTCAAGAGTTTTTTTTTTTTTAAATAAAAACAGTTGATCACTGGGCACTGGCTACCTATTTGTTGCAATAAGCCAATACATAAAAACAGTAAAATTTACGCATTACCCATTTGTTATAGTTAACTAAACCAATACATAAAACAGTAAAATTCACTGGTTCAATACAAAACTAGTTTTATCTATGCATGTCAAGTTTTCTATATTTTAATATAATTTTTACTTTTAATCAAGAGATAATTGCATATTTCCCCTTAAGCGTATTTACCCAACTTAAAATTAAAATTGCATATATCCCCTTACTTAACCAATAAAATTGTAAATTTACCCATTTTGATTTATTTTATTAAAAACAAGTTATATAATGTCTTTTTTACCCTTATTTTTACTAAAGCTTAAAAAAATACACATTTATTCATTTTTACTAGTTTTGTAGATTTTTATTAGTTTAGCGGTTTATTTCAGTGTTTAAATTTTAGTAAAAATAGTAAAAATGAATAAATATGTATTTTTTTAAAGAATTGTGAAAAATCCACAAAGACTAGTAAAATGAATAAATTATTATTTTTTTAGTTTTAGTAAAAATAAGGGTAAAAAAAGTCATTATATAACCTGTTTTTTAATAAAATAGGGACAATTACATATTTTTCCTTAAAAACTGCTTAATTGCGTATTTACCCAACTTAAAATTAAAATTGCATATATCCCCTTCCGTAACTAATAAAATTGCAAATTTACCCATTTTGATTTATTTTATTAAAAACAAGTTATATAATAACTTTTTTACCCTTATTTTTACTAAAGCTTAAAAAATACATATTTATTCATTTTTACTAGTTTTGTAGATTTTTACTAGTTTAGCGGTTTATTTCAGTGTTTAAGTTTTAGTAAAAATAGTAAGAATGAATAAATATGTATTTTTTTTAAAAAAAATTGTGAAAAATCCGCAAAGACTAGTAAAATGAATAAATTTGTGTTTTTTTAAGTTTTAGTAAAAAATAAGAGTAAAAAAATTCATTATATAACTTGTTTTTAATAAAATAAATCAAAATGGGTAAATTTGCAATTATTTAGTTAAGGAAGAGGATATATGCAATTTTAATAGTTAAGGAAGGAGATATATGCAATTTTAATTTTAAGTTGGGTAAATACGCAATTAAACAGTTTTTTTTTAAATAGAAATATGCAATTGTCCCTTTTATCAATACCTATTTTACTTGAGTTATTCTTATTAACGTCCGACTTCGCTCTCTAATTGTTTTTTTTTTTTTCTACATCTTTTTGCTTGTTCGATCCCCTTCATCTCTAAAAAATGTATGTTAACATGTTTGTTAATTATTCTCTAAAAATGTTTGTTAACACCGATACAACGAGCCCTGTAAATATATGTCTATCCGTTGTAGTGTATGTGACTTCCATTTCAAAGTCATTGTTTTTTTTTCATCTATATACATTTTAGTAAAACTAGGTTTTGCCCGCCCGCGTTGCGGGGCATTAAGCTGAATATTTCTTTCTTATAGCATGTACGTCTGTGTTTTAGTTACTTGTACATACTACTCGTAACACGATCTCATAAAAAATTACACTGAGTAAACAAAGTAAAACAAAATACTACCATACTTTTGCTAAAAAACTAAAACGATGGAAAAACTACCGCTTGGCATGAAGAATAAAATAAATCAAGTCAACCAATTAAAACAAAACAGTACCATAGTCTTGTAAAAAAATATTAAAACAAATTTTATACTGTGGGCAAAATCGTAAATAAACACAAAAAAATCATGTCAAATGTAAATCAACTTAAGTTTATAGCGACACGTAAATAAAAATAAAGACGTAAAAGTCGATTAAAAAATATTTAGAAGGTTAAGGGTTGTAAGATTCAATGCTAAAAATTAAAGGGTAAAAGTAAAATAGAAAAAAAAAAACCACAAAAAGAAAAGAAACAAAGAAAAAGGAAAAAAAAGGAAAAAAAAAAATGACAACACCACTGTAGCAAAGTGGTGTTGTCATTTGATATATATAATAATATGGTAACTATATTCATTTAGTAATTTTCCTTTTTTTGGTCAAAACTTGTCTTCCAAATTTATTGTTTGTTTTCTTTTTTGGGAAATGGACTGTATCACCCCCAACTAAACAAAATTAGTCGTTGATACGCCCAACTTTCACTCTGGCTCCCACCACCCTCAACTGGACACTTGGGTGGTTGTGTCACCCCTTTGTTAACTAGACACTAACTAGGTTAGTTTTTTTTTTTTGCTGACGTGGCTAATTTATCCTATGTGGCATGTTGATGTGGATCTGAAACATATTTTATAAATAACAAAAAAATAAAGGACTATATAAATGAAATACCCCCTATCATCTTCATCCATCTTCAATCACAAAACCCTAACCTTCACCTCCACCTCCACCACCACCCACCTGCAACCACCGCCCAAACCCACCCCTGCCACCGGCCACCATTGATCCTATTCTCCCTTATCATTCCCCAAATTCATCCGCCGCACCATAGATCCCACAACTCAGCTGGTTGCATACACAATCAATCATAAATCCATATAATAAACCTCCGTGTCTGATGGCCTATGCTTTCAAGAAACACCAATCGTAAATCTGACGCTTAGGAGCTCGTATTTATTACTTGCTCCCTCAATTATATATAAAATATAGACATACATTGTATCATCACATAGCTGGATTATTAATGGATCCACCAATAATCAACGTGACGTTGTTCTCAGCTGCCAATCCTTCTTTTTACTATTAACCTGAGATTTGGCTTTTTCATCCATCCATGGTGGTGCAAATGAGGGTTTAGGGATCAAATTTAACAACTTTGTTAGTGGGTTTGGGGAAAATGAGTGATCTTCTGTAACAGATCATAGTGGTGGTCATAGGAAACAAAGGGATGCTAATTCTGAAGATGAATCTTCAAAGATTGTGTCTACTAGTAGCAACAATGATTTGGTAGGGGTTTTCGGTGATGAGTGATGGTGATTTTGATAGTCGGTGGTGCTCACGATGGTGTGGCGGTGGTTCCGATGACGACGACGAAAGTTGCGTTGAACGGAACAACAGCGACAGTGATGTTCTTAGGAGTTCGATGACATTGACGAAGTGATTCCGGTGGTTCAAACATGATTTCTAGCGACAAGGTAAACCCAACGATTTTTCAATTTTTTGAACAGCGATTGGTTGCTGGGTGGGGTGGATGGCAGCGAAGGATGGTTGTGGGGTGGATGGTAGGATGGTGGGGTGGGTGGTGGTGGTGTTAAGAGAGAGAGAGAGAGAGACTGAAAATTATAAATTGATTTTTGTATGTAATATATATCTATATACATATATAAATATTTATTTTTTTGTTATTTATAAGTATGTTCCAGATCCACATCAGCATGCCACATAGGATAAATTAGCCACGTCAGCAAAAAAAAAACTAACCTAGTTAGTGTCTAGTTAACAACGGGGTGACACAGCAACCCAGGTGTCCAGTTGGGGGTGGTGGGAGCCAAATTGAAAGTTGGGCGTGACAACGGCCAATTTTGTTTAGTTGAGGGTGATACAGTCCATTTCCCCTTCTTTTTTTCATTATCTATATTCATTTTAGTTAAATGTCAACGATATACATTTTGGACTTTTCCCTTTATAATATGTTATTCGTATGCTTCCTCGAACATTATAAGTTCTGCATGTGTTGATTTCAATCCAGTGTTTGTTGTCTGCTAATTGCAATGAAGGGAACATCAAACGAAAACAAAAACAAAAACAAAAACAAAAAACGAAAACCTTTATATTGACCACCAAACTTTTCAATGTTATGATAGCTACATAATTACTAAATTGATTATAAGACTTTGTTTAATGGTTATACACAATTACACATGCTAGAAAAATAACGATTGACTTGCAACTTTTTAATAACATTTAAGCTAGTTTTAAAGTAAATTAATTGAATGAATGTGCGACAAGGTCACAGGTTTTGTTCAAACCTTTTACGAATTATATATGTGATCGATCTCCACTTTGTATGAGTGTAAACAAGTCAAACATTTCGTGACGTACTCGAGATTGATTGGCCAAAAGCTCAAATTCAAATGAGCTTAAACGAGTCTGAAATTGATTCTAAGCTTCATATATTGAGATTAGAGTTAATTACATAAATGAGTCCTGTGGTTTATACATAGTTTCGCCTTTGAGTGCTAACTTTTTTTCTAACAGGTTTAGGTTTTATGGTTTCAATTTTGTAACACTTTTGGGTACTAACACCAAAATTAGTAAATTAATGACTAAAATACCCTTGCATTTTTTTTAAGTTTATCAATGTAACACATTTGGGTACTAACACCTAATTTTATTTAAGTTTAAATCAATTTTACAAAATCTATTTATTTTTTTCTTTTCATCTTTTTATTATATCTCTTAATTAACATAAAATCTATTTATTTTTTTATTTTCATATTTTTATTAAATTTATTATTTAACATAAAATCTACTTGTTACACCAGTATGTTTTTTAAATAAAATCTACAAGCTATATAGTTTTATGTAAATTAAATTTCTTACTCGTTTAAAATAATGTAAACCTTACTCGTTTTCAATTTTGGATAGATATGATTGATAATAATTAATATCTTTCATGTAAAAAAAATTAAACATTTTTTTAACTCGTTTTTTTTTGTTCATTTACATTTTACTATTTTAGAAAGATGTTTAATTTACATAAAATCTACTAGTTACACCAGTAAAATCTACTAGCTATATAGTTTTATGTAAATTAAATATCTTTTTTTACAAAAAAAAAAAAACGAGTTAAAAAAAGGCTTAGATTTTTTTAGTTTTATCTAAAATACCTAGCTATATAGTTTTATGTAAATTAAACATCTTTCAAAAATAGTAAAATGTAAATGAACCAAAAAACGAGTTAAAAAAAGGCTTAAATTTTTTTTACATGAAAGATATTTATTATTATCAACCATATATATCCAAAATTGAAAACAAGTAAGGTTTACATTATTTAAAACGAGTAAGAAAATTAATATACATAAAACTATATAGCTAGTAGATTTTATTTAAAAAAATATTGGTGTAACAAGTAGATTTTATGTTAAATAAGAAATTTAATAAAAATATGAAAATAAAAAAAATAAATAGATTTTATGTTAATTAAGAGATATAATAAAAAGATGAAAATAAAAAAAATAAATAGATTTTGTAAAATTGATTTAAACTGAAATAAAATTAGGTGTTAGTACCCAAATGTGTTACATTGATAAAGTTAAAAAAAATGCAAGGGTATTTTAGTCATTAATTAACTAATTTTGGTGTTAGTACCCAAAGGTGTTACAAAATTGAAACCATAAAACCTAAACATGTTAAAAAAAAAGTTAGTACCCAAAGGTGAAACTAAATATAAACCACAGGACCCATTTATGTAATTAACTCTTGAGATTAACTAACTAGGCTTGCAAGTCAAAACGAGTATATAAATTAAATTATATATTAATTATTATATTTTATGACAAATTAAACTAGTCCGAAATTGGTTCTAAGCTTCATATATTGAGATTGACTAACTGGCTTGCAAGTCCATACGAGTATCTATACAACCTAATAAAAGTCATAACTAGAGGACACATGGCACTCATCTAGTGCCTCCACTCTAGGTTTTCCCGCCTAAAACACAAATTCCTTTGGTGCACGGGTTAGGAGGACCCGTTTAAGTTACTTGGGTCATTTTCAATCGGCGTATTTAAATTTTATAACCCGGATTCACTCAAATACTTCATTCGCGACTTAGGGTTTCTGCAACTTCAATATTATCTCTGCCTCTCCTTCATCATTGCATCTCTCAGGATCTCAAATCGTCATCAACAAGGTACGACTTCCTCTTTTATCTACTAATCATTCTTGATTTTCTTTCTTTTTCCTTGAATTCCTTCAATTTTATCATCTAGATAAACAACCACCTTAGTCAAAATCGATTTTAATCGACCAAGATGGGAATCATACGCTCACCTAGGGTTTGTTCGATAATCGTCGTTCTTCCACCGAATCCATCTGCCTAAGTGATTCGATTTCGTATTCTTCATTCAAAAGGTATTTTAGGGTTACTAATGTTCTGGATTTCGATTAAGCTTTCTTTAGGGTTTTTTTGTTTAGAATCCTCTTAACCTCAATCATTTTGTTCTTTGATTTGTGTTTTGGATATGTTTCTTGATGTTTAGAATTTGTTTTTTTTTTTGTTAGATCTGTTGTTGGATTTCTGTTGTTGGATTTCATGATGCAGGTTTACGTTCAAGAATCTAAAAAGTGCATCGATTTTAATCTCTGATGAATTCCTTCAATCATTTTGTTTCTTGATGAAATCCAAAAAAGATAACATTTTGGCTGAAAGGGTGTAAACTCAATAACATTTTGCTGCATGAGATGGACAAAAATTATAGAAAAAGAGGCTGATTTCAAACGAAAGTCGAAACAGCCAGTGAAGATGCTTCATAAGAAGAAAGAGACTGGTGACAATGAAGATTTGAAGATCAATATTTATTTTGTGTAATTTTCTTTTTCAGTTGATTGTTATTTAATAAACAACGCCATATCTAATAAAAACGCCAAAAAAGGCAAATGTCTTACACCTTTGGCGTTTATCAAACCATCATAAAATTACTTTGGACAAGTATTATAAAAAAGCTTTTTTTATGTATTCTTTTTTTTATTTTCCTTTTCAGTTGATTGTTGAATAATAAAAACGCCATATATAATAAAAACGCCAAAACAGCCAAAATGATTGTTTAAACGATATCATCCCGTTAAACGCCACCAAAAACTCCCAACTATAATAAAATTAGTTTGAAAAAGTATTATAAAAAACCAAAATAAAAAATAAAAAACAAACTTGAAAATGTAACTAGAAAACAGTAACTTCAAATCAGAAAAACTGAAGATAGGGAAAATTTATTATATTATAATCTAAAACGCCAAACTTGAAAGATGGGACGTGTTACAGACTTCAGAGATAAAGCTTGTCAAAAACAATAATTACAAACAGTAACTGAAAAGACAAATACTTTATTATAATAACGCAGCGCCTAACTTAGGCGCCAAAAAGAGATCCTATAAAATGATACATCTCAGCAACTTCCATTTGATCAAACAAAAAAAAAAAACAAACGCCAATACTACTAAAATACCACTCACTGTAAAACGCCAAAAAAATCAAAGATGGCTAATATGCTTTCTTGGATATTCAGTATTGTTATTCGTCAAGTTTCACTAAATGAATTGTTAGGGGAGACGAGTAACTCAGTAAGATTTTGCTTCATGAGATGGACAAAAATTCAAGAAAAAGATACTAATGCCAGTCATATGGCATTTTGTATTTTTTGTTCTTGAAGAAGTCTTGGATGAGGAGAAGAGATCAATGACACTGAAGAGTGGGATGATGATAAAGATGAAGATCAACATGAAGAAAAAACGAAAAATCCACCCACACGTCATAGATCTATGTCCCCAAACATCCACAAAAAAGCCACTTCAACAGACGAGTAGGCAAACTAATCAAAACGATGGGTTTGTTAAGTTTTACATAAAACGCCATATTTTGGTGTCAGTTCTTGTAGTATTAAAGAACAGAGAGACTGATGACAGTGAATATTGTGAAGAGAGATACGATTAGGATTTTTAATTTATTTTCTTTGCTTGTATTTTTTTACTGTGGCTGAAATATAATCCAACAATTGTAAAACGCCAAGATAACCCAAACGCCAAAATGTTTATAAAAAATAATAGAACAATGGGCCATCTTGTTTAAAACCCCTTGAAAATGCCATTCATATAGATTTCCTGCCCCCTGGGTTCCAATGGCATACGATGTGAATAAACGCCATAAACGCCAAAATGTTGATACAATGAAACCATTAAACGCCATAAATTATTGAATATGGTTAACGCCAAAAATCTTAAAAACAAAAAATTAAAACAATATTGGGAAAAGCGGAACTGGAAAAGCAGAAGATGAAAGGACAAAAAGCCCCTCCGCCCTTCTCTAAGCGGCGTGACACGTGTTAGGCAAGGAAGCGTTCTCACCGTTCTCACACTTTTGAGCGTTTTCTCCAAATCCCGTTTCTATATATATATATATATATATATATATATATATGAGAGAGAAGGATCCGTTAGGAACCACCCTTTATTGCGAGAACCGCGAGAACCAGTATGAACACATGGCAATTTTGTAATTATAATATGTTTAGGATAAAACATGCGCATTCCTTTTTTTGTTACTGTTCTCCATTTTAGGGTTTCAAGGGGTTTCATCAGTTCACTGTTTTCACAAGTGGCAGAAACGCATTCACGGTGGTTTCACGGCGGAGTAAAGGCGTTCACGGTGGTTTTCACTGCAAAGAGGTAGTCGGCGTTCACATATTTCACGGTGGTGGCAGTCGCCACACTGTTTATGGTGGCATATGACATCTTCTTATTCATCAGTTATCGATCCTCATACATCTAATGATCCTCCTTATACATTGTTCCTCCTGTAACCCTAATCGTGTCATTCCTCCTACCATTGTTACTCCTAGAACCCTAATTGTGCCACACTCCTCGATGATTCTGGTCGTGTTTCCTTAATTACGAATGGAATACTCGATTACGAATGGATGAAGAATATATGATATATGATTATGTTCTTACTGCAATAATACCGATTATAATACGAATTTTGGAGCACTACCCCTCAATTATATGACGAATTTTAAAATGTCTGATGGTAAAATCGATATGACTAACTGTTTATGGTGTATCGTTATCGCTATGATGAAGACGAACTACTGATGTAATCGAGACTAAGACGAACTACAGAGAACTGCTAATGCTTGAGAACTGAGAACTGTTGCTGCAATTCGAGTGTCAGACGTGATTTTTGTATAAACACACCATCCTGCACATGTGCAGCACTTTACCATTACCCTATAACCATCACCAATAATCTACATCCTGCACATGTGCAGCACGTTACCATTATCGTATAATCATCACCATTAATCTGTTTATCATTTATACAACATTCTTACACGTAACATTTACCTTATTAAATATCACTTTTTACCATTTCTTTATTCACTTTTTAACATTCTTTCTATATTTTCAGGAACATTCATACACAATGAAGCTGCTACCATTCCTGCTGGAATTCCGTACAAACCAATTCTTATTCCGATGATGATAATGATACTGATGAAGATACATATGATGATTCTGAAGACCCTGCACATATAAATGTACATGAACAGCCCCTTAGACGTTTATCTAGACGTCATAATGCACCCAACCATCAAAAATTTGATTAAGTTCGTCGTCAAAATATTGATCATTTTGTTTTATTATCCATTTTACATTTAATCTGAACTGTTTACATTCAAGTTGCTCACCTATGTTGAACTGTTGTTTACACTTAATTTGAAACATCTGTGTTCAATTTGATTATGTTGAACTACTGTTTACGTTTAATTTACTCTGTTTACATTCAATTTGACCTACATGTTTATGTTGAACTACTCGTTTACTTTGAACTACTCGATTAAACATCATTTAAACTATGTATTCCGATATTATGATTACAAATTCCGATGTTTATGATTGCACTTTCATTGTTTATGATTGCACTTGCACGGATGATACTTTTTTTTCTCTCACATTGTTATTGTTTCAACCAATGCACATCTGCATACATAAATATTTTAACTACATTTGATCCGTTTTCATTTACATATACATCACATATGTAATGTGGTACCCCATACGTAATAGGGTACCACATACACTCCACATGATTATTGTTTTGAACAATGCACATGTGCATACATGTTTACTGTTTCACTACACATTGTTATTGTTTCTACCAATGCACATGTGCATACATGAATATTTTAACTACATATAATCCATTTCCTTTACATATACATCAACATATGTAATGTGGTACCCCATACATAACAGGGTACCACATACGTAATATGATATGAACAAATATACAATATTTTAAAATATACACATATTCATTACTACCATGTTTATTGTTTTTTTATTTATACACAGGTGCATTACCAACATTAACACACTATCACACAACTTTTGTATAACAACAAGTAAATATAACACCCTTATAATAAGGAATCACATAATCCGAACAACAATCGTTATTACACATATGCATCACCGGCATATACTATACTAAACAAAATATGGCATCCTAAATTAACAAATGTTACCATTCGTAATACATTATATAATACCAATATGTATGTTATATCAAACTTTACACATGTGCAATACCAACACTACCTCTGCCAAACAACATAATACATCCTATATTAAGAAACATGATCATCCGTATTGCATGTCCACAAACTACCTACACATAACATTCGTTTTAGTTCACAACCTCACACCTTCTGCTCTTCTTTCCAATTTCTACACATCTTTCAACACTCCTCCCATTTCAATGCCTCTTCGTCTATCGTTTTCCGATAATTTTTCATCTGTCAACCTATTTATCAAATACGTCCTTGTTGTCAATCCATGAGCAGTTTCGAATAATTTTTTCCTGCATACATTACATATATTACATCAATTATTTCATGCATGCACATGTGCAGTAAACATATTACATACAATATGTACAATGCTTATGTTTTAAGGTAATAATGCACGTTTGCATATGCCGTAATACATTCATATTAACTTAATCTGACAAAATATGCATATGTGCATAACTATGAACATGTGCATTAACATGACTGACCTTATCAACAGGTTTGTTTCAATAAAAAAATTAACCCTTACCAAATCAAAATTCGTATTACCACCAATCATATTTAACATCAATTAGTAACAAAACTATTATGACAAACTATGCATGTGTGCATAACTTTTTTTTTTTTGAAATGCAAATGTTATTCACAGAAGCCAACCTCCAAAACAGAAGCGGCCGAACCAACCACTACACCAAAATGAAAAACAACAACTCAACACAAGAACCTAAAGACCGAAAAGTAGCAGCTACCTTATATCGAACCTACACCATTTTTCCCAACACACGGACCCATTTTTGGACCGATTCTTATACCATAAAAACCGACGGACTTAATATTACGGATAATCTCTCCAGGAACCTTTTATTGTTCCTGGCTAACCATATACACCAACTTGTCACGAACATAATGCCATGTAAAGCTTCTTTCACTTCTCTATCCAGATTGCAAAACTCAGAGGCAATTACGATATCTTTAGCCAAAAACAGAATAAAAGGACTTACCTTGCACCACTGACTGATGTGATACCAGACAGTCTACGCTACCCTACACGAACAAAGAAGGTGTTCAGCTATTTTATCGCCATCTTCACACAGACAACATTTCACGTCTCCGCCCCAACAGTTTCGATCCCGGGGTGCAGTTAGCGTGGTAATACGATCTAAAACCGCTCTCCAAACAAAAATATTGCATATTTCCGGGACCCATTTCGACCATTTCACAACGTGCCTGCTGCTGAAATCGGAGCCGCTATACAGGAAGTTCTTGACAGCATTGACTGAAAAATCAGAGTCATTACCTCCCAACCATTCCCAACCATCTTTGCCATCGGACAAAGAGACATTATCGAGGAGTCCGATCAACTCGTGCCATTCCAGTAATTCTTTGGCAGAGCTTGGGCTTCTCAACAAATTCCAAACCCCCATAAAGTTTATATTATCCTGATTGTACCGGTCCGCCACCAGTCATCGTTTCTCTTGTTCCATTCTAAATATATTTGGGAAACGGGTTTTGTGCATAATTATGCACACGTGCTATGCTAACATGACTGGGCTTGTTAGCATATTATGGCAAACTATGCACATGTGCATAGCTGTATATCACACAATGCTACCCTATTATCATATTCAACCATGAGTTACAGGTTCATATAACTGCATAATATAATTGATTACATATCAATATAAATGCATAACTGTATGTCATAAGAAAAAACAACACCAAAATAACAATACATACAAATTATATATCATTTATGAATAAATAGTTGAGATTAGTATTCAAATTATTGTGCATATTAACCAACTATGACAATTTATGAACATGTGCATAACTATATAAAAAACAAAATCACCTTATTATACTGATTTATTAAGTGAATCCTATTCAAATTTATGTACATGTTAACATATTATTACGTTTTATGCACATGTGCATAAATATGTATCACACGCCTCATTGTCTTATTCAGTGTAATCGTAATTTGTCAAACTTTGCACATGTGCATAACTGTGTAGAACATAAAATTAGTTTATTATCATGTTCCGTATAAACCTATTCTGTATAAGCCTATTATGTCGTGTTAATGCACATGTGCATTAACTGTATAGATCATAAAATTATCTTATTATCCTTCTGTATAAGCCTATTCTGCCTATTATGTATAAGCCTATGATGTCGTGTTAATGCACATGTGCATTAACACCACATAACTTGTCGACAGTCATAATTCAGTAGTAAAAACCCTATCATTTACCAAATCAACTTCCGTGTTGCCAATCATATCCAACATTATGCACATAACATCATTCCTTAATAAAAAAAAAAAACATAAAACAACACATCAATACCACATTACACATAGTTCATCCCAACATTAGCCCTTCTGTTCACTCAAAAATCATATATATACCACGATTTTCAGTAATTCATTTATGAAACAACTGTTTAAATGTAATAACCACATAATAACATGTCTAAATCGACGGTCGATAGTTGTTTTATCATATACAACTACAAAACAAGGTGTATGAACTTACAAATTCACGAAACAGTACAATAGAGGATCGATACCGTCGTAGTGACACACTCATTGAATCATCTATTCTTATAATCACCGAACGAATTTTGGGAACTAACCTCGATTATATGACGAAATATGAAATATCTGTTGCTAAAATCTCAAATCTGAGATACAATCTCAATCCAGATGCTTCAATATGGTGAACTGATGATGGTGAAGTGATGATGTATTCGGGGCGATGATGTAAACAACTGTAATCGATGAATTGTTGAGAGAATCAGGTTGAGAAATGTTGAGATATTTGGATGTACTCACAGTTCAGATGATAGTGGACGTGAAAGTTTTGATTAAATGTAATTTAATTTATGTTGAAGTCCGATGGTAAAGGGAATCCATGTAAGCGAGTTTTTAAAAGATGTTTGGTATTTACAAAATTGCCCCATGTTCACATTGGTTCTCGCGGTTCTCGCAATAAAGGTGGTTCTCGCATGAACCCTATCATATATATATATATATATATATATATATATATATATATATATATATATGTTTTAAAAAATTGATTTTATTTTTAACTCCAAAACCACTCATCCCACTCTCGAAATACCACCTATACTATTTGACCTCCATGTTTGCAATATATTGTTCTCAAAATTATAGATTAAGAATGAAACAAGAGAGGGGGGACGAAAACTGGTTATCTGCTCCGGTGAGGCTCTGACCTTCATCGACGGTGGTACTAACGCCTAGGTCTCGAAGTCATGGCGTAGTGATGCTTCTCAACCACAGCCAACAATAGCTCAAGGTGGTTTCAAGCGGTATATGATTACAACCAACAGTGGCGGAACTAAGCAGTCCAAGGGTAGCGGCACTGTGATGGCAGTTATGGCAGCCTGGTCTGGTTCTAATGGTACAATCCAACGGGTGGGGGAAATTCCCGTGCCCCCCCAATCACGCCGGCCTTTGGTGGTGGTCATGGGTAGCGCCCAAAACCACATGGCTCCTTCCACACCCCATAATTAGGGGTGTTCAAGATCGGATTATCCGGTTTTCGGATATCCCAAAATTTTGGATAATGAATATTGATATCCGAAACCGTATCCGAAATTTCGGATACGGATTTGGATATCCAAACGGATATCGGAATTTATAAAAAAAAATAAAAAAAATTGTTTCATGCATAGATTAAAACTAAACGTATATTCGATTTTCCAAATTTCCAACATTGAAAACTAAAAACATTCATAAATTCACATCCGAATCCGATTATTTACTATTTGTTACTATATTTCAAACTAAATATAATGCTCATATACTATATATATATTTATAAAAAAATAGTTTTCGGATATCGGATAATCCGAAAAATTTGAAATTCATATTCGAATCCGAAAATTCGGATTATCCAGTTTTCGGATATTTCGGATTCGGTTTCGAATATGAATTTTTTTTAACACCCCTACGCATAACGCCTTATAACAATTTGCCTAAATAAATAAAAAAGTAATGTTACTTATTTGTTGGAGTCGCAACATATAACCGGGTAAGTATAATATACAAATAATATCAACATAACAAAGGTCATATTGAGAGTAGGGTCTGTAGATTAGATTATAGCACATAGTCTCATTGTTTATATCAATAATCAATCCAATGTTTCTTGTCTTGCAACTTGCCATGAAAGGGACATCAAACTCCAAAAAAACACAGGATTGCAGCACATATTTGACCACCCTCTAAAGTGATGATAACTACATAATTAGTAATTAAGTAATAAATCATTGTTTATTGTTCTTAAGCACATGTGAGAAAACAATGATTGATCGATCACTTGCAACCTTTTTAATAATGTTTAACCTTTTGAATCATGTTCAAGCTTTATAAGAAACTAGGTTATAACCCGTGGTACCCACGGGTCGCTCTATTTTTAAGGATATTAATATTTTATTAATTTTATTACAATGGTCCGTTTTATAAAATTTGTGGGGATATATATAATATGATTCAATGTTAATCGTATATAATAATATATGCAAACAATGTGATTTATCAATGGTAACAACTATCATATAATTTTCAACATATAACCAGATAATGTTCTACGTATGTAGAATGATTCAGACCAAGATGAAAGGATGATAGCCCGTCTCGCCATCCTGGTTATCACCCGGGTAGGAAAATTTAAATTACATTAATCATAAGTGTATCAATAAAAGTAATACAAATAAAGTGACATGACATAAATTAGTAACAAAGTGGATTGCATCATTAGGTATTAGGTATGAAGTTTTCTTTATAAACCGTGTACAAAATATCAAGAAAAAGACAAATAATGTTACATTTATAATTTACTATAATTAACATGAGCTCAGTCCGACTGATGTAGCACGCCTTGCCACATCCAATGTTATAGATGCAAGTCCTTTTTAATTTAGCAAACACCTAAAATTTGATATCCTTCACTTCATAAATCATAAACAAAGTGACATCCATATATTATTGAGGGTGGGGCAACATGAAAAAGCCATTTTGAGCTCAAGTTCATCCTTCAACATTTCTTCTAACTCCATACTCTCCCTTTGTGGCCAACCCATAGAGAGTTGGTCTGCCAATCTACAATGGCATATGATATCATGAGTAGGATAATTATAAGAGATAGCAAGAGATGATCACACTAATAAGTAGTTCCTAAGGAACACAAATGACTCCTAATCACTAATCTTTGTCATGTTGTAAGTAGATGCCTTCGCGTTTAACTTGTAAATACCCATGTTGCCCTTGACACGTATGAGAATAAAATAACATTAACGTCTCCATAGATTGACAAAAACTGGAAAAAAATGAGTCATGTTGGGTTATCTATTAAAATCGAACGATGTTTTGGTTTTATATCAAACAGATCAAAGTGGTCAAAAAAAAACTGCTAAAGGATGTACAGGTCAATCAAGTTGAAAAGCCCATAATCAGCATCGAAACTTTTTTACCACTCTTTGCTCAAAGATATAGATAATTAATATCATAATACTTTTGTAATTGTTGTTAACCCACTAAATATAGATTTAAATATATTAAAAAAGGTAGGAAAAGGATTAGTGGGTCAACATATCCCTCCCATGTTTTGACCCAATCACTTCCATAAATAAAACCAATCAAACTCTAATTAAAAACAATGTCATCAAATCCAAGTCGAGCACAATCTTTGACTTCCAAAATAGACTCCAATAAAAATTTCAGTTTCAAATTCTAAGTACTCCACTAATTTCTCCACAGTAATTGCAAAGAAATTATGATTAAACAATTTTTTGATGGCCTTATCAATCGACTAAATTAGTAATCTCTCTTTTCAACCCGAACGAATCGTTCTAGTTGACCATTACCATTTTCCATAGTTTTAAAAACAGCCAATATATTAAATAGAATTCCTATTAGTTAATAAAATCGTTTTTCTTTAAATTAAATACATGAACAAATATTTGTATATAAAAATAGTTTTAATGGAAACGGGTCAGATGTGGGTCAAAAGTTATCCAAAGTAGTATTTTGATTAAAAAATTGGATTATTACCGAATATCAAAAAGTTCTAACTCAAATTTTCAAGTAAATATTTATTCATAAAAATTATTAACTTTAGACAAAAACATTTACATGTCAACCCGACATGTACCAACCATACGCATTTGACACGTTACCCAACCGATTTCATTTACACACATATTTATAGCCAACACACACTTAAAACGGGTCAAAGACGTGAATGCATATTAAGAACATGAGAATTCTAACATAACTCAATACGGGTAATATGATGGAGATACATACCTTTGTAGAATGAGGAACCTACTTGTTAATATTCAACTATAACACTTATATCGAAACCAACCGTCCTCTCAGTTAGAAGATGACATTTAAATAGTGTATTCCCTTACAAACTTGTCAAGAACCATGTTTCAGATTATCTTGTAAAAGCAACCATGTCGAATTTTATTATGCACCTAAGTTTATATCCCATCTTCGAAATACAAACAAATCCTCCTTAGTTTATCTCACAAGGATTTCATTAAGTCACCCATTAGTACGCTACTTACTATAACTTAAAATCATTCGCTGACTTATAAACCTTTATGTTTTAGATAGCACAAATTCTTACTGCGTCACTAAAATAATAATCACTTCATTTCTTAACCAACACTAAGCCAAAATAATAACCAGTTAAGCAGCTCATAAAGATTCCAGTTAATATTAGTTATTTGTAGTTGCTCCAAATTGGGTACAACTTCTTAATTCTAGTGTAGGAGGGAACCGTCCCCTTCTTTCTCGCTAGCTGATATATTAAATGGAACCAATGACTTCTTCCCTTATACAGTTAAAAAGGTATGAAGCTCCTGTCACTAAAGATAACAACATCAGTCCTTGGTTTTAAATGGAACCAATGACTTCTTCCCTTTGATGCGTTTTGATCCCAAACTCTGAAGCATGATTTGTGCAAATCACGTATCTGAGGCGTTTGTTATTAAAAAACTTTTAGCACACTTTATGCTTGTGAAAAAACCAATTCAATTCATGTTTTGAAGTCACTCGTTTACCAATCAAAAACAATAAAAAACAATTGTAGCATATAAATAATTAAAATAAAAAGTAGTATAGATAAACTTACTTTTGTTTGTCTAAGATTCTACTTGATTCCTTCAAACTTTGATCTCTTTATTCCCTTAACAATCAAACAAAGATATTTCAATAGCAATTTCGTATCCCAAATCAAATACCAAAACAACTCATTCTTTTGTTACAAAGTCAGAAACATAGTACTTGAGTTATCCCCAAACCAAACAAATATAGTCTTCTATTTAGGTTCGTTCTCTTGTGAGATGTTAATGCTTTGAATAAGGTTGACCACGGGTCAACGCTTGCAACTTCAGACCGTTTACATGAAAATAAATATTGAATTTGGGTTATGTTTTATCTCTAACGAATCCAAAACTTATAATATCGTTATAACTTTTTAAACAATATAGTAATTATTTATATAATGTGTTCTAAAACTTTTGACAATAGTACGTGTTTTTGGGTCAATCCAACCTATACCAAAGCACATGGTTTTGACATGAAATCCAACCCGCTCACAAGGGAGTAACCTTTCGATTAAAATCAAATTATTTTCACTACAATTTTTATACAAAATATATAAAAATCACACCCAAAAAGCTTTTCCTACCAGCATTTTTGGAGATGAATAAAGTGCTATTTGTTTAAACTGTAGTCTGCAAACCGGCCAAAATTCAAAAGCATGTTTACCTTAATAATGTTAATTTGGCTTTGCATAGATTCTTGGTACTCAGTTTCTCCAGATTTGTCGGACATTACGCCCGGACCTCCTCTTCCAGTAGGCATGTCCCTTAGTTTCGGTTGCAACAACCAAATCATGTTATTTCAACAAAATATAACCTGAATCGACCCGTTAACCCATACACGGGTCGAAATAACTAATGCTTACCGAGCTTTCAGGTGAGCTTCTCGTTCCTATAGATTTGCAAGTTATGACCGAATTGATTATACTCCCGTAGCATAGAACGCAACCTATGCAACACCATAACGTTAGTTTTAGAAGAAAAAAAAGTAAATGAATAGTAAAATTTTGGTGGAAAATTATTTTATTATGTTTTGACCTCTTATTTCCCATTTTTGTTTACTTCTACTGTTCCACGCAAGTTTTTAAATGTGATAAAGTTAGCAATCACTAATCAATAATGTTTGTATATTATACATCAATGCATTTTCCAATAATATAATAGAGGATACAAGATGCGTACCAAGTACTAACCATTTAATGCTCTTTAGAATCAACCTCTACATGTGTCAATTCACAAGAAAGTCTTTCTTAACATGAAAACAATGGGTCTTCCAGTTGAAATGAAAGATAACAACCTAAACTGAATTAGCTTACATGTGAAAATAAGAAATAAAAACTTTCTAGAAACAATTAAAAGAAAGGAACTGGGCATTTTTATATGTTACATTCTTAGTAATTGATCGAGTTTTCACATGATATTATAGAAACATAGGACAAGCATTACCGGCGCTGCAACATTGTCCTCGAGCAGCTTTGTCGCAACCTCAATATACAACAGCCAACTTCATTACTGCGCCCCAACATTGTCCTCTAGCAGCTTTGTCGCAACTTCAATATACAACAGCCAGCTTCTCTTGCCATTCTATATTCTTCTTAGTACCAAGACTATGGGAACTCTGATCAACAAACATGTGGTGTGCATTATTCAAAACCAAAAAAACACAAACAAAATCACAACTTTCCACCATTTAATCAAACAAAATTTACCTAAAAAACTTCTAAATAATGGACTCTCTAAGTGGCTTGTGTTTATCACTATGCCAAGTTTTTTTTCACACATTCAAACAGTCTTGGTCCAGCCCTTGGCATCTTCAACGACGAAAGACAAAAAAAATATGGGAAAATTGAAACTTTACGATGGAAACTTAACAAAGTCTCTACATGAATATCGAAAATTCAAGCCGGTTCACAAAAGAGACAAAAAAACCAGGAAAATTGTAACTTTATGAGTAATTGAAAGTAGGAAACTTGCAAGATGTTAATCTGTTAGACAACTTCTTACATGGATCAGATGATCGAACCTCCTCATCAAACCTCCTGTTCTTTGTTCTTACGACTCACATCCACCAGATTCCTTCACCACCGCCATTTCGGTGGAAGACGAAGACGCCGCCTCAGCCTGCCTGAACCAATTGATCACCAAATTTCAAACATCAACACGAGAAAAGAAAAAAACCGAATGATGTAGGGTTAGTTGCTACTACATGTAGGGTTCTGAGAGTGAAAAAGGGAAATATATTGGGTAAAAACCAACGATGATAATAAAAACCAAATCCCGATTAAGAAATACTGATAGAACACTAATTACCTGCAGTTTGTAAATTCTCTATTCCCCTATTTTGATGTCTCTGAAAGCTTCTTCACAACAATTTTCCTATCATCCTGCACATCCATAAGCCAATTCATATTGTCACACCCCGACCGCGTAAAACAACAAATCGCGGCGGAAACATCGGGGCGTGTTGCAACAGAATTAATGTTTCATAACCATGGATACCAAAAAGTGTTTCGTTTTATTAAACATTGAATAATTACATCGTCTTGAAATCTAAATACACTATTTAAACATAGTCTATCATTGTTATTGAGTCACTAAGGCCTTGTCCAGTCCTATGTGAGCATGCATCTTATCAATCGATATCATTCAACAATACCTGAAACATATGTGAAAACGAGGTCAGCAAAGAAATGCTGGCGAGTACATAGGTTTTGTAGGAGTGTCGAAATCATGGCTAGTTTAGACGTTGCAATACTTTATTTAAAAACCTTGTTTTGAAAAGAGTATAATATTGCAACTTAATTAACCAACTCAAATCAAGCGGGTTATAATTTGTAAAACCTCGTAGCCATGACTCTTAACCCAAAAACATTTGTTTTAGTAAATTATTTGAAAAACAATGATAAGTTCAGGTGATATGTATAAATAAGAGAATAATGCATGATTAAATGAATAACCATGTAAAATGAGTTTGTATAAGATAAGTTGTTTGTAAATAAATGTCTTGTGAAAAGTATGTTATTTGTATAAAATGTTCTATGTCTCAAACTGAAATGATTCAAATAACGCTACAATATGTAATACCATACAAACACTTATATATAGGAAGTACCAGCGGCGTATCCACCATGCTTGTATCATATTCCACACGCATTGTTACTTAATCACTTAATCCAAACCAAACCACCAAAGTAATGTTCATGCCCAAATGTAAATCATGTAATATGTATAACCAAAATAATATCGTATATCGCTTTGAAGCCAATCGTTTACCCAATCGTTAAAACATCGTGTGAAACCCAATCGTTACCCAATCGTTACCCAATCGTTAAAACATCGTGTGAAAACCAATCGTAAATCGTTTAATTCGTTTTAGGTCGTGAAACTACTTATAAGGTCGTCTCGCTAATAACATTCAAACCTTCGTGACTTTCGTCGCTTCTCGTTTTCGTATTAACAAACCTCCATAGGGTAAGTTAACAATTACAGATTCAGTCGCTACCTACCATACCCACACATAACCACGGGTGTAGTAAATAACGGGATTTGTCAGATCCTATGGTACCATAACCTAATACTGGTCGGCTTGATCATTGCTAATGAATGTCATTTGTTATGTAACTACAACCAACAAGTTTGTTCACTTTATTGAAATCGTTATTAGTTTTGTATAAATCGTTTTAATTTTTTTTGAAACCATCGTTATAACATCGAAAACATTTAGCACATATGAGTCACCCCAAAACAATTGAAAGCAGTAAAATAGGGGAATAATGTACTCGCCTGATAATGCTTGGAGGTCTTGAACAACAACCAAACAAAGCTAGAGGGAGCACGAAATCAGTCGGCAAACTAAAACTATATAAATAAACCGGACTTAAATCGGGAGATCGGATAGAATGAGGCTTGGTAAACCAAATGAGTATTGGAACTCATATGATATGGTTTAACAAGGCCTACATACTACATTGAGACTAACCTAAGCGCTTTCGACCCATCGCGACCCATTAAGGTAACTTATGCTACTTTAACGCGTCGTGCGCGTGAAACGCGTTCGGACCGTCTAACTAGTCCTATGACAAGTGTTATATGCCTAAACATGTTACATAATCAGTTATGTGACAAAAGTTTAGGTTACATATGCTTAATTACCAATTATGTATGAAAAGGGTATTCTGGTAATTTACCTAAGGCATATAAACTACCTATCATACAACTACTTAAACGATGTGACCATAGGGTATAACCTCGGAAGGTTATTCCCTACCTACTATGGTCACCTAATGTATTTGGTCCGATCCTAATGATCGACCAAATGGGTCGAGTTCGAAGGTATAGGCGATTTATTAGATCGCCTACCCTACGACTCTAGACAACGTGGTAATCAGTGGGCATAGTCCCAAGGGACTATGACCAACGTGATTACACTCACGTTGCGAAGTTCAAACGAACTTCGCATTGACCATTACTGGTCAACGCTGAAAGTCAAACAAAGTTTGACTTTCGGACTCGAAAAGCAGTAAAATAAGGAAAAGAACGAAAGAATACTAACCCAGGGTCCCCGAATGCTAATCCCGATCCAAGAACTCAGGTATGAAACAATGGTTTCAACTTAGAGCTCTCAAATCAGAATTCTTGTAAGTTTTAAAGCATATGGGGGTGGGGTATTTATAGTATTTGGTCCACCGTTAAGATCGTTTCAAGGAAACCGTGCCTTAATCGTAACCGTACAAGTGTCGGGACCTTATGGTGACTAAAATTCCATCCTTATCTTATGACTAGATAATTAGGAACATGTGGTTGTGGGTTAAACTGCTGCAAACAGGCTGTTTGGTACTCTGCATCTGGTCTGCAGACCCCTAGCGCACCGCTACGCTAAAAGTGTAGCGCACCGCTAGGCCTAAGTTTGGCAGATTTACACTTTTGGTCCCTGAACTGTATTTAGGCCATTTTCGACACGTTTAAGGCCCGTTAACCCCATTTCAAAGCTCTAAAATGAAGTTAAAGTATAGGGAACTTAAAATGTGCTCAAAAATATCTCGGATGTTGGTTCGTTTGGCCGTACGAACGCGATGTTCGCTTAATTACGACGGAATGCGCATAAGCGCGAAAAACGATCCAAATGACGAAACGAATGGATTTTTCTTATGGCGAACACTAAAATAAAATGTTTTAGTGCTTACATAAATTTTTGGATGTCCGGATGTATTCAGAACGTAAGTTATGCGCGAAAATGCAAACTTGTGCACTTTTTGACACTTTTAGTCCCTGAATGACACAAAAGTTTATTTTAGCATACCGAACACCTCAAAGCCTATTTCTAAGCTATGTGAAGGATATTTATGGTATGTTTAACTTATGGTCATGCTCCGGAATGTCTGTTACAGTTCAAATTGGCATACTTTCGCAGTTTGTCAAATTTAGTCCCTGTAAGCGATTAAACTTTGATTTCACCACACCAAACCTTCCAAAACTTATATCTAAGTTATGTATAGGTTATTTAAGGTATGTTAAGCCTATTTCACTATTCCGGAGTGTTCGTTGGATTAAACTGGTTATATTTACGCATTGGTGCGCGTATAACCTTCCAGAAAGTGATTTAGAGCTTGAAATCGAACAAGAGTTGATATGTGTAAACGATACACATATTTTTACAAATCCCAAGTATGAAATACAATATTTCATTGGTTTGGAATTTGTTTGACGGCCGTGGAGGCACAGGTGTTACAGTCTCCCCTACTTTAGGAAATTTCGTCCCGAAATTTATTTAGAGGAAACTTGTGAGAGTTTGAAAACATGGAGTTGAAAAGATAAAACAACGCTGGTTAGGGTTCTGAACTTCTAGTAACTTTAATAACATCATAATTGCAATGTAAGAGGGATGCTTATATACAAGTATATAAAGCGTCATTGGTGCGTCCACCGTACCTCCATTACATCGTTCTTATTTTGTTATTGTTGTCACTATCGGTTCTTACACATGCTAAATCTTACTGTGGTTTCTGCATATGGAATTTCATAGTTATGTATGCATCCATAATTACGTACTTCCTTGCATAGTCCACACAGCGCGTTTGATAATGTGTAGGGGGAAAACCTAATGAATGATCCTGTGATGAGTGTGACTGGACCGCCATAGGGTCCTTTCAGCTGTATCATCACATGCCATTCTTAACCAGATTGTGCATCAATCTTTGACTAGATCACTAAAAGGATCTCTTATGAATCATGGAATGGTACTATATAATCCCAAGGGTCTTTAACTACAACGTAGAAGCCCATTAAGGATTTAAGGTAGTACCTTTTGAATATCCTACTATGAATCCCTCATATGAAGATATGAAAGATTCTATGAGGATTTGAAAATCGGATCACACAAAAACATAGAGGAGAACACATAAACACATAATCGCATACTCGCATAATCGTTTCATCGTATAATCGTATAATCGTATAATCGTTTAATTTGTTATCTTTGGACTCGGGTATTTAAAGCATACTAGGAATCCAATCCGTGGATTTCATTTGGCACTTTAAATATTATCAAGAATCTAACTATAAAAATAGAAAGATTCAAAAAGAAAATTCGATTTCGATTACTAGGAACCGAAGTGTTCGAATTAAGGTACATAAGGAATCCAATTAAGGACTCTGATTTGAATGATAATCATCCACAAGGATCTAATTGTAAAGATAAAAAGATCCCATATGAATTTTAGAAGTTGAAGATGTTTTGAAACCTTGCACTGGATGTGCTTAGGTCAAAACATGATGTAAAATGCTTATGAAGTTGAGATGCTTGATATGTCAAGGCGACATATGAAGCAGAATTTTGAAGGTTAAGTCAATGTATGAGGAAAAATATTTTTGAAAACTATGCATGGGGTTCTTTTAAGAAAAATGTGTTTAACGTTTTTGAAACCTTATATATAATACTTTTTGAAATCATAAAGTAGGTGTATTAGGTAGATATATTTACAAAAATGTTTTAAAATCATGCGAGATGAATTTTGAAATTATGTATAAGGTTTTTGAAAGACATGAATGATGCTTTTCGAAATCATGCACTTGATCAGAAAATGTATTGTGTTAATATTGTCTTCAGACTATATGAAATATTTTGAAATTAGAAAGGTTGGTTTTGATAACATGGCCAATGTTTTTGAAATAACATAGACAATGCATCTAGAAAAATTGTTTTCAAACTATATGAAATGTTTTGAGATCATGAAGATTGTTTTGAAATACTTGTACTGTATATGTAAAAAAAATTAAAACGGAATGGGTATGAGATTTGAAAATACCCTTAGTTATCTAACCAAGGATTTAAAGGCACAGATGTGCGAAAAGCACGATTACTCATAATGTCACTTAATTTACTGTACTTTGTTTCTTAGAGTGAAACGAGTACTTAAAATTTTCGAGGGAATCATGAGCAATCATTTGAAAGAGAGTAATCACAAGAGTAGTTTGTAAGGTACATAGTTCCTTGATGTAGGTATCATAGGAAAAGCCATACACACCTAGCAGGGGGTTGAGCTGGTTGGTTGGGGACTGCTTTACCATTGTGAGCGACCATGGCGAAGTTCTGAGAAGCCTTTCGCTTCTTTGACTTCTTAGGGGATCGTTCATCCATGGTCTTTGATTCCTCGATTGGTTTATTGGCTGATGGTGTTGTCACCTGACTAGGTCCTGCCTGTCTTGGTGACTCTTGAGTGGCTTCATCCTGGAGATGATACATGGCAGTAGCTAATTCAACAGTCTTCAGGACTACTTCGCCTATTCGCTGAGCGAATTTTGGCTGCTTGCTCAGATATCTGGGCGTCATCGTGATGAAGAGACATTCTTGAAGAAAAAGAAAGGCATAGGGAGAAACAGGTGAAAGATTATTGGACAATCAAAACAGAATGACAACGCATGAAGATTGCGATCATTTGTTTGTTACCTAAGGCAAACAAATGAGATGGTGACTGATCAAAGTAAATGGGTCAAAAATAATGTATCGCGAAGACATGCTCGCCTAATAAGTGAACACTCATCCCAAGAATTCCCAGGTAAGCACAACTGGTCTCGCGTCTGATGAGATGTATACGAAGTGCTTGCCTAGACAGAAAACCCAGAATACAGGCATTCACCCTTCCAGTTTGCACGTGTTCACATTATTTAAAACCCAAAACCTTGACGAAGTTTTGAAAACTCAAAGAGGTTCAAAACCATATAATAGAGAGTTCAAAACCTTACAATAGAGGGTCCAAAACCTAGTAATCAATCATCTTAGAACAGATGATTAGTTTTCAAAGCGGTTTTGAAATATATGTTCTTGTTGTGGTCGTCGCCTAAGGATAGGTGACGGTATTGTTTTATGACTAAACGCAAGTAAACTCGCGTTAGGGTCCTAAGAAGGTTATAGACTAGGTCAAAGCATTACTAATTACTAATAACCTAATTCCCTATAACCATTGGCTCTGATACCATCTTTTCTGTCACACCCCGACCGCGTAAAACAACAAATCGCGGCGGAAACATCGGGGCGTGTTGCAACAGAATTAATGTTTCATAACCATGGATACCAAAAAGTGTTTCGTTTTATTAAACATTGAATAATTACATCGTCTTGAAATCTAAATACACTATTTAAACATAGTCTATCATTGTTATTGAGTCACTAAGGCCTTGTCCAGTCCTATGTGAGCATGCATCTTATCAATCGATATCATTCAACAATACCTGAAACATATGTGAAAACGAGGTCAGCAAAGAAATGCTGGCGAGTACATAGGTTTTGTAGGAGTGTCGAAATCATGGCTAGTTTAGACGTTGCAATACTTTATTTAAAAACCTTGTTTTGAAAAGAGTATAATATTGCAACTTAATTAACCAACTCAAATCAAGCGGGTTATAATTTGTAAAACCTCGTAGCCATGACTCTTAACCCAAAAACATTTGTTTTAGTAAATTATTTGAAAAACAATGATAAGTTCAGGTGATATGTATAAATAAGAGAATAATGCATGATTAAATGAATAACCATGTAAAATGAGTTTGTATAAGATAAGTTGTTTGTAAATAAATGTCTTGTGAAAAGTATGTTATTTGTATAAAATGTTCTATGTCTCAAACTGAAATGATTCAAATAACGCTACAATATGTAATACCATACAAACACTTATATATAGGAAGTACCAGCGGCGTATCCACCATGCTTGTATCATATTCCACACGCATTGTTACTTAATCACTTAATCCAAACCAAACCACCAAAGTAATGTTCATGCCCAAATGTAAATCATGTAATATGTATAACCAAAATAATATCGTATATCGCTTTGAAGCCAATCGTTTACCCAATCGTTAAAACATCGTGTGAAACCCAATCGTTACCCAATCGTTAAAACATCGTGTGAAACCCAATCGTTACCCAATCGTTAAAACATCGTGTGAAAACCAATCGTAAATCGTTTAATTCGTTTTAGGTCGTGAAACTACTTATAAGGTCGTCTCGCTAATAACATTCAAACCTTCGTGACTTTCGTCGCTTCTCGTTTTCGTCGCTTCTCGTTTTCGTATTAACAAACCTCCATAGGGTAAGTTAACAATTACAGATTCAGTCGCTACCTACCATACCCACACATAACCACGGGTGTAGTAAATAACGGGATTTGTCAGATCCTATGGTACCATAACCTAATACTGGTCGGCTTAATCATTGCTAATGAATGTCATTTGTTATGTAACTACAACCAACAAGTTTGTTCACTTTATTGAAATCGTTATTAGTTTTGTATAAATCGTTTTAATTTTGTTTGAAACCATCGTTATAACATCGAAAACATTTAGCACATATGAGTCACCCCAAAACAATTGAAAGCAGTAAAATAGGGGAATAATGTACTCGCCTGATAATGCTTGGAGGTCTTGAACAACAACCAAACAAAGCTAGAGGGAGCACGAAATCAGTCGGCAAACTAAAACTATATAAATAAACCGGACTTAAATCGGGAGATCGGATAGAATGAGGCTTGGTAAACCAAATGAGTATTGGAACTCATATGATATGGTTTAACAAGGCCTACATACTACATTGAGACTAACCTAAGCGCTTTCGACCCATCGCGACCCATTAAGGTAACTTATGCTACTTTAACGCGTCGTGCGCGTGAAACGCGTTCGGACCGTCTAACTAGTCCTATGACAAGTGTTATATGCCTAAACATGTTACATAATCAGTTATGTGACAAAAGTTTAGGTTACATATGCTTAATTACCAATTATGTATGAAAAGGGTATTCTGGTAATTTACCTAAGGCATATAAACTACCTATCATACAACTACTTAAACGATGTGACCATAGGGTATAACCTCGGAAGGTTATTCCCTACCTACTATGGTCACCTAATGTATTTGGTCCGATCCTAATGATCGACCAAATGGGTCGAGTTCGAAGGTATAGGCGATTTATTAGATCGCCTACCCTACGACTCTAGACAACGTGGTAATCAGTGGGCATAGTCCCAAGGGACTATGACCAACGTGATTACACTCACGTTGCGAAGTTCAAACGAACTTCGCATTGACCATTACTGGTCAACGCTGAAAGTCAAACAAAGTTTGACTTTCGGACTCGAAAAGCAGTAAAATAAGGAAAAGAACGAAAGAATACTAACCCAGGGTCCCCGAATGCTAATCCCGATCCAAGAACTCAGGTATGAAACAATGGTTTCAACTTAGAGCTCTCAAATCAGAATTCTTGTAAGTTTTAAAGCATATGGGGGTGGGGTATTTATAGTATTTGGTCCACCGTTAAGATCGTTTCAAGGAAACCGTGCCTTAATCGTAACCGTACAAGTGTCGGGACCTTATGGTGACTAAAATTCCATCCTTATCTTATGACTAGATAATTAGGAACATGTGGTTGTGGGTTAAACTGCTGCAAACAGGCTGTTTGGTACTCTGCATCTGGTCTGCAGACCCCTAGCGCACCGCTACGCTAAAAGTGTAGCGCACCGCTAGGCCTAAGTTTGGCAGATTTACACTTTTGGTCCCTGAACTGTATTTAGGCCATTTTCGACACGTTTAAGGCCCGTTAACCCCATTTCAAAGCTCTAAAATGAAGTTAAAGTATAGGGAACTTAAAATGTGCTCAAAAATATCTCGGATGTTGGTTCGTTTGGCCGTACGAACGCGATGTTCGCTTAATTACGACGGAATGCGCATAAGCGCGAAAAACGATCCAAATGACGAAACGAATGGATTTTTCTTATGGCGAACACTAAAATAAAATGTTTTAGTGCTTACATAAATTTTTGGATGTCCGGATGTATTCAGAACGTAAGTTATGCGCGAAAATGCAAACTTGTGCACTTTTTGACACTTTTAGTCCCTGAATGACACAAAAGTTTATTTTAGCATACCGAACACCTCAAAGCCTATTTCTAAGCTATGTGAAGGATATTTATGGTATGTTTAACTTATGGTCATGCTCCGGAATGTCTGTTACAGTTCAAATTGGCATACTTTCGCAGTTTGTCAAATTTAGTCCCTGTAAGCGATTAAACTTTGATTTCACCACACCAAACCTTCCAAAACTTATATCTAAGTTATGTATAGGTTATTTAAGGTATGTTAAGCCTATTTCACTATTCCGGAGTGTTCGTTGGATTAAACTGGTTATATTTACGCATTGGTGCGCGTATAACCTTCCAGAAAGTGATTTAGAGCTTGAAATCGAACAAGAGTTGATATGTGTAAACGATACACATATTTTTACAAATCCCAAGTATGAAATACAATATTTCATTGGTTTGGAATTTGTTTGACGGCCGTGGAGGCACAGGTGTTACAGTCTCCCCTACTTTAGGAAATTTCGTCCCGAAATTTATTTAGAGGAAACTTGTGAGAGTTTGAAAACATGGAGTTGAAAAGATAAAACAACACTGGTTAGGGTTCTGAACTTCTAGTAACTTTAATAACATCATAATTGCAATGTAAGAGGGATGCTTATATACAAGTATATAAAGCGTCATTGGTGCGTCCACCGTACCTCCATTACATCGTTCTTATTTTGTTATTGTTGTCACTATCGGTTCTTACACATGCTAAATCTTACTGTGGTTTCTGCATATGGAATTTCATAGTTATGTATGCATCCATAATTACGTACTTCCTTGCATAGTCCACACAGCGCGTTTGATAATGTGTAGGGGGAAAACCTAATGAATGATCCTGTGATGAGTGTGACTGGACCGCCATAGGGTCCTTTCAGCTGTATCATCACATGCCATTCTTAACCAGATTGTGCATCAATCTTTGACTAGATCACTAAAAGGATCTCTTATGAATCATGGAATGGTACTATATAATCCCAAGGGTCTTTAACTACAACGTAGAAGCCCATTAAGGATTTAAGGTAGTACCTTTTGAATATCCTACTATGAATCCCTCATATGAAGATATGAAAGATTCTATGAGGATTTGAAAATCGGATCACACAAAAACATAGAGGAGAACACATAAACACATAATCGCATACTCGCATAATCGTTTCATCGTATAATCGTATAATCGTTTAATTTGTTATCTTTGGACTCGGGTATTTAAAGCATACTAGGAATCCAATCCGTGGATTTCATTTGGCACTTTAAATATTATCAAGAATCTAACTATAAAAATAGAAAGATTCAAAAAGAAAATTCGATTTCGATTACTAGGAACCGAAGTGTTCGAATTAAGGTACATAAGGAATCCAATTAAGGACTCTGATTTGAATGATAATCATCCACAAGGATCTAATTGTAAAGATAAAAAGATCCCATATGAATTTTAGAAGTTGAAGATGTTTTGAAACCTTGCACTGGATGTGCTTAGGTCAAAACATGATGTAAAATGCTTATGAAGTTGAGATGCTTGATATGTCAAGGCGACATATGAAGCAGAATTTTGAAGGTTAAGTCAATGTATGAGGAAAAATATTTTTGAAAACTATGCATGGGGTTCTTTTAAGAAAAATGTGTTTAACGTTTTTGAAACCTTATATATAATACTTTTTGAAATCATAAAGTAGGTGTATTAGGTAGATATATTTACAAAAATGTTTTAAAATCATGCGAGATGAATTTTGAAATTATGTATAAGGTTTTTGAAAGACATGAATGATGCTTTTCGAAATCATGCACTTGATCAGAAAATGTATTGTGTTAATATTGTCTTCAGACTATATGAAATATTTTGAAATTAGAAAGGTTGGTTTTGATAACATGGCCAATGTTTTTGAAATAACATAGACAATGCATCTAGAAAAATTGTTTTCAAACTATATGAAATGTTTTGAGATCATGAAGATTGTTTTGAAATACTTGTACTGTATATGTAAAAAAAATTAAAACGGAATGGGTATGAGATTTGAAAATACCCTTAGTTATCTAACCAAGGATTTAAAGGCACAGATGTGCGAAAAGCACGATTACTCATAATGTCACTTAATTTACTGTACTTTGTTTCTTAGAGTGAAACGAGTACTTAAAATTTTCGAGGGAATCATGAGCAATCATTTGAAAGAGAGTAATCACAAGAGTAGTTTGTAAGGTACATAGTTCCTTGATGTAGGTATCATAGGAAAAGCCATACACACCTAGCAGGGGGTTGAGCTGGTTGGTTGGGGACTGCTTTACCATTGTGAGCGACCATGGCGAAGTTCTGAGAAGCCTTTCGCTTCTTTGACTTCTTAGGGGATCGTTCATCCATGGTCTTTGATTCCTCGATTGGTTTATTGGCTGATGGTGTTGTCACCTGACTAGGTCCTGCCTGTCTTGGTGACTCTTGAGTGGCTTCATCCTGGAGATGATACATGGCAGTAGCTAATTCAACAGTCTTCAGGACTACTTCGCCTATTCGCTGAGCGAATTTTGGCTGCTTGCTCAGATATCTGGGCGTCATCGTGATGAAGAGACATTCTTGAAGAAAAAGAAAGGCATAGGGAGAAACAGGTGAAAGATTATTGGACAATCAAAACAGAATGATAACGCATGAAGATTGCGATCATTTGTTTGTTACCTAAGGCAAACAAATGAGATGGTGACTGATCAAAGTAAATGGGTCAAAAATAATGTATCGCGAAGACATGCTCGCCTAATAAGTGAACACTCATCCCAAGAATTCCCAGGTAAGCACAACTGGTCTCGCGTCTGATGAGATGTATACGAAGTGCTTGCCTAGACAGAAAACCCAGAATACAGGCATTCACCCTTCCAGTTTGCACGTGTTCACATTATTTAAAACCCAAAACCTTGACGAAGTTTTGAAAACTCAAAGAGGTTCAAAACCATATAATAGAGAGTTCAAAACCTTACAATAGAGGGTCCAAAACCTAGTAATCAATCATCTTAGAACAGATGATTAGTTTTCAAAGCGGTTTTGAAATATATGTTCTTGTTGTGGTCGTCGCCTAAGGATAGGTGACGGTATTGTTTTATGACTAAACGCAAGTAAACTCGCGTTAGGGTCCTAAGAAGGTTATAGACTAGGTCAAAGCATTACTAATTACTAATAACCTAATTCCCTATAACCATTGGCTCTGATACCATCTTTTCTGTCACACCCCGACCGCGTAAAACAACAAATCGCGGCGGAAACATCGGGGCGTGTTGCAACAGAATTAATGTTTCATAACCATGGATACCAAAAAGTGTTTCGTTTTATTAAACATTGAATAATTACATCGTCTTGAAATCTAAATACACTATTTAAACATAGTCTATCATTGTTATTGAGTCACTAAGGCCTTGTCCAGTCCTATGTGAGCATGCATCTTATCAATCGATATCATTCAACAATACCTGAAACATATGTGAAAACGAGGTCAGCAAAGAAATGCTGGCGAGTACATAGGTTTTGTAGGAGTGTCGAAATCATGGCTAGTTTAGACGTTGCAATACTTTATTTAAAAACCTTGTTTTGAAAAGAGTATAATATTGCAACTTAATTAACCAACTCAAATCAAGCGGGTTATAATTTGTAAAACCTCGTAGCCATGACTCTTAACCCAAAAACATTTGTTTTAGTAAATTATTTGAAAAACAATGATAAGTTCAGGTGATATGTATAAATAAGAGAATAATGCATGATTAAATGAATAACCATGTAAAATGAGTTTGTATAAGATAAGTTGTTTGTAAATAAATGTCTTGTGAAAAGTATGTTATTTGTATAAAATGTTCTATGTCTCAAACTGAAATGATTCAAATAACGCTACAATATGTAATACCATACAAACACTTATATATAGGAAGTACCAGCGGCGTATCCACCATGCTTGTATCATATTCCACACGCATTGTTACTTAATCACTTAATCCAAACCAAACCACCAAAGTAATGTTCATGCCCAAATGTAAATCATGTAATATGTATAACCAAAATAATATCGTATATCGCTTTGAAGCCAATCGTTTACCCAATCGTTAAAACATCGTGTGAAACCCAATCGTTACCCAATCGTTAAAACATCGTGTGAAACCCAATCGTTACCCAATCGTTAAAACATCGTGTGAAAACCAATCGTAAATCGTTTAATTCGTTTTAGGTCGTGAAACTACTTATAAGGTCGTCTCGCTAATAACATTCAAACCTTCGTGACTTTCGTCGCTTCTCGTTTTCGTCGCTTCTCGTTTTCGTATTAACAAACCTCCATAGGGTAAGTTAACAATTACAGATTCAGTCGCTACCTACCATACCCACACATAACCACGGGTGTAGTAAATAACGGGATTTGTCAGATCCTATGGTACCATAACCTAATACTGGTCGGCTTGATCATTGCTAATGAATGTCATTTGTTATGTAACTACAACCAACAAGTTTGTTCACTTTATTGAAATCGTTATTAGTTTTGTATAAATCGTTTTAATTTTTTTTGAAACCATCGTTATAACATCGAAAACATTTAGCACATATGAGTCACCCCAAAACAATTGAAAGCAGTAAAATAGGGGAATAATGTACTCGCCTGATAATGCTTGGAGGTCTTGAACAACAACCAAACAAAGCTAGAGGGAGCACGAAACCAGTCGGCAAACTAAAACTATATAAATAAACCGGACTTAAATCGGGAGATCGGATAGAATGAGGCTTGGTAAACCAAATGAGTATTGGAACTCATATGATATGGTTTAACAAGGCCTACATACTACATTGAGACTAACCTAAGCGCTTTCGACCCATCGCGACCCATTAAGGTAACTTATGCTACTTTAACGCGTCGTGCGCGTGAAACGCGTTCGGACCGTCTAACTAGTCCTATGACAAGTGTTATATGCCTAAACATGTTACATAATCAGTTATGTGACAAAAGTTTAGGTTACATATGCTTAATTACCAATTATGTATGAAAAGGGTATTCTGGTAATTTACCTAAGGCATATAAACTACCTATCATACAACTACTTAAACGATGTGACCATAGGGTATAACCTCGGAAGGTTATTCCCTACCTACTATGGTCACCTAATGTATTTGGTCCGATCCTAATGATCGACCAAATGGGTCGAGTTCGAAGGTATAGGCGATTTATTAGATCGCCTACCCTACGACTCTAGACAACGTGGTAATCAGTGGGCATAGTCCCAAGGGACTATGACCAACGTGATTACACTCACGTTGCGAAGTTCAAACGAACTTCGCATTGACCATTACTGGTCAACGCTGAAAGTCAAACAAAGTTTGACTTTCGGACTCGAAAAGCAGTAAAATAAGGAAAAGAACGAAAGAATACTAACCCAGGGTCCCCGAATGCTAATCCCGATCCAAGAACTCAGGTATGAAACAATGGTTTCAACTTAGAGCTCTCAAATCAGAATTCTTGTAAGTTTTAAAGCATATGGGGGTGGGGTATTTATAGTATTTGGTCCACCGTTAAGATCGTTTCAAGGAAACCGTGCCTTAATCGTAACCGTACAAGTGTCGGGACCTTATGGTGACTAAAATTCCATCCTTATCTTATGACTAGATAATTAGGAACATGTGGTTGTGGGTTAAACTGCTGCAAACAGGCTGTTTGGTACTCTGCATCTGGTCTGCAGACCCCTAGCGCACCGCTACGCTAAAAGTGTAGCGCACCGCTAGGCCTAAGTTTGGCAGATTTACACTTTTGGTCCCTGAACTGTATTTAGGCCATTTTCGACACGTTTAAGGCCCGTTAACCCCATTTCAAAGCTCTAAAATGAAGTTAAAGTATAGGGAACTTAAAATGTGCTCAAAAATATCTCGGATGTTGGTTCGTTTGGCCGTACGAACGCGATGTTCGCTTAATTACGACGGAATGCGCATAAGCGCGAAAAACGATCCAAATGACGAAACAAATGGATTTTTCTTATGGCGAACACTAAAATAAAATGTTTTAGTGCTTACATAAATTTTTGGATGTCCGGATGTATTCAGAACGTAAGTTATGCGCGAAAATGCAAACTTGTGCACTTTTTGACACTTTTAGTCCCTGAATGACACAAAAGTTTATTTTAGCATACCGAACACCTCAAAGCCTATTTCTAAGCTATGTGAAGGATATTTATGGTATGTTTAACTTATGGTCATGCTCCGGAATGTCTGTTACAGTTCAAATTGGCATACTTTCGCAGTTTGTCAAATTTAGTCCCTGTAAGCGATTAAACTTTGATTTCACCACACCAAACCTTCCAAAACTTATATCTAAGTTATGTATAGGTTATTTAAGGTATGTTAAGCCTATTTCACTATTCCGGAGTGTTCGTTGGATTAAACTGGTTATATTTACGCATTGGTGCGCGTATAACCTTCCAGAAAGTGATTTAGAGCTTGAAATCGAACAAGAGTTGATATGTGTAAACGATACACATATTTTTACAAATCCCAAGTATGAAATACAATATTTCATTGGTTTGGAATTTGTTTGACAGCCGTGGAGGCACAGGTGTTACACATATATTAATAACAATAATCAACAATTCATCATCTAATTAGAAAACCTCAATGAGTTTAAAATGTGATGATCACTTATTAGTTCCATTATGAAAGTAATGCATAGAGAAACCGATTGGCATGTACACAGATGTTCTTAAGTCCAAGAATGCAACCAGTTCATGAATTCATTGGTTGACACGCATAGCACTAAAAAGCGTCACCATATCGACTACCCTATCAACATACAGAATACCTCATCTTCAAACAAAGAGGACAAATCCGCCATGGCTGCATACTTAACGACTCAGATGTAAATGGAAAGTCAAATAACATGCTGATGTGTGCAAAATGCAACATATAAATTACATCAAATTAGGCATAAAACTAACCCTTTTTAAGTACTAATATTGGAAAAAGAGTGTTTTTGTCTTCCTTTTGTATTTTTAGGATTAAATGAGCTCAAAAACACAAAAGAAGCAAAAAGACAGCTAAATCCAACATAAATACAAGGAAAGGAACATAAGTGGACTGCCCGACCCCTCAACGGCATCTTCCCAAGCAAAATAGAGAAGGCAGAATACTGAACACGCCCCGTGCTCAGCCAGCACGGGGCCGTGCCCAAGAAGAGCAGAAAAGACAAACCTATAGAAGCTTCTATTGCCCACCACGGGGCCGTGCCCAGTGAACACGGGGGCGTGGCGAAAGTACAGCAGGCGCATTAATTGTAATTGCGAATTACAATTAATGAGGAGAGAGAGTGTCAGACAGGCACGGGGCCGTGCCCAGCGGACACGGGGCCGTGCCCAGCTCTCTGATCAGCCTATAAATAGGAGTGCTTGGATTCATTTCAACTCATCCCTTGGCACACCACCTCTCTCACACTTCATCCACCACCCACCACCACCATAACACCATCATCCACCACCATCATCCATTGTCCATCGTAGAGTGTGTGAGTCGTCTCGGGATCCAAGATTGATCGTAAGAGTTCTTGACAATCAAGGCCATGTTTGCCTAAGTCTCTTACATCACTTGGTGAAGACAAAGTGTCTAGTATAATACTTTTTATTTCTAATCTTTTGCACTTTTTATTTGGTTTTGTATTAATGACTTTAATAACTAGTTACTTATGTTGAAGGTGATCTTTCCTTACCGTTTTTCCGTGGTGTCTTGGCATTATTTTACTGTCTATATAAAATAAAGGATTTTCACCATTCATATCTCCACGGTCTATATGGAGGTATGTTGGCTACCTGGTCGGGGGTTAAGGGAACGGTTTGGTAAAGGTCTTGCCATTGTTCAGCGTTTAGAGGTCCTGCAATGGACCTGGGTCAAATTTAGTAGGACCTCCTTCAATGCTTCACGGTATTGGATGGCGGGGGTCCAAACTCTTTGATCCCCTCATAAGTTAACTACTATTAATACTATAACCCGGCTATTTAGGACTGTATCCCTACTGACTCAGACTACTTAGCCGAGGGTAACGTCACCGCCAAAAGTGGGGCCTACCATAATATTGCATTAATAACTTAATTCATTATCTTCCAATAATCCACCCTTTTAGGATTGTATCCTTGCCGACTCAAACTACTGGGGTGAGGGTAACGTCACCTTCAAAAGAGGGGCCTACTACAATAACTAAGATAATCTCTTAATTATGTGCAAAAGTGCGGAAATAATCAAAGGTTATACTAGATACGAGTCGGAACCAAGTGATTCATCTTGTCTATCTGTTTTTTTTTTATTTTTATTTTATTTTCAGCATTTTAGTTAGTTTTTATTTTTCTTAGTTTAAAACCTTTTTCTAAACTTTTTATTTCGATTAGACGTTGAGGATAAACCGGTACTAAAAGCTCTTGTGTCATTGGACGACCTCGATATCTTACCAACGCTATACTACGCTCACGATGGGTGCACTTGCCCATATGTGTGTTTAGTGTTAGTAAAATATCGTGTTTTATAAATTTAAAACTTGGCTAAAAATAAGTGTTAAAAAGGGCTTAAAATATAAACCTAATATATACGACACTTCACACGCATCAAGTTTTTGGCGCCGTTGCCGGGGACACAAGGTTTTTAAGAAAGTTAGGAATCAACGGCCTAATCATTTTTTTTACTTTTTTTTAGGATTTTCTTAGTTTTTCAGCTTCTGCAGAGCTCAGCACGGGCCGTGCCCGCTGAACACGCCCCCGTGCTAAATCATTGGAACTGGCAATCCTGTTTTACGTCAGATAGTAAGCTGAACACGGGGCCGTGCTCACCCAACACGCCCCCGTGCCCAAGATTCACTTACTGAAAACAGAACCGTTAGATCCCGGCGGTTGGTAATTTCTGACATAAACATGAGTGATAGTAATTGTTTTTACTTTTGGCACTCTTATGGTACGTGGTGTCAATTATGTGGTGGCAAACATGAAGAAGTAAAATGCTACTTTCTAAATTATAGGCCCCACTACATGGACCCACCGACTTCTTATAACCTTAAGAGGGGCGAAAGTAAAAATAAGCACTATTTCTCCCTCGAATGCGCCCAGCCAGATATTCTAGGGGAAATGCTCCTTGATGAGTTATTTTAACTAGAAAAGCTAATTCTGAATTGGTTAAAAGAGCTTAGGAATGATTTTATTGATCCACCCCAAGACGATGACCATGACGAAATGCTGGAACCGCATTCCGACAACCTCGTTGCTCCTGAAAATACCTTCGTACCTAGCAAAGACTTGGACGATAGTCGTCCCTGTGTCGATTGTGCCATGAAGGACTCTCCATCGACCTCGTTCGGTGCATACATAGACCTGAGCGATTCGGCATACACCTTCTTTAACAAGAGCCCGGAAAAGGGTTGGACTTGTCCACCTAGAATGAAAATAGGAATCACCCTCACCGACAACCTCTTGCGTTCTCGCCTTAGTTTAGGACAATTAAGGTATCTTAGGCACTTTGGGGTTGTCCCAACCAGTAAGGAACCACCCGATATCAACGAGATCCTTAGAAGTAACAAAACTCCATAAGACAGCCTCCAGACACGGGGCCGTGTCCAGGTCAACACGCCCCCGTGTTCACCTAAAAGATTCTCTGCTGATTTTGTCAGAATACGGACAAAATGTGTCAGGATTTCCTCTGCACACGGGGCCGTGTCCAGCGAACACGGGGCCGTGTCCAGTGCGCTGTCGTTTTCTTTAAATGCAGCCTGATTCCTGCTCATTTTTGACCACTTCAATTGACAGAGATTCCTGGGATCTTCACTCATGCTATCCTAGGTAAGTGCTAAAAGAAGGTTCCCAAGGACCCTCTTGTCCCTTCCATTTTTATTCATTTCCTCTTCTTTCAAAATTTTTCAACATTTCCTCCATGGAAGCTTGGAAATCCCATGATTCCAACCCTCTATGTGAAGTTTGTAAGATTATTTGCTAAGGATTCTTGCTTAAAGTTAGTTGTATAACTTTATTTTAAATTATCTAAGCCTAAAAACCAGCTAAATATCATAAGAATAATTTAAAATTCCAAGACTCCTTAGCCTAAAATCTTGCAGACAAATGGACACGGGGTCGTGCTCATCGAGCACGGGGCCGTGTCCGAGGCACTATTTTGTAAAAATTTAGCTTTCTTCGGTTTCTTTCACAGAAAATGGCAAGCAGAACAAGCGGATCATCTTCAAGAAGTAACCGACATGGGAGGAGATCTTCAACAGCAGAAGACTCTCTTGTAAACTATGTTTACGCCCTAAGGGAGGCTATTGACGAAATGACGGGAGTGGAGGAAGCATTGGTCGACCGTATCAACCATCTTACAATGGGGCTGGAAGGCTGTCTCCAAGAAGTAAACCTCTTGCACCAGAGGTTGAACCTTCTCGCCTCCCCGCCTTTGGTACCTATAATAACCCAAAGGGCGTGGAACGTGGTGCCCGAAGTTGTCATTCCAGCCGAATGGTACGCCATGCACCAAGAGCCTCCGCGAAGAGTGGTGCAAGGAGTCCCGGTGAATGTTCCTCCTCAGCCACCAGTTGCGGAAGAAAATGAAGCCGCATTCTTTCTTCCTAGGGAGATCGAAGAATGGCTTTAAACAACATTTAGGGAAGAAATCCTTCGGCTAAAAGTCCTACTATATCGGGAAACTATTCTCGAAATTTTCTTAGAATAGTAGAACTCTCTATGATAACCTCGTGTACCTCCTGACCTATTTAGTTAAGTTTTTGCTTTATCTAGTTTAATTTTAGGACTATATAAGTTATCTCTATGATGCAATGAAATGATGGTTTTCAAAGTCTGGATGGTTTTTAATGAATAAAACACACTCATGGTGGTAAGGGATGAAAAGGGGGAACGAGAAAAATGACCTCATGCACAAGAACAAGGCAACCCGACAATTCTCTCCATTTCAGAAAGTTCAACACGGGCCGTGCCCAACCAACACGGCCCCGTGCTGAACCACCTGCAGAAAAACGCCCAGTTCAGGTAACTAGACACGGGCCGTGTTCACCCGACACGCCCCCGTGTCCAGACTTCTGTTTCTCTTGTTTTAATTTTGTTACTGGCACTTGAACCCGGGGCCGTGCCCGGACAACACGGGGCCGTGTTCAGCGCCCAGTAACACAAAATTTTTGCTTTTTAACACCATTTTACACATCTAATCAACCTAAAAATTTATTTTTGGGACACATTGAGGACAATGTGTAATTTAAGTGTGGGGGGGATGCTAAAACCTTGAATTTTGCAAGTCCTAAATACAAGCCTTACACAAAACTCTATTGGAACCGCTAATCACCCCAAATTTTTTCAAAAATTTCATTTTTTTTACTTGTCTAGGTTTAACTCGGGAAATTCAAGTTCTCAAAAAGGTTATATTTTTACAAATTTACAACCGATAGCGTAATGATAAAAAGAACCAACATAAGAAAATTATGAAAAGGCATGGCAAACTTAGTTAAAATTTGATTATATATACTAGATCACATAAAAACCCATTCCCACAAAAGTGAGTTTTGAGCCTTTATTGAGCATACAAATTTACATCTTTAGACTAAATGCTCATTTTTCGTTTCTTGTGTGAATAGCCGCTTGGTTCTTACAACTCTAGAACTTGCCATGACGATACATTCCCGGTCCTTATCAACTTAAACCCGAGTAAGTAAATGATGGAGGCATTAGGACTAACCCTTTTTATTTCTACACCATTATTTTTCTTTTTCTTTTACCACCTACCCAAAAATCCCCCTAGTTAGCCCCTTTGAGCCTAAACCTTTTCATTTCATCACCCTAACCAAAAACCCTTTTACCCACCAAAACCTTTTTATTTTTAACCCTTTTGTTTTAGTAACAAGTTTGGTTTTTCGTAAGATGATCAAAAAAAAAAAAATAGTGTGTTGATGATGAAGCAAAAAGAAAATAAACAAACAAGTTCATCAAAAATAACTTTGTTTGAATAAAAGCTTCATCAAAATAAAAAGTTACAAAAAAATAGAAAGTCTTACGAAAACCGACACTTGTTACGCTTTTCGCCCTTTTTCTACTAACCACTAACCACTAACCCAACCACCTACCTTTAACCCAAGCCTAACCCTTAACCCACAAAGTCCTCTTGATATTTACAAAGGTATAAAAGTTAAAAAGGAGGAGGATTGATTGCTTGGCAAGCTTATGGTAGGAATAAGTTCCGTGCCGCTCTCGAGTGATTCACTAAAAATACACCTTCGGCCGAGTGTGAGTGATTTCTCCCGTGAGGTATGTGAACTTGTATATAAATAGAATTTTAAAAAGGCATGTTATGCCCAAATAAGTAATTTCTCCTATGAAACGTTCTAAATAAATCATTACGAATAGGATTGTAAATAGATAAAAATAAAACCCAAAAAGATCTTGGATTCCCAACACTCTACGACAAGCCAAAAACCTTCTCTTCTACCCATTCCATTTGGGAGTGTAAGCCACATATTAAAGAGTTTTGCTTGAGGACAAGCAAAAGTTCAAGTGTGGGGGTATTTGATGTGTGCAAAATGCAACATATAAATTACATCAAATGAGGCATAAAACTAACCCTTTTTAAGTACTAATATTGGAAAAAAGAGTGTTTTTGTCTTCCTTTTGTATTTTCAGGATTAAATGAGCTCAAAAACACAAAAGAAGCAAAAAGACAGCTAAATCCAACATAAATACAAGGAAAGGAACATAAGTGGACTGCCCGACCCCTCAACGGCATCTTCCCAAGCAAAATAGAGAAGGCAGAATACTGAACACGCCCCGTGCTTAGCCAACACGGGGCCGTGCCCAAGAAGAGCAGAAAAGACAAACCTATAGAAGCTTCTATTGCCCACCATGGGGCCGTGCCCAGTGAACACGGGGGCGTGGCGAAAGTACAGCAGGCGCATTAATTGTAATTGCGAATTACAATTAATGAGGAGAGAGAGTGTCAGACAGGCACGGGGCCGTGCCCAGCAGACACGGGGCCGTGCCCAGCTCTCTGATCAGACTATAAATAGGAGTGCTTGGATTCATTTCAACTCATCCCTTGGCACACCACCTCTCTCACACTTCATCCACCACCCACCACCACCATAACACCATCATCCACCACCATCATCCATTGTCCATCGTAGAGTGTGTGAGTCGTCTCGGGATCCAAGATTGATCGTAAGAGTTCTTGACAATCAAGGCCATGTTTGCCTAAGTCTCTTACATCACTTGGTGAAGACAAAGTGTCTAGTATAATACTTTTTATTTCTAATCTTTTGCACTTTTTATTTGGTTTTGTATTAATGACTTTAATAACTAGTTACTTATGTTGAAGGTGATCTTTCCTTATCGTTTGTCCGTGGTGTCTTGGCATTATTTTACTGTCTATATAAAATAAAGGATTTTCACCATTCATATCTCCACGGTCTATATGGAGGTATGTTGGCTACCTGGTCGGGGGTTAAGGGAACGGTTTGGTAAAGGTCTTGCCATTGTTCAGCGTTTAGAGGTCCTGCAATGGACCTGGGTCAAATTTAGTAGGACCTCCTTCAATGCTTCACGGTATTGGATGGCGGGGGTCCAAACTCTTTGATCCCCTCATAAGTTAACTACTATTAATACTATAACCCGGCTATTTAGGACTGTATCCCTGCTGACTCAGACTACTTAGCCGAGGGTAACGTCACCGCCAAAAGCGGGGCCTACCATAATATTGCATTAATAACTTAATTCATTATCTTCCAATAATCCACCCTTTTAGGATTGTATCCTTGCTGACTCAAACTACTGGGGTGAGGGTAACGTCACCTTCAAAAGAGGGGCCTACTACAATAACTAAGATAATCTCTTAATTATGTGCAAAAGTGCGGAAATAATCAAAGGTTATACTAGATACGAGTCGGAACCAAGTGATTCATCTTGTCTATCTATTTTTTTTATTTTTTTTTTATTTTCAGCATTTTAGTTAGTTTTTATTTTTCTTAGTTTAAAACCTTTTTCTAAACTTTTTATTTCGATTAGACGTTGAGGATAAACCGGTACTAAAAGCTCTTGTGTCCTTGGACGACCTCGGTATCTTACCAACGCTATACTACGCTCACGATGGGTGCACTTGCCCATATGTGTGTTTAGTGTTAGTAAAATATCGTGTTTTATAAATTTAAAACTTGCCTAAAAATAAGTGTTAAAAAGGGCTTAAAATATACACCTAATATATACGACACTTCACACGCATCACATGCTAATACTCAACAATATACAAAAAAACAATTGATCATCATAGTCCCCTAAAGGAATGTCAATCCCATCGTGATTAAATTACATGTCCACTAAAAGCCCGATAATGAATGCAAGAATAAGTTGTACAACATGCTTTAATAATTATAATATTAGTCACAGTAATGTGAAACCTAATCAACGACTTCACAAACAACAGTGACAACCAAAACGACTAAAATTATGTAAGTAATGGACTATTAGAACACACAAAACGGTAAAAACTATCAATTTTCACAAGTCAATGGGTAAAAACCATTATTAAGAAGCATCCCTGAAGACATGCAAGTTTTTTTCTTGTTTCCCAAGATAGACATGTTAATATTAAAAATTAATAAAATACATGTCTAATCTAACAATACTGCCAAACACATAACACCCAAAGAACTTGTATACATATTCAAAGAACATCAGCAACATGTTAAAATTAGAATAGTAGACAAAAAATGTCAAATGAAGCAAAATTAAGAGCACAATATTCGAGCATCACCACTTCAGTTTTAGACTCACGTAGTTTTTGTTGTAAAAAAACATATACATGCCTCCTAATGCTTTTAGCAATATTCTTGCTTTAAGATGCCTGTTGTTTAGTGCCTTCAAATCAGTTCTTATTTCCTCTACATACTACTCCTATATGTACACATGCGAATATATCGTTCAATTTTTTGTTACCCAACATTTTGAATCTTTTGGCATTCTAATCAGTTATTTTGCTCCCACATTCTTACTGTTTGCTACTGAAATTGAGGAATCATATTATCCCTTAATTCACTACCATATTCTTCACTTAAGCTTCATTCCTAAGTGAAAATCATTACTGAATAACATGAAGGCATGAGAACAAAACCTAAAAGTTCACATTTTCAGATATGAAGGTTTGATGTCCTGTAAGGCCGTGATGGATTTGATTTTAAATTGAAAAATACTAACCCAACCACATAATTACTTTTAAAATGAACAAATGATAAATCTATTGGTGAACTAAATTCAATATTAAACTGATACAAATGAAAGAGCATTACCCCTTGTTTTTAAGTAGGGGAATTAGATTAATTTACTATTAAACTGATACAAAATGCATTATAATTTGACCTTTATTCTTAAACATGGAAATAACTTTTTTAAGTAAAGTACATCGATGGGCCCTGTGGTTTACCAAAATTTTGAATCTGGTCCCTAGGTACATGGATGGTCGTTATGGTTTGCACTTTGGAAAAAGTTAGGGGCGATAGTTTGCACTTTGTAACATATTTAGTCCCTAACTTTTTCCAAAGGTACATGGACCATCCATGTACTTTTGGAAAGCCAGGGACCGAATCCAAAATTTTGGTAAACCACAGGGACCATCAGTGTACTTTACTCTTAACTTTTTACATACAAAAACCACTTGAAATAGGTCAAAAGACCCGAATACAATTTAAATTGTTCCTTATGACCAAATACACTTTCAACGGGTCAAATAAGTTAAAGATGCTCTGTTCTTTATGACCAAAATATATTTCAAACAGGTCATACTCGCAAATGCATATTAAGAGAATGAGAATTCCAACATAAGTCACCACAGATAACATGATGAAAAAACATACCTTTGGCGAATGCAGAACCAACTTGTTGCGCGTAACCAACTAATTCTAATAACAAAACAGATTAAAATATAGACAAATTATCAAAATCAATGGCACATATATGTATATGCATATTCATATTAAACTAAACTGGCACATATTTCAATTAAAATGAGTTTGTGGCTTTTGTTACGATGTTAAACTAAAGGCAACTTTCTTAGAATCCATCAAGAGAGAGACACATAAAATTTGTATCTGAATAGTTAATTTGCCTTTAAAAGTGTCATTTTGTTTTTAATACCCATTCTCACAGCTTAATACATGTAAAGTAACATTTTATAATAACAAAAATCACACCTTGTTGTAACAACTTTAATAGGCAAATTACTTTTTCCCTACAAAACCACTTCAAATGGGTGAGAAGACCTGTACACCATCTAAATTGGTCATTATGACTTTATAACCAAACTACACTTCAAACGAATAACTCAACTTGGGTAAAGGGTAATTGTGAAGGAAATACATACTTTTGGCAAATGACTTTCTTGAATAGAAATAATACTCATTTAACCCATTAAAAGTAACTAAAAAATCCAAAGTCACCCCATATAAGAGTAAATGGATAACGTCTAACCTTTCGACCAATTACACCAATCTGGCAAACCCCGCACTGTAATGTGAGATTGGCGGTATCCATGTTGCTCCTTTATCTAAAAATATGTCAAAAATTAACTTATATCTTCTTCACATAGTATTAATAACTAAATACATTGACCTTTTGTTATGAACTGCATATTTTTTGTACCTTTGCTGATCATTTACATGATGTAGAGCAAGTGGTTCATAAATTTGGTCAAATTCTTCAGGAGCACCCAGCAGTGAATATCTATGATAACATATGCATCATATGAAACATAATTACACATAAACTGACCCAAAATTAATAAAAGATATAACTGGAATTTAAAAAAGGGTACCTGAAGAATCATTAAGATCATGTCTTCTGTCTTCTTAAGCTTATGAATATGAGCTAGCTTATTATTGTATGAATAATCCCAATTACATAACCCTAATCAAAACCAATATCAAAAGGTTAATTAAAGCATTCGAAACAAACATCAAATAGAAAATAATAAACCAAAAAAGCGAAGTAAAAAGCCAAAAAAAAAAATTACAAAATTTCAATTATTAGCCCTAATTTAACAGCTACCAGTTCCTGAAACAGTGGATTTGAATGCAAAGGGTTTAGATGAAACCTGGTGAGAAAGACATTAGAAGTGACGATTTCTTATGTATGAAGACGATGGAAGACTATAAGAGAATCCCTAATAATAAAGAAAAATAAACGAATGTTTAAGATGAAATCGAACAAAAATGAAGAAAATAATTATAACATAAACTCACCTTGCAGAGGAGGAACTGTAACCCTAAGGATGAAACGAAGATGGATCACCTGAGCCAGAAGAGGATGGTGCAACAGTGAAGATAAAATCAATCGAAAACAGAATGATTGATCGATGAGCAGAAGTTAGTTTGTATTTAGGGTTGTGATGGGATTCTTAGGAATCAAAAAGGAAAGGATTAACAATAAAAATCATAGGTGAAGATCAGAAAACCTACCATCTGATTTGCTTGACTGGTGGAAGAACGGCGATTGAGGCTGGAAGATTAGGGTTTCTGAATGTTTGAAACGTATGGTGTACTCATTTGTTAATCGGGTGAATGGATATCCATTGGGTCGGATTCATGATCAAAAAGGATCCGCGAGCTTTTTCCAAGATCCGTCCATTTTCCCGCCAAAATGCACAATTTAGAGGCCTCCTAGCTTGACACATCAGCAAAATTTAACCCATTTATTATATATAATAGATTTAGAGTAAATTACTCGAATCTTTCTTGTTTCGTAAGACCATGGGGTATGGTGGGGCTTGGGTTGGGCTTGGGCTTGGGCTTGGGTTGGGGCATTAGTTGACACGTGGATCTTGAATATTACAAACCCAAAGCCAAGTTTTAAAGGGGTATGATGGGGCTTGGGTTGGGCGTGGCTGGGCTGGCGTGGCCTAGCCACATCAACATTTTTTTTAATATACATATATATATATATATATATATATATTTATAACTACATAAAAATAATAAACATACATATTTTTTTTAAAAGTACATAAACATACATAATAATTATCAAAATAAAAAACAATCATTCTTCGTCGTCTTCGTCGGTTTCGAACCCAGGAATCGTTGAAACATGTTCCACCAAATCAGATCGAAGGTTGTGATGTATATCCCTTGACTTGATCAAAAATTCATTTGCCGCTTTATCTTGGTGTGTTACGTTACCTGGTTGGGGGTCATCGTCATCATAGTAGGTAACGACCGCTCTACCTTCATCCTCCAAAATCATGTTGTGAAGAATGATACATGTGTACATCACGTTTCCAATCTGATCCTTGTCCCATAGTCGACAAGGCATTGTCAATATTCGCCACCTTTTCTTCAAAACACCGAATGCTCGCTCGACGTCTTTACGTGTAGCCATCTGGACTCTGTTAAACTTTAATCTCTTTGGATCTGTGGTACCGTGTTTTGTGAACGATTTTACAAAAACCCCCCACTCTGGGTAAATCCCATCAACTAGGTAGTACCCATACACGTACTCAACCCCGTTTACAAAGAAAGTTCCTTTGGGTCCTTTACCATTTACCCGATCATTGAAAAGGGGCGAGTGGTTTATGATGGTAATATCATTATGTGAACCTGGCATACCGAAGAAAGCATGCCATATCCAAAGATTTTGGGACGCAACCGCTTCAAGCATGATGGCTGGACTCCCATGAAATCCACTCGTGTGAGCGCCTTGCCATTGGGTAGGACAAAGTTCCCAAGCCCATTTCATACAATCTAAACTACCTAGCATCCCGGGTAGCCCAGGATAATCTGCGTGATGTTCCAATAATTGTTGCATGTCACTAAACGAGGGCTTTCTCAAATATCTTTTCCTATAAAGTTCTAGAATACACAAACAAAAGTTGTGAAGACTTTCTCTAGCTACACGTGCAGACATTTTTAAATAGTCATCCATAATATCCGAACTATTGCCGTACGCTAACTGCCTAAGTGCGGCCGTGACCTTTTGCCACGTACTAAATCCTAATTGCCCGACTACATCGGGTTTTTGTTGGAAATAAACATACTTCTCCTCAAGATCTCTAGATATCCTTAAAAATAAGTTTCTACTCATACGAAAACGACGCCTAAACATTTTTTCATCATACTTAGGTTCCGCTGAGAAGTAATCGCTTACCAACAAATCGTTAGCGATGAGCCGTTCACGAGCGATGTACTTTCTCCTGCGTTTAGGTTGTTGAGTCTCTTCCTCCTCCTCTTCGTTTTCCACGATAGCTTTCACCACCGTCGCGATCGTTTGTAGAAATATTTCCGCACCATCGTCAGATGATGATGACGATTCAGTATAACTTGAAGAACTCATGTCAAGATTGTGTTTTATGTGTTTGATATTGTGTGAGAAAAATGATAAATATGGTAAGGTATTTATAAATGATTTTTTTTTTATTTTTAAAATAGCCCCCAACGGCTAGTTTGGTTTGGCCATTCACAGCCCGCCATGTCAGCTTGCTAGACCCGCCCCACGCCCGGCTTGAAACCCAAGCCCCAAGGGCCACGCCCCAACCCAAGCCCACCCGGGATGGTGGTTTTGGCGTTTTCCCCCAACCCACGCCCAAACCCCCGCCCCATACCCCATAGTCTAAGATAATATTGCAAGACTGCTTTAACTTTTCAGAATTACATTGTGTAGAGCTTGGTCCTAAATTTCTCTCTCTTACCCTCTCACAATAAACAATATTTAAGAGATGTTTTTAAAGTGCCACATGGCACCTGCCCATAAATTTCTCTCTCTTGCCCTCTCAGAAACAAAATACATATCAAATATTTATCTTCTCTCTCCTCTCTCCTACATCACACTCACATACCTTTCTTCCCTCCATTTTTTTCTCAAAGCATCACCAATAGAGTTATTTTTAGGCATTTTTAAAGAAAGAGAAAATGATGTGGATGAGAGAGATGATGAGTTGGAGGAGAGAGAGTGTGGATGTGTATGTGAGGAAAAATGAGTTATGTGAGTGGGGTGAAGAGAGAGGAGAGATAAATGATATTTTTATTGTTTGTGAGTCGGTCATGAGAGAGAATGGTTTTTATTGGTTGGGCAAGTGCCTATGTGGCATCTAAAAACATCACCTAAATATTTATCTATTGGTGATGCTCTCATACACCACTATACTATCTCTCCTCCACCTCACGCCCTCTCTCCTCCAAATCACACCCTCTCTCCTTAAAAACATCAAAAAATGCCTCTATTGTGGATGCTCTAATATATGAATTTTACTCACTAAATGCAAAAACTACATACTTATAAAACGCCTTGCTTAATCACTGATTGTGTTAACCACATACATAACACAATATCAACTATATATATATTCTTTTATATAAGCCAACAGGGCCGGCTCTTGGGCCGGCCAACCCGTGCCGTTGCCCGAGACCCAAATTTTTCAAAGGGTCCGAAAGGTTTTTATAAGATTTTATATATAGATTAAATATATATTTAGTATATGCATCCATTTATTATGCAAAAAAAAAGTGTTTGTGGTGGAGTGGAAAAAAACATCTTAAGTTAATATAGAGGTCTAAAGTTCAAGTGTGGCTCTATCATTAAGGTTTTATTTTTTTTTTACTTCATTTCCGTTTTAACCATAATTTTGGGCCCAATTCTTTTTGTCGTCCGGAGCCTAAATTTTTTTGAGAGTTCTCGAGGACGGCTTTGTAAGCCAAAAGGGAAATTGGAGACATGGTCCCAATGAACATCCTTCTCCAGTTTGTTAGATATTCTCATATTCATATTCATTGAATCTGAATGTAGAAGACATGGCTTCAAAAATTGTTTTTAACTTAGGTCATTGACTGGAATTGAAAATTGGACCCTAGTCATTTTAAAATAGAAAAATTTAAAATCAAGATTTTAAGGGTTATGTATTTTGTTATTTTGTATCTGTAGTCAGATCATTACACATTTGTTTTCGTTTTTAACGGCAAGGATATTATATTGATAAAAAAAAAAACAGTAATAACCCTCTAGCAAGGAAATTATATTACATATATGTTAAAACTGAAAAAAAAAATCGACTCTGCGTGGGTAATTAAGTGTTCGTTTTATGGATTATAATGGAATTAGAATTGGAATTCGCGCAAAAATTGAAATTTAAGTTGTAATTTAGGTGTGTCTATTTTGCAAAATGGAATAGAATTTGGATGGAATTAGAATGTAGATTCCCTTCCTTATGTTGTTGTTCAATTCAAATTCATTTTCTTCTTGAAACCAACAAAATAAGGAGTGAAATTAACATTCAAATTCCCTCAAGATTCCATTCCATTCTATTGCGTCCGTTTCACGGAATGGAATGCAATTAAATTTTGATGGAACTGGAATCTTGATTCTGTTTCTTATTTTGTTGGTTTCAACAAAAAAATGAATTGGACGCTACCTCGTTTCATGGATTGTAATGGAATTGGAATTGAAATTCGCGCAAGAATTGAAATTTCATTTAGAATTTAGGTGTGTTTGTTTCAGAAAATGGAATGAGATCTCGATGAAATTGGAATATAGATTCTCTTTCTTATGATATTGTTTCATTCCAATTCATATTTTTGTTGAAACCAACAAATAAGAAACGGAATCAAGATTTCAATTCCATCGAAATTCCATTCCATTCCGTGAAACGAACGCTTGGATATCATGATTTCTACACTTGTCTCGGAAAAACTTCAAACATATTGTTTGTTGTCTTATTAATGTTTTTTTTTCTGACTCTTTATAGTTTCATTTATACAAGGGGGAAATACGAGAACCTCCCGAATGGGAACCTATCATCTCGCACTTGTTTTATGCAGACGATGCCCTCTTCGTTTGGTCATGTTCGGAAAGATATATTATGAATTTGAATCGAATCCTTTTGGCATGTTGGTGTATTCGGAAAAGTTTGAACAAGCTCGTTTTTATTTTGGCATGTTAGTGTATCTGGAGAAGTTGGAATAGTCTAGTCTGTTATTCTTTTGGCATGTTGGTGTATCTGGAGAAGTTGGAACAAGCTCGCTTTTATTTTTAGGAAATGGTGTCTTAATCACCAACCATATCGAGGAGACACAATCTTTTGCGTTTTTTAGGGTGAAAAATAGGTCCAAAATGCAAGATTTTGAAAATAGGTACAAAATGCAAGATTTTGAGTAGGATAATTGGTATAATTTTAATTTCATGGATATTTTGTTATGTTTTGCTAGGGTTCCTTGTATCTAGCTCTTGGCTAGTGTTGTTTCCCCTTTTTAATATATTTTTTTTTTGCTACCATTCTAGAAATGTATTTGGTGAACTTTTATTTTAGTAGAAGGTTGAAACGGATAGGGTGACAACGGCTAAGGCTCTTATGAAACGGAATGTAGACATCGGCGATCCTGTGTGCCCATTATGTAATTCGGAGGAAGAAACAGCTGATAATGTTTTCGTGGCGTGTTTCGTTGCATTGACGGTTTGGAATGGTTTAAGTTCTTGGTGCAATATTCCTAACATTATTGCATTTTCTCTTAAAGACCTCCTTTCCATTCACAAAGATCTCAAAGTTTCGGACAAGAAGATAAAAGCAGTCCACGACATAATTATGATAGTGTGTTGGAGCCTTTGGCGAGCGAGGAATAACTTCAAATTTTCGAACTCCTCGGTCAAAATTGAAGGCATAATTAGCGAGATTAAGGCTTTGAGTTTCCTTTGGTTTTCCACTAGATCTAAGTATAAAGGGATAGATTGGAACGAATGGGTTTCTTTTGTGAATATGTAATTTTCTGTATGTAGTTTTTGTCGGCCCGGCTTGGGTCGGCGTTTTCGTTTTAAAGAAGTTTACCTTTCAAAAAAAAAAAAAAAAAAAAAAAAGTAGAAGGTTGACCAACAATGCCCATTTTAGAAAATTCCCCCTAAGCTTACACGACTCACAAGTTAAATACCAAGCAAAGGTTAATTATGCATTGGTTTTCCGATTACGATAGAAAAGAAACGTTTGTGAAAACCAATGTTTTCACGGTCGGACAGAACGTTGAACTGATCTCCTTATGGTCCAGTGGTCGGGCCTCTCGGCCGGGATGTAAGAACCGGATGGCGCCATAATATTATAAAAAACAAGTAGGGAAAAATTCGAGAAATTAAAAAAAATTCCAGTTTGACCCCTTAAAATTCGGGTTCAACCGGCCGGTTTTCCTGTCCGACCACTGGTTTTCCGGCCCGACCTCTAGTTCGCATCGAATCGGCTCTAATTAACACCCTAGCCCGGACCGGTTAAGGCCCCGGTTCCCAGTCAAACCGATCTGGTCCAGGTTTCAAAACATAGGTTAAACATATAACTATATAAGTACCACAATAGTACAATTAATCTTCAATCCGGTGTTTGTTGTAATGATGGGGACATCATACTTAAAGAACCCCTTGGTTAGCTGTGTATATTGACCTGACCACCTTCCAATGTTATGATAGCTACAGAATTAGTTATTATATTATCAAATATTTGTTTATCGTTATTAAACACATGTGAGAAATTAACCATTCAATTGCAACTTTTTTTTCCAATAAAGTTTGATCTCTATATGATTTTGAGTCCGTTTAGAGTAAATACACTAATTGATCCTGTGTTGTAAAATGGTTCCTAAATTTTTAGAAGTTACATCTATGGCCGTATGTGTAAAGTTGAGTTTTTTCCCAAAGTAGTGTATTTACAAAAATTATTTACAATTTTGGGTACTTTAAAAAATACTTACTTAAATGGGTACTTTTGTTTATCTTTTTTTTTTAATTCTTTTTTACATTGTTTGTCTCTCTCCTAAACTAATTGGTTAAATCCTAAATTAATGGTAGCATTTTTATTTAATAAACTGACTTTTTGTAAATTATTATATTTTTTTATCTTACGTTTTTTAGTTATAATTAATATATGTCTGTTTTTAATTTGTAATAAAAATACTTTAAGTTTAAAAGTAAAAATTTATGTATTTAGCTTGGCTTTTTATTCTAAGAATAAAAACTTATTTAGTCATTACTTATTAACGGAGTCGAACAACAATTGAGAACAAAATACACAAAATAGTAAAGAGAACAAGATTACTCTCTTAATAAATTGAGTGAATGATTAAATTAATTTTTTTATTACTAAAATAAAAGCCAAACTACATATATTTGACTTAAAGGTATTTTTATTGCAAATTAAAAATTAAAAAACCGAGATATATTAATTGAAAAACACAATTACGTTGAACATCAATTTACAAAAACGTATGATAAAAAAACTTATAACAAGCTAAATACATAATTTTTTTGGGTATCCTTAATTAAGTAAATAATTAAATAAGTTTGTCGTTCTTAGAATAACAACTAAATACTTAAATTTTTATTTTCAAACTTGAAGTATTTTTATTGCAAATTGAAAACATACATATGTTAACTAAAAAACGTAAGCTAAAAGAATATAATAATTTACAAAAATAAGTTTGTTGAACAAAATCACTATGTTTTATTTGGGAATAATTATTTTAGGCTTTAACCAATTATATTAAGAGAAGACAAATCAATTAGAAAAATACCCATTTAGGTAAATACTTTTCAAAGTACCCAAAATGGTAAATATTTTTTGTAAGTACACTAATTTGAGAAAAAACTCGTGTAAAGTTTGGTTCTAACTTTTCATACCGCTCTTAATCACTAAATTTAGGGGGTGTCAACTTCCACACAATAGGGAAATAATCAGGTTATAGTTAACCCTATTAATAAACTAGTCATGTTTCTTTTTCATTAAACATCTGTTGTTTGGATTTGACATTTTTAATTATAGGAAACGTGTTTGGGTTGGTCGGTTTAATACGTTTAACTAAACAGGTTGATCCGTCAACTTATTTGATTAAACATGTCGACCTGCCAAGTCCCATTTAACTGCGACCTGTTTTACTCATTTATTATAACTCAGTAACACGATTAACATGTTTGTAACTTAATTATGTCAGTGTTTGACATGTTTAAATAAATAAGTTAAACGAGATTATGTTCATATTACATCATTCTAAATATATTCAGGCTAGGGTTTTGATTTTTACATGAATAAATATACAACAATTCAACCCCAACCCATGAAATTGACACCCCCATCCTATGACAATAAAATATATTAAACACCAAGACCCAATACATATTCTTTGATGTCAAAAAGGAAAATGACAAAATGTCCCAATCAATAACCTTCTCCCATTTGTTAGATTCAGATGAATCTGAAAGGAGAATTAATGTTCTCAAAAGTTGTTTCCAACCCCATCCTCATTCCTTTAGGTTACTGACCTGGAATTAAAAACTGGATTCTAGTAATTTAAAATCTAAAATCTTGAACTCCTTATGTGTTTGGTATCGGTAGTCAAATCACTACACCCGTGTTAAAATTTAAAATACATACATATAGAATAGACACTACGTAAACGATAATCGGTTTCATGTTTTTTACTCTTGTCATGAAAGTTTTCCAGCACAAAGCATTTGTCGTTTTATTAGTTTTCTGCTTAGTGCTCTCTATATGGTTAACTTACCTACATTATATTGTATTTAACTCAACACATGCTTTAATCGTACCAAGTACCAACACACCTACTTCTACTTTAATTGTGTGAATCCATATTTTAATAATTCTAAAAAAAACTATCTTTAAATATTGTGAGTTTGAAATGTGTTTTTTATATTTTGACTTGAACCAAAATATATCAAACCTGACACCTACTTTAATTGTGTGAATCCATATTTTAATAATTCTAAACCAAAAAAAAAAAAAAAAACTTCAAGATATAGTTATAGATTTTATTATAACAAAATAAATATATTTATTTTTCATTCAAAAAAAAAATTGGTTAAACAAGATAAAAGGGATTGACAAGCTACCCTAATTGGCAAGCAAGATCGTTTACTTGATTTAGTTATTTCTATATTTTTGTCTGGTGTTTTAATCGTAATCATAAGTGTACAATTAGTTTGACCTAGTGGATTGGAAACTCTTTTTCCCCCGGGTTAATTAGTTGCTCATCGGTGGGTGGTTTGTTAAATGTTTGCCTTTAGAAAAAAGCAGCAACAGTAGCTAGGTACCCATTGTTTGAGTGAGCCACTCAGCCAATACATTAAAATAGAAAAATTTACAGATTACCCGTTGTTGTAGTCAGCCACTACTTATGTAGGGTTTAATACAATTATACAAAATTATTTTCATATATACATGGCAAAATTCTAATATACACTTTTTTTTATTAACGTCTCTTAATATGTTTGTTAATTATTTTTTTTAATAAAAAGTATGTTAATTAACACCGATACAATGAGGGTGTTATGGTGCTAGAAGAAAATGATTCCGTTGAAATAGCAGGGTGAATTTCTCACCCTTCGTGCCCAAACTGGGAAAAAATGCTATAGTTGTCAACATATCTTCCAAAGTCATTGTTTTTTTCATCTTCATTTATTTTTGTAAATAGTCAGCGATATTCATTTAAAATTTTTTTTGGTCAACGTGTCTTCGTACAAGGTCATTTTTCTTATAAATTTATAGTCATTTTAGTAAAAGGTTAGCTATATCCAATTAGGAATTATCCCTTTATATTGTTGTCTTATTTGTATACTTCCACGAAGTTAACTTGTGCATTTGTTGATTTTATTCGATGTTTGTTGTGTACTACTTACAATGAAGGGGATATCATACATTGATACTCCAAAGGAAATTCATAGGTTTGTAGCGTATATAGACCCTAAAGTTTCCAATGTAATGATAGCTACATAATTACTAATTATAATATGAATCTTTGTTTAATGTTGTAACAACAAGCTACAAAAATAACGATTAACTTGAAACCTTTTTAATATAATCTAAGTTTTATATACATTATAAAATAAATTAGATGCTTGAATGTGCTATGACATTCTTACAGGTCTTGTCCATATTTTTGAAAAATTAAATCTATGTTCTTCACCGAGTATGAGCGTAAACAAGTTAATCTAGTGCTTATGAACTACTCATGATCAATTGACCAAAAGCTCAAATCCATGCATAATAAATATATTAATTAAGCAAGACCGTAAGCCAAGCTTCGCATACCGAGCCTGATTAGGATTGCAAGTAAAAACGAGTTTATAACTTAACTAGATATATTATTTTTTATTTTGTATGATAAATATATAACTATATAATAAATATCAGTATATATATAAATCTATGATTAACCACAACGATTTGTGATCTAGCGGTAAAGGCCAAGCCTCAAGGTGCACCATTTATGAGGAGGTCTGGCTTTCTATCTTGAACAAGTGTAATGTACGAAATGTAGGGGTGTGCACGGTTCGATTCGGTTTTTGGGCAAAACAAAAACCGAAACCGAAATGTCGGTTTTCGGCTTTTGAAAACCATTCGTTTTCGATTTTTTACGGTTTCGGTTTTTTTGGTTTTTACACCGGTTCGGTTATTCGGTTATTGAAAAAAAAGTATGTTAGATTCAAAATAAAATGTATAATTTAAAATTTAAAAATCTTTTATATATGTTTACGTTTAAGTTATAATACTTAACCTTTTTAACTAATAACGTTTACATAAACCTAACAGTGTAATCTATTTTTATGTTTCTTCAAAGTTTTTATTTATGATATTTTCTTTTATAATACTTTGAAGATTATTTATTAAATTTTGGAGTTAATTACATAGTTAGTCCATGTGGTTTGCACAAAATAACATACTTAGGTGCTAATAGTTTAAAATCACATTCTAGGGTATTAACTTTTCATTTTCTAACTTTTAGAGGTATTAACTTCTAGGGTATTAACATAGTTAGTCCTTGTGGTTTGCACAAAATAACATACTTAGGTACTAATAGAATGTGATTTTAAACTTACAAATAACGTTAATACCTCCAAATGTTACAAAATGAAAGGTTAATGCCCTAGAATGTGATTTTAAACTATTAGTACCTAAGTATGTTACTTTGTGCAAACCACATGGACTAACTATGTAATTAACTCTAAATTTTGTTATTTGTTTTAGGTAATAAATAAATCATCTCAATTATAAATAAACATGTTAATGTTTTTATTATAAATACTTAATATTCAAGAATAAAATTAATAATTTCTAATAGAATGGGCAAACCACTTAAATAACTTAAACTTAAACATAAAATACATGTTTTTTTTCGTTTCGTTTCGGTTCGGTTTTTTTGGGTTATTGAAAATGGTTATTCCAAAAACCTAACTGAAATTTTCGGTTATTAAAAATCTAAAAACCGAACTGTCGGTATTTGTTTCGGTTTGGTTTTTTCGGTTACGATTCGATTATTTCGGTTTTCTGCTCACCCCTAATGAGATGTAGTTAGGAGTAGAAGTATTCAGATTTCCACTCAAAAAATATATATGATCAACATAACTTAATAATATATAAACACACGTATAGTGTGAGGTTCGTTTCAAAACACTAAATTATATATCGTGAAAACAAAAAAAGAAATCTAAATTGTTTAATTTTTAAGGGGTTGGTTCCGGTATAAACCATATTTATCCTACAAATTGTAAGAACAGATCCTAGCACTTAAAAAAAGTTAAATTAGCACATATTAAAACAATACATACATAAAAGTAGAACTTTTAAATTATATCAGCACATGAAAATTAATCAAGATAATTGATTTTAGCACATATGTTGTGACATATGTGCTTGTGTAATCATTATACAACTCCGAACAATTCAATTATCAATGAAACAATTTTTTTGATCCCAATATTTGTTTATTTATGTTTGACATTTGCACGTTTTGATTTTTGTTCAATTTCAAGCTCTTAAACACTTTCTGGAAAGTTCTACGCAAACTATTACGTAAACGTAATCAGTTTAACGCGACGTACACTCCGGAACAGTGACATAAGCTAAACATACCCTAAATATCCTTTACATAGCTTAGAAATAAGTTTTGAAGGATTCGGTATGACAAAAACAAGTTTATTCAATCACAGGGACATTTGCGACAAACTGCAAAAGTCTGCCAATTTGCGTAGCGACGCACACTCAGGAACAAGGTCATAAGCTAAACATACCCTAAATACCCTTTACATATCTTAGAAATAAGTTTTGTGGGGTTCGGTATGTGAAAATATACTTATTTGATCAAAGGGGCTAAAAGCATCAAAACTGCGAAAGTATGCAAATTCGCGCATAATCTGCGTTGTGACCATATCGGCACATCTAAAAATTTTGGTAATCATTAAAATATTGTATTTTAGTGATGGGAATGCAAAAATACCATTCGTTTCCAATTTTGGATCGTTTTCGCGTTCGTTACGATTTTCGTCGTAATTAACCGAAAAACGCAACCGTACAGCCAAACAAACCGACATCCGTGACATTTTTGAGCATAATTCAAGTTAAATATAATTTAACTTCATCATGGAACTTGAAAATGGGCTTAACAGGTGTTAGAAGTGCCAAAATGCGACGAATTAAGCTTAGGGACTAAAACTGCCATTTTTCAAACTTGCTGCCCCTGCTGGCAGCATACGGTCCGCAAGACAGGACCCTATGCGGTCCGTAAATGGTGCCCAACACTAGTTTTATTCACATCCCCTTGTTTTTCATGTGTGTTATCCAAGTTTGGGTGTTTCCCAAGCAATGAACCTGATTCTTACACTTGTAATGATCCCCTAAAGCCTTGCTAAACACACAATACACTTGGCATCATCCTATGCACCCTTGATTCCTATAAATAGCAAGTTCCATCAACTCCACAACTTGCTCAATTCATTTCTTTCTCTCATACCTGCTCTAATTGGAGGCTACCACACTTGTTGGAGGCTTCCTAACTGAGTTTCTTCATCCTAGAACACTTGTAAGTGTTCTTCCTAGTCTTGTTTAGTTATTTTTTAGCTATTTCAAGCTAAAAAGTCAAACAGTGTTTGACTTTCAGCTTTGACCATAAATTGGTCAAGACAAAGTTCGATTGAACTTTGCAACGTGATTGTAATCACGATGGTTATAGTCCCTTGCGACTATACCTACTGATTACCACGTTGACTAGTCGAAGTGACGAGTCAAAATTTTGGTCAAAATGCATGATTATGTGCATTTTACGATGGAACTATTTTCGGGTATCAAAACACTTTGTTTTGATACCACATCAGTTTTCTAACTTAGTTAAACATGTTTTAACATGTTTAACTCGTCACTTCTAGTTTAGTGTTTATTTAGGGTCGTAAGTCAAGCGGTCTTGACAACCGCTTAGACTTTCGAACCTGACCCGTTTGGTCGATCATTAGGATACGACCAAACACATTATGTCACACCCCAAAAATACCACATGTGGGAAACTCCGCGAGGTGTGTGACGTACCAGGATCCAGCCACCAATCACATTGAACTCATAATATTAAATCAAATAAAACTTTCATTTATTAAAATATTCGTTACAAAGCATTGTTTACATTTCAGCGGAAGCATACAACATTAATTAAAAGTTTCATAACCCAAGTGTATAAAAGCCTTTAGATGTGTCTCATGATTCCATGCAAGTCGACCCATGACCACTCCAGCATCCCAGACAGCAAGTCCCAGTTATATAACCCTATAAACCTGCAAGCATGCAGACAAGTGTGTCAGAAGACGCTGGTGAGTTCAAAGTTTGTTAACGTGTTTAGTTACCAGTTACCAGATTAAAACATTTCAATGATTTGATGTTGTTAATAACTCGATTACCGCTGATGGCTCCAGATTATTTGCCCTGTTCCCCAAAGCCTCTATCAAAGCAATGGTCAAGACTGGGATCATTAGTTCACTCCCGACCTCCCCGGTGTGGTGTGAGGTTATCAAACCTAAATAGCGCTATTAACTAATACCCCGTTGCCTCCCCGGCAACAATCGGTAGAAGGGACTTAAGTGATAGATATGAGTGTATTAACCAACATCCCAATAACCCGACATTCCTCCCCGGAACGTTTACCAGATGTCCCTCCCCGGGACGCATGCTTGGAAAAAGAGCAGTGAACTCACCTTAGATTTGCTCGGTATGTTATATTACCCGTTCAAGTTGGTCAACCCAAACCCTACCGTGGATACCAAACACATCAGTTCCACAATCATTCAAATCACTTGTTTGCACACAGTAAGTCACGTATGGATACACAGTTTGCATCTAGCATTAAGATCACTGTTATCATATAACACATACCGAATTTATCGAACTAGTCCACATTCCGTACACTTGTCACTTAACGTTAAACATTATGGTTATCATGCAACTACCGTATTGCTTAAACAAGATATTCATCAATGCATACATTCAAATTGTCTACTGTTCACATCTGTCTATTCATACGACGAACAACCCAAGCGACGAAGGACTATCCTTCGTCGAACCGATATGCGATGAACTACCAATCTTTCATCGGCTTGCCTTGTGACGAAACATCAGTTCTTCGTCAACCTAGGGTTTGGCGAAAACCCCATTTTTCGTCGGGTTACATGTGGAACGAAATACCACTGTGTTTCGTCGGGGTCAATTACAGAGCCCTGATTTCAGCATCAGTTACACATTCTCAACATAAACAATGGATCAATCAGCATGATATCTTTAAGAATTAAAATAACAGTTTATGCAATTACCATCGCTAATCAACTCGGATCAAACAATTGCTATTTTCCAACAAGCAACTATTGCCATTCTACTCGAAATTAGGGTCTGATCATATTAACCTCTAGATCCTTATACCGGTTAATCACCTTATGCTACTTTCATCATTTTTATCCAGTCGCATTCGTAATCATAGTTCCCACCAACCATATGTAATATCGATAACATTACACAAGCGTTTCCCTTAATCATTATGGATAACAAAAATATAGTTAACACATTCAGATCGGATCACATGAAATCATCGATTTATCATCATCATGTAGAGTCTTAGTTAATAATCAGCATTCATACGATCCCTATAAACTGAATCATGGTTCTAACAAACCCAAGATCAATATATGAACATTAATCTAGCCGATTACAACATGTTAATGCATCATTCAAGTCCAAATAGTTTGCAAGCACTACCCTAACTCATGTCTTAATTCTACGCATGCAGCTATAATCAACACCTTGCGCATAATCAGAAACAATCAAAAGAAATCATAATAACATACTAACCGATAACTAGGCTAAGGGAGAAGGAGAGGGCTTCGGGTGATGATGATCTGGGGACTGCCGTCGTTCGCAAGAGGGGGGGGTTAGGGTTTGTAATATTTGCAAAGAGTTGTGTATCACAACCCATGAACTTACGTATACATAAGAAGAGAGGAGGTTGGGCCGAGTTTTGTTTAAGAATGGTGGATTGGGCCGAGTGTGTTAAAGAATGGTGTCGGCCCAATAACTACTAGACACAAAACTAACCCAATTACACACTCAATCGCACCCAAAACATTTACGTTTACCAAATTTATTAAAGTCACGAACGTTTAACAGATTCACTAAAGTAAAGAACGTGTAAAGAGAAATAATGAGGAATCGGAATCTCCAGACTGAAAGACACTAACCTTGAAAGTTCGGGTTGTCACATCATCCCCAACTTGAAAGAAATTTCGTCCCGAAATTTGACAAGTAATCCAAAACGGCAAGATGTTAGCTCAGGATGACTGTGGATTTTCCGCGGGTACTGCACATTATGTGACCATAGTTGTATAGGGAATAACCTTCCAATGTTATACCTTATAGTCACTACATTTGATTAGTTGTATGACAGGTAGTTTATATGCCTTAAGAAAATGACCAAAATGCCCTTTTTGAACATAATTTCAATTTAAGCATATGTAACCTAAATTTTGACACTTAAACTGATTGTGCAACATTATTAAACATGTTTAGGCATATAAGACTTATCATAGGACTAGTTAGACCATCCGAACGCGCATTTGTACAAATGACACGTTAAAGTAGCGTAATCTACCTTAACGGGTCATAACGGGTCAAAAACACTTAGGATTCATTTCAAATCAGAATGTAGGCTTTGTTAAACCATTTCATATGAGTTCCAACACTCATTTGGTTTACTAGATCTCATTCTATCTGATCTCCCGATTTAGGCCCCAAATTGGGCCTATTATTAACATAGCTATCCATATTAGGTGTCGTTTGATTCCGTGATCCTTAGAGCTTTACTTGGTCTTTATTTCAAAACTACTAAGCAATCTCAAATGAGTACATAGTCCCCTCTTTTACTTTTTGCAAATATTTTGGGGTGATACACATGTGCCTATTTGTTACTTTCATGCTTTCATTGCTTTCATGACATATACATCCTATGCTCATCTAGTACATATATAGTACATGATTTCATTTGTGTTTTGCTATTTATGTTGACCGAGCATGCTAGCACATTGATTTTCAAAGATACATTTGCGACACATGTTGACGTAGCATATAAGCACATTGCTTTACATTGCATTTTACTATGTACGTTGACTGAGCATGCTAGCACATTGATTTCATGGACATTTCTACTTCATATGTTGACTTAGCATACTTAGTACATGGTTTTTACATGACATGCTTGCATTGGTTATGGCATTTGGTATGTTTAACGAGACAAGAATACATTCACTAACACTGATCACGCCGCTCGGTAGTATGTAATGGTACCATAGGACTTGACAAATCCCGTTCCTCACTTCCTAGGTTTGTTTGGAAGTAGGGAATGATAGAATCCAAATACATTTTTGATAAACCTTTTACTTGATAAGGGTTTATCCGACAGTCTCAAGGCTTGAATGTATGTGATAAACAAAACCACATAAATGTTCATATCGATAAAAGCATTGGTTTTCAAAACATAACTTTTGATTTAAACATTGGTTTATTCAAAGACTTTGTTTTGTATATGACATTTGGTTACACAAGACCTTTGGTTATACATGACATTATACATATGGTTTGAGTAAATACTTTTTATTTTCCATACAAGACATTTGTTATACAAGACATGGTTTATACCTGACATTGTGACATTTGACATTGTTTACACATGACATTCGACATTGGTTTTGACAAGACATTATTTGATGGTTTATTGATAAGTGATTTAAATAACAAGACATGTGTAATATGATAGAAGTATGGTGGATACGCCACCGGTACTTCCTATATATAAGTGCTTTTATGATATTACATATCGTAGCGTTATCTAAACCACTTCGACAAAGACAAAGACAAGATACATTTTATACAAAGACGACATATTGTTTACAAGACATTGTTTTACAAATGACATATTTTATAGAATTCATTTTCACTTGGTTAATTATTTAACCATACATCATTCTTTTATATCATCTGATTTTCATATTAATTTTCACATGATTTTATAAAGAAACATTTTACAAAATTCATGACTACTTTTGTTAAACACTTCTTTTAACTTACAAGTCATGAATCCTCATCAACAAAACCTACGTATCTCACAGGCATTTTTATGCTGACGTACCTATTTTCACATGTGTTTCAGGAGCTAATGTATGAGGATGATCATAATACACTTAGGCGGACTTGGGCCTTAGTGACTTAAAAGCAAGCAAGACAATTTAATTTATATTATGTTTCCGTTAAATTCCAAGACAATGTAAACATTAATTCTAATAAAAACAAACTTTAAATACCATGTGTTATGAAACAATAATTCTATTACTCGACTCCCCGACATTTCCACCGCGGTTTGTTGTTTTACGCGGTCAGAGTGTGACAGAAGAGTCGGTATCAGAGCTCATGGTTATAGGGAATTAGGTTATTAGTAATGCTTTGACCTAGACTATAACCTTTCTAGGACCGTAACACAAGTTATCTTGTGTTTAGATCTGAAAACATAAACATCACCTATCCTTAGGTGATTACCAAAACAAGAACACAAATTTCCAAAATAATTTTGAAAATCAATCATCCATTCTTGGATGATTCTTTTTGGCCTTGTGCCTTCCAAGTTTTTAAAATCTCGTCAAAGTTTGGGTCTTTATAATGTGAACATGTGCAATATGGAATGGTGGGTGTCTATACCTCGAGTTTTCTGTCTAGGCTAGAGTGTTCGTACAAATCCGCAGTATCGAACCAGTCACTCTTACCTGAGAACTCTTGGGGTGAGTGTCCACTTATAGGCTAAAGCATGTCTTTATGATACATTATTATGACCCAGTTACTTTGATTAGTCACTGTGTGTCATTTGTTTGTTTTGAGGTAACAAACGAATGACCACCATCCTTACTTTTCGTCGATATTTATGACATCTCATTTTTCATCATACCATCTGTAACAACTCGTATTTTAGAAGCTTTCCTTTGTGCTTGATGTAACTTGTATGAGTTTTACGTGACAAATTGTTATGCTTGATTTTAAAGGAATGCTATGAGTTTGAATGATTACATGTTATGTGATTGTATTGTAAGTATGTATATATAACAACTAAGTGGTCGCACAACATGTGACCTGTCGCACAAACACTTGGGCCGCACAATTTGTCTTTTGTCACACACCTCTCTCGGCCCACTCTGCTTGAACTCGTGACCAAGGGGCAACCCATGAATGGGTTCGGCCCACTCCCTCATACGCATAAATATGAGGACTGATATACTCCTCATAATTCACAAAATACTCAACACACACAAAACCCTAAGCTCTCTTCTCCTCTTTCTTGTTCGACGGCAGCCCCATCCCCATAACTCGAAGCCTTACTTTCTTTGCAACGTGATCTTCCTTGTCTGGTATCACATCGCACACTTCCGGTTAGTGTTTTTGTTATTGTTTGATTGTATGATCTTTAATGTGTTATTATCAAATGTTTGACTAGGGTTTCATTTTAGAAGAGATGTTAATCAATTGTGATCATGAAGCTTGTTTTCGATACACATGAAACTGTCTTGGTGTAATGATTAGAATCATATATTAGAAGGGATGAACTTAGGGGATATAATAATCGCATGACTTAGTTTTGATATACTTTGTATGTTAGGATCGAGTATAGGCAACTGGAATTATATTTTCAAGAATATATGTCGCATTGTATTATCGGTTTGAATTGCATGTTAATGTTCGAATTCACTAGGATGATGGATGATTGAATGTTTTGAATGATGAGTTGTTGGTGATTGTTCTTGATTAGAATAATTAGGGATCATAAAAGTTAATGGGTGAATCTTTGATTTAATCCATTTAATGCAAAGATGGAAACTGTTAGAATGATTTGTAACTGATTACCATGATTTAAGGCAATAACATAACTAATCGCACAAGTCCCCAATCGCATAAGAATCTGATCGCACAAGCCCTTGATCACACAAGGGGTAGTTGCACAAGTCAGTCGCACAAGCTAGGATATCATTGGGTACAAGTTTTAAAGCACATAGTACTGTCTGTTTATGCATGACCGCACAATATATTGTGGATCGCACAAGACTGTGCTGATCGCACAAGACTGTGCTGATCGCACAATATATTGGGCCGCACTAGAAGCTTCCTTGTTTAATACTTTTGGGCCGCACATATTATTGGACTGTATGTTTTATTGGGCTGGGGCATGGCGTGGATCGCACAACATGTTGGGCCGGGCCTTTATTGGGCTCCACCTGCTGAGTCGCACAACATGATTGGGCTCACACAATTATACCAGCCCAATCACTTGAATTGCACAAATTGGGCTTATGTGTAAACTTGATCGATATTGTTAACATGTTTCTATGTGTATGCCATGATCGCTGTGTGTACGTAACTTGCTACGTTATGTGTAAACATGCGTACATTACCTGAACCTAGACCTGACTTGTATGGTAACCATGTTAGGACATGGTTGACCACAAATAGCTCAAGTGACCTTTTGTTTATCTCCCGAGCTAATCTAAGGTGAGTTCACACTTTCTACAAGGCATGGGATTCCCGGTGGTTTGGGAATGGGTTAACGTTTAATAAGGAAACCTGCGTATTTCTCTTTGGGTAGAATACGTACTTCCACCCTCTTAAGTGAAGGGTGACAAAATTGAAACCTACGTGCTCTCCTTGGATAGGACACGTACTCGCACCCTCTTAACTGAAGGGTGACAACATTGACACTAGACAAAAACTCTATCATTAAGTCCCTCATTTTTATATCGACTTAATCGCCAGGCCAATGGCGAACGGGTCATTAGTTAAATAGCGCTATTAGGTTTGACAAGCCTCACACCATGCCGCAGAGAACGGGCGTGGACTAATGGACTTGGGCACTAGTCAATGATGATAGACATTGACGCAGGGCACATAAACATAACTATAGTCAGTAGTCGATATGGTAACGGGTCTAGTGGATTACATGGGGAAGCCCCCACTGGTTATGGTTTGGGAAATAAGAAACTGGTTAAACTCGTGGTTTTCGAAACAACTTATGGTTTTTGGAACAACACTAAAATGGACAACCAACTGTGAACTTGCTCAACTTTGTTGTTGATTCATTACTATATGCCTTGTAGGTCGTTAGGTGCTTAGATGGAGCTTGCACAGGAGGAAGAGGTCGTTGTGGTACATGGACTGTTGAGTTCCATGTTAAACATATGAACTTTTAACCTATTGTTTTGGGTTTTGAACTTTATGCTTCCGCTGATAACTTAAACTTTGTTGAATTGTTTTGAAACCAATTATATTGTTTGGTTTGGACTTTTATTTATTTAATTGTATTGTTCAATGTGCTTGGTGGCTAGATCCTGGTCTGTCACGCTCCCTGCGGTGATACTCCGCTTGTGGATTTTGGGGGTGTGACAGATTGGTATCAGAGCCATTGGTTATAGTGAACTTTGTTTTTTAAACAGGAAAAAGGTTTTGATAAAAACCAGACTATAACCTGTTCAGTGCTAAAGGATCCACAACGACGCTTCTCTCCACGTGCAAGACTCAACTCTATAGGTGACATTTTTTATGCTTGCATTGCCTGCCTGTTAGTTAAATAATGGTATGCTTAGTTGATGTAGTAGCATGTTGCTAGCTGTAATGTACCTTCTTGATATACACTTGTTTGCTTGAAACCCTGCGTGCTTGCTCTCTTCTGTCATCCCATACCTTTCACATATCTACACCACCATTCTTACTTATGTTTCTTTCGATGTGAAGATCATGAGTGGACGTCTCATTTTGACTCAAGCCCAGCTGACGGCTCTAATCAATGAACGAGTTGTTGAGGCTCTCGCAGCAGCCCAAGCAAGAGGTACAACCTGCTTTTCCGACTTATCCTAGGATGTTTAGATCCTACTCTCGTGATCCAACTCTCGTGCTTAACCTTGTCTTTTCTTCCTCACGCGACAGGTCAGCATGCTCAACCTCCCGTGTGTACGTTCAAGACCTTCATGGACTGTCGACCTAGTACCTTCAGCGGCACAGAAGGAGCTGTAGGTCTTCTCCACTGGTTCGAGAAGATTGAATCTGTTTTCAAAATGTGTGAATGCCCTGTTGCCAGTAGGGTAAAGTTTGCTACGGGAACACTAGAAGGCGGTGCGTTAACTTGGTGGAACGCACAGGTGCAAATGCTAGGGTTGGCAGCTGCTAATGCCACCCCATGGAATGACTTTAAGTATTTGATCAAAGAAGAGTATTGTCATCCTGATGACATTCACAAGCTAGAGGTGGAGTTTTACAATCTGAAGATGACGGGGTCTGAGATCGAAGCGTATTCCAAGAGATCGAACGAATTAGCTGCATTGTGTCCTACCATGGTGGATCCTCCTTGCAAGTGTATCAAGCTATACATCAAGGGTTTTGTGCAAGAGATTCAGAGTATGGTAACTTCAGTTAACCTCCCTACGATTCAGTAGATCATACGACTATCCCACCGCCTCACTGATCAGGCAGTCGAGCAGAATAAGATGCCGAAGCGTGTTAGTGCTACCACTACTTATAATGCTCCAAACGACAACAAACACAAATGGGATGGAAATACAAACAAGGGTTCAAGTTCTGTTCAGTCTCAATCTCAGTAGCGAAGGACTGACGACTACAAGAGCCCCAGTCAACAGTCTTCGGGTAACCAAGGTCAGGGTGGGTACAAGGGAAACCACCCTAAATGCAATCGATGTAATATGCACCACAACGGGCCATGTAGCAAGAACAACTGTCAGAGATGCAACAAGCCAGGTCACGCAACAAAAGATTACAGGAGCCTTTATCCTGCGAATCATAGGCGACAACAGCAGTAGACTCCACAAAACCAACGCCAGCAGCAATAGCACCAACAAGGTAACAATAAGAGATGCTTCCAGTGTGGTGCTGAAGGCCACTTTAAAAGAGACTGCCCCCAGCTGAACCAGAATCAGAACAACTATAACAATCAGGGGAACGGAAACAACAGGGATAACAATGATGGTAATGGTGCCAGGGGACGTGCATTTGTGATTGGTCAGGGTGATGCGAGGAACGATCCCAACGTCATAACGGGTAAGTTCCTACTGGATGACTTCTTTGTTTTAGTTTTATTTGATTCGGGTGCCGATACTAGTTATGTGTCCTTAAGGGTTAGTCAGATGCTTAAGCGTACACCAATTCCCTTGAACACCAAGCATGTGGTAGAACTTGCAAACGGTAAAAGTCTTGAGGCCACACACATAGTTAAGGGTTATAATCTCGCTCTCACTGAGACCTTCTCTATCGACCTTATCCCCATCGGTCTTGGTAGCTTCGACGTTGTCATTGGGATGGATTGGTTATCTCAACATCAAGCGGAAATACTCTGCAAGGAGAAAATTGTCCGCATCCCTCGATCTGGTGAGGAACCTCTTGTTATTCGTGGTGATAAGAGTGGTGCTGTTGTGGGCATCATCTCTTTCCTTAAGGCCCAGAAGTATTTGAGAAAGGGCTACACTGCTATTTTAGCCCTCGTTACTGACACCTCAACAAAATAAAAGAAGATAGAAGACATTCCGATCGTACGCGACTTTCCTGAGGTATTCCCTGAGGAATTACCTGGTCTTCCGTCTCATCGTCAAGTCGAGTTTCAAATCGAGCTAGCTCCCGGAGCAGCGCCCATAGCTCGTACACCTTATCGCTTAGCCCCATCAGAACTAGAAGAAATATCCACGCAACTGCAAGAACTCTTGGACAAGGGTTTCATTCGTCCTAGCTCTTCGCCCTGGGGAGCTCCAGTCTTGTTTGTGAAGAAGAAAGACGGTACCTTTCAAATGTGCATTGGCTATCGCGAACTCAACAAGGTGACCGTGAAGAATCGTTATCCCCTTCCTCGTATCGATGACCTGTTCGACCGGCTGCAAGGGTGCAGCTTCTACTCTAAGATTGACCTGAGATTGGGCTATTATCAGCTGAGAGTCCGAGACGAGGACATCTCCAAGATAGCATTCAGGACTCGTTATGGACACTACGAGTTCCTGGTTATGCCTTTCGGGCTGACAAACGCACCTGCGGTCTTCATGGATCTTATGAACGGAGTTTGCAAACCTTACTTGGATAAGTTTGTTATTGTTTTCATCGACGACATCCTGATCTATTCCAAGAGTCAGGAGGAACACGAGCGTCATCTGCGACTCATTCTGGAACTAATGCGAGAAGAACAACTTTATGCAAAGTTTTCGAAATGTGACTCCTGGCTTCATGAAGTCCATTTCTTAGGCCACGTGGTTAACCAGGATGGGATTCACGTTGATCCATCCAAGGTTGACTCGATCAAGAACTGACCTGCACCTCGAACACCAACTGAAATACGTCAATTCTTGGGTTTGGTGGGTTACTACAGAAGGTTTATTAAGGATTTCTAGAAGATTGCGCAACCTCTTACTGTTCTTACCCAGAAGGGTGTCACCTACCGTTGGGGTGATGCTCAGGAATCTACGTTTCAACAGATGAAGTTGAAACTTTGTAGCGCACCTATTCTCTCGTTACCTGAAGGCACATACGATTTTGTGGTTTATTGTGACACGTCAGTCCAAGGACTTGGTTGTGTGTTAATGCAACATGAGAAAGTCATTGCTTACGCATCACGTCAACTTAAAGTTCACGAAAAGAACTACACTACTCACGACTTGGAGTTAGGAGCAGTAGTGTTTGCACTCAAGATATGGAGACATTACTTGAACGGTACCAAGTTCACCATTTACACCGATCACAAGAGTCTCCAGCATATCTTCGATCAGAAGGAGTTGAACATGCGACAACGTCGATGGGTCGAACTCCTTAACGACTACGAATGCGCCATCAAGTACCATCCAGGCAAAGCCAATGTTGTGGCTGACACCCTCAGTCGTAAGGAAACTAAACCTAAGCGTATACGTGCGTTACAGCTTACTATCCACTCCAGTCTTCCCGCCCAGATTCGTGATGCTCAGGTCAAAGCATTGAAGGTAGAAAACATCAAGGCAGAGTCCCTACGAGGCATGGAAAAGAAACTCGAACGTAAAGAAGACAACACTTACTACTTCATGGAACGTGTTTGGGTTCCACTCTCTGGGAACGAGAAGACCAAATGAAACGCAAGTATCCCCAGTTGTTTAAGAAAGATGAGTCCACTGCTGAGGCTGAAGCTACTACGGAATTTCGGGACGAAATTAGAAACCAACGGGGGGATGATGTGATACCCCAGGAAAACCAGGAAACCACGCAACCTAACTAGCTTCCTTAGTAACTGCGTGCTAAATTTCGGGACGAAATTTCTTTCAACTTGGGGATGATGTGACAACTCGTATTTTAGAACCTTTCCTTTGTGCTTGATGTAACTTGTATGAGTTTTACGTGACAAATTGTTATGCTTGATTTTAATGGAATGCTATGAGTTTGAATGATTACATGTTATGTGATTGTATTGTAAGTATGTATATATAACAACTAAGTGGTCGCACAACATGTGACCGATCGCACAAACACTTGGGCCGCACAATTTGTCTTTTGTCGCACACCTCTCTCGGCCCACTCTGCTTGAACTCGAGACCAAGGGGCAGCCCATGAATGGGTTCTCCCTCATACGCATAACAATATGAGGATTGGTATACTCCTCATAATTCACAAAATACTCAAGACACACAAAACCCTAAGCTCTCTTCTCCTCTCTCTTGTTCGACGGCAGCCCCATCCCCATAACTCGAAGCCTTAGTTTCTTTGCAACGTGATCTTCCTTGTATGGTATCACATCGCACACTTTTGGTTAGTATTTTTGTTATTTTTATTGTTTGATTGTATGATCTTTAATGTGTTGTTATCATATGTTTGACTAGGGTTTCATGTTAGAAGAGATGTTAATCAATTGTGATCATGAAGCTTGTTTGCGATACACATGAAACTGTCTTGGTGTAATGATTAGAATCATATATTAGAAGGGATGAACTTAGGGGATATAATAATCGCATAACTTAGTTTTGATATACTTTGTATGTTAGGATCGAGTATAGGCTACTGAAATTATGATTCAAGAATATATGTCGCATTGTATTATCGGTTTGAATTGCATGTTAATGTTCGAATTCACTAGGATGATGGTTGATCGAATGTTTTGAATGATGAGTTGTTGGTGATTGTTCTTGATTAGCATAATTAGGGATCATAAAAGTTAATGGGTGAATCTTTGATTTAATCGATTTAATGCAAAGATGGAAACTATTAGAATGATTTGTAACTGATTACCATGATTTAAGGCAATAACATAACTAATCGCACAAGTCCCCAATCGCATAAGAATCTGATCGCACAAGCCCTTGATCACACAAGGGGTAGTCGCACAAGTCAGTCCCACAAGCTAGGATATCATTGGCTACAAGTGTTAAAGCACATAGTACTGTCTGTTTTTGCATGGCCGCACAATATATTGTGGATCGCACAAGACTGTGCTGATCACACAATATATTGGGCCGCACAAGAAGCTTCCTTGTTTAATACTTTTGGGCCGCACATATTATTGGAATGTATGTTTTATTGGGCCGGGGCATGGCGTGGATCGCACAACATGTTGTGGATCGCACAAGGTTGTGCTGATCGCGCAACATGTTGGGTCGGGCCTTTATTGGGCTCCACCTGCTGAGTCGCACAACATGATTGGGCTCGCACAATCTTACTAGCCCAATCAATTGAATTGCACAAATTGGGCTTATGTGTATACTTGATCGATATTGTTAACGTGTTTCTATGTGTAAGCCATGATCGCTGTGTGTACGTAACTTGCTACGTTATGTGTAAACATGCGTGCATTACCTGAACCTAGACCTGACTTGTATGGTAACCATGTTAGGACGTGGTTGACCATAAATAGCTCAAGTGACCTTTTGTTTATCTCCCGAGCTAATCTAAGGTGAGTTCACACTTTCTACAAGGCATGGGATTCCCGGTGGTTTGGGAATGGGTTAACGTTTAATAAGGAAACCTGCGTATTTCTCTTTGGGTAGAATACGTACTTCCACCCTCTTAAGTGAAGGGTGACAACATTGAAACCTACGTGCTCTGATGGGTGTCAAGTGTTATATATATTAGGTGTATATTTTAAGCCCCTTTAACACTTTTTAGTCAAGTTTTAAATTTATAAAACACGATATTTACTAACACTAGACACTCATATGGGCAAAGGCACCCATCGTGAGCGTAGTATAGTGTTGGAAAGATACCGAGGTCGTCCAAGGACACAAGAGCTTTTAGTACCGGTTTATCCTCAACGTCTAATCAAATCAAAAAGTTTAGAAAAATGTTATAAGCTAAAAAAATAAAAACTAACTAAAAATGCTGAAAATAAAAATAAAAGTAAAAACAGATAGACAAGATGAATCACTTGGTTCCGATTCGTATCTAGTGTAACCTTTGATTATTTCCGCATTTTTGCACTTTTTAAGAGATTATCTTAGTTATTGTAGTAGACCCCTCTTTTGAAGGTGACGTTACCCTCACCCCAGTAGTTTGAGTCAGCAAGGATACAATCCTAAAATGGTGGATTATTGAAAGATAATTAATTAAGTTATTAATGCAAATTATGGTAGGCCCCTCTTTTGGAGGTGACGTTACCCTCGACTAAGTAGTCTGAGTCAGCAGGGATACAGTCCTAAATAGCCGGGTTATAGTATTAATAGTAGTTAACTTATGAGGGGATCAAAGAGTTTGGACCCCCGCCATCCAATACCGTTAAGTATTGAAGGAGGTCCTACTAAATTTGACCCAGGTCCATTGCAGGACCTCTAAACGCTGAACAATGGCAAGACCTTTACCAAACCGTTCCCTTAGCCCCCGACCAGGTAGCCAACATACCTCCATATAGACCGTGGAGATATGAATGGTGAAAATCTTTTATTTTATATAGACAGTAAAATAATGTCAAGACACCACGGACAAACGATAAGGAAAGATCACCTTCAACATAAGAAACTAGTTATTAAAGTCATTAATACAAAACCAAGTAAAAAGTGCTAAAAGATTAAAAATAAAAAGTATTACACTAGACACTTTGTCTTCACCAAGTGATGTAAGAGACTTAGGCAAACATGGCCTTGATTGTCAAGAACTCTTACGATCAATCTTGGATCCCGAGACGACTCACACACTCTATGATGGACAATGGATGATGGTGGTGGATGATGGTGTTTTAGTGGTGGTGGGTGGTGGGTGAAGTGTGAGAGAGGTGGTGTGCCAAGGGATGGTTTGAGCTTGAGCCAAGCACTCCTATTTATAGGCTGAACATAAGCTCGGGCACGGCCCTGTGTCCACATCCTTCTCTTTCTTCATTTAATGCAGCTTTGTCTTATTAGTTGACCACGCCCCCGTGTCCGCTGAGCACGACCCCGTGTGCAGAAGAATCTTTGTACTATGAAGATTTGCCTAGATTGTGCGAATCTTATAGTTGACCACGGCCCCGTGTCCGCTGAGCACGGCCCCGTGGTGGGCAATAGAAGCTTCTACCACTTTGTCTTTTCTGCTGACACTTGGGCACGCCCCCGTGCTGGCTGAGCACGGGGCGTGCACGGGGCGTGTTCAGTCTTCTGTTATCTTGTTTTGCTTGGGAAGATGTTGTCGTGGGGTCGGGCATGTCACATCTTGTTCCTTTTCTTGTATTTTTGTTAGATTTTGATGTCTTTTTGCTTCTTTTGTTAATTTGAGCTCATTTAATCCTGAAAATACAAAAGGAAGACAAAAGCACACTTTTTCCAACATTAGTACTAAAAAGGGTTAGTTTTATGCCACAATTGATGTAATTTATATGTTGCATTTTGCACACATCAAATACCCCCACACTTGAATCTTTGCTTGTCCTCAAGCAAAACTTTTTAATATGTGGCTATTACACACCCAAATGGAATGGGTAGAGAAGAAGGTTTTTGGGCTTGTCATAGAGTGTCGGGATTTCCAAGATTCTTTATTTAGTTTTATTTTTATTTATTTACAATCCTATTCGTCATGATTTATTTAAAACTTTTTGTAAGATAAATTACTTTTAGGGCATAACATGCCTCTTTAAAATTCTATTTATATACAAGTTCACATACCTCACGGGGATCACTCAACACTCGGCCGAAGATGTATTTTTGTGGATCACTCGAGAGCGGCATGGAACTTACTCCTACCATAGGCTTGCCAAGCAATCAATCCTCCTCCTTTTTAACTTATATACCTTTGTAAATATCAAGAGGACTTTGTGGGCGAAGGGTTAGGCTTGGGTTAAAGGTAGGTGGTTGGGTTAGTGGTTAGTGGTTAGTAGAAAAGGGCGAAAAGCGTAACAAGCGTCGGTTTTCGTAAGACTTTTTATTTTTGTGACTTTTATTTTGATGAAGCTATTATTCAAACAAAGTTATTTTTGATGAACTTGTTTGTTTATTTTCTTTTGCTTCATCATCAACACACTTTTTTTTTTGAAAAGTCATATGAAAAACCGAACTTGTTACTAAAACAAAGGGTTAAAAATGAAAAAGGTTTTGGTGGGTAAAAGGGTGTTTGGTTTGGGTTATGAAATGAAAAGGTTTAGGCTCAAAGGGGCTAACTAGGGGGATTTTGGGTAGGTGGTAAAAAAAAGAAAAATAATGGTGTAGAAAAAAAAAGTTAGTCCTAATGCTTCCATCATTTACTTACTCGGGTTTAAGTTGGTAAGGACCGGGAATGTATTTTCATGGCAAGTTCTAGAGTCGTAAGAACCAAGCGGCTATTCACACAAGAAACGAAAAATGAGCATTTAGTTTAATGATATGTAATTGTATGCTCGATAAAGGCTCAAAACTCACTTTTGTGAGAATGGGTTTTTTATGTGAACAAGTATATATAATCAAATTTTAACTAAGTTTGCCATGCCTTTTCATAATTTTCTTATGTTGGTTCTTTTTATCACGACGCTATCGGTTGTAAATTCATAAAAATATAACCTTTTTAGAATTTTGAAATTCCCAAGTTAAACCTAGACAAGTAAAAAAATGAAAATTTTTGAAAAAATTTGGGGTGATTAGCGGTTCCAATAGAGTTTTGTGTAAGGCTTGTATTTAGGACTTGCAAGATTCAAGGTTTTAGCATCCCCCCACACTTAAATTACACATTGTCCTCAATGTGTCCCAAAAATAAGTTTTTAGGTTGATTGAATGTGTAAAAGGTGTGAAAAAGCAAAAAAAATGTGTTACTGGTTACCTGGGCACGACCCCGTGTTGAGTGGACACGACCCCGTGCTCAGGTGCCAGTAACGAAAACTTACAGAAGGTCAACACGGGGGCGTGTTGGTTGAACACGACCCCGTGTCTGTCAAGGTCTGCAGAATTAAAACAAACAGCAGGTTCAGGGGAGTGGGCACGGGGGCGTGTCGGCTGGACACGGCCCGTGTGGACAATCTGCAAGGTTGAAAAACAGGTTTCTTTCTTCGGTTTTCCTGTCCCGGCTTTATTAGTACTAATGCTTAGTACTCTAAGCCTCGTATGTACCTGCTTAATCAATAAACACCATACCATACCATAGCAAACATCCTAATTTTACCAAGTTCAACATCCATGTCAAAGTAAAAAGAAAAAAAATAATAAATGCAGAAAATAAAAGAAGTTAGGGAAAGTAAATTGTTCAACACTTGGCACACAGGCCTCAAATTGTTCAAGATTAGAAAAGGTTAACCTGGGAAATCACCAACCAACCGCTTCTTCCTTCGCCCCTCCCGCCTAATCCATCTCCTCATCATCATCATCATCATCATCATCATCATCCCCTCCATGGCCCGCAATGTGGTCCCGAATATATCCAATATCATATTGGATATCGGATATGTTTCTCTCTATAGCTCCAACCCGGTGGTACGTGTTGCTCGCCATGTTGTAGGTGTTCGTGGTGCACATAAGGTTTTCCTGCAACAAATCATGCAAACTTTGGAAATTAGGAAAACTGCCTCCTGAGGAGGATTGGCCCGGATCACCTTGGGGTTGGTACTGATACTGATGATGTTGTGGAGCGTGGAGGGCAAGTGCTTCTTGCGGTTCCATGCATGACCTTGCATCCTTTGAAAGATTACCGTCCCGTCTTCCGCCTCATAAAGTAGGTTCATTGAGCGGCAGATGTGTATATCTACCCTACCCGACCATGGGCTTATTTCGAATGACCTAGGTATGCTGGTGAAGTGCTTGAAGAGACGGTACACCCATCCCCCAAAGAAGATAGGGGTCGGTGCACTAGCAAGGCAGTTGTGATGCATGTTTCGGAGCATAAGGAACGGAACATCAAGGGGCCTGCGGGTGTGGATACAGTGGAGGACAACAAGATCTCTAAACCCAACGACGCCACTGCTATCATGCCTTTGGCTAAGAGAGTAGCCGAGGAGCCTATGGATGTATCTGTAGAGCGGATCCTTCAACTTCGTACTCTTAGTGCTGCTCGGATTGTAGTACCCTTCACCAATCTGAGCCCAAATGGCATGGCGTTCGTTCTCACCTATTTCTCTCATCCCTCTAGTGTTTTCCTTGTTTCCTGCGTCCTCTTCCGCATACAACCCGACAATCGATCCAAATTGTGCCATAGAGATCGAATACCTAGTTCCGCCACACCTGAACGCTACCCCATCATTGTCGAATGGGTCGCACCTTGAGTTGAATGCGAATGTGCTATAGAATTCCAAAGGGCATTCGTGGACGGAACGGAGTCGAGTTGTTAAAGCGACTCTTAGTGGCCCTGTGACAAGGTTGTTGAAACGGTCGATTTGATTCACCATAGTTAACAGTTCCATGCATGCTTGCCTCGGGTATTCCTCCGGCCTTGTTTGAAGTATCTCGTATCTAGCCCTAGCATCGAGCTCATTGGCGTTAAATCTTGTGAACTTCCTAGCCATCTGAAAGAATACACCAAAAGTTAGCACGAAACAGAAGTATTTTCGGACAAAACTGCAAACAGTGGGCTGGACACGACCCCGTGTTCAGCGGACACGGCCCTGTATCCAGGCGTCTGTTACTCAAAAATTCCATTTTTCAACCCGGTTCCGAAAACTTGAAAGTTTTTGGTCCAATAGGTGCGATTTCCCCCGAAAATGAAACCCTAAGTGCCGTTTTTCCCAAAATAACCCGTTTACCCTATCAATTTTATCTTTTTCGGTTCAAGAACAAGGGTTTGGGGTTTTTGTGAGAAATCGGGCGAATCTATGAACAATACAAGTGTATTTACTTCCCTTAACAATAATCTAACTAAATGCAAATAGATCTAAACAAATATTTGAGGTTTGATCCGGATGAACTTCAAGAACCCTAGATTTTTCCCCAAATTTTTGGTGTTTTAACTACATGCAAGTAACTAATCTAACTACTAAAAGTGATAGAATCATACATTGATGTTATTAGAGTGATAGGAGACGTCGAAAATCTGCGAAAAATCGCCTGGAACCAGAGCTTTTTCGGGGAAATAGGGCGTGTGGAATGTTGTAACTGTTGTGAAAAAGGGGATATATCCCGTCTGCAGCGCGAACACGGCCCCGTGTCCAGCGGACACGGCCTCGTGCCGAGCAAAGTTTTGAAAATATATATTTTTTTTTCAGTTCTCGTGTGAGTGCCCTTTGTTTCCCATAAGCTTTGGTTAGAAAACTTACCGCTTTAGACATCGTCCCGATCGTTCGTAACTTACCAGGTATGATGATGGTTTCATTCTTCAATTGTTTGGAGCGAGATCTCCTCATCTTCATCCTCAATGAATCCTTGATAGAGTTTCAGCCGTTGGCCATTGACTTTGAATGGAGGCCCATTTCGAGATTTAATTTCTACTGCACCGTGTGGGAAAATATGGTTGATAGAAAAAGGTCCTGACCACCTAGACTTTAGTTTACCAGGAAATAATCGAAGACGTGAATTAAACAAAAGAACTAGATCTCCTACTCGAAATTCATTAGGTTTAATATGTTTGTCATGCAAATTTTTCATTCTTTCCTTATAAATTTCGGAGTTTGAGTATGCATAATTCCTAAGCTCGTCTAATTCATTTAATTGACAAAATTGATTTTTACCAGCAAACTCTAGATCTAAGTTTACATTTTTAATTGCCCAGTAGGCTTTGTATGCAATTTCTACTGGCAAGTGACAACTTTTCCCATAGACTAGCTTATATGGGGTTGTACCTATTGTTGTTTTATAAGCAGTTCGAAAAGCCCATAAAGCAGCATCTAATTTATCTGCCCATTCCTTTTTATTTATCCCTATGGTTTTTTCGAGTATTCGTTTTAAACCTCTATTAGTCACTTCGGCTTGTCCGTTTGTTTGTGGGTGATAGGCTGTTGAGACCCGGTGATAGACCCCATATCTTGTTAAAAAATTTTCAAGTTGATGGTTGCAAAAATGGGTACCTCTATCACTTAGTAATGGTTTAGGTGTGCCAAAACGAGAAAATAATTTCTTCAGAAATCTTACCACGACTCTTCCATCATTCGTTGGAAGTGCCTCGGCCCATTTAGACAAGTAATCCACTGCCACAAGTATATATTTGTTTCCTTTCAACAGTGGGAAAGGTCCCATAAAGTCGAGTCCCCACACATCAAAAATTTCACAAACAAGAATGCCATTTTGTGGCATTTCGTTTTTGGAAGAAATATTACCTGTTCTTTGGCAAGCATCACATGTTTTGACAAGACTTTGGGCGTCATTGTAAATGGTTGGCCAATAAAATCCTGAATCAAATACATTTCGTGCGGTACTAGCGGCACCATGATGCCCTCCGTATGGACCTTCATGACAATGGCGGAGAATTCTTCGTGCTTCGCTACCATGTACGCATCGTCGGACGAGTTGGTCGGCACACATTTTGAAAAGATATGGATCTTCCCAAAAATAGTGTTTCACATTGGCAAAGAATTTTTTTCTTTGATGATGTGGCCAACCTTTTGCGACTATACCGCTAGCTAGGTAGTTAGCATAGTCGGCGTACCATGGTTCTTCCTTATATTCCACCATTTCCAGGGACTCAGTCGGAAATTTTTCGTTGATTTGCTCGTCCCTGGTTGCCTCCAAAGCTGGGTCTCCCAAGCGCGAAAGATGATCTGCTGCGGTATTTTCTGCTCCTCTTTTGTCTTTGATTTCAATGTCAAATTCTTGGAGGAGTAGAATCCACCGAATCAAACGTGGTTTTGCGTCCTGCTTTTTGAAGAGATATCGAATGGCTGCATGATCTGTATAGACTATAGTTTTAGAAAGAACAAGATAAGAACGAAATTTATCAAAAGCAAATACCACGGCTAGTAATTCTTTTTCAGTTGTTGTGTAATTTTCTTGTGCATCATTAACTGTTTTACTAGCATAATAAATGGGTTGGAAATGCTTTTCTTTTCTTTGTCCCAAGACAGCTCCAACTGCAAAGTCACTCACATCACACATGATTTCGAAAGGAAATTTCAAATCCGGTGCTATCATGATAGGTGCATTGACTAACATTTCCTTTAGGGTTAGAAATGCTTGATTGCAATCCTTGTCAAAGATGAAAGGAGCATCTTTTTCAAGTAATTTTGTTAGAGGCCTAGAGATTTTAGAAAAGTCTTTGATAAACCGCTTATAAAATCCGGCATGCCCTAGGAAACTTCAGATAGCTCTTACGGAGGATGGGGGTGGTAATCTAGAAATGGTATCTATTTTGGCTCGATCCACCTCCATTCCTTCGCTTGAGATTTTGTGACCGAGTACTATTCCCTCTGTTACCATGAAATGGCATTTTTCCCAATTAAGGGCGAGGTTAGTTTCCTCACATCGGGATAGCATTCGTTCAAGGTTATCGAGGCATTGGTCGTATGAATCCCCAAAGATAGAGAAGTCGTCCATGAAGACTTCCATTGTCTTTTCTATCATGTCATGGAAAATGGCTACCATGCAACGTTGGAATGTTGCGGGGGCATTACATAGACCAAACGGCATGCGTCGATAAGCAAAAGTTCCATAGGGACATGTGAAAGTTGTCTTTTCTTGGTCTTCGGGTGCTTTCGAGATTTGAAAGTAACCTGAAAAACCATCCAAGAAACAATAAAATTTATGACCGGATAATCTTTCTAACATTTGATCAATGAAGGGTAAAGGAAAGTGATCTTTTCTCGTTGCTTCATTTAATCGTCTATAATCTATACATACTCTCCATCCTGTGACGGTTCTCGTTGGTATTAATTCATTTTTTTCGTTGGTTATTACCGTCATACCTCCTTTCTTTGGAACTACTTGGACGGGACTCACCCAAGGGCTATCGGAGATAGGATAGATAAGTCCGGCGTCAAGTAATTTGATGACTTCATTTTTAACCACTTCTTGAACATCTGGATTTACTCGACGTTGTGGTTGTATTACCGATTTGTAGTCATCATTCATTAAAATTTTGTGTGTGCACATGGAAGGGCTAATTCCTTTTATGTCTACAAGTTTCCAAGCTATTGCGTTTTTGTGTTTTTTCAAAAGACTAATTAATTTTTCTTTTTCTAAGCTATCTAATTTTGACGAAATAATTACAGGTAAATTACCATCTTTGTCTAGAAAAGCATATTCCAAACCTTTTGGAAGTTCTTTGAGCTCAAGTGGTGGGTCTTTACGAGACTCCTTATTTGGTTGCTCATTTTGATCAAGAACTTTAAAAGTTTGTTCTATGGAGACCTCTTCTTCAACAAAGTGGTCAATCTCTTCACTTGTATCGGCTGGTTCATCTTCATCTTCAATTAGGGGGTCATTATTGCCGAATGGATATTTCATTGACCGCTCAAGATCGACACTTCTTTTAAATGCCCCTAATTGAAGAGGTAGATTGTGGAACTTCCGGTTTTTCAAAGCTTCATGAGTTTTTACAAATGGTCGTCCCAACACTAGAGGAGCTTCATCGAGGATGACAAAGTCGGTCGGGATTACCATTTGATTTGTTTGAACCAATACATCCTCAACTACACCGATTGATTTTATTACTTTCCGATTGGATAGAAAAATGGGTATTTGAAGTGGAGAAAAATCACTAGTACTTAATTTTTCAAAAATGTAGTTAGGCATTATGTTAACACAAAGATCTTTATCAATTGTGACATTACTAATAAACGAATTTTGAAAGAAACATGGAACCGGTGTAATGTTAATTTCAAATGGGTCTTCTTTTATTAGCGAGGTTTGATCATTAGTTAACTTAACACTTACTGTTTCGTCAATTTTAGTGTTAGTGTTTAACTCTTTTAAAAACTTAGCATGAGTGGGTACTAAACAATGATTTTCAAAAGAAGGTGACAAGAGATTAATTTCTTCAAAATTAGACTCTTCTTGAATTTTAACGTTGTCGGACTCACCTTTTTCGTTGTTTAACTCATGTGTCGGTTCTTCACTTATTTGTTCTTCCATTTTTACACTTTCAGTTATCTCTTCCTTTTTTAATTCTTCTCTTGCGCGGGACTCCTCTTCCCTTGCGCGAGATTCTTTTATACAGCGATCGATAACTCTAAGGTATTCTAATATCCTATCGGTGACTTCGGTTATAGAAAAAGAATCGGGATTTTCAAAGTTTGAATCCGGTTGTTCGATCCTTTGTTCCTCATAATACCCATATAAAGTAGATGGTTCACACCATTGTTCTTCATAATACTCATATGAGGTGGGTTGTTCACGCCACGGTTCCTCATAATAAGCATATGAAGGTGGTGGCTCATATCTTGGTTCCTCAAAGTATGAGTATGGAGGCTCATACCTTGGTTCATCAAAATATGAGTATGAGGGAGGAGGTTCATACCTTTGGTCTTCATAGGATGTGTATGAAGTTGATGGTTCGTACCTGGGTTCCTCATAGTAAGTGTATGAAGTGGATGGTTGATATGAGTGGTTATATTGAACCGAGTGTGGGTTACGACAATTAGTGCAATAATTACTCCTATAATCATCCTCCTCATAGGTGTAGTTGTAACCTCCTGAGTATTGATCCATAAGAATCACTCAGCAGACCACAACCAAGTCTCGATATCAGAAAACAAAAATAAAAACGGAAACAGAGGCTGGACACGGCCCTGTGTTCAGTGGACACGAACCCGTGTTCAGGATCTGTATCTGGACGTTTTAATTAAATTTACTGATTTCGTTGAGCACGGGGGCGTGTTCAGTGAGCATGGCCCGTGTTCAAGCTACTGTTACTGGGTGTTTTTAGGAAAATGTGCAGCACGGCCCCGAGTTCAGTGAACACGGCCCCGTGTACAGGTTACTGTAAATTCAAATCTAAACTAAAATGCAGAAAAATGTGCGCACGTTTTAAAAAGGTTTTGAAAAACTGATTAGGCCGTTGATTTTAAGCTTTCTTAAAATCCTTGTGTCCCCGACAATGACGCCAAAAACTTGATGGGTGTCAAGTGTTATATATATTAGGTGTATATTTTAAGCCCCTTTAACACTTTTTAGTCAAGTTTTAAAATTATAAAACACGATATTTACTAACACTAGACACTCATATGGGCAAGTGCACCCATCGTGAGCGTAGTATAGTGTTGGTAAGATACCGAGGTCGTCCAAGGACACAAGAGCTTTTAGTACCGGTTTATCCTCAACGTCTAATCAAATCAAAAAGTTTAGAAAAATGTTTTAAGCTAAAAAAATAAAAACTAACTAAAAATGCTGAAAATAAAAATAAAAGTAAAAACAGATAGACAAGATAAATCACTTGGTTCCGACTCGTATCTAGTGTAGCCTTTGATTATTTCAGCACTTTTGCACTTTTTAAGAGATTATCTTAGTTATTGTAGTAGGCCCCTCTTTTGAAGGTGACGTTACCCTCACCCCAGTAGTTTGAGTCAGCAAGGATACAATCCTAAAAGGGTGGATTATTGAAAGATAATTAATTAAGTTATTAATGCAAATTATGGTAGGCCCCTCTTTTGGAGGTGACGTTACCCTCGACTAAGTAGTCTGAGTCAGCAGGGATACAGTCCTAAATAGCCGGGTTATAGTATTAATAGTAGTTAACTTATGAGGGGATCAAAGAGTTTGGACCCCCGCCATCCAATACCGTTAAGTATTGAAGGAGGTCCTACTAAATTTGACCCAGGTCCATTGCAGGACCTCTAAACGCTGAACAATAGCAAGACCTTTACCAAACCTATCCCTTAACCCCCGACCAAGTAGCCAACATACCTCCATATAGACCGTGGAGATATGAATGGTGAAAATCTTTTATTTTATATAGACAGTAAAATAATGTCAAGACACCACGGACAAACGATAAGGAAAGATCACCTTCAACATAAGAAACTAGTTATTAAAGTCATTAATACAAAACCAAGTAAAAAGTGCTAAAAGATTAAAAATAAAAAGTATTACACTAGACACTTTGTCTTCACCAAGTGATGTAAGAGACTTAGGCAAACATGGCCTTGATTGTCAAGAACTCTTACGATCAATCTTGGATCCCGAGACGACTCACACACTCTATGATGGGCAATAGATGATGGTGGTGGATGATGGTGTTATAGTAGTGGTGGGTGGTGGGTGAAGTGTGAGAGAGGTGGTGTGCCAAGGGATGGTTTGAGCTTGAGCCAAGCACTCCTATTTATAGGCTGAACAGAAGCTCGGGCGCGGCCCCGTGTCCATTGGGCACGGCCCCGTGTCCACATCCTTCTCTTTCTTCATTTAATGCAACTTTGTCTTATTAGTTGACCACGCCCCCGTGTCCGCTGTGCACGACCCCGTGTGCAGAAGAATCTTTGTACTATGAAGATTTGCCTAGATTGTGCGAATCTTATAGTTGACCACGGCCCCGTGTCCGCTGAGCACGGCCCCGTGGTGGGCAATAGAAGATTCTACCACTTTGTCTTTTCTGCTGACACTTGGGCACACCCCCGTGCTGGCTGAGCACGGGGCGTGTTCAGTCTTCTGTTATCTTGTTTTGCTTGGGAAGATGCTGTCGTGGGGTCGGGAATGTCACATCTTGTTCCTTTTCTTGTATTTATGTTAGATTTTGATGTCTTTTTGCTTCTTTTGTTAATTTGAGCTCATTTAATCCTGAAAATACAAAAGGAAGACAAAAGCACACTTTTTCCAACATTAGTACTAAAAAAGGGTTAGTTTTATGCCACAATTGATGTAATTTATATGTTGCATTTTGCAAACATCATGCTCTCCTTGAATATGACACATACTCCCACCCTCTTAACTGAAGGGTGACAACAATGACACTAGACAAAAACTCTATCATTAAGTCCCTCATTTTTATATCGACTTAATCGCCGGGCCAATGGCGAACAGGTCATTAGTTAAATAGCGCTATTAGGTTTGACAAGCCTCACACCATGCCGCAGAGGATGGGCGTGGACTAATGGACTTGGGCACTAGTCAATGATGATAGACATTGACGCAGGGCCCATAAACATAACCAGAGTCAGTAGTCGATATGGTAACGGGTCTAGTGGATTACATGGGGAAGCCCCCACTGGTTATGGTTTAGGAAACAAGGAACTGGTTAAACTCATGGTTTTCGAAGCAACTTATGGTTTTTGGAACAACACTAAAATGGACAACCAACTGTGAACTCGCTAAACTTTGTTGTTGATTCGTTACTATATGCCTTGCAGGTCATTAGGTGCTTAGATGGAGCTTGCACAGGTGGAAGAGGTCATTGTGGGACATGGACTGTTGAGTTCCATGTTAAACTTATGAACTTTTAAACTATTGTTTTGGGTTTTGAACTTTATGCTTTCGCTGATAACTTAAACTTTGTTGGATTGTTTTGACACCAATTATATTGTTTGGTTTGGACTTTGATTTATTTAATTATATTGTTCAATAAGATTGGTGGCTGGACCCTGATCAGTCACTCTCCCTGCGGTGATACTCCGCTTGTGGATTTTGGGGGTGTGACACCATCTCACTCGTTTTCTCTCATGTTTTCCTCTTTTAGAATGCCTCCTCGACGAAACGTACAACAACCTGATGCCGAACTGGCAACTATCATTGACAACAGATGGCTGCTATGCTACCAAATCTCATTACTCAAATTAACCAAGCCAACAATAACAATAATGCACCTGCTCCGTGCAACTTTAAACAGTTTAACTGTAACACCTCGCAAAATAATACCCAATAAAATGATGACACGTGTCTTGAACCCTAGACGGGAAAAAAATTAACTTTTAAAGAGTGAAATTATCAACATGCAAATCCTTGCCTCTGAGTGACCATTTATCAGACTCGGAACTATCTTATATTGATAACATGCTCTCGGGTATGACTGATGAAAATTATAAAAGTTGTATGATCAAATATAAAAAGTTTCAAAATTTTGTCCTCTGATAAAAGCTTACAGACCGTAAAAGATCCATCTTACGGTCCGTAAGGACTGTAACTGGGCGATATAAATTAAAAGCGGTTACGGACCGTAAGGGCTAAGGCTTACGGTCCGTAAGAACTGTATCTGGGCCGTAAAATGGACAGCTGCAGGTTTGTCACCTTCTACACCAAATTTTCAAAACCAGCTGCATGCCAACGGATTTGTAATACCTCTAGGACACATGTACCACCCTTAGAACATCAGGGGACACCCGGAATGATCTTAAGAGACTTGTTTCAGTATAAATAGAGCTCACACTTAAGCTTTAGAACTTGCACTTTCAAAATTTCCTTCTCTCTACACTTCTCTGGGATTCCTAATCAAGAAGGAAGTCCTCTTCCGTTCAAGTTTCGAGCTAGGACCTTGTGTAAGTGTTCTTAGCCTCTGCTCTTAAGTTTTTAGGCTTTTAAAGCCAAAAGTCAAAGTTGCCGCAAAACGGATTGACTTCTAGTTTAAATCTTAACGGTCCAGCCATTGTTCGAGGAGAATGTGGCTACGTGATTGTAATTAAGCAGGTGTTAATGCCTCAAAAGGGCATCTCCTAATTACCACGTTTACTTAGTTAATTGTCGGGTCAAAATAATTAACATAAAAAGTCAAACGGGTCTGTTTTTAAATAAAATCAAATCCGAAAATGTAGAGCTTATAAAATGTGTTTTATCACTTTAATAACTTGGTAAATATTATTAGAACATGTCTAGACATGTTCAATCCGACAATTATGAGTTTAGGCTCGGTTCGCAACCGAAAGTCGCAAAAGTTGACTTTTGCTTTGACTTTCAGTCCTGACCCGAATTAGCTTAGTTTATTTATGCATTAAGGTTCCTTTGTGATCATATTATATAGTAGTATAACCCTATGAGGTTGTATTACATGGTCTCTTAATAATCTGAGTTTATTTACTTGCTTCCGTAATTATGCTTAATGTTGACTAATATGCCCTTTTGTTCTTAAATGAGATTTTTAATAAAAACAAACATGCAAATGAATTACATTTTGATTAGTAAATTTATTCAACATATTTTGGCAATTATATTTTGGTCATAGATTAAACTTACATAATAAATTGCAAAACATGCTTCATAAAGGACTAAGGTGCTGTTTTTTTTTTCAGAGGGAAAACGTCTGCAGTATGCGGACCACATCTGCAGACATCTGTAGCAGAAGTGCTGGACCAAATGTCGGCAGTCTGCAAGAAGAAGACTGTTTGTTTTTTTACTTCTGCAAATTGTTGAAATAAACTGAAATATAAATAAACTTATTTATTAAACTTAAAAGAGTTTTTCAACATTCAAACTTAAATAATAGTTATACAATACTGAAATAATATTCATAAAAAAGACAATAACATTATTTTTAAATCATTATATCCATGTTTTGCATTAACTGCTCAGCAATCTCATCTCGTAACAGAGTCATATATTCCCGATCCGATGCAGTACCATGTGCTTCAACCTCGTCTTCATCAGCATCAACGTGCACTTGACTATTATGCACCGAAACATTGGGTTGATCGTATTCTGTAAACAATTCATCGCTCAAACCCTCTTTCCTTATAAAATTATGTAGCGCGAAACATGCAATGGTAATGTTCCTTTGTGTAACCAATGGAAATAGTGCCATCCTCTTCAAAATAGGGAATCTTGCTTTCTAGACACCAAAAGCACGCTCAATTACGTTCCGAAGTCTTGCATGAGCATGGTTAAATTTCTCTTTATTAGTCAATGCACGTCTTCGGCGAAAATCTCCTATCCAATACCTCACATTACGATATGGAGCCATAAATCCCCGTATGTGTGCATACGCGGCATCACAAAGATAATACTTGTCTGTAAAGATATACAATTATTTAGAAAAGTAAACCAAGTGATAAATATTTAACAAAACATAAACATACCTTGTGGTGGAAACAGGAATGGTGCATCTGGATCTGATAATGCCTCTGATAATATTCTTGCATCATGTGCTACACCTTCCCAGCCGGCCACGGCGAACGTAAAAATCATGTTGAAGTCACAAATTGCTAATACGTTTTGATAACAATCTCCTTTTCCTCTTCCTCTATATAAATCTTGTTTACTAGTAGGGACAACAACATGTATTAAAGTTCCATCTAGTGCACCAACCGCTCATTTAAAAACCCGTCGTAGTCTCTTGTTATGTCCCGGTATGTTTGGATTAGGATTGAAAGAAGTTGGTACTATCATTTCTTTGGCAAAAAGCATCATTTTATCCAAGACTTCATAAAAATATTTATGAATTGTTTGCTTTGAGTGTTGAAATCTGCGCTTGATAACTACATATCGTTGATTATGACCGATTATCATAAAAAACATAGCCATCTTCTCCTCAACCGATACATGTTTACTATCCTCTAACAAATAATTTACTCTACAATGTGCACATAGTCGGACAAATGATACACGAGACATACGTAGAAGTTCAATGCGTTGTTTGGGATTTCCTGTCAATAACCCTAACGTGTATTTATGTCCCGTCATACGCGAATCATTGTCTCGCACTCGTTTTAAACCTCTCTTCCAAAAAACCGGATATACACGTACATAAGAATAACGAGAAGTAATTTCTTATTATAATCCATTATGAACCTGTTTTAACAAGTATAAACAACCAAAAGCATAAGCATAAACCAAAGGATACAATCATAAACCAAAGGATACAATGTCAAACATAAAACCATACAATGTCTAAAACATAAATCAAAAAGCATAAAATGTCTCAAACATAAACAAAAGCAGTCAATGACTCAAACATAAACCTAGCAATCGTGTTAAGCATATAAAGTCTTCACTACTTTATCAGGCCTAAACTTTTTGCCGTCATTCCGATCCACCCTCTTAAGACCTCGGGAATTTCTGGCAATGCCATCCAAGTCTCTCTCATGTCAGAGGACACCCCAAAAATGTGAAAAGCAGCTAAGAATATAGGATCTACCACGTCTAACCCAACCAACTTTAACTTCTCAGAACACTCACGAACCGTTGGCCCTTCTTTGCCTTTAATCAAAACCTGTAGAGCCTTCTGCATATCACGTGCTAAATCATCATGGTTAATAGATGATTTTGATATTTTGGCCCTTTTGTTTGGATTAGGCTCAGAAGTGGGCTCGGAAGTGGGCTCGAAAGTAGGCTCAGAAGTGGGCTCTGGAGTAGGCTCTGGAGTAGGCTCAGATGTGCCTGCATCATCTTGTGTGTCATGATAATGGGTGTCCATAATCATAAGAGATTGGACACGATGACAAGAAGATCCAACCCCAGATGCTGTTTGGGTTGAGGTCCACTTGCAATTTCCAGTGGCAGTATTTCCATCAAACAATTCTGCACAAAGTTCTGGAAATGGCAATGGAACTGTCTTCAATGATGCAGCCTTCGGATGCCCCTAAACCCAAAGTAAAAAAATATTGTTATAATTTTTTTTAAGATTATGTTTAAAATTTATATAAATGAACATACCTTCTTAAATTCTTCCTATTCCTTGTTCGTTAAGGTAAAAGTATTTGTTTGAGGGTTGTATATGTTGCCGGTTTTATTTTTCAGATACACCCAACCTACGTATTTGGCTTTAAGATTATCATATGCATTCTTCATTTTTTTTGAGTTAAATCCAAGCCAAAATTTTCCTTAAGAACTTTTCCTAATTTATTCCACGAGTCTTTATGCAAACTCAAGCCTTTTCTACCGTGTTTATCTCTTCAATGCATGTCTCTAATAAGCATTTTAGATGGTCGTTTGACCATTGTTGTTTCTCTCCCATTTCTACTAATCAACAAAAAAGCAATTAACATACTAGGCGCGAATCATGTCAATCCATAACAAAAACAAAAACTCTAATCAAACAATTAACATACTAGTAAATTTGTGACCAAAGATTCAAGCCTCGAAGATATATATATACAATTAAGCTTTCAATAAATTATTCTTCAAACAATTAACATACTAGCAAACATCATACCACATACTGATGAAAAGTAAAAAAAAAAAAAACTAGATCAAACAAACCTACATAACATTATGTTGACAAATTTCATATAACACTTTCACTTCAAACCTACGATAGACAATTTTCATATATGACAATTTTCATATAACAATTTTCATATAACACTTTCAATCCATAACACAAAAACCTACGATAACTTCAAACCCACATAACAATTCACTTCAAAGTTGAAAGTTATGACACTTTCACTTCAAACATTACAAGACTGTACACAAACATTACAAGACCTGCATAACAATTCACTTCAAAGTTGAAACTGAAAATACAGACATATCTAATGAATGAAACCTGGTAACAATCGTACTTGTGCGGTTTTAGAGTGGGGGAGGAGATGGAGTAGGTCTCGGAGGCGGAGGAGAAGGAGCAGGTCTCGGTGGCGGCGGAGGAGAAGGAGCAGGTCTCGGCGGCGGAGGAGAAGGAGCAGGTCGGCGGTTGAGATGGTGGGGGAAGAGCAGGTCAGCGGTAGAGATGGTAGGGGAGGAGCTGGGCGGCGGTTGAGATGGAGGGGGAGGAGCAGGGCGGCGGCTGAGATGGTGGGGGAGGAGCAGGGCAGCGGTTGAGATGGTGGGGGAGGATCCAGGTGCGGGCTGTGGGAGAAATCTAGGGTTTGGAGGTGTTTTGATGGGGAGAAGTGTTTTGAAGAAGGGAGAAGAGATAAGCCCACATCTGCCCGGCAAAGAGGTGGGGCAGATGTTTTTATTTGAAAACTCTTCTAAAAAACAAATAAGCTGCAGACCTTTATGTCTGTGCGTGGTCTGCGTGGAGAAGAGAAAAGAGGTTCCGAAGTGCTTTTTCTAAAAAACAAACACCCCCTAAAATACCCTTATGCATGCAAATAGAGTTTAAACATAATTTTAACATCAAAACTCATTACTCACTGATATGATATCATAATTAGGACTAATTGAGATTCTAATTCAGATTACTTATTGAGTCTATGCATAAGTTTTGTATTGAATTAGTATATGAAGATTATGCCCTTTTCACACATAAATTGAGATTTAAATAAAATTATCATGCAAAAACCTTTTGTTACTAATATGATCTAATAAATAAATTATTTTGACCATTCAAGACTGGTCATAACCTCAGAATTTCCTATACATCGAAATAATCGCCATTTATCGATTTTTACAACATTAAGGTGCATAGTATGGTTTTAAACCATACTTAGGACCCAAGACTTGTTACCTACTGATTTTATAAATCATTTCTAATATTTTTACAGTAAGAATAGGTCATGAACTCAGAATCCCAAATAACTCTTTATAACTATGTGTGAAATGACCAAAATGCCCCTACGGAGAATAGTTTGGTCATAAATGGTAAACCACACATATATATGGTATCCTACTGTTATTATGACATAAATTAAATATTTTTACAGATGGTTTATGACCAGAACCTCAGTTTGCATATAAGCCTCTTTTTATAAATCATAAAATGACCAAAATGCCCTTATGAGGCTTAATACGGTTTAAAATCTTTTTGGGCATATTTTTTGATATCCTACTGATGTCATAACATATTTAAAGCATAATAACTTATGGAACTTGTACATGACTCATCCGGTTACCCGTTATGCTTATACGCGTTCGGTGCGGTTTATGAACTAGTTTGCATAAATTAGCCAAAACGGGTTAAACCTTATCATTTAACTTCAAATCAAGAATGTATTTAGTTTACCCATATTATACAAGTCTCCATACTTGTTGGGTCTAAATTACATTCCAATCCGGTCATCGCTTTATCTAGCGTTTTATACCGTAAATTCTGCTTTAAACTAACCGGTCTAAATTTACAACTTAAATAAGACCCGTTAGTAATCTAATAGGTTAATGAAACCTTCGTTCCAGATTAGGAGCCCTGGTAAAAGCTACTTGCACTAGTTTGAGTACATTATACGGCTGAGTAGACAAATCTTGAATTTAAAAACTCAGGTAAATACTTTTAACTTATTTTCCCTTATACGCAGTAGCACATTCCTTAACTTCCGAGTCTAGGCAAATGACCTAGAATTAATCTTAATCGTAATTGATTTATATATTTTTGCTTGTTTCTTTGTTTTTGACATGATTACTTTTTGATCATGCCGCCAAGAATTCGAGGAAGAGGAGGAAGAGGCAAAGCGCCAATGATAGGGAGGCATGACCACGAAGCAGGGCCTTCACATAGGCGAACTCCCTATGCGTCATTCAGCTCAGACCCATATGATGACTGGAGACATTCCCTGGAACCTGCGAGAGGTTCCGTCTCACTTAGTACCTCTCCCTCTTATCACCATTCTTTTGGCCCACAACAACCTGACGAGCCCCAAGGTTCCCACCATTCACAACAGTCGGTGCACTCGCACCATTCACAACATTTCTCTCACCAATCTTCTCCTTTTCAGGGTCACTTTGACCCTAATGATTACATCAATGCACTAGCAGGTCATAACCTATTGGGGCCCGAAGACCACTATCCTGAATATCATTATATGGATGTGGATGATGATCCAGATCCAGTCAAGCCACCTTCTGGGACGCCTATGCATCCCATAGATATCTCCTGCGGTTCTTCTTTTGCAGGATCGCCATATAGAGGCCCCGATTTATGGGCCGAAAGGTGGAGCACCTACAAGTGGGAGTTCACTCCCCCTCACTACGACTCACCACCACCACAGCGGACTCCCTCTGAGGACCCGCACTTTCAAGCGGTTACGCCACCGCCACCACCAGCACCATAATAACCTTCGCCACCAGAACCATCGAGGTGAAGGAGAAGTGCACGCATGTCCGTGTGAGGGGGTTTCCATTTTAGCACCCCACAATCTTCCATCAACTACCCTCCCATTTTTGAAGATCCAAAAATGGGTGGGCCATCAAACGCTGTGTCAGAAATCGACTCTGCAGCGGTCGCTTTTGCACCACCACCTCCAGTGGGTTTTGAAAACCCAATCCCTGCTTACCCAGATACAACTGGGTACAACCCGTATGAGCCACAAGCTTACACGGGTTATAACTATCATGCACCTGTCGTTGACCCATACATCGAGGCAGCAAATTTTAACGCTCTCTACCCCTCACCTTTTCCACCCGCGTACCCAACTGTGTACCCTGCTTACGGGTATCAATACCCGCTACCACCACAACCTCAACATAAGCAGCAACCTCAACATCCAATTCAACAACCGCAACCACAAGAAATTTTACAAAGGATGGAAGAAGTGGAACAAAGGGTGGAAGAACGTGATAGAAAGCACCACAAGTTTCTTAAAGGTTTGGCAAACTTTATTAAGGGGAAGAAGAAGAAAGATCATTAAAGACCCTCACTTTTGTTTTGTTATTTTTTTATTTCAATTAAGTCCCTGCGTGGACATTTCTTTTAAATATCAGTCCCTGCGAAGACTTGTCTTTCATTTAAGTCCCTGTGTGGACAATTTTATTTATTTTAAAACCCGTTTAGGGCAGTTTATGTAATTCGTGGTACTATTTATGAGAAACCCTCTTAATGGTATAACCTAGCCCATATGTCAATATAGACATGGCTATGATGGTAAAACCCTCTTAAGATAGTAAATCCTTATTAACATCTAAGAATGTGTTAGCACTCCTTACAAATGCGGTTCGAGAAAATCACACTAGTCATCTTAATACTTGGATTCTTCCAAGATTTCCTTATTTAGCCCAATGATCTATTAAATCATGGCTGATATCATCAATTGAGATGATCATATCAAAGCATCCACTAAGTGATGCCATTATTTCGCCTTCTGTAACAACCCTCGGTAAAACCAACACCCTTATAATATTTCCGACCCTCTATTATATCTTAAATTTTCCCAATATGTCTTATATTATGCCCCGTATGTGAAAACCGAGCCCTAGTTATGTTATAATTATAAAATAAATCAAAAATCTGAAATATAGGGTTGAGGCGGGCCGCGACATACTCTACCCTTAGTTTACGCGGGCCGTATCAAGGCTGGATTTGACTTCACTGACTTCTTTAGTTGAAGCGGGCCGCGTAAGAGTATATGCGTAGTTGACGTGGGCCGCGACAGTTCATCACACGCGATTACACCAGAGGCCGACACGTGTCGACATCGTGGCGGACCTACTAGCTGACCCAGCTAAGCTACTGCGTTGACTGGTGTTGACGCGGGCCGCGTAAGGGTCCCTTGTCTTTTACGCGGGCCGCGACAGGACTCAATATCACAACTATAAATAGCAGGCATCAGTTTTCGATTTCCGTCGCACACATTTCAATCTCAATCTCGAATTTCTGTAGTAGAGTTATAATATTTCGGGTATTATACCCCTAATTAGCGAGGTTCTACTCCGTTGTAAGTATTATAACCCCAGTTTCACAATAGTTACGCTGCCCGATTGATTTAGGGTTCCGTAACAACTGTCAGGGTTCTGCCCGACGTAGTTGTTGGAATGCCGTCTCGGGGAGGGTATTATTAATATTTTCAAAGGGTTATGATACTAACCAATGTACATTTGTATAAATTATAGATTATAGCCAGGAAACCCTTACGAAAAGCCTAAGACAGCAATGTGAGTAATCTCCTTTTTATTAACAAGTTTTTACAAAACCTTAAATGTTTTACAAGGTAATTAAGCAGTGATTGAGTCTTTGTAGTCTTCAATTACTGTCCGGTATGTTGGGGTTTTGTATACAAAATTTGTACTACCTGCGAGTAGTAAGTCGAGTATGACAGTACGTTACCATTGGGACAATGAGTTAGCCAATGTGTAATATGACCCACAAGTCAGTGGATTGATAGTACCAATTGGAGTAGTTGTGTAGACATAAACATTGTAATCCTCCTCGATACTGTTTTAATTAAATGTTTCTTGATTAAACTGGGATTCACTCACAGTATTTCCGACTGACAAATGTTTTTAAAACGCGTTTCAGGTAACCCAATGTGAAAGCCAATTATTAAAAAGCCAGCTGGAGAGCACTGAAGGCTTGGGAAAAATGTGGCTATAAAAGTTACCTAATAAACGATGTTTTAAATTCAATAAAATAGGGGTTATCCCTATAAATGTATTGTAATAAGAAACTTGGGTTTTACCCATGTGTTTATTAATATTAAATATGGTGGTTTTACTCTGATAAACATTTCCTAACTACGGTCCTGATGTAAATTCCGCTGCGAGTTTTCAGTATGAGTGATCAAGGACCTAGCCACTGGTCTGAGCCAAAGAAGTGTTCTGCTGACACTTAAATTCTAAATTTTGTGTTAGGAAATAATTACGGAAATACGTGCATAACTGTATTTATTGGTTATGTGTTATTTGACTATCTGTTAGTTTTCAGTATGAGTGATCAAGGACCATCAGACGTGAATCGTCAGTTAGCTGATTCACCTAGGAGTGAAGGTACATCATCACAGCCTGCCCTCTCTGGGTATACTGCTGATTAGGAAGACGGAATATTTGCCTTTAGAGCTCAATCTGAAGAACCATTTCCTACTAAGAAACGAGGATGGTTCAGTAAAGAAGCTTTTGCTCGTAGGAAGAGAATGCGAAAATTGCAACAGCAAAGGGCTTTAGCAGCTATTAAGAGAGAGACAGATGCTCATACTCAAGATATGCTAAATAGAAGCCTAGAAAATTTCCATATCTTAGCTACAACTGCTGTTGACCCAGGTCTGGAACAACTAGTAGCCCCACAACCACAAAATCCAGAACAGCCCATGGAAATAGAAAATCAGGAAAACCAAGTGGAGATGCACACCTTTAACCCAGAAGAAATCCCTAGAGTGCCTGCACCAAATCCCATAGACCCGAATTATGACCCCTGGTGGGACGACAATAGAGACTTTGTGCAACGTTACCCTATCCAGGATTATCCACCCATACAAAACATAGAAGCTTACCCAGGTATGGACCCTTTAGACCCCTATTATCAAGATGATTATATTAGGGAGATATTAGAGGATCCTTACCAATTTCAGGAATTGTCACCCCCATATCAGGAAAATGCACCCCAGATTCCAAACCCAGTCCGAGAACCTGCACCCCCAATGAGTGCAGAAAACGTTCAAGAACTTAGAACTTAGGATGACTGGTGTAGATAGTAAGGGGTACACTAAGATATTCTTTGAATATGCCAGAATAGTGCCAACTCTTGCTTCACCAGAACCAGTGTTAATCTCTCGTTATATTTGGGGATTAATTGGAGAGATTAGACACATAGTCAAGGCAGCTAGACCACAAACCATAGAAGAATCTGTAGAATTAACAAATACCTTGACTGATGAATTAGTCCGTACTAGAGAAGAAGACCAGAGAAGGAACCTAACCCAAAGGCTTACTCAAGAATTCCGTTCGGGGAATTACAATTGTAGGAATACAGGTTCTACCTCTGCACCATACTGCAGGAACTGTAAGAAAAAGCATTCGGGAAAATGCTCCACTCTCTGCAATTATTGCAAGATGCCAGGACATAAGGAAGAAAATTGCAAGAAGAAATCCAGTAATGGATATTGCTACAACTGTGGAGAAAAAGGTCACATCAGGCCAAATTGTCTGAAATTGGCCCCAGCTGCAAACAACAAAAATGCTAGAGCATTTGTTCTGACTACAGATGAAGCCAAGTTAATTCCAGATGTCATAGCCGGTACGTTTTTAGTTAATGATGTCTTTGCTAAAGTATTATTTGACTCTGGTGCAAACCAAAGTTTTATTAATACATCGTTTTGCAAATTTTTAAATCAGTCATTAACTAAACTACCATTAGAATGTTTAGTAGAAACCGCTAATGGAGAAACCGTTAGAATTTCTGAAATCTTGCAGGGAGCAAGTATAGAAATTTCAAATCAGAAATTTATTGTAAATCTTTATCCCATGAATCTGGCAGGATTCGATGTTGTTTTAGGAATGGGTTGGTTAATAACCAATAAAGCCAGTATTTTATGTGATCAAAAGTTAATCCAAATAAAATCACCAAAAGGTAAAATGATCACAATTAAAGGAGATAAGCCCTCTAGATCCACAAAATTCATATCTGTAATGAAAACTGGAAGTTGTATAAGAAAAGGTTCTATAGTGTATTTGATTTCTATAATCACTAACACTAAAGGGAAAGAACTAAAAGATATTCCAGTAGTATCTCAGTTTTCAGATGTCTTTCCAGAAGAATTACCAGGACTACCTCCAGACAGAGAAGTTGAATTCAGAATTCATTTGCTACCAGGAACATCACCAATTGCCAAAGCACCTTACCGTTTGGCACCTGCAGAAATGCAAGAATTGAAGAAACAACTAGACGAATTGTTAGAAAAAGGATTTATACAACCAAGTTCGTCGCCATGGGGAGCGCCGATACTGTTTGTTAAAAAGAAGGACGGATCAATGCGTATGTGCATTGATTATCGTGAATTAAACAAGGTCACGATTAAGAATCGGTACCCATTACCGAGAATCGATGATCTGTTTGATCAACTGCAAGGAGCTCGATTTTTCTCTAAGATCGATTTAAGGTCAGGATATCATCAATTAAAGGTACAGGAAGAGGACATTCCTAAAACCGCATTCAGAACGAGGTATGGTCATTATGAATTTACTGTCATGCCATTTGGTTTAACCAATGCCCCAGCTGCATTTATGGACATGATGAACCGAATATGTAAGCCATATTTGGATAAATTCATAATTGTATTCATAGATGACATTCTAATTTATTCTAAGAATAAAGAGGATCATGCAAGGCATTTGCACGCACTTTTAAGTTTGTTAAGAAAGGAAAAGCTTTATGCTAAATTTTCTAAGTGTGAATTTTGGTTAGAACATGTACAATTTCTTGGACACCTAGTCAATCATGAAGGAATTCATGTAGATCCAACAAAAATCGAGGCAATTACTAAATGGAAAACCCCTGAATCACCAACTGAGGTTAGAAGTTTCTTAGGATTGGCTGGTTATTATAGAAGATTTATTCAAGATTTTTCTAGAATAGCCATTCCCTTAACTAAGCTAACCTGTAAATCTGTTAAGTTTGAATGGGGATTAAAACAAGAAGAAGCCTTTATAATTCTTAAGCAAAGATTAACCCATACACCCATATTAGCATTACCAGAAGGAACTGAAGACTTTGTAGTCTATTGTGATGCTTCTAAATTAGGTTATGAATGTGTATTGATGCAACGACAGAAGGTTATAGCTTATGCATCTAGACAACTTAAGAATCATGAAGATAATTATTCAACCCATGATTTAGAATTAGGAGCTATAATTTTTGCTCTTAAGATCTGGAGACATTACCTTTATGGTAGTAAGTTTACCATATTCACTGATCATAAAAGTTTAAGGTATATCTTCAAGCAAAAGGAGTTGAATATGAGACAAAGACGCTGGATGGAATTTCTTAGCGATTATGATTGTAATATCCAGTATCATGAAGGAAAAGCAAATGTAGTGGCAGATGCTTTAAGCCGAAAGTATCATGAAAAGCCAAAAAAGGTATGTTCTCTTAAATTAAATCTGAAAGTAGATTTAAATGATCAAATAAGAGAAGCACAAGAATCAGTAATCAAGGATGATTCTGAAAAATTAAAAGGTATGTTAAAGGAATTAAAACAAGGAATAGATGGAATATGGAGATTCCATGAAAAGAGAATGTGGATACCTAAATTAGGAAATCTACGCCATCGTATATTAGAAGAAGCCCATAAGTCTAAATACACGATGCATCCAGGAAGTGATAAAATGTACCAGGATTTAAGGAAAAATTTCTGGTGGATAGGAATGAAAAAGGACATAGCAACCTATGTTTCTAAATGTTTAACTTGTTCACAAGTTAAAGCTGAACATCAGAAACCCTCAGGTTTATTACAGCAATTAGAAATGCCAGTCTGGAAATGGGAATTAATAACAATGGATTTTGTTACTAAATTACCCAAAACTAAGAAAAGAAATGATACAATCTGGGTGATTGTAGACAGATTAACCAAATCAGCTCATTTTCTACCAATGAAGGAAACAATTAGTATAGAACAATTAGCTAAATTGTATGTAAATGAAATTGTTTCTTTACATGGCATTCCTTTATCAATTGTTTCTGATAGAGATAGTAGATTTACCTCTCGTTTTTGGTCAAGTTTCCAAAGGGCAATGGGAACCAAATTAAGGTTAAGCACAGCTTATCATCCTCAAACAGATGGACAAAGTGAAAGGACAGTTCAGACAATAGAGGACATGCTTAGAGCTTGTGTAATTGATTTTGGAGGTAATTGGGACGATCACTTACCCTTAATAGAATTTTCTTATAATAATAGTTATCACACAAGTATCAATGCTGCACCATTCGAAGCACTTTATGGAAGAAAATGTTGAACCCCAGTCTGTTGGGCAGAAATTGGGGAACAACAATTATCTGGACCTGAGATAGTGCAAGAAACAACTGACAAGATTATTCAAGTCAAGGAACGACTGAAAGCTGCACGTGATCGACAAAAGAGCTATGCTAATAACCGACGTAAACCGTTGGAATTTCAGGTAGGAGATAAAGTATTGTTGAAAGTCTCTCCTTGGAAAGGAGTGGTAAGATTCATCAAAAGAGGAAAGCTAAGTCCCAGGTATGTTGGACCCTTCAAGATTATTAGAAAAATAGGGCCTGTAGCCTATCAGCTACAACTGCCAGAGGAAATGGCAGGAATACATGATGTGTTTCATGTATCAAATCTTAAAAAGTGTTTAGCCGATGAATCATTGATAGTACCTCTTAAGGATATAGAGGTAAATGAACAACTCAAGTTTGTAGAAAGACCTCTACAAATTGAAGATAGGAAAGTCAAGAATCTCAAGCACAAAAGACTAGTTCTAGTCAAAGTGAAGTGGGACTCCAAAAGAGGACCTGAATACATGTGGGAGCTCGAGTCAGAAATGAAAAGGAAATATCCGCATTTATTTCAGTAGATCTCGAGGACGAGCTCTAAAGTAAGGTGGGGAGAATGTAACAACCCTCGGTAAAACCAACACCCTTATAATATTTCCGACCCTCTATTATATCCTAAATTTTCCCAGTATGTCTTATATTATGCCCCGTATGTGAAAACCGAGCCCTAGTTATGTTATAATTATAAAATAAATCAAAAATCTGAAATATAGGGTTGAGGCGGGCCGCGACATACTCTACCCTTAGTTTACGTGGGCCGTATCAAGGCTGGATTTGACTTCCCTGACTTCTCTAGTTGAAGCGGGCCGCGTAAGAGTATATGCGTAGTTGACGCGGGCCGCGACAGTTCATCACACGCGATTACACCAGAGGCCGACACGTGTCGACATCGTGGCGGACCTACTAGCTGACCCAACTAAGCTACTGCGTTGACGGGTGTTGACGCGGGCCGCGTAAGGGTCCCTTGTCTTTTACGCGGGCCGCGACAAGACTCAATATCACAACTATAAATAGTAGGCATCAGTTTTCGATTTCCGTCGCTCACATTTCAATCTCAATCTCGAATTTCTGTAATAGAGTTATAATATTTCGGGTATTATACCCCTAATTAGCGAGGTTCTGCTCCGTTGTAAGTATTATAACCCCAGTTTCATAATAGTTACGCTGCCCGATTGATTTAGGGTTCCGTAACAACTGTCAGGGTTCTGCCCGACGTAGTTGTTGGAATGCCGTCTTGGGGAGGGTATTATTAATATTTTCAAAGGGTTATGATACTAACCAATGTACATTTGTATAAATTATAGATTATAGCCAGGAAACCCTTACGAAAAGCCTAAGACAGCAATGTGAGTAATCTCCTTTTTATTAACAAGTTTTTACAAAACCTTAAATGTTTTACAAAGTAATTAAGCAGTGATTGAGTCTTTGTAGTCTTCAATTACTGTCCGGTATGTTGGGGTTTTGTATACAAAATTTGTACTACCTGCGAGTAGTAAGTCGAGTATGACAGTACGTTACCATTGGGACAATGAGTTAGCCAATGTGTAATATGACCCACAAGTCAGTGGATTGATAGTACCAATAGGAGTAATTGTGTAGACATAAACATTGTAATCCTCCTCGATACTGTTTTAATTAAATGTTTCTTGATTAAACTGGGATTCACTCACTAGTATTTCCGACTGACAAATGTTTTTAAAACGCGTTTCAGGTAACCCAATGTGAAAGCCAATTATTAAAAAGCTAGCTGGAGAGCACTGAAGGCTTGGGAAAAATGTGGCCATAAAAGTTACCTAATAAACGATGTTTTAAATTCAATAAAATAGGGTTTATCCCTATAAATGTATTGTAATAAGAAACTTGGGTTTTACCCATGTGTTTATTAATATTAAATATGGTGGTTTTACTCTGATAAACATTTCCTAACTACGGTCCTTATGTAAATTCCGCTGCGAGATTAAATAAACCTGATACCACCAAACTCTGAGCTCGCGTCCGCCCGTTCCCGGGAATCAGGGATCGGGGGTTGTGACACCTTCGGGCCAAACTATTTCAACTACAACATTAAAGACAGTAGTAGTCTATGACTCTCTGTCAAGAAAGGTGAAGAACTATGTTCAAACCTTAATGCCTTGATCCAATAAGATCATGGCCTATAATTTAAAACTGTCATTGTGATAAGGCCTTTTGTGCCACCCTAATGCTCTTAATGGTTTCTATGACCTAGATAAACTATAAATTAAAAGTTTAAATAAATATTCTTCAGAATTGATTAACCGATTAACCAATGTGGTCTATTTATACCATGGTTAACGAATCACCGAATATGATGATTCAATATAAGACCACTGAATAAGTTGTTGTCATTTATTATATAGCATTCAAGCTTCATCATGGCTGACTCAGAAGAAGTTAATAGTCATCCTAATGAAAGGAATAATAGCATAAGATTAAACGTAACAGGTGCTAATCTGCAAGCTATGATAGATAATGCTGTAACTTAAGCTGGTGGCAGAGTATTTAGAGAGTCAAATGCTACTCACACCAAGACTCATTCGGTAGCTCAATCTAAGCCCCCTTCCAAAACACATACATCTAATAAGGGCGACTCTCAACATTTGTCAAATCAGAAAAGTCAACCATCCAAGAAGATAGTGTTTGACCAGGAACCACGTTCCAAGACTTGTTCTTATAAGTACTTTGTCTCTTGCAAACCAAGAGACTTCACTGGTGAAAAAGGTGGCACTAATTGTATGAGATGGCTAGATGAGATGGAGACAGTTGTTGACATTAGTGGGTGTGCTGAGCAGGATATTGTAAAGTTTGTTTCTCAGTCTTTTAAGGGTGATGCCCCAGTTTGGTAGAAGGCACTGATACAAGCCTCAGGGAAAATTCCACTTTATAATATGTCATGGGATAAATTTGTTGATCTGATAAGAGAAACTTTCTGCCCACAACACGAAGTAGAAAAAGTTGAAGCTGACTTCCTAACCTTGGTTATGAAAAACTTAGATTGTCGAGCTTATGTTACTAGCTTTCAACCCCATGTCTCGATTGGTACCTTATTTGGTTACACCAGAGCCAAAGCGTATTGCAAGCTTTATTGGTGGATTGGCTCCCGAGGTGAAAGGTCATGTGAAGGCTTCAAAGCCTGCATCTTACCGGTCAGCAGTAGATCTGTCTTTGTCTTTGACTTTGGATATTGCTAGGAATAAATCTACAAAGACTACAGATGATGGGAAGAGAAAAAGAGAGGATGATAACTCACAGCGTTCCAATAAGAAGAATAAGACTAGTTTTGGGTTTAAGAAGAATACCAATCAGTCAGGTGAAAAGCCCTTATGTAAGAATTGCAAGAGAAACCACTTCGGGAAATGCACTATTGACCCACAGGCTAAACCCTGTGGAATCTGTAAAAAGAAGGGTCATAAAACTTTGGAATGTAAGGACCTAAAGAATGTAACCTGTTATGGTTGCAACGAAAAAGGGCACATCAAAACCAAGTGCCCGAAAAACGCAGAGAAGCCTGAAGAGGCTAAAAAGACAAACGCTAGGGTATTCCAAATGAATACCAGGGAGGCAGGATGATAACGTTATAACAGGTACTTTCCTCATAAATGATATTTATGCTAGAGTTTTATTTGATTCTGGCGCAGATAAGTCCTTTGTAGACGTTAAATTTAGTAAATTGTTAAATCTGCCTATTAAAACTCTAGACATAAAATATGAGGTAAAATTGGCCGATGGTACCTTAGAAATTGCTTCAACAATTCTAGATGATGTTTCATATCCATTAGGAACCATTCTTTTCCGTTGTCCTTGTTGCCAATGAAATTGGCAGGGTTCGATATAGTTATAGGCATGGATTGGTTATCCTTTAATCAAGCCCAAATTGCCTGTGCTAAGAAACAGGTTATTATTAAAACCCCTTCTGGAGAATCAATCACTATTCAAGGAGATACGCACCATGGATTGCCTGATCAAGTATCTATGCTTAAGGCATCCAAATGACTGAAGAACGGCTATGTCATTTACATGGCACAAGTGACTATAGATGTGCCGAAGCCCAAAATAGAAGATATCCCTGTTATCTCAGAATACCCAGACGTCTTTCCTGAAGAATTACCTGGTTTGCCTCCTGAGAGGCAAGTAGAGTTCAGAATTGATATTATACCTGGAGCAGCACTAGTCGCACGAGCTCCTTATCATTTGGCACCAACTGAAATGAAGGAATTAAGAACTCAGTTAGATGAATTACTGGAGAAGGGCTTTATTCAACCAAGCTCGTCGCCGTGGGGAGCGCCCATTTTATTTGTAAAAAAGAAAGATGGTTCAATGCGTCTATGCATTGATTATCGTGAGCTAAACAAAGTAACAATCAAGAATCGCTATCCATTACCCAGGATTGACGATCTGTTCGATCAGCTACAAGGGGCAAGTTTCTTCTCAAAGATCGATCTAAGGTCAGGGTATCATCAATTAAAGTTCAGAACCGAAGACGTACACAAGACCACGTTTAGAATAAGACATGGCTACAATAAGTTCTTAGTGATACCTTTCGGGCTCACTAACACATCTGCAACATTCATGGACCTCATGAATCGAGTCTACAAGCCGTATCTGGATAAGTTTGTCATTGTCTTTATTGATGACATACTTATCTATTCCAAGGGTCACGCCGATCACGAGAAACATCTCAGATGCATCCTCAAACTTCTGCAACAAGAAAAGCTTTACGCAAAATTCTCCAAATGCAAATTCTGGCTTCGCGAAGTCCAATTCCTTGGACATGTGGTAAGTGAGCGTGGCATCCAGGTGGATCCCGCTAAAATAGAAGCAATTATGAACTGGCAAGCACCTAAGACCCCTACTGAAATTCGCAGCTTCTTAGGGTTGGCAGGATATTACAGGCGATTCATCGAAAACTTTTCAAGGATAGCTGCACCTTTAACTTCTTTAACCCGCAAGAATGTGAAATATGATTGGGGTCCTAAACAACAAGAATCTTTCGAGATTCTGAAGCAGAAATTGAGCAATGCTCCTGTGTTGACGTTACCTGGAGGGATAGAAGAGTTCGTTGTTTATTGTGATGCATCGCACACTGGTATGGACTGTGTGCTTATGCAAAGAGGCAAGGTGATTGCCTACGCATCACGACAACTGAAGGTACATGAAATGAATTACACCACCCATGACTTGGAATTGGGTGCCGTTGTATTTGCACTTAAACTATGGAGGCATTACCTGTATGGAACCAAATGTGTGATATATTATGATCAAAAAAGTCTCCAACAGTTGTTTAACCAGAAAAATCTCAACATGAGACAACGTCGTTGGATGGAAACATTAAACGATTATGATTGTGAAATTCGCTACCATCCTGGCAAAGCGAATGTGGTCGCTGATGCTTTAAGCAGGAAAGAAAGAGTCAAACCTATACGGATCAACGCTAAGAGTATTGAATTGACGAATGGTCTAAACGAGAAGTTGTTGGTAGCATAGAAAGAAGCTGTAATAGAAGATAACCTTCTAGAAGAAAAATTAGGTGCAACTATTGATCAATTGTTACATGGGAATGATGGAATCCTCAGATTAAATGGTCGAATCTGGGTTCCGATTCATGGAGGACTTAGAGATATAATCCTCCAAGAAGCTCATAATTCTAAATACTCAGTTCACCCGGGCAGTGATAAAATGTATCAAGATCAGAAGGCAAATTATTGGTGGATGGGTTTGAAGAAATCCATAGCTACGCACGTAGCTAAATGTCTGACGTGCTCTCAGGTTAAAGCCGAACATCAAAAACCGTCAGGTTTACTGCAACAACCAGAACTTCCCTCTTGAAAGTGGGAAATGGTAACTATGGATTTCATCACCAAGTTACCAAAGACAAGACATGGGAATGATACAATACGGGTTATAGTTGACAGACTGACTAAGTCAGCTCATTTCTTGCCCATCAAGGAGACTCATAGCTCCATAAACTAGCCCAATTATACGTAGATGAGATTGTATCTCTCCACGGAGTTCCAGTGTCTATTATATCTGATAGGGATACTAGATGCACTTCTCATTTTTGGAAAAGTTTCCAACAATCTCTAAGCACTCGTTTGAATTTCAGTACTACTTATCACCCTCAGATGGATGGGTAAAGTGAGCGTACGATTCAGACACTTGAAGACATGCTTCGGGCTTGTGTTATTGATTTAGGTGGAAGTTGGGATGATCATATTCCTCTGATTGAGTTCTCTTATAACAACAGTTACCATTCGAGCATCCAAGCCGCGCCTTTTGAGGCCTTATATGGAAGAAAATGCAGAACGCCCGTGTGTTGGGCAGATGTTGGGGAAACCCAGCTATCAGGACCCGAGATAGTCCCAGAGACAACGAACAAGATTGTTCAGATCCGTGATCGTCTAAAAGTTGCCAGGGTTAGGCAGAAAAGCTACGCAGATAAAAGGCGTAAACCTCTAAAATTTGAAGTAGGAGATAAAGTGTTACTCAAAGTGTCGCCCTGGAAAGGAGTAATGAGATTTGGTAAAAAGGGCAACATAAGCCCAAGATACATCGGACCATTCGAGATCATCGAATGTTTCGGGAGTGTGGCTTATAAGCTGAATTTACCTAAAGAGCTTAGTGTGATTCACAATGTGTTCCACATCTGCAACTTAAAGAAACGTCTAGCCGATGAATCGCTAGCAATGTCTCATAAAGACGTGGGCAGATAGATGAAAGCTTGAGATTCATTGAAAAACCTATATCAATTGAGGATCGACAGGTTAAAAAGCTTCGACGGAAACATGTACCGATTGTGAATCCACGATGCGACAAAAATACCCTTATTTATTCTAGTAAATCTCAAGGTCGAGATTTCTTTTAAGGGGGTGAGGATGTAACACATCGCAAAATAATACCCAATAAAATGATGACACGTGTCAGAACCCTAGACGGGAAATAAAAATTTACTTTGAAAGAGTGAAATTGTCAACATGCAAATCCTTGCCTCTGAGATACCATTTATCAGACTCGGAACTATCTTATATTGATAACATGCTCTCGGGAATGACTAATGAAAAATATAAAAGTTGTACGATCAAATATAAAAAGTTTCAAATTTTTGTCCACTGATCAAAGCTTACGGACCGTAAAAAATCCAACTTACGGTCCGTAAGGACGCTAATTGGGCGATATAAATTAAAAGCGGTTACGGACCGTAAGGGATCAGGCTTACGGTCCGTAAGGACTATATCTGGGCAGTAAAACAGATAGCTGCAGGTTTGTCACCTTCTACATGCAATTTTCGAAACCAGCTGCATGCCAACGGATTTGTAATACCTCTAGGACACATGTACCACCCTTAGAACATCAGGGGACACCTGGAATGTTCTTGAGAGACTTGTTTCACTATAAATATAGCTCACACTTAAGCTTTAGAACTTGAACTTTCAAAATTTCCTTCTCTATACACTTCTCTGGGATTTCTGATCAAGAAGGAAGCCCTTCTTAGTTCAAGTTTCGAGCTAGGACCTTGTGTAAGTGTTCTTAGCCTCTGCTCTTAAGTTTTTAGGCTTTTAAAGCCAAAAGTCAAAGTTGCCACAAAACGGCTTTGACTTCTAGTTTAAATCTTAACTGTCCAGCCATTGTTCAAGGCGAATATGGCTACATGATTGTAATTAAGTAGGTGTTAATCCCTCAAAGGGCATCTCGTAATTACCACGTTTACTTAGTTAATTGTCTGGTCAAAATAATTAACATAAAAAGTCAAACGGGTCAGTTTTTAAATAAAATCGAATCTGATAATGTAGAGCTTATAAAATGTGTTTTATCACTTTAATAACTTGGTAAATATTATTAGAACATGTCTAGACATGTTCAACCCAACAATTCTGAGTTTAGGCTCGGTTCGCAACCGAAAGTCGCAAAACTTGACTTTGCTTTGACTTTCAGTTCTGACCCGAATTAGCATATTTTATTTATGCATTAAGGTTCCTTTGTGATCATATTATATAGTAGTATAACCCACTGAGGTTATATTACATGGTCCCTTAATAATCTGAGTTTATTTACTTGATTCCGTAATTATGCTTAATGTTGACTAATATGCCCATTTGTTCAAAAATGAGATTTTTAATAAAAACAAACATGCAAATGAATTACATTCTGATTAGTAAATTTATTTAACATATTTTGGCAATTATATTCTAGTCATAGATTAAACTTACATAATAAATTGCAAAACATGCTTCATAAATGAGTAAAATACCCTTATGCCTGCAAATAGAGTTTAAACAATTTTAACATCAAAACTCATTACTCACTGATATGATATCATAATTAGGACTAATTGAGATTCTAAGTCAGATTACTTACCAAGTCTATGCATAAGTTTTGTATTGAATTAGTAAATGACGATTATGCCCTTTTCACGCATAAATTGAGATTTAAATAAAATTATCATGCAAAAACCTTTTGTTACTGATATGGTATAATAAATAAAATATTTTGATCATTCAAGACTGGTCATAACCTCAGAATTTCCTAAACATCGAAATAATCGCCATTTATCGATTTTTACGACATTAAGGTGCATAGTATGGTTTTAAACCATACTTAGCACCCAAGACTTGTTACCTAATGATTTTATAAATCATTTCTAATATTATTACAGTAAGAATAGGTCATGAACTCAGAATCCCAAATAAGTCCTTATAACTATGTGTGAAATGACCAAAATGCCCCTACGAAGCATAGTTTGGTCATAAGTGGTAAACCACACATATATATTGTATCCTACTGCTATTATGACATAAATTAAATATTTTTACAGAAGGTTTATGACCAAAACCTCAGTTTGCATATAAGCCTCTTTTTATAAATCATAAAATGACCAAAATGCCCTTATGAGGCTTAATACGGTTTAAAATCTTTATGGGCATATTTGTTGATATCCTACTGATGTCATAACATATTTAAAGCATAATAACTTATGGAACTTGTACATGACTCATCCGGTTACCCGTTATGCGTATACGCGTTCGGTGTGGTTTATGTAACTGGTTTGCATAAATTAGCCGAAACGGGTTAAACCTTATCATTTAACTTCAAAATCTAGAATCTATATAGTTTACCCATATTATACAAATCTCCATACTTCTTGGGTCTAAATTACATTCCAATCCGGTCATCGCTTAATCTAGCGTTTTATACCGTAAATTCTGCTTTAAACTAACCGGTCTAAATTTATAACTTAAATAAGACCCATTAGTAATCTAATAGCTTAATGGAACCTTCGTTCCAGATTAGGAGCCCCGGTAAAAGCTACTTGCACTAGTTTGAGTACATTATACGGCTGAGTAGATAAATCTTGCATTTAAAAACTCAGGTAAATACTTTTAACTTATTTTCCCTTATACAGGCTTAGGATACGGTAATATATTACCGCTTGGTCAAGTATGGAATCATTTAATCGGATTGTGATTAATAAATTACATAACCCATTTTAATCTGTATTGTTTGATAACATAAACATTTGGGGGTTAATATGACCGTGTCCTGTATATCCTCGGCTTATTTCATTGGTAAATAACCATGACTTAAGCACGGGGTGTAGGCATACACCTGAAAGTTGCGTATGTAAAAAGATATACCCACTTGTTGGGGATAACTCCTTGTGGGTTAATATTAGTGGTGTCTATTAATCATGTCTCGGCTTCTATCCCGGGCCCTGAACGTACGACAAACATATAAATCTGTATACAAGATTATTTTTAAATAATTATCCCAAGTTATAAAAGAATATTTGTGCCTTGTGCATCTAAAACCAATTTTTATAAATGTTTTCTAAAGAGTCGGTTAATTGTATTTACCAGTGTAAACTGACGTATTTTCAAAAGGCTAAGTGACAGGTACTACACGTACTAGGCTGGGATCTTTTGGGCGTTAAATAGAGAATCTTGCAAGTTCGTAATGCCTTAAGTCTGTTGAACATGTCTTGTATTATATTTAGATTCGCCTGTGGATCCTTTCTTTACAGCCGTCTGTATATTCTTTTATTCGTACTTTACACTTTCAGTGTGTAATAGTAATTTCTACCAAGACTATCGTTGTGCTATAAACTGTGAATATTTGACTTTGATGATATCAACTACGTCACGATACTCCCCACCGGTAATATGTAGAAATATCGGGGTGTGACATTAACTCGGCTAAACCGCTCAAGTTTAGTGGTTCTGAAGGAGCAACTGGGCTCCTACAGTGGTTTGAGATTCTTGAGAGTACTTTTCTCCATGTTCAGTGTCCTGACAATCGTAAAGTCAATTTTGCTTCTAGTGTGTTTCAAAAGAGGGCGGTCACGTGGTGGAACAGAGTGATGAGAGATCGAGGTGTTGATGTTGCTATGGGTCAAACATGGGAGGAACATAGGGCTCTGATGATGAAAGAGTTCTGTCCTCGTCACGAGCAGAGGGCGCTTGAAAATGAGTTCCATAACCTGAAGTAAGACAGTGGCGAACACCGTGCTTATACTGACAGATACGAGGAGTTAAGCTTGATATGCCCAACGATGGTCACGCCTTTGGACAAGGCCATTGAGAAATACATTGATGGTTTGCCAGATCCTGTTCAGGATATCGTCACTAGAAGTAACCCTACTACCGTCCGACAGGCCATTGAGCTAGCTGCAACATTGGCTGACTCTCAAGTCAAAAAAGGTAAACTCCACAGGAAAGGTGACAAGAAACAGTCCAACAAGAATGAGAAACAAAAGGGTAAGAAAGCAGAGTCTTCTAAGAAGTCGAGGAAGCATAAGGCTTCCAAGAACTTCGCTGTGGTGGCACAACCAAACCAGATAGCTCCTAATCAGCCTACACAACCACCAGCAAAGAAGCAGTATGCTGGCAATGCACCCTTATGCAACAAGTGTAACAGCCACCATCAACCACATGTACAGTGCTGCATTTGCACTAACTGTGGAAAATCTGGTCATCTTGCCAACACTTGTCATTTTGCTCCTACCCAGAATCTAGCAGCACAAAACCCTACTCCACAACCTGCACGACCTCACTATCCGCCTGGATCTTGCTACAATTGTGGGGATCTGACCCACTACAGGAACCAATGCCCAAAGTTGGCAAATGCAAACCAATCTCAGGCTTGTGGACGAGTCTTCAACATGAATGCAAATGAGGCATGTGCAGACAACGAGGTGGTGAACGGTACGTTCTTTGTTAACAACCAACCTGTTTCTATTCTTTTTTATTCGGGTGCAGATAAAAGTTTTGTATCCTTAGCTTTTGAGCCTTTGCTTTCCATGACTAGAACAAAACTAGGAAAGCCCTTGACAGTAGAGGTTGCTAGTGGTGAACCCGTCGTACTCGATTCTGTCATTCGAAATTGTAGTTAAACCTTAATAACCATCTTTTTCCTATTTACCTCACGCCGATGCAACTTGGAAGTTTCGACATTATAGTAGGAATGGATTGGTTAGCCAAATACCATGCAGAGGTGGTTTATTTTGTAAAGATTGTTCGTGTGCCGCTTTCGACTGGTGAGTTCTTAGAGGTTCATGGTGAGAAACATGCTAGTAGTCTTAAACTCATGACGTGTACCCAAGCCCAGAAATACCTATGAAAGAACTATGTGGCCTTCTTGGCACATGTCGTAGAGGAGAAAGGCAAAGGTAAGACTATTCAAGACATCCCTGTTATTCAGGGTTATCCTGAGGTATTTCCTGAAGAATTACCTGGTTTACCCCCAACACGTCAAGTTGAGTTTCGCATTGATCTTGTACCTGGTGCTAATCCTATTGCTAAATCTCCATATCGTCTTGCACCGTCTGAGATGCAAGAGTTATCTAACAGCTTTCGGAACTTTCTAACAAAGGATTCATTCATCTAAGCTTCTCACCTTGGGGCGCTCTAGTCCTCTTTGTGAAAAAGAAATATAGATCTTTCCAAATGTGTATCGATTACTTTGAGCTCAACAAACTCACCATTAAGAATCGATATCCCTTACCTCGCATTGATGATCTCTTTGATCAGTTACAAGGTGCTACTTGCTTTTCAAAGATTGATCTACGTTCTGGGTATCATCAACTTCATGTACTCGAAGAAGATATTCCCAAGACAGCTTTTCGCACAAGATATGGTCATTATGAGTTTACTGTTATGCCCTTCGGTTTATCTAATGCTCCTGCTGTCTTCATGGACTTGATGAATAGGGTTTGTAAGCCTTATTTGGACAAGTTCATCATTATTTTCATTGATGATATTTTGATCTATTCTAAGACCCGAGCTGACCATGAACAACATCTCCGTCTTACAATGGAACTCGTAAAGCAAGAACAGCTCTTTGCTAAGTTCCCCAGGTGTGAATTTCGGCTTAAGCAAGTTCAATTTTTGGGGCACATTGTTAACGAACAAGGTATACATGTAGATCCCGCCAAAATCAGTGCGATTAAGGATTGGAATACACCTACTACTCCTACCGAGGTTCATTTGTTTCTTGGTCTCGCGGGTTATTACCGCCGTTTTATTGAAAACTTCTCCAAGATTGCGGTTCCTCTCACAACTTTAACTCAAAGAATAAACCTTTTGAGTGGGAACCCAAACAGGAAGAGGCTTTTCAGACCTTGAAACAGAAACTCCGCGATGCACCTATCTTATCCTTACCTGAGGGCAACAACGACTTTGTCATATATTGTGACGCATCAAACTTAGGCCTTGGTTGTGTTCTTATGCAAAGAAACAAAGTCATAGCCTATGCATCAAGACAATTAAAGGTACACGAGAAGAACTACACGACTCATGATCTTGAGTTGGGCGCTGTAATTTTTGGAGACACTACATGTACGGTACTAAATCTGTGGTTTTCACTGACCACAAAAGTCTCCAACATATTTTTAATCAGAAAGAGCTAAACATGAGGCACCAACGAAGGGTTGAACTCCTAAACGACTATGACTGCGAGATTCGCTACCATCCTGGTAAGACGAATGTCACGGCCCTTGGCCCCGGTTTGACCCGGTCCAGAGCCGCGAGGCAGGAAATCCCGTGGTATTTAATTTAGCGACAGCGGAAGACTTTTTAAACAGAATCGATTAATATTTAAAACTGCTCATTTATATATAATATAGGGATAATTCCCATAATTTACAAACACTTGATTTCACTGGGAAATCCTTTATTTCTTTAAAACATGTTTCTTTACTTATTTACATTGAGCCACTTTCTAAGCTTGTAGTGCTTCACGGCACTTTTCTTTTGCTCACAACAGATCACCTAAAACATGTTTGAAAAAGGTTTTGTCAGCAGGGAAATACTGAGTGAATCATTCTATTTAGTAAAACATCCTGTTTATTATAATGTACAGTATTAAGAGCGATTACAGTTGCCTCATCTTTTAAATTAACTGATCCAGTTGTCACTTTACCGGACTGTGACTGTGGACATATCACTTGTAGGGTCCTTTCACCCCAAGTGATAAATAATTAGTAGCTATGTGCACATCCCCCCACATACTGGCAGTAATTTCAGATAACAAAGACTTAATCCCTGTAACTATAATTTTGATAAAAACATGCTTTTGAAAAGTATTTTGATAAAAAGAGAATGACTCACATTGTAGATTTAACGAGCAGAATATAAGCCTACTGATTAGCCTTGATTAACCTAATTTAATTAACAATGTACACACAATCGGTTAGTAACTAATACAACAGTTACGACAATTCACGAGATTAAACCTTCACAACGATTTATTAGTGCAATACTTAACAATTCAGCGGATTCACAACGAATGACAGAGTATAGTCCGAATTCGAGCAGTACTCAAACATTCAAGTCGAAATCACGATGAATTAATAAAGTATAATCTCAATTTGAGCGGCACTTAAACAATCGTTGGATAGTTATAATCGATCGGACGTTGAATCGTAATAGCGATCGAGTTATTACCCTGATTGTTGCAGCAATTAGTGATTGTGTGTGTTTAGTGTACTGTTTCTGCGATAACTCTTTCTACGAAACTCGATTTTACGTCGTTCCAAAGACAGATTTCAAGTTCCAAGGCCGACTATTTATACATGAAATGTGCACCTCCCGCGTGTCGCGACAGATGACACTGAGTCTGTCGCGACTCGCCTGGGAAACCTAGCTAGCCTAGGGTTGCTTCGTCACTAGTATAGCCTTGATGAATTGACAGTTCGTTATTTTTCAGTTTGTACAACGCATTAAAGAGATAACTATCAACTTAGGGTTTACCCCCCTTAAGTTTTAGGGGCCCTAATCCTGATTCTAAATGTTTTGAGAATTTTAGGGTTTGTGCGAAATTACTTGGGTTTCTCAATTAGGGTTTCCTATTGATTAAATTAAGATAATAATTAGGACTTTTGATGAGAGTTGTTACATTCTCCTCACCTTAAGAAAAATCTCGTCCTCTAGATTTATTGGAATAAATGAGGATACTTTCTCTTCATTTCTGATTCCAGCTCCCAAGTGTATTCAGCTCCTCGCTTTGAATCCCATTTAACTTTGACTAAAACTAGTCGTTTATGTTTGAGAAATTTGATCTTTCGATCCTCAATTTGAAGAGGTTTCTCAACAAATTTCAGCTTTTCGTTTAACTCTATATCTTGAAGAGGTACTACCAGTGATTCATCTGATAAGCATTTCTTGAGATTGGATACATGAAATACATCATGTACTCCAGCTAATTCTTCAGGTAGTTGTAAACGATAAGCAACTGGTCCTATACGTTGGATTACTGAAAATGGTCCTACGTACCTTGGACTTAGCTTTCCTTTCTTTCCGAATCTAACTACTCCTTTCCAAGGAGAAACTTTCAAAAGTACTTTATCTCCAACCTGAAATTCTATCGGCTTGCGGCGATTATCTGCATAACTCTTCTGGCGATCTCTAGCTGTTTTCAGTCTTTCCTTGATTTGAGTTATCTTGTCAGTAGTTTCTTGCACAATTTCTGGACCTGATAATTGACTTTCTCCTATTTCTGCCCAACAAACTGGAGTTCTGCACTTACGTCCATATAGTGCTTCAAATGGAGCAGTTTCAATGCTTGAATGATAACTATTGTTATAGGAGAATTCAATTAATGGTAAATGATCATCCCAGTTTCCACCAAAGTCTATTACACATGCTCGGAGCATGTCTTCCAGGGTTTGGATGGTTCTTTCACTTTGTCCGTCTGTTTGAGGATGATATGCAGTACTCAGATTTAGTCGAGTTCCCATAGCTTGCTGGAAACTTTTCCAGAAATGGGAAGTGAAACGACTATCTCTATCTGATACAATGGAGAGTGGGACTCCATGTAAAGATACCACTTCATCTACGTACAACTTGGCTAATCTTTCCATGCTAAAGGTTTCCTTCATTGGTAGAAAATGAGCTGATTTGATTAATCGATCCACAATTACCCAAATCGCATCATTACCTTTTCTTGTTTTAGGCAACTTAGTAACAAAATCCATTGTTATAAGTTCCCATTTCCATACAGGCATTTCCAATTGTTGTAGTAATCCTGAAGGTTTCTGATGTTCTGCCTTAACTTGTGAACAAGTAAGACACTTAGAAACATATTTTGCTATATCTTTCTTCATTCCTATCCACCAGAAATTCTTTCTTAAATCTTGGTACATCTTATTGTTTCCAGGGTGCATAGTATACCTAGATTTATGAGATTCTTCTAAGATCTTATTTCTTAACTCTCCTTGTTTAGGTACCCAAATTCGTTTCTTGTGGAATCTCCAAATTCCATCATTTCCTTGCTCTAGTTCCTTAATATAACCTTTCATTCCTTCAGCATCGTCCTTGATTGCTGTTTCTTGAATGTTCTTTAATTGTTCTATTAAATCTACTTGTAGATTTATTCTAAGAGCACGGACTCGCTTTTGTTTTTCATGATACTTACGACTTAAGGCATCTGCAACTATATTTGCCTTTCCTTCGTGATATTGAATATCACAGTCGTAATCGCTTAGAATTTCCATCCATCTTCTTTGCCTCATATTTAATTCTTTCTGCCCAAATATATACTTTAAACTTTTATGATCTGTATAGACAGTAAACTTACTTCCGTACAGATAATGTCTCCAAATTTTCAAGGCAAAAATTATGGCTCCTAATTCTAAGTCATGAGTCGTATAATTTTCCTCGTGCTTTTTCAACTGCCGGGAGGCATACGCAATTACCTTCTTGCGTTGCATCAATACACATCCGTATCCTAATTTTGAAGTATCACAATATACTTCAAAATCTTCTGTTCCTTCGGGTAATGCTAAAATTGGAGCATTCGTCAATCGTTGCTTTAAAATCTTAAAAGCTTCTTCTTGCCTAGATCCCCATTCAAACTTAGTGGCTTTACAGGTCAACTTAGTCAAAGGTACAGCTATCTTAGAGAAATCTTTAATAAATCTTCTGTAGTATCCAGCTAAGCCTAGAAAACTTCTAATTTCCATAGCTGTTTGTGGGACCTTCCAATTGGTAATTGCTTCTATTTTAGCAGGATCTACGTGAATTCCTTCATGATTCACCATATGTCCTAAAAATTGCACTTCCTTTAACCAAAATTCACACTTTGAGAATTTTGCATAAAGCTTTTCCTTTCTTAACAAAGTTAAGAGTGCATCCAAGTGTTTGCAATGTTCTTCTTGACTTTTGGAGTAAATTAGTATATCGTCGATGAATACGATTACAAATTTATCCAAATATGGTTTACAGATCCGATTCATCATGTCCATAAATGCTGCTGGGGCATTTGTTAGTCCAAAGGGCATGACTGTAAACTCATAATGGCCATACCTAGTTCTGAAAGCAGTTTTAGGTATGTCTTCCTCTTGAACTTTTAACTGATGATATCCAGATCTTAAATCTATCTTAGAAAAATACCTAGCACCTTGAAGTTGATCAAAAAGATCATCAATCCTAGGTAATGGATATCGATTCTTAATTGTAACTTTATTTAGTTCTCTATAATCGATACACATTCTCATCGATCCATCTTTCTTTTTCACAAACAACACTGGTGCTCCCCAAGGGGATGAACTAGGTTGTATAAATCCTTTGCTTAATAATTCATCTAACTGCTTTTTCAATTCTAGCATTTCGGTGGGTGTTAATCGATAAGGTGTCTTAGCTATTGGTGTAGTACCTGGAATTAGATGAATTCTAAACTCTACTTCCCTATCTGGTGGTAACCCAGGTAACTCTTCTGGAAAGATGTCTGGGTATTCTGAAACTATAGGGATGTCTGAAAGTTCCTTACTTTTAGTGTTAATGATTACGGAAATCATATACACCATTCCTTGCTTTCGTTCATAACTAGCAACTTTCATTACTGATATGAACTTTAGTGGCTTTTGTGGTTTATCTCCGGTAATTAAAATTACCTCTCCTGTGGGAGTACGGATTTCTACGGAATTCTTGTCACAAAGGATTCGAGCATGGTTGGTTATCAACCAATCCATTCCTAACACTACATCGAATCCGGCTAACTTCATAGGTAACAAATTTGCAGAAAACTTATGGCCTAACAGTTCTATCTTTCCTTCTTTCCAAACCTTATTTATGTTAACAGAATTTCCGTCTGCAGTTTCGACTGTAAAAATTTGCCTAAGGGTGGTTAAGGGTAATTTAAGAGCTTGGCAAAATGAAGTATTGATAAAACTTTGGTTTGCACCAGAGTCAAATAATACTTTTGCATAAACGTCGTGGACCAAGAACGTACCGGCTATGACGTCAGGAATGAGTTCAGCTTCTTGAGTGGTTAGCTGAAATGCTCGGGCATTCTTCTTTGTTGTTCCATCAGCTGGTTTGCCTTTATTGTCTGCGGTTTTTGTCAATTTAGGACATTCGGTTCGAAAATGACCTATTTCTCCACAGTTGTAGCAGATTAGAGATTTCTTCCTGCAATTCTCCTCTTGATGCCCTGGAATTTTGCAAAAATTGCAATATCCCTTGCATTTTCCGAAATGCTTCTTTTTGCAATTTCTACAATACGGAGGAACTGAGGATTGCCCGGTTCCTCTTTTCTTGAATCGATTATTATCATTACCAACACGAAATCCTTGGGTAATCTTTTGAGCCAATTCCTTCTTTCTGTCCTCTTCTCTTGTTCGCACCAGTTCATCAGTTAGGGTATTAGCTAATTCTACAGCATCGTCAATAGTGCGAGGTCTCGCAGCTTTAACGATATTGCGGATTTCACTAATTAATCCCCAGATGTAACGGGAAATGAGTACCGGTTCTGGCGAAGCCAGTGTAGGTACCACTCGTGCATATTCAAAGAATGTCGAAGTATAACTGCGACACTCTACTCCTATCATACGATGATTTAGGAACTTATTTGCCATTTGTTCCTTCTCATATTCAGGACAATATTTCCTTTCTACATGATTCTTGAATTCTTCCCAGTTCATGGCATAAGCCATCCTTCTTTCTTTTGCTTGTACCACCGTATTCCACCACTCTAATGCTCCTTCTTTGAATAAATTTGATGCATACATCACCTGATCTTCTTCTGAACACTTACTTATTGCAATTACTGCTTCGGTTTTCTCTAACCAACGCAGTACTGCAGTTGCTCCTTCATTACCTGCAAATTCAGCAGGTTTGCAAGCAAGAAATTCTTTGAAAGTGCAACCAGGTGTTGCGGCTTTCATTTTCTTAGGAGGTGGAGCCTGTCGTAGATTATTATCATCATGATTGCTTCCTCCATTTACACTATGACTAAAATTATCTTCCTGAGTACGTTTACTAGGAATGATTTGTTGCGGTTCTATTGGATTTTTAACAGCAGCAACGAATGCTGGAATAGCATTGGCTATCCCTTGTGCAACAATATTTTCTATATCCTGTCTAGTCATATACTGGTTTTCCTGATTTTGTTCAGATTGATTCCCTTCATTAACTGGTTCATTATTAGCATTTTCCATCTGATAATTATTAAAAATATAATTATTAGTATCGAGTGATGAATAAAACAATTTCACAGAAGCACATAAAATCTGGTAACACAGATATATATCCAAAATTGTCGATGTTTCGACTTCTATTTTGCTTTATATATATTAGATAGGCATCCATACACACCGTTTATCTTACAATGTTTTATTTCCCATTTTACAGAGTTATATTTAATTATTATTATTAATATACAGACATTCTTCCCAACCCCGCTATTCTTTGGTCACAAGAAGTTTAGTAGCGACGTTCCCTTTCGTCGTACTTCCAGGTAATCCTTTCTCCCATATCCCTAATCCTATTTCCTGTATTTATCAGTTCTTCACCGTACTGACGGAGTTCGGCTAAGTTTTTGTTACTCATTGGAGGATTGGGGATAGGGTCTGGCTCCCACTGTGGAAGGAAAGAATAAGGACTGTTGACAATATTCTGGAATGGCCAATCATTTGTCCACCATTCTTCCATTTGACCTAAAGGTAGAGTGTGGATTAGTGGATCTGGAATAGCTGGTTCCAGATTGACAGGTAGTTGGGTTTCTAGGTAAGGATATAGATTATTATGAATTGGGCTAATGACATCACAATTTTCTAGTAGATGGTCGATTTCGTCTTGAAATGTGATATCTTCAGTTTGTCTAGAACTCTCTCCAGTTTTTATTCCTTTTTGTTTGTAATCTTTCCTGGTTTCTATTTCTGCTGGATTAGAACTTTCTCCGATTTCTATTCCTTTTCCTTTTTCTATAGGGTTTTCTATTTTAGGGAGTCTTCTAGTAGCTGGCTTTCTCCTGCGCACTTTTCTCCATCCTACATATCTTCTCTTCTTTTTAAGTTTTGCTTTTTCCAGCGGTGGAGCTTGGAATTCCAGGGGTTCCTCTATATCAGCAATATAACCAGTAAAGTCGTGGGAGACTTCAATTGGTACTGGGTAGAGGTTGAGATTCTGAAATGCTTCCGATATCTCAGTCATGCTGGACAGCATATATGCAAAATGCACAAAAATGCTAAGTTAAAACTTTGGAACAAAGTTTAACAAATAAACATTAAGTTTATTGCATACGGATTTGTACAAAAGACTACAGGAAAGTGAACACACTATAATTTATTTATTTACTGAGTATTACTTTTCTACCAGACCAGGTTTTAAAATTTAGAGATTTGCATTCTCTGCTAAGGTAGCTAGCATATAAAGGTTTGCCCATTTTTCCTCTAAGGTATCTTCCCAAGGTGACTTATTGCCTAATTCCAGGATTTCTGGATTAAACCTCACTTTCTTGGCTTGGGTTTTCTTTATTTTCTCCTGTCCCTTTCTAATAATCAAATTTCTTTTATCTTGGGTGAGAGGGTTTTCATAATTTGCTTTACGGACAAAAATCCCTTCTTCCAGATCTGCTGGGTGTTTAGAGGATGAGGTTCCTTTTCTTGTGGGTGCAGTATCTAATTTGTGGTAGATAGCAGAAATCTTGTGTTTACCCATACTGTAACTCAACAATTAATTAGTTAATAAAACATATTTCCACAGAATAGCAATTAAATTTCCTAATTATTTTAATAGGCTAAAAATCAATAGTAAGCTTAAATCAGTGGCTCTGATACCACCTTTTCCTGTCACGGCCCTTGGCCCCGGTTTGACCCGGTCCAGAGCCGCGAGGCAGGAAATCCCGTGGTATTTAATTTAGCGACAGCGGAAGACTTTTTAAACAGAATCGATTAATATTTAAAACTGCTCATTTATATATAATATAGGGATAATTCACATAATTTACAAACACTTGATTTCACTGGGAAATCCTTTATTTCTTTAAAACATGTTTCTTTACTTATTTACATTGAGCCACTTTCTAAGCTTGTAGTGCTTCATGGCACTTTTCTTTTGCTCACAACAGATCACCTGAAACATGTTTGAAAAAGGTTTTGTCAGCAGGGAAATACTGAGTGAATCATTCTATTTAGTAAAACATCCTGTTTATTATAATGTACAGTATTAAGAGCGATTACAATTGCCTCATCTTTTAAATTAACTGATCCAGTTGTCACTTTACCAGACTGTGACTGTGGACATATCACTTGTAGGGTCCTTTCACCCCAAGTGATAAATAATTAGTAGCTATGTGCACATCCCCCCACATACTGGCAGTAATTTCGGATAACAAAGACTTAATCCCTGTAACTATAATTTTGATAAAAACATGCTTTTGAAAAGTATTTTGATAAAAAGAGAATGACTCACATTGTAGATTTAACGAGCAGAATATAAGCCTACTGATTAGCCTTGATTAACCTAATTTAATTAACAATGTACACACAATCGGTTAGTAACTAATACAACAGTTACGACAATTCACGAGATTAAACCTTCACAACGATTTATTAGTGCAATACTTAACAATTCAGCGGATTCACAACGAATGACAGAGTATAGTCCGAATTCGAGCAGTACTCAAACATTCAAGTCGAAATCACGATGAATTAATAAAGTATAATCTCAATTTGAGCGGCACTTAAACAATCGTTGGATAGTTATAATCGATCGGACGTTGAATCGTAATAGCGATCGAGTTATTACCCTGATTGTTGCAGCAATTAGTGATTGTGTGTGTTTAGTGTACTGTTTCTGCGATAACTCTTTCTACGAAACTCGATTTTACGTCGTTCCAAAGACAGATTTCAAGTTCCAAGGCCGACTATTTATACATGAAATGTGCACCTCCCGCGTGTCGCGACAGATGACACTGAGTCTGTCGCGACTCGCCTGGGAAACCTAGCTAGCCTAGGGTTGCTTCGTCACTAGTATAGCCTTGATGAATTGACAGTTCGTTATTTTTCAGTTTGTACAACGCATTAAAGAGATAACTATCAACTTAGGGTTTACCCCCCTTAAGTTTTAGGGGCCCTAATCCTGATTCTAAATGTTTTGAGAATTTTAGGGTTTGTGCGAAATTACTTGGGTTTCTCAATTAGGGTTTCCTATTGATTAAATTAAGATAATAATTAGGACTTTTGATGAGAGTTGTTACAGCGAATGTCGTGGCTGATGCATTGAGTCGTAAATAACGTGTCAAGCTTCACTATGTTCAGGTTCGATCTGATATTCAAACCCGCATTTCTCAAGATCAACGTACTTGTGTTTCACAAGACTTAATGGGTAAGGAATTACCATATCATCTTGAGCCTCATCTTGAACTAAAGGACAATGGGCTATACTATTTCATGGACTGTTTGTGGGTCCCAAGTCAAGACAATCTTCGCACCTTATTGATGGATGAGTCTCGCAAGTCTCGTTATTCGATTCATCCTGATGCAGACAAATTGTATAAGGATCTTCGAACCCAGTATTGGTGGCCAGGTATGAAGAAAGACATTGCCTTATACGTATCCAAATGCCTTACTTGTCTTAGGGTTAAGGCAGAACATCAACATCCCTCTGGATTATTGGAGCAACCAGAGATACCGGTTTGGAAATGGGAAAACATTGCTATGGATCTCATTACCAAGCTGCCACATACTAAAAGAGGTCATGACGCCATTTGGGTAGTCGTTGATCGTCTAACCAAGTCAGCACATTTCTTTCCGATCCGTGAGGATCTATCTGCTGACAAACTTGCCAAAATATATGTAGACGAGATTGTATCCCGGCATGGTGTTCCTTTGAACATTATATCTGATAGAGATGCTCGATTCTCATCTCACTTTTGGAGAACCATTCAATCTTCCATGGGGACCCAACTTAATTTGAGCACAGCGTATCATCCTCAAACAGATGGTCAATCTGAAAGAACAATCCAGACACTGGAGGATATGCTTAGAGCTTGTGTGATCGATTTTGGTGGTAGTTGGGATTCGTATCTACCGTTGATCGAATTCTCCTACAATAATAGCTATCACTCCAGCATCAACACGGCTCCTTTCGAGGCTTTATACAGTCAAAAATGTCGTTCACCAGTCTGCTAGAATGAGATCGGTGAAGCTCAGCTTACTGGACCTGAACTCATTCTAGAGACCACAGACAAGGTCAAGAAAATTCGTGATAACCTTTTGACGGCTAGAAGCCGTCAAAAGAGTTACGCGGATAGACGACACAAGCCTTTGGAATTTCAGGTCGGTGATCACGTCCTACTCAAGGTATCCCCTTCGAAAGGTGTGATTAGATTTGGAAAGAAAGGAAAACTTGCACCACGATATGTTAGACCATTTAAGATCTTTGAAAGAATCGGAAAAATGGCCTACAGATTAGAGCTACCTCTTAAACTTGGAAATGTTCATCCAACCTTCCACGTGTCAAATTGTAACACCTCGAAAATTCACGTCCTATAATGTGTTGACACGTGTCATATGATTGAACGTGTGAAAGAATGTTCTAAAAGGACTAAAGTTGACAATCATGGAAAGTATGTGAATATACGAGTTCTAAATGTCAACAGTGAATAAATATATTGTACGTTAACCCTACACGATGTTTATAGCATCAAACGAATAAATCATGGATCATACGAAGCTAAAAGTGAGAGATTACAAACTACAGGGGTTAAATGTGTCAACATGTTTAAGTTATACCTCTGAGTGACCTTTTGACAAACCCGAAGCTTTGTAACTATTAATTATGCTCACTAGAATGCATGATATAAATTTCATAAAGTTTCGTTATCGTATGAGAAAGTTATGATCAAATTCGTATGCAAGGGGTTAAAGCGTTAACGTTGAAAGTTATGACTTTTCGGGTTGACCAGAAATGCCCAAGAACTTGGCAAAGTAAGTACAAGTCTTAAAGCCCTTGTAGGTAAATAATAAGGGGTCAAAGTGAAAAAATAAGCTAGTTGACCTTTCGAAGAGCCAAGGGACAAAGATGCGGAAACTAGAAAATGTGAAATCTGATTACAGGTCTCAGGCGGGCCGCGTAAAGGTTAACAAGACCTTACGCGGGCCGCGTCCGATGCACAGTAACAGCAACTTTAGACAGCAGCCTGTAAACGCGCTCAATCGACCTTTAACAGATATTTTCACATTGTAGGCGGCCCCTAAACAGTCCTAGAGCACTAGGGACACTTGTGGAAGAGTTATGGTAAGTTGTAGACTTGTGTGTCAACATTTTATGGTGATTAAATCACTATATAAGGCCATGAAGTTGCAAACATTCTTCACACCTTCATTCTTGCATTCCTGATCATTCTGGAGCTCAAGACTTCTCTCAAGTGATCTCTGGTCGTTCATAGGACTCTTGTAAGTTTGCTAATCCTTCCTTAATTAAGTTTTTGCTTAGTTATAGCTTAAAAGTCAAACCGTCGTAATTAACGGTTGACTTTAATATTAATCACTAATGGTCCAGTGATTAGTCGAATTAAAAGTAGTTATAAGTTGGTAATTATGTGAGTAATAAACCCTCAAAAGGGTTCCCCCTGATTCCCACTCTAACTAGGTCAAATGTCGGGTCAAACTTGTTAATAAAAAGTCAACAGGATACTTAAATTCTAATTTATGCATAATTAGCAATGTAGAACACTTATAACCTGTTTGATCATTAATATAACTTGGTAATGAATGTAAGAACATGTCTAAACATGTTCAACCCGACAAATTTCAGTAGAGACCCGGTTCAGAACCGAAAGTCGCATGGTTTGACTTTTGCTTTGACTTTCAGTTCTGACCCGTTATGGTTTGTTTTAGAAATGCCTTAGAGCTTTAATAGGACCAGGTTACATGCTAGTATAACCCTCTGTGATTATACACCTCGGATCATTAGTTATCCAATTAATATGCATGATTCCGTTAATTGCTCATATGTTGACCATTATGCCCTTTTCACCTTAAAACGTGATTTTTGAAAATGTAAAAGAGTAGAAACCTTAGTTACTGATATATAAACTTGCACCCAAAATTTGACATCAGTTTGAGGTGTAGATTGAGAGTTATGCTCATTAGCGTAATTAGAAGCTTATTTAGCGATTAAACGACATAATTAGCGTATAGCCTATTTAAACATACTTTTTGATATCAAACTCTTTACCCACTGATGTAATATATTATTTTGGGATTTTTGAAGATTTTTAATTAATTTTAGGCTGAGCATAACTTATAGTCATAGGCTTAATCCGGTAATTGTCGGTTTTGCCCTTACGGGCTATAAAATGAGTTTTACACATCTAAATGACTCCAAACCTTTTGCTACTGATTTTAAATGAAAAATAAATTATTTTAAGCCTTCTGGAATAATAAAAATATCAGCTTTATGCATAGAACCCGGAAACGGCTTCTAATCGCCTAATTAAGCGTTTTTAACGCATAGTATGTACTAAAACTATTTTAAACATACCAAGGGTGATACCTACTGATATTTGAGGCAAATTATAATATTTTAATGGTAAGAAAAAGTTGTTTAACTCAGACTTCAGTTTTGAGCTTTTCGGCTTATGTGAAATTACCAATATGCCCCTACGGTGCATAGTTTGGTTATAATTGATAAATTTCACATATATACAATACCCTACTGATATAACTTAGCAAATTAATTATCTTTGCTGATTTCATCAGACCTATAACTCAGGATACTACTTAAACTCTTTTATCACCTTATAAATGACCAAACTACCCCTACGGGGCATAGTTTGTGTTTAAATTCATTCCGGGCATAATAATTGATATCTTACTGATGTCACAACATATTTGGAGCATATTAACTTAGGAAACCTGTAAATGGCTCTCATTATTACCCGTTACGCTTATTACGCGTTCGGTTCGGTTTATGTAACTAGTTTACATAAATTAGCCGAAACGGGTCAAACCTTATCGGTTTTATCTCAAAATCCAGAATGTGTATAATATACCTATATTAAACAAGTCTTCAAACTTATTGGGTCCAAATCACATTCTATCCGGTCATCGCTTAATCGTGCGTACGAACCGTATCTTTTAAACTAACCGGTCTAAGCTTAAGCTTAATTAAAGACCCGTTAGGATTCTAATAGGTTATTATAAACCTTCGTTCCAGATTAGGAGTACCAGTAAAAGCTACTTGCATTTGCTTATTGTGATTATTACATTGCTCAGGTAAATACTTTTAACTTATTTTCCTTATACGGACTTGGGTTACGGTACATAGAATACCGCTTGATCGGGCATCAAATCTTCCATCGTTGGGTGGTTAATTGAATAATTTGATCGGCTCGTTTAAACAGTCTTGTTTACTTAAAGCCTTTGGGGGGTTAATGACCATGTCCCGGATATCCTTGGCATCATTTTACGAAATGGCCACGACTTATGCGCGGGGTGTAGGCGTACACCCGTCAGTGCACAAAATAATAATGTGGTGTGTCTATTGATCTTTAACCCGGTACGTCCGGGCTACTGAACGCACAAGGAACATGTAATTCGTTCACAAGATTATATATTTAAATAATTCTCCCAAGTTAAATAAAATGTTTATGCCACGTGCATCCAAATCAATTTTCAATCATTTTCTAAAATGAGTCAGTTGATAGTATTTACCAGTGTAAACTGACGTATTTTCCCAAAAAGATTAAATGCAGGTACTAAGCGTAATTGGCTGGGATTTCTCCTTAGCATCACTAGAAGTCTCGCAAGCTTAAGATGCCTACCGTCTGTTGAACTATTATTTATTTTTGATCCTTCTGTGGACAAACCTTCAATTGTTGTGATACACGATATTACAAACATTATTAAAGTTGAATTATATTTCTCAATTGCTTCCGCTGTGCATATTTATATATTGTGTTGTTTGACTATTATGTTGCCAACCACGTCACGATACTCCCCTACCGGGCCCACCGGTGACACGTGGAAATCGGGGTGTGACACAAATCTTAAAAAGTGTTTGACTGACGAAAACCTCCACATACCACTTGATGAAATTCGTGTTGATGACACGATGCACTTTGTCGAGAAGCCTGTGGAAATATTGGACCGTGAAGTCAAGAAGCTCAAACGGAAGCGCATACCAATAGTCAAAGTTCACTGGGAATCTAAACGTGGCCAAGAATTTACTTGGGAACGTGAAGATCAAATGAAGGCAAAATATCCAACTACGGTTACGCTGAAGCCGTTTGAGCCGCCAGCTCACACCAACTACGGTTACGCTGAAGCCGACCCATACATGGTAGCGGCTAACTATAACAACCAAGGACCGTATGGAGACCCATGGGGAGTAGGGTACCCAACTCATGGGTACCAGATACCTACAAGACCTATCATCCGGCAACAATCGCAACCACAACGGTTTTCCCCACTTGAAAGAGAAGAAATTCTTCAAAGGTTGGATCAAGTGGAACGAGAATTTCATAGGGACCGAAGGGAGCGACAAACTTTCTTCCAAGGATTGACAAGCCTGATAAAAGGGAAGAGCAAGAAGGACCACTGAATCCTTCCATTGTTGTTGAGCCCCTGCGTGGGCCAGTCTTGTTGTATAAACCCCTGCATGGGTATGCTTGTTGTTTTGACCCCTGCGTGGGTCTATCTTTCTGTTAACCCCTACGAGGGTATGTTATTGTTTAAGTCCCTGCGTGGACTATTATGTTATTTGTGTAAGTCCCTGCGTGGACTATTATGATGTTACTGTTAAGCCCCTGCGTGGGTAAGTTTGTTTATTTAAAAAGTCCCGTTTAGGGCGACGTGTAACCCCTTAATAAATTAATGGAATGTAAGTTTATAAATTTCATTTTTGCTATTGTCTGCATAAATATATTACATGAAATAAATAAATCAAAATCATTCCTTTTAATAATAATCTGCCTATTTAAATATTGAATAAGAATCTTAAGAGTGAAACCTAGCCTGAGTGTCATTTTGAAGACCTGGCCATGATGGTAAGACCTGTTTAAAAGATTCAAATCCCTGTTAACATCTGTAAACATGTTAACGCTCCTGGCAGACGTGATTCGTTAAAATCACACACGTCATTCTTATATAAGGATTCTTTAAAAAGGATTCCTAACCCAATATAATGATCTCTGAATCATGGGTTTAGATCATCAATTGAGATGATCATATTTTGACCATACGTGGTAATATTGCGCCTACGGGCCCTGCTCATTTCCATATGAGCCAAAAGACAGTGGTAGCGATGTCTCCCTGTCAGATAAAGGTAACGAACTAGGTTCAACCCTTCATGCTTTGATTCTCTGAAATCATAGCATATAATTTATAAATGTCCTTGTGACTAGGCCTGTTGTGCCAATATACCTTCATGCTTTGATTCTCTGAAATCATAGCTTATAATTTATAAATGTCCTTGTGACTAGGCCTGTTGTGCCAATATACCTTCATGTTTTGATTCTCTGAAATCATAGCGTATAATTTAAAATGTCCTTGTGACTAGGCCTTTTGTGCCACAAATAAAACTGTTATTGTTTTATAATTAGGATAAATTATAATAGAAATCCTAAATAAATATGATTAATAAATTAACCAAATATGGTCTCTGTTTACCATGGTTAATGAATTACCCTAAGGGGCAATTCCATAATAAACTCCCAAATAAACTATTGTCCTTGTTTTCTATAACAGTTCAATTAAAATGGCTAACTCAGACGAAATTAATAGCCATCCCGTGGAGAATATTGATAACGCCCGGATTAATCTAACGGGTGCTGAATTGAAAGCGTTGGTAGACGACACAGTTACAAAGGCATTGGAGCGGCAGTACGAAGAGTATAGTGGGACTCGGAGTAGGACCCTATCTACGCCGCATTCGAAGCCACCTTCCAAAAAGGATGAACCCAAGAAAGATGATGATAGACACTCCTCAAACCACCACAGTGTTCCATCTCAACAGGTTGTATTAAACCAAGGACCCAGTAATAAGGGATGCTCCTATAAATACTTTGTGTCTTGCAAACCCAGGGATTTTACTGGGGAAAGGGAGCCATTGACTGCATGACGTGGTTAGACGAGATGGACACGGTTGTGGATATCAGCGGATGCGCTGAGAGAGATGTGGTCAAGTTTGTGTCGCAATCATTTAAGGGTGAAGCTTTAGCCTGGTGGAGATCACTGATTCAAACCACCGGGAAAATCCCATTGTACAACATGTCATGGGAACAATTTGTTGCCCTTATCAGGGAAAATTACTACCCTCAGCATGAGGTGGAGAAGATAGAGTCTGATTTTCTATCATTGGTGATGACAAACCTTGACTGTCAAGCTTACCTCACGAGCTTCAACACGATGTCCCGGTTGGTTCCGTATCTGGTAACCCCGGAACCAAAAAGAATAGCTCGTTTTATCGGTGGTTTAGCCCCGGAAATCAAGGCAAGCGTGAAGGCTTCTCGTCCAGCTACTTTTAGATCTATAGCTGACATATCCTTGTCCCTCACTTTGGATGTGGTCAGGCAAAGATCACTGAGGAATAAAGAGGCTGAGAAGAGAAAACATGAAGATGATAGTTCACGGTGGTCGAACAAGAAGCACCGTGGGAACGGTGACAACAAGAAAGGATCTGAGTCAAGGAAAGATGGGCATCATTCTGGTGAGAAGCCCAAGTGCAAGATTTGCAAGAAACAGCACTTTGGAAAGTGCAGACTCGAATCGAACTCGCAAAGAACTTTTGCTTGCGGGATATGCAAGTCCAAGGATCACAAGACCCTAGATTGCAAAAAGCTGAATGATGCAACTTGCTACAGTTGCAATGAGAAAGGGCACATTAAAACCAACTGCCCTAAATATGCCAAGAAGCCTGAAGAGGCCAAGAAGACCAACGCTAGGGTCTTTAGAATGGATGCAAGGGAAGCGGTTCTAGACGACAACGTGATTACAGGTACTTTCCTTGTAAATGATGTCTATGCAAGAGTACTTTTTGATTCAGGTGCTGATAAGTCTTTCGTTGATAATAAGTTTTGTGAATTGCTGAAATTACCTGTCAAAACCTTAAGTGTGAATTATGAGGTGGAGTTAGCAGATGGCACCCTAGAAACCGTCTCTACTGTGTTAGATGGATGTGTTATATCCATTAAGAACCATTCTTTTCCTCTGTCCCTACTCCCATTTAAGTTAGCCGGTTTTGACATAGTTTTGGGTATGGACTGGTTATCTCATAACCAGGCCCAAATTGTCTTCAACAAAAAGCAGGTGGTGATAAAGAATCCGTCTGGTGAATCACTTACCATTCGGGGAGATACCCAGTATGGACTGCCTGAGCAAGTGACTATGCTCAAGGCTTCCAAATGTTTAAAGATGGGTTGTGTCATCTACATGGCATAAGTGATTATTGATGAGCCTAAACCGAAGATAGAAGACATCCCCGTCATTTCTGAATACCCAGAAGTTTTTCCTGAAGAACTACCTGGTTTACCACCAGATAGGCAAGTGGAATTCAGAATTGATATCATCCCTGGAGCAGCACCAGTTGCTAGAGCACCCTATAGGTTGGCACCAACGGAAATGAGGGAATTGAGAACACAACTGGATGAATTACTAGCTAAAGGTTTCATTAAACCTAGTTCGTCTCCATGGGGAGCACCAGTCTTGTTTGTCAAGAAGAAGGATGGATCGATGCGTCTGTGCATCGATTATCGTGAGCTTAATAAGGTCACGATCAAGAATAGATATCCTTTGCCCAGGATCGACGATTTGTTCGATCAATTGCAAGGGGCAAGTTATTTCTCGAAGATTGACTTGAGGTCAGGCTACCACCAACTGAAGGTTAGGGATGAAGACGTACATAAAACTGCATTTAGGACTCGTTATGGTCATTATGAGTTCCTAGTGATGCCTTTTGGGCTCACTAATGCACCACCCGCGTTCATGGATCTCATGAATCGCGTTTGCAAGCCTTACTTAGATAAATGCGTCAACGTTTTCATCGACGACATTCTTATCTACTCGAAGAACCAAGCCGACCACGAGAAACACCTTCGCTGTATTCTCAAAATTCTACATCATGAGAAACTCTACGCCAAATTTTCCAAGTGTGAGTTTTGGCTTCGAGAAGTCCAATTCCTTGGACATGTGGTGAGTGAGCGTGGTATCCAAGTGGATCCCGCTAAGGTTGAAGCAGTTATGAACTGGCAAGAGCCAAAGACACCTACAGAGATTCGTAGCTTCCTGGGATTGGCAGGATATTACAGGCGTTTCATTGAAAATTTTTCAAGGATTGCTGCACCCCTAACTTCCTTGACTAAGAAGAAAGTAAAATTCGTTTGGGGCCCTAAACAGCAAGAGTCCTTTGATATCCTAAAGCAGAAACTGAGCAACGCCCCTGTTTTGACATTGCCAGATGGAATAGAAGATTTTGTGGTTTACTGCGATGCATCTCACACTGGCATGGGGTGTGTGCTTATGCAGAAAGGCAAAGTTATTGCCTATGCTTCAAGACAGTTAAAGGTGCATGAAAATAATTACACCACCCACGACTTGGAATTGGGTGCCGTTGTATTTGCACTAAAACTGTGGAGGCATTATTTGTATGGTATCAAGTGTGTGATCTATTTGGATCACAAGAGCCTTCAACATCTGTTTAATCAGAAGGATTTAAACATGAGGCAGCGCCGTTGGATGGAGACTTTAAATGATTATGATTGGGAAATCAGATATCATCCCGGCAAGGCGAATGTAGTCGCTGATGCCTTGAGTCGAAAGGAAAGGGTGAAACCCATCCGAATCAATGCCAAGCGCATGGAGATAAAGAACAGTTTGACTAAAAGGTTGTTAGCTGCACAGAAGGAAGCTGTGTTGGAAGCTAACTATCCTAATGAAAAGTTAGGAGTAACTGAGGAGCAGTTATCTCTTAGCAAGGACGGAATTCTAAGATTAAATGGACGAATATGGGTTCCAATTTATGGAGGACTTCGAGATGTCATCCTCCAGGAAGCCCATAGTTCCAAATACTCCGTTCATCCTGGAGCCGATAAAATGTACCAGGATCTAAGGGCAAATTATTGGTGGATAGGCTTGAAGAAGTCTGTAGCCACCTATGTAGCTAAATGCTTGACATGTGCGCAAGTCAAAGACGAGCATCAAAAGCCGTCAGGTTTGCTACAACAGCCTGAACTCCCCACTTGGAAATGGGAAATGGTAACTATGGATTTTATCACCAAGTTACCTAAGACGAGGAAAGGAAATGACACCATATGGGTGATAGTTGATAGACTGACTAAGTCAGCACATTTCCTACCCATCAAGGAGACTTATAGCTCAGATATGTTAGCCCAATTATACGTCGATAAGATTGTAGCCTTACATGGTATACCTGTGCCTATTATCTCCGACAGGGATACTAGATACACGTCACATTTTTGGAAAAGTTTCCAACAATCTTTAGGCACGCGTTTGAATTTTAGTACGGCTTACCATCCTCAGACGGACGGTCAGAGTGAGCGTACTATTCAAAACGTTGGAAGACATGCTACGTGCATGTGCGATCGATTTGGGTGGTAGTTGGGATAAGAACCTACCGTTAATCGAATTCTCCTACAACAATAGCTACCATACCAGCATTAAGGCTGCGCCTTTCGAGGCATTATACGGTAGAAAGTGTAGAATGCCCGTTTGTTGGGCGGAAGTTGGAGATGTCCAATTATCAGGACCAGAGATAGTCTTTGAAATGACGGACAAGATTGTCCAGATTCGTGACCGTCTCAAAGCTGCCCGAGATAGGCAGAAGAGCTAAGCAGATCCAAAGCGTAAATCTTTTCACTTCGAAGTAGGTGACAAGGTGTTGCTTAAAGTATCACCCTGGAAGGGAGTGATGCGATTCAGTAAGAAAGGCAAGCTAAGCCCGAGATACAAAGGACCTTTCGAGGTTATCGAACGTGTCGGGTCAGTTGCCTATAAGTTAAACTTACCTGAAGAGCTCAGTAGAATTCACAACATGTTCCACATCTGCAATCTGAAAAAGTGTTTCGCTGACGAATCACTGGTAATACCACATACAGATGTGCATATAGATGAGAGCTTGAAATTTGTGGAAAAACCGTTATCGATTGAAGATCGACAGGTCAAGAAGCTTCGAAGGAAGCATGTGCCTATTGTAAAGGTAAAATGGGATGCCCGTAGAGGTCCCGAATACACGTGGGAGGTTGAGTCCACGATGAAAGAAAAGTACCCTTATTTATTTCAATAAATCTCGGGGTCAAGATTTCTTTTAAGGGGGTGAGGATGTAACACCTCGAAAATTCACGTCCTATAATGTGTTAACACGTGTCATATGATTGAACATGTGAAAGAATGTTCTGAAAGGATTAAAGTTGACAATCATGGAAAGTATGTGAATATACGAGTTCTAAATGTCAACAGTGAATAAATATATTGTACATTAACCCTACACGATGTTAATAGCATCAAACGAATAAATCATGGATCATACGAAGCTAAAAGTGAGAGATTACAAACTACAGGGGTTAAATGTGTCAACATGTTTAAGTTATACCTCTGAGTGACCTTTTGACAAACTCGAAGCTTTGTAACTATTAATTATGCTCACTAGAATGCGCGATATAAATTTCATAAAGTTTCGTTATCGTATGAGAAAGTTATGATCAAATTCGTATGCAAGGGGTTAAAGCGTTAACGTTGAAAGTTATGACTTTTCGGGTTGACCAGAAATGCCCAAGGACTTGGCAAAGTGGGTCCAAGTCTTAAAGCCCTTGTAGGTAAATAATAAGGGGTCAAAGTGCAAAAATAAGCTAGTTGACCTTTCGAAGAGCCAAGGGACAAAGATGCGGAAACTAGAAAATGTGAAATCTGATTACAGGTCTCAGGCGGGCCGCGTAAAGGTTAACAAGACCTTACGCGGGCCGCGTCCGATGCACAGTAACAGCAACTTTAGACAGCAGCCTGTAAACGCGCTCAATCGACCTTTAACAGATATTTTCACATTGTGGGCGGCCCCTAAACAGTCCTAGAGCACTAGGGACACTTGTGGAAGAGTTATGGTAAGTTGTAGACTTGTGTGTCAACATTTTATGGTGATTAAATCACTATATAAGGCCATGAAGTTGCAAACATTCTTCACACCTTCATTCTTGCATTCCTGATCATTCTGGAGCTCAAGACTTCTCTCAAGTGATCTCTGGTCGTTCATAGGACTCTTGTAAGTTTGCTAATCCTTCCTTAATTAAGTTTTTGCTTAGTTATAGCTTAAAAGTCAAACCGTCGTAATTAACGGTTGACTTTAATATTAATCACTAATGGTCCAGTGATTAGTCGAATTAAAAGTAGTTATAAGTTGGTAATTATGTGAGTAATAAACCCTCAAAAGGGTTCCCCCTGATTCCCACTCTAACTAGGTCAAATGTCGGGTCAAACTTGTTAATAAAAAGTCAACAGGATACTTAAATTCTAATTTATGCATAATTAGCAATGTAGAACACTTATAACCTGTTTGATCATTAATATAACTTGGTAATGAATGTAAGAACATGTCTAAACATGTTCAACCCGACAAATTTCAGTAGAGACCCGGTTCAGAACCGAAAGTCGCATGGTTTGACTTTTGCTTTGACTTTCAGTTCTGACCCGTTATGGTTTGTTTTAGAAATGCCTTAGAGCTTTAATAGGACCAGGTTACATGCTAGTATAACCCTCTGTGATTATACACCTCGGATCATTAGTTATCCATTTAATATGCATGATTCCGTTAATTGCTCATATGTTGACCATTATGCCCTTTTCACCTTAAAACGTGATTTTTGAAAATGTAAAAGAGTAGAAACCTTAGTTACTGATATATAAACTTGCACCCAAAATTTGACATCAGTTTGAGGTGTAGATTGAGAGTTATGCTCATTAGCGTAATTAGAAGCTTATTTAGCGATTAAACGACATAATTAGCGTATAGCCTATTTAAACATACTTTTTGATATCAAACTCTTTACCCACTGATGTAATATATTATTTTGGGATTTTTGAAGATTTTTAATTAATTTTAGGCTAAGCATAACTTATAGTCATAGGCTTAATCCGGTAATTGTCGGTTTTGCCCTTACGGGCTATAAAATGAGTTTTACACATCTAAATGACTCCAAACCTTTTGCTACTGATTATAAATGATAAATAAATTATTTTAAGCCTTCTGGAATAATAAAAATATCAGCTTTATGCATAGAACCCGGAAACGGCTTCTAATCGCCTAATTAAGCGTTTTTAACGCATAGTATGTACTAAAACTATTTTAAACATACCAAGGGTGATACCTACTGATATTTGAGGCAAATTATAATATTTTAATGGTAAGCAAAAGTTGTTTAACTCAGACTTCAGTTTTGAGCTTTTCGGCTTATGTGAAATTACCAATATGCCCCTACGGTGCATAGTTTGGTTATAATTGATAAATTTCACATATATACAATACCCTACTGATATAACTTAGCAAATTAATTATCTTTGCTGATTTCATCAGACCTATAACTCAGGATACTACTTAAACTCTTTTATCACCTTATAAATGACCAAACTACCCCTACGGGGCATAGTTTGTGTTTAAATTCATTCCGGGCATAATAATTGATATCTTACTGATGTCACATCATATTTGGAGCATATTAACTTAGGAAACCTGTAAATGGCTCTCATTATTTCCCGTTACGCTTATTACGCGTTCGGTTCGGTTTATGTAACTAGTTTACATAAATTAGCCGAAACGGGTCAAACCTTATCGGTTTTATCTCAAAATCCAGAATGTGTATAATATACCCATATTAAACAAGTCTTCAAACTTATTGGGTCCAAATCACATTCTATCCGGTCATCGCTTAATCGTGCCTACGAACCGTATCTTTGAAACTAACTGGTCTAAGCTTAAGCTTAATTAAAGACCCGTTAGGATTCTAATAGGTTATTATAAACCTTCGTTCCAGATTAGGAGTACCAGTAAAAGCTACTTGCATTTGCTTATTGTGATTATTACATTGCTCAGGTAAATACTTTTAACTTATTTTCCCTATACGGGCTTGGGTTAGATTAAATGCAGGTACTAAGCGTAATTGGCTGAGATTTCTCCTTAGCATCACTAGAAGTCTCACAAGCTTAAGATGCCTACCGTCTGTTGAACTATTATTTATTTTTGATCCTTCTGTGGACAAACCTTCAATTGTTGTGATACACGATGTTACAAACATTATTAAAGTTGAATTATATTTCTCAATTACTTCCGCTGTGCATATTTATATATTGTGTTGTTTGACTATTATGTTGCCAACCACGTCATGATACTCCCCTACCGGGCCCACCGGTGATACGTGGAAATCGGGGTGTGACACAAATCTTAAAAAGTGTTTGACTGATGAAAACCTCTACATACCACTTGATGAAATTCGTGTTGATGACACGATGCACTTTGTCGAGAAGCTTGTGGAAATATTGGACCGTGAAGTCAAGAAGCTCAAACGGAAGTGCATACCAATAGTCAAAGTTCACTGGGAATCTAAACGTGGCCATGAATTTACTTGGGGACGTGAAGATCAAATGAAGGCGAAATATCCACATCTATTCTCACAAGTTTCCTCTAAATAAATTTCGGGACGAAATTTCCTAAAGTATGGGAGACTATGACATCTGTACTTGTGTAATCATTATACAACTCTGTACAATTCAGTTATCAATGAAACAATGTGTTTTGATCCCAATATTTGTTTATTTATGTTTGACATTTGCACGTTTTGATTTTTGTTCAATTTCAAGCTCTTAAACACTTTCTGGAAAGTTCTACGCAAACTATTACGTAAACGTAATCAGTTTAACGTGACGTACTCCGGAACAGTGACATAAGCTAAACATACCCTAAATATCCTTTACATAGCTTAGAAGTAAGTTTTGAAGGATTCAGTATGGCAAAAACAAGTTTATTCAATCACAGGGACTATTTGCGACAAACTGCAAAAGTCTGCCAATTCGCGTAGCGACGCACGCTTCAGAACAAGGTCATAAGCTAAACATACCCTAAATACCCTTTTCATAGCTTAGAAATAAGTTTTGAGGGGTTCAGTATGTGAAAATATACTTATTTGATCAAAGGGACTAAAAGCGTCAAAACTGCGAAAGTATGCAAATTCGCGCATAATCTGCGTTCTGACCATATCCGCACATCCAAAAATTTTTGTAATCATTAAAATATTGTATTTTAGTGATGGGAATGCAAAAATACCATTCGTTTCGCAATTTGGATCGTTTTCGAGTCCGTTATGATTTTCGTCCTAATTAACCGAAAATAGCAACCGTACAGCCAAACGAACCGACATCCGTGACATTTTTTAGCATCATTCAAGTTAAATATACTTTACCTTCATAATGGAACTTGAAAATGGGCTTAACGGGTGTAAGAAGTGCCAAAATGCAACGAATCAAGCTCAGGGACTAAAACTTCCATTTTTCAAACTTGCTTCCCTTACTGGCAGCTTACGGTCCGCAAGACAGGACCCTATGTGGTTCGTAAATGATGCCCAGCACCATTTTTATTCACAGCTCCTAGTTTTTCATGTGTATTAGCCAAGTTTGGGTTTTTCCCAAGTAAAGAACCTGATTCTTACACTTGTAATGATCCCCTAAAGCCTTGCTAAACACACAATACACTTGGCATCATCCTATGTACCCTTGATTCCTATAAATAGCAAGTTCCATCAACCCCACAACTTTGTTAATTCTTTTCTCTCTCGTACGTCTCTAATTGGAGGCTACCACACTTATTGGAGGCTTCCTAACTGAGTTTCTTCATCCTAGAACACTTGTAAGTGTTCTTCCTAGTCTTGTTTAGTTATTTTTTAGCTATTTCAAGCTAAAAAGTCAAACAGTGTTTGACTTTCAGCTTTAGCCATAAATTGGTCAAGACAAAGTTCGATTGAACTTTGCAACGTGATCGTAATCACGATGGTTATATTCCCTTGCGACTAAACCTACTGATTACCATGTTGACTAGTCGAAGTGACGAGTCAAAGTTTCGGTCAAAATGCACGATTATGTGCATTTTATGACGGAACTGTTTTCGGGTATCAAAGTGTTTTCATACCAAATCAGTTTTCTAACTTAGTTAAACATGTTTTAACATGTTTAACTCGTCACTTCTAGTTTAGTGCTTGTTTAGGGACGTAAGTCAAGCGGTCTTGACAACCGCTTAGACTTTCGAACCCGACCCGTTTGGTCGATTATTAGGATCCGACCAAACACATTATGTGACCATGGTTGTATAGGTAATAACCTTCTGAGGTTATACCTTATGGTCACTACGTTTGATTAGTTGTATGATAGGTAGTTTATATGCCTTAGGAAAATGACTAAAATGCATTTTTTGCACATAAATTCAATTTAAGCATATGTAACCTAAATTTTGACAATTAAACTGATTGTGCAACATTATTAAAATGTTTAGGCATATAAGACTTATCATAGGACTAGTTAGACCATCCGAACGCGTATTTGTGCAAATGACACGTTAAAGTAGCGTAAACTACCTTAACGGGTCATAACGGGTCAAAAACACTTAGGATTCATTTCAAATCAGAATGTAGTAAACCATTTCATATGAGTTCCAACACTCATTTGGTTTACAAGACCTCATTCTATCCGATCTCCCGATTTAGGCCCCGAATTATTAACATAGTTATCCATATTAGGTGCCGTTTGATTCCGTGATCCTTCGAGCTTTACTTGGTCTTTATTTCAAGACTATTAAGAAATCTCAAGTGAGTACATTTTGCAAATATTTTAGGGTGATACACATGTGCCTATTTGTTACTTTCATGCTTTCATTGCTTTCATGACATATACATGCTATGTTCATATAGTACATATATAGTACATGATTTCAATTGTGTTTTGCTATGTATGTTAACTGAGCATGCTAGCACATTGATTTTCAAAGATACTTTTGCGGCATATGTTGACATAGCATATGAGCACATTGATTTACATTGCATTTTGCTATGTATGTTGACTGAGCATGCTAGTACATTGATTTCATGGACATTTCTACTTCGTATGTTGACTTAGCATACTTAGTACATAATTTTTACATGACATGCTTACATTGGTTATGACATTTGGTATGTTTTAAGGGACAAGAATACATTCATTAACACTGATCACGCCGCTCAGTAGTATGTAATGGTACCATATGACTTGACAAATCCCGTTCCTCACTTCCTAGGTTTGTTTGGAAGTAGGGAATGACAGAATCTGAATACATTTTTATTAACCTTTGACTTGATAAGGGTTTATCCGACAGTCTCAAGACTTGAATGTATGCGTGTAACACCCTTAATACTGGACGGAATTTATTTAATAATTATATGAACTTCATACTAATCAGAGTTTACAAAAAAAAAAAACTTTTCGTGTTTAAAGACCATACATATTTGTGATAGTACCCAAAACAAATCCAAGATAGTACATAAAAAGTTTTAAGTTAACCCTTGCTAGTCAACTAACAACTAGTTTAAAGGATTCAAAACACTGTTAACAAACCATTTACAACATGATTAAAATCTAGACAAGGTTAAATTTGGTGCGGAAGGTTCAAAATGCGTGTTCGGTTCTTGACAACGTACTTGATCACCATCCGGAAGGACCCCATCCATACCTAAGGTCAAAACCACTAGAAACATTAGTTTTGACATTAATATAGTACATATAAACGAATACTGACATCGAAAAGTAAATAAAATACTAAGTTTCCTGGGCTCTACCGTAATTTACGGTATCTACCGTAAATTACGGTAGACACTGAATGGTCTTGGTCAACTGTAAATCAGTAGAGATTCACCGTAAGACTTTAGTTTTCCACCGTAAATTACGGTGGAGACCGTAATTTACGGTGGACTCTGTAACTTTGCCATTTAACTATTTTGTAGATTTCGCCCTAATCCGCATGCCGTTTTAGGCTATTTCTTTCCTGTATGTCTGTAAATTCATTACGGACATGTTCATTTTCGACTATCATACCAACATTTGACTCACCGATCATACGGCTAAAAATTACTATATTATCATTTATTCGACCCATTCTAACTATAAGTGTATAATTCCGATTTCTTATTCTAAAACCTTTTAGATGCCATTACCCAAGTTCCCGGGCTTGTACACCTTGGTGTGTTTACGCTATTCATGGCTTTATGTTTCCTTGGAACTAAAAGCTCGTTTCCTCGGAATTCAACATTTCCGTTTCAAACGGCCCTTGCAACATACCTTCATTTATTTGATCCAATATCCTGGATTCACAACTTAAAGTATCATAACTAGATTCATAAGCGTAGTGCAATCCAACACTTAACAACTTACGAAACCATCATATCGCTATGTCATGATTCCTTTTATGGCATCTATTTAACCAGTTTGACTTTCTAGTGAAAACCATCACTTTATTAACAAGCCAAACCCAATCCCAAGTCTTTATTTTGACCCGTTTGATGTTCGAGTGAACTACGCCACTTTAGAACACGTCAACGCATCCTCTACACTACGATTCTATCTATACACTAAACTCAAACATATATGCGTAATTTAACGAGACTAAAGTCACGTACCTTTAGAGCACACCCTTCAAGCGCGTATCTCCTCCTCCGGCTTGTCCGCTTGACGATCCGGATGCTTGGCCTAAAGAGTTCAATTCAACTTACATTTAGAACCCTTTTCGTAATTATTAACACATAAATTGCCACAATAGTCAATTATGCGTTTTTATCCGATTTTCAACATATTAATTCCCCACTTAAGCATTTCAACAAACACCTAGTGGGTCAAATTTTCACATGGTTATTACCAAGTTCATGACTTGTTAACTTGTCTAAATCAACTTCAATTAGGCAAATATATACATATTTTCAACAACAATATTTCAGAGATTATCACATAATTTCAGTTTACACTAAATCAAAAGTCTTAATCCTAGTGTTTATCAAGTTCTACTAACTTGTTAATCACCCACTATGGTGATTATGAACCTTACAAACATCATGCAAGATTTTGACAAGAATTCATCTAGGGTTTGTCCCTAAACCTTATATCACTTCCAATTTCATTCATGCATGACACAATCAAGCTCAATTTCAACTTTTCATGATTTGTCTAGAACTTGAGATGAATCAAAAATACCGAAATTTACATACCTTATGATCCCTACAACAAGGAGACCACTAATCTATATTCAGATTTTGATTTGAGCTTGATTTAAGCCTTCAATTCGTGGTTTTTGTGATAGTTAGGGTTTTGAGAGTGGGGGGTCGCCCTTCTCCTTCTCCTGATCGAACCAGCCCTCAAAATGGGGTGTTTGGTTTTGTTTTATTAAATTTAATAATATAAGTTTCAATTTTAACAACATAGGCCCCTCCACTTTTGTTTAACTTAAAGTTTGATAGCTTTAACCCTACTTTAACTTACTTCTAGACTTGTAGTTAACTAGGTTATAAATTCCTAGTTAGTAAATTCTTGTTTATTTATACTTTATAACTCTAATATAAAGTTTTATATTTTCGGGATGTTACAACTCCACCCCCCCTTAAAAAGGGTTTCGTCCCCGAAACCGAATTTACGTACCAAATAATATGGGGTAGAGCCATTGCATCTCTTCTTCGGATTCCCATGTGGTATCCGCACCCTTCCTGTGTTCCCATTTAACCTTCACTTGGTTAATCACTTTGTTCCTCAAACTCTTCTCTTTACGATCTAAAATCGCAATTGGTTTTACTGCATAGTTGAGGTTGTTATCCACCTCGATATCATCGTAGTGGATACAAGCAGTTTCGTCTGCTAAACATTTTCGGAGATGTGACACGTGGAATGTGCTATGAATCCCATTTAACTCCTCGGGTAGTTCGAGACGATATGCTACTTTACCAACCCGTTCGGTGATTCTGAATGGCCCAATAAATCTTGGGCTCAACTTCCCTCTTTTTCTGAACCGTATTATTCCTTTCCACGGCGATACTTTCAGCATTACCTTATCGCCCACTTGAAATTCAATCGCCCTCTTTCGTTTATCCGTGTACGACTTTTGTCGATCTTGAGCCGCTTTTAGGTGAGTTCGGACCATGTAGATCTTCTCATTCGTAGTTCGGATTATATCAGTTGGTGCTAGTCCTCGTGGACCCACTTCTCCCCAACATACCGGGGTTTGACACTTTCTACCATATAACATCTCATACGGGGCCATTTTAATGCTCGCGTGATAGCTATTGTTATATGAAAATTCGACCAAGGGTAGATAGACATCCCAACTACCCCCGAAGTCAATAATGCAAGCCCGCAGCATATCCTCCAACGTTTGTATTGTTCTTTCACTCTGCCCATCCGTTAGTGGATGGTAAGTGGTGCTAATGAACAGTTTAGTCCCCATTTGTTCTTGGAAGTCATGCCAAAAATTCGAAGTGAACCGAGTATCTCTGTCAGACACAATGGATATCGGTACAGCATGACGTGCTATGATTTCATTGGTGTACACCTCCGACATCTTCTCGGATGTATAAGTCTCATGAATCGGAATGAAGTGAGCACTTTACGTCAATCTATCCACGACTACCCATATAACATCAAACCCGCGGTTGGTTTTGGGTAATTTGGTCAACAAATCCATGGTGATTTGTTCCCGTTTCCAAACTGGGATGTCCAATGGTTACAACTTACCATATGGATTTTGGTGATCTTCTTTGACTTGCAAGCAGGTCAAACACTTCTCCACATATTTCACGATGTCTCTTTTCATTTCGGGCCACCAATAATTTTGTTTTAAATCGTTATACATCTTGGTCGCCCCCGGATGTATCGAATAACGAGATTTATGGGCCTCGTCAAGTAGAAGTGCCTTGGCCCCACATGAGTTTGGAACCCAAATTCTCCCAAATCGAGTTTTTAATCCTTGGTTATCATCCTCCAGGTCTTTTAACCGCCCAACTATTCTTCCCTTTTCACATTTTCTTCCTTTATTGCTTCAATTTGAGATTTCCGGATTTGTTCAAGCAAACCCGATGTCACAATTAGTTGCATCGATCGTACTCGAATAGGCGTATAATCTGTCTTTCAGCTCAACGCGTCTGCCACTACATTAGCCTTCCCGGGGTGGTAATGTATTTCACAATCAAAGTCTTTGACGGTTTCTAACCACCGCCTCTGCCTCATATTTAATTCCTTCTGATCAAAGAAATCTTCAAGCTTTTATGGTCGGTAAAGATAGTGCATTTCACCCCATACAAATAATGCCTCCATATTTTCAAGGCGAACACCACCGCCGCCAACTCGAGGTCATGGGTAGGATATCTCTTCTCATGAGTCTTTAGCTGCCTCGAGGCATAGGCTATAACCTTGCCTCGTTGCATCAAAACACAGCCAAACCCCGAATGTGATGCATCTGAGTAAACTACCATGTCATATGTTCCATCCGGTAATGACAACACCGGTGCATGGGTCAGTTTTTCCTTAAGCGTTTGGAACGCCCTTTCTTGATCATCACCCCAGATAAACTTTTCGTCCTTACGGGTTAATTTAGTTAATGGCATAGAAATTTTGGAGAAATCCTGTATGAATCTTCGATAATAACCCGCAAGCCCCAAAAAGCTTCTGATCTCCGAAGGATTCTTCGGTGGATCCCATCTCGCCACGGCTTCTATCTTTGACGGGTCTACTAACACCCCGTTTGCACTAATGATGTGCCCGAGAAATTGTACTTCTCGTAACCAGAAAGCACATTTAGAGAACTTTCCGTACAATTTCTCTTTTCTAAGCGTCTCTAATACTTCACGCAAATGATTTGTGTGTTCCGCTTCATTCTTCAAATATATCAAGATGTCATCAATGAACACTATTACCGACTTATCTAGCATAGGCTTACAGACCCGGTTCATGAGGTCCATGAAAGCCGCGGGTGCATTAGTTAACCCGAAGGACATCACAAGGAACTCGTAATGTCCATACCGTGTACGGAAAGCCGTCTTCGGTATATCTTCCTCCTTGACTTTCAACTGATGGTATCCTGATCTAACGTCGATCTTGGAGAACCAACTTGCGCCTTGCAATTTATCAAATAAATCGTCGATTCTTGGGAGTGGGTATCGATTCTTCACCGTGAGTTTATTTAACTCCCTGTAATCGATACACATGCGTAGGGGTGAGCAAATTAACCACCATAACCGATAACCGAACCATAACCGACATAACCGAACCACTAATAACCGATAACCAATATAACCAATGGTTATGGTTATGAAACTTTGTATAACCGCTCAATCGGTTATGGTTATGGTTATGAAGCTTTGGTTAACCGATATAAGCGAAACCGAACCGAACTTGTGATGTTAACTTTATATAATGGATTTGTGTTTTAGAAAACCATATAGAGGGTTTTTACTAAGATAAAAGTATGTTAGTAACAAAATGATCTTGATGTAGATGTCATTTATTTTGATAAAGAACTAAGGTGTTATGGCCATAATTGTTTTTGTTTGAGAATTACCTTATTAAAAAGAACCCTAAATCGGTAGTTTAACCAAGAATTTTAGTCTCTATTATCTTATAAAATAGGTTCAAGCTAAGTTCAAATCATTCACAACCCTATTTATTTCAAACCTTGCTTGGTTACTTAACCGAAATTAACCAAAACCGAACCATAACCGACTTCATAACCAATTAACCGTAACCGAAGTTTGGTTATGGTTATGGTTACCAAAACTCCATAACCGAACTAGCAGTTATGGTTATGGTTAATAGTAAAAACCGAACCAAACCAACCCATGCACACCCCTACACATGCGCATGCTCCCATCCTTCTTTTTCACAAATAGCACCGGTGCGCCCCATGGAGACACACTAGGCCGGATAAACCCTTTGTCTAGCAGATCTTGAATTTGCGACATCAATTCTTGTAATTCTGATGGCGCGAGTCGATACGGCGCCTTAGCCACAGGTTTCGCCCCCGAAATCAATTCGATCCCGAACTCTACCTCCCGTTCTGGCGGTATTCCAGGTAGGTCTTCTGGAAATACGTCGGCATATTCGCGTACCACCGGTACATCTTCAATCTCTAGTGATCTCTTGTCTGGTTCGTTCACGTATACCATGAATGCCCTACAACCGTGCCTCATGAGCTTGCGAGCTTTTAGCATTGAACACATAACGGGATTACCCCTCTTTTCACCGTATATGGTAACAGATTTTCCACTTGGAGATGTTAGTTTTATCTCCTTACGGAAATATACGACTTTCGCATGGTGTCGGGATAGCCAATCCATCCCGACTACTACTTGGAATTCTCCCATCGACATAGGAATCAAGTCTATTGAATATTCTTCATCGTCAATGCTTATCTTACAATCTCGGCATACATCACACACAAGGAAACTTTTGTTATCACCTATTTCTACTTCTAATGGCATAGGCAATTTTGTTAGTACAAAAGAAGGATGTCGAATAAATCCATGCGAAACAAAGGATTTGTTCGCACCCGTATCAAATAACACATGTGCAGGAATTGAATTTATGGCAAATATACCTGAGACCACATCGGGCTCTGTTTTTGCCTCCACTGCTGTTAACTGGAAAGATCTTGCCTTTGCTCTTGGTGTCTCAGTGTGTGTATTCTTGTCATCTTTCTTTCCGATCAACTCCGGGCACTCAGATTTCTTGTGACCCGGCTGGTAGCATTTGTAACACACCGACACCTTCCCCGGGCACAATGCAGCCGTGTGCCCCGTTTTCCCACATATAGGACACGGTTTGTCCTTGAACCGGCATTCACCTTTGTGCCCCTTCCCGCATATCTTGCAGTTTGATGACCCGCTTTTCCCTTCTTGTTTCTTTGAGGATTCTGTTGTGCGCGCCTTTTTCGTTGGGCTTGGATTGACTATCTGCGCCCTTCTTTCACCTCTTTCAATCTGTTTCTTCAACTCTATCTCCCGTTCCCAAGCAACGTTTATAATCTCGGTGAGAGTCTCATACTTTGAAGGAGTCATAAACTCCCTATACTCAGCGCTCAACATATTATAATAAGAATATATTTTCTGCTCCTCATTCGTTATCAATTCGTCACAAAACTTCATCTTATCCATGAATATTCCCGTGATTTTATCAATAGATTCACCCTTGTGTCGAAGCTGCATGAATTCTTCCTTGATCTTGTTAATGACTGCCTTGGGACTGTGATGTTTAAGAAATGGCGTCTTAAACTCATCCCATGTCATAGCTTTAGCCGCTTCGCTTCCAATTTCTTTCTTCTTGTTATCCCACCAGTCTTTCGCTTGACCCCTTAACTGACCCGTGCCATAGGCTACGTAGTCGTCTGGATCACAATGAGTCCTTTCGAATACTCCCTCCATATCGCTTAGCCACCGCTGACATATTATCGGGTCAACCTCCCCATTATAAATTGGCGGTTTGCACGTCATGAACTCTTTATATGAACAAGACTTTCGTCCTCCCGACTTTTCCTTTGTTAAATTGGTATTATCCTCAAATTTCTTGATTCTTTCTTCCACCACCGATAATACCGTGTTTTGGATTTTATCGATAAAGCCCGACAAACTGTTTTCGATTTCCTTTCCTACCTCTTCAGCAATCACTTCTCTCGTTTGCTCGGTGACTCTTGGCACCTCATCATCATTACCTTTATCCGTCATCTTTAACTGAAATGTTTACATCGAGCGTTAAACATTTCATCTATAGCATATGGTTTATTTACTTCGGTTTATTCAAGTTCATAACTTGTTTTCACCGCTCTTATTTAATGCACTTTCCGGGTTTGAGTGTATTAACATGCTCTTCCCATGCATATCTATTCATTATTCCCTCTTTATACTCAGTAACTCTACTTAGAACAATTAATTCTTACCGGATGCTTGATCAAGCTTGAACCGAACACAATTTGCTAACAACCTTGAGCTCTGATTACCAACTTGTAACACCCTTAATACTGGACGGAATTTATTTAATAATTATATGAACTTCATACTAATCAGAGTTTACAAAAGAAAAACTTTTCGTGTTTAAAGACCATACATATTTGTGATAGTACCCAAAACAAATCCAAGATAGTACATAACAAGTTTTAAGTTAACCCTTGCTAGTCAACTAACAACTAGTTTAAAGGATTCAAAACACGGTTAACAAACCATTTACAACATGATTAAAATCTAGACAAGGTTAAGTTTGGTGCGGAAGCTTCAAAATGCGTGTTCGGTTCTTGACAACGTACTTGATCACCATCCGGAAGGACCCCATCCATACCTAAGGTCAAAACCACTAGAAACATTAGTTTTGACATTAATATAGTACATATAAACGAATACTGACATCGAAAAGTAAATAAAATACTAAGTTTCCTGGGCTCTACCGTAATTTACGGTATCTACCGTAAATTACGCTAGACACTGAATGGTCTTGGTCTACCGTAAATCAGCAGAGATTCACCGTAAGACTTTAGTTTTCCACCGTAAATTACGGTGGAGACCGTAATTTACGGTGGACTCTGTAACTTTGACATTTAACTATTTTGTAGATTTCGCCCTAATCCGCATGCCGTTTTAGACTATTTCTTTCCTGTATGTCTGTAAATTCATTAGGGACATGTTCATTTTCGACTATCATACCAACATTTGACTCACCGATCATACGGCTAAAAATTACTATATTATCATTTATTCGACCCATTCTAACTATAAGTGTATAATTCCGATTTCTTATTCTAAAACCTTTTAGATGCCATTACCCAAGTTCCCGGGCTTGTACACCTTGGTGTGTTTGCGTTATTCATGGCTTTATGTTTCCTTGGAACTAAAAGCTCGTTTCCTCGGAATTCAACATTTCCGTTTCAAACGGCCCTTGCAACATACCTTCATTTATTTGATCCAATATCCTGGATTCACAACTTAAAGTATCATAACTAGATTCATAAGCGTAGTGCAATCCAACACTTAACAACTTACGAAACCATCATATCGCTATGTCATGATTCCTTTTATGGCATCTATTTAACCAGTTTGACTTTCTAGTGAAAACCATCACTTTATTAACAAGCCAAACCCAATCCCAAGTCTTTATTTTGACCCGTTTGATGTTCGAGTGAACTACGCCACTTTAGAACACGTCAACGCATCCTCTACACTACGATTCTATCTATACACTAAACTCAAACATATATGCGTAATTTAACGAGACTAAAGTCACGTACCTTTAGAGCACACCCTTCAAGCGCGTATCTCCTCCTCCGGCTTGTCCGCTTGACGATCCGGATGCTTGGCCTAAAGAGTTCAATTCAACTTACATTTAGAACCCTTTTCGTAATTATTAACACATAAATTGCCACAATAGTCAATTACGCGTTTTTATCCGATTTTCAACATATTAATTCCTCACTTAGGCATTTCAACAAACACCTAGTGGGTCAAATTTTCACATGGTTATTACCAAGTTAATGACTTGTTAACTTGTCTAAATCAACTTCAATTAGGCAAATATATACATATTTTCAACAACAATATTTCAGAGATTATCACATAATTTCAGTTTACACTAAATCAAAAGTCTTAATCCTAGTGTTTATCAAGTTCTACTAACTTGTTAATCACCCACTATGGTGATTATGAACCTTACAAACATCATGCAAGATTTTGACAAGAATTCATCTAGGGTTTGTCCCTAAACCTTATATCACTTCCAATTTCATTCATGCATGACACAATCAAGCTCAATTTCAACTTTTCATGATTTGTCTAGAACTTGAGATGAATCAAAAATACCGAAATTTACATACCTTATGATCCCTACAACAAGGCATATACGCCCTTATATACGCCCAGTATAGGCCTATACAAGGCATATAAGGGGCAAATGGTCATATATGAGACCTATACGAGGGGCCCTATACGCCCAGTATAGGCCTATACGAGGTATATTGAAGCAGTCAATACAGAAGTGACATGAGTCAGACATTGACTTTGATGTAACCCTATACGCCTCGTATAGGCCTATACGAGGCATATACGAGGCAAAGGGTGTCTAAATAGGCAGATAGGGTGTGTGAATAGGTTGAGCCTTTTATAAAGAAATATTTTACAAAATTCATGACTACTTTTGTTAAACCTATGTATCTCACAGACATTTTTATGCTAACGTACATATTTTCACATGTGTTTCAGGAGCTAATGTATGAGGATGATCATGATACACTTAGACGGACTTGGGTCTTAGTGACTTAACAGCAAGCAAGACAATTTAGTTTATATTATGTTTCCGCTAAATTCCAAGAAAATGTAAACATTAATTCTAATAAAACCAAACTTTAAATACCATGTGTTATGAAACAATAATTCTGTTACTCGACTCCCCGACGTTTCTGCCGCGATTTGTTGTTTTACGCGGTCGGGGTGTGACATATGTGAAATGATATCAGCACTTTTCTTTATCAGCAGATTGAAAACAAAAGTAATATTCAGATAAAGAATTAATTGCTTGTTAGCAAAATTGTAAAGAATTCAAGATAATTGATATTATTTAGGTTATCATATTATCAATTCTCTATAATTGGTTGGATGCTACACAGAGGCGTCTCTGAAAATTCACGTACCCTGTTCGAGCTTGAAAAAATGTGGCATTCCGTAATGTTTTATTATTATTAAGAAAATTCAAATTAGTATTGGGCTCAATAAAACTAATGACAAGTGGGCTAAATTCTAAACTATAAAAAATGATTTGTAAATGGGCCTATATTAGAATTGGTATGTGTTTATTATCTAAAAAAATAACATATATTTATATCAGTTTTTTTTTTAAATCGCGTGCCCCTCGAAATCATGGGCCTTGTGCGGAGGTCCTTCCCGCACAGCATCAAAGCCGCCAGTGATGCTACATGTCACTTTTTAGATGGTTCTTACAGTTTTTATACGAAATGTGGTTTGTATTTGATCCTATTCCTAATTTTTAATTGTAAATCTTTAAAACTTTTTACATACAAATTATATATGTATGCATGTTATATATACATATAAAAAACCTATTACATTAAATTGTTCATATGTTTTTTTTTGCTTCTAAACATTTAACCTACACGTTTACCTACACATGTGTAAATAATATAACTTCTTATGATTAATTTATGTCATGTATAGGTATTATAAATAATATAAAACTATCTTTGGAATTTTTATCATTTTATGTTGTCATAGATTTTAAACATAAAATTCATTGACTCAACAAATAGTTATCGATTGTGTTATTAACAAAAATAGATTTATTTTTATTCAAGAGATTTTTTTTTTTTTTTTTTTTTTTTTTGTAAAATAAAAACAGTTGATCACTGGGCACTGGCTACCTATTTGTTGCAATAAGCCAATACATAAAAACAGTAAAATTTACGTATACCCATTTGTTATAGTTAACCAAACCAATACATAGAACACTAAAATTCATGAATACAAACCTGGTTTTATATATACATGTCAAGTTTTCTATATTTTAATATAATTTTAACTTTTAAGCAATACCTATTTTACTTGAGTTATCCTTATTAACGTCCGACTTCGCTCTCTAATTGTTTTTTTCTACATCTTTTTGCTTGTTCGATCCCCTTCATCTCTGAAAAATGTATGTTAACATGTTTGTTAATTATTCTCTAAAAATGTTTGTTAACACCGATACAACTAGCCCTGTAAACATACGTCTCCGTTAGTATGTGACTTCCATTTCAAAGTCATTGTTTTTTTTTTTTTTAATCTATATACTTTAGTAAAATATGGTCAACTATATTCATTTTATTTTCCTTTTTTTGGTCAAAACTTGTCTTCCAAAGTTATTGTTTGTTTTCTTTTTTTCATTATCTATATTCATTTTAGTAAAACGTCAACGATATCCATTTTGGACTTTTCCCTTTATAATATGCTATTCGTATGCTTCCTCGAACATTATAAGTTCTGCATGTGTTGATTTCAATCCAGTGTTTGTTGTCTGCTACCTGCAATGAAGGGAACATCAAACGAAAAGGAAAACAAAAAACGAAAACCGTTATATTGACCACCTAACTTTCCAATGTTATGATAGCTACATAATTACTACCTGCAATGAAGGGAACATCAAACGAAAAGGAAAACAAAAAACGAAAACCGTTATATTGACCACCTAACTTTCCAATGTTATGATAGCTACATAATTACTAAATTTATTATAAGACTTTGTCACATGCTAGAAAAATAACGATTGACTTGCAACTTTTTAATAACGTTTAAGCTAGTTTTAAAGTAAATTACTTGAATGGATGTGCTACAAGGTCACAGGTTTTGTTCAAACCTTTAACGAATTATATATGTGATCGATCTCCACTTTGTATGAGTGTAAACAAGTCAAACATTTCTTGACGTACTCAAGATTGATTGGCCAAAAGCTCAAATTCAAATGAGCTTAAACGAGTCTAAAATTGATTCTAAGCTTCATATATAGAGATTTACTAACTAGGCTTGCAAGTCAAAACGAGTATATAACTTAAATTATATATTAATTATTATATTTTTTGACAAATTAAACGAGTCCGAAATTGGTTCTAAGCTTCATATATTGAGATTGACTAACTGGCTTGCAAGTCAATACGAGTATATAACTTAAAATTATATATTTTTGTTATATTTTATGACAAATATAAAGCTACATAATAAATAATTTTATACAATAAATCTATTTATCAACATAACTCGATAATATATATTTTATTTAGAGAAATTATAACTTTTATTTATGTCACACATAGGGTGTCGTTCATTTCATAGTATTAAATAATTACGTAAAAAGAAAACAGATCTAAATCATTAAATCTTTTAGTTAATGGTAAATATTCTATAATTTCTTTACTTTTTATATACGATAATGCATGCATGTTATGTATATAAAAATAAAAATTAATAAAATAAATTGTTCATGTTATTTCTTTACTTAGTGTTTTAAATACCGGTATGAATCGGCCGGTTATACTGGTTAACTCGGATATCAGATACGAGTCTGGTATGATAAAGGCCGGTAAAACCCGAATACGGTATGTTTTATGTACCGGCGGTAAATCCGGTACCGATTTGCATTATCTTAAGATTTGATTCTTTTATTTTATTTAAAATTTCAATATTAAGGTATTATGACATTCCATATTTCTGATAGTTAAACTAGTGCCTTCTATTCTAATATTTTATTGTTGTTGAAACTGCTACCTGCCTCATATAATGCAATATTATTTATAACTAATAAAAATACTTTTAAAATGTTTAATATTATACAATAAAATAGTTGTTTTTAGATAAAAGTATTATCAATTACATAAATCCTAATTTAGATTGAAGTGCTTTTTGAGATGAATTTGTATTTTATGGAATTATAGGATTAATTAATAACCCGTTTCAACTGCCCTGTACAACCTGGTTTAACCGGTTGAACCATTTCAGAGCCCAACCAGATATGACTTAAAAGCCGATTTTTAAAACACTGTCTTTACTTCTAAGCATTTACCTAAATATGTAGGTAATATAACATTATAATAATTTCCTTTTATGTAGGTTTAATAGTAATTATGTTCATTTCTTTTTCAAGAGATACAAATAAATATTTCATCTCAATCATTTTCTTATATTTAAGATTATGTTCAATTGAAAAGATGAATGATTTATTTTGTATTTATGTTCTCAAAAAAAAAAGTTCTCTATGTAACCCTCCCGTGTGTAGACGAGCTGATATCGGCTCAATTTCAATTTGAAAAATGATTAACAAGACAAGCCAGAGCTTTAGGTACGTACCTTGAAGCAAAACCTAACCGCTTTGCATGTTGAAACTCGTTGTTAGTCAACATGTTGATTTATTTGGAGAAACCGGCATGTAGTTTTGGTGTGGTTGTAAGATAACTACCCTCTATCCAAGAGATGACGGGTCCAAATCCTGCAAGGTACAGTTATACGAGTATTTTAGTATTAGGTTAGTATGTCGTTCAAAAAAAGAACGTTAAAAAAAATATAGTGACTTCTTGGACCAAATTGACTATTAGTCTCATAAATAGTCGAATGTGATTTATAGGAAGAACCGAACTTTCTTAAGTTTGTCAACATGTTTTACCTGGGTTTTGGCCATGGGGCTTGGCCTTGTTCTCCTGTCTTGCAGTATTTCATTTGTTCTTTGAGATCGGAATAATAATCAAGATCATCCATTGAGAACAAATGAAATAATGCAGAAAGACGAGAACAAGGTTTTCAACAAGATCTTCATGTCATCATATTTGAATGATGAGAAAGTAAAGAAAAAAAAATCTTGTGGACCTAAACAATTTTTCATTAAGTTGTGTATATTTGGTAATAAATTGGATCAAACGGGTTAAACCATATAATTATTAAGTGCGAAGTTGGCAAACACAGAAACACATGTTTATCCATTCATTTTATTTTTATAAATAAAATAAAGTGATAAATATGTTTTAGAAAGGCTATATTATTATACAAATAATACAACCATTTTATAGTAAAGTGAGAACATTTTTATGCATGTTATAAGGTGTATATGATGTTAAGTCCACTTGACCCATTTTTATTTTAGTTAGTAATTTTAGCTTAACTCATTTGAACCATTACCTATATTATCTATGGGTCTACATATTCACACACCCAACTCCCTATTTCCACACCCTTCAAGACGCCTCGTATAGACCTATACGAGGCGTATTACCTTTTTCAATTTCCAGGAGAATCTCTGATTATGTCATATTTTGTCTTATTTGCCTCGTATAGGCCTATACTAGGCGTCTAGGCGTAAAAAGACCATTTAACCCCTGATTTAGGCCTATACTGGGGGTAAATTGGTCTTTTTTGTCTCTCATATATGCCTAGTATATGCCTATATGAGGCGTATGTATATAATTCAAATTACCATTTTCCCCCTGAGTTAGGCCTATACTGGGGCAAAACAGGGCTATAATGGTCTTTTGGACACCAGTATACGCCCAGTATAGCCCTATACTGGGCGTCTATTTTTTTTTCTTTTTAAATAATTAAAAAGAGAAAACAAAAAAAAATAAAAATAGACGTCCAGTATAGGGCTGTACTGGGCCTATACGAGAGGTCCAAAAGACCATTATAACCCTGTTTTGCCCGCAGTATAGGCCTAATTCAGGGGTATAATGGTTAAGACCCTTGGATTATATGAGGGATTCGTAGTAGGATATTCAAAAAGGTACTACCTTAAATCCTTAATGGGCTTCTATGTAATAGTTAAGACCCTTGGATTATATAGTACCACTCCATGATTCATAAGAGACCCTTTAGTGGTCTAGTCAAAAAGATTGATTCACAATTTGGTTAAAGAACGACATCTGGTGTTGTAGCTGAATAGACTCATTGATAGTCTATTTAGATCATTTATTGATTTAGTTAAAAGGACTCTATGGCGGTCTAGTCACACTCATCACAGGATTGTTCATTTGGTTTTACCCTACACATTATAAAATAGACTGTGTGAACTGTGCAAGGAATTGTCTAATTATGGACGCGTACATAATTATGAAATTTAGTGCACAGAAACCCAGTAGGATTTATTATGTGTAAGAACCGATAATGACAACAATAACAAAATGAGAACGATGTAATGGAGGTACGGTGGACGCACCAATGACACTTCATATACTTGTATATAAGTGTCCCTCTTACATTGCAAGCATAATGTTATTAAGGTTACTAGAAGTTTAGAACCCTAACCAATGTGTTTCGATCTTTTCAACTTCAAGTTTTCAAACTCACACAAGTTTCCTCTAGATAAAATTTCGGGACGAAATTTCCTAAAGTAGGGGAGACTGTAACACCTGTGCCTCCACGGCCATCAAACAAATACCGAACCAATGAAATATTATATTTCATACTTGGGATTTGTAAAAATATGTATCATTTGCACATATCAATTTTTGTTCAATTCCAAACTCTAAATCGCTTTCTGGAAGGTTATACGCGCACCGATGCGTAAATATAACCATTTTAATGCAACAAACACTCCGGAATAGTGACATAGGCTTAACATACCTTAAATAACCTTTACATAACTTAGAAATAAGTTTCGAAGGCTTTGGTATGGCAAAATCAAGTTAAATCGCTTATAGGGACTAAAGTTGACAAACTGCGAAAGTATGCCAATTTGAACTGTAACAAACATTCCGGAACATGGCCATAAGTTAAACATACCATAAATATCCTTTACATAGCTTAGAAATAGGCTTTGAGGGGTTCGGTGTGCTAAAATAAACTTTTGGGTCATTCAGGGACTAAAAGTGTCAAAAAGTGCACAAGTTTGCATTTTCGCGCATAACTTACGTTCTGAATTCATCCGGACATCCAAATATTTATGTAAGCACTATAATATTTTATTTTAGTGTTTGGCATAAGAAAAATCCATTCGTCGCGTCATTTGGATCGTTTTTCGCGCTTATGCGCATTCCGTCGTAATTAACCGAACATCGCGATCGTACGGCCAAACGAACCGACATCCGAGATATTTTTGAGCATGTTTTGAGTTCCCTATACTTTAACTTCATTTTAGAGCCTTGAAATGAGGTTAACGGGGTTCAAACGCATCGAAAATAGCTTAAACGGGCTGCAGGGACCATTTCTGCCATTTTTGAAACTTTGCTGATACTGGTGGGCAGTGGCGTAGCGCGAGCACATCATGCCTTGGAAGTGGCGCTACGCGACTGCCTAACCTGGACAGAAACATTGTATTTGGTCCATTTTCACTTTCGCACATGGTTTTGGCAATACCGTGGGCTCAAATGGTTTTGTAATACCATGTTCTTGAGGTGTATGGTTGAGATCAAAGCACGGTTTCCTAGAAACGATCCTAACGGCTATCCGAACACTATAAATACCCCATGCCATCCATTGCTAAACCCACTAGAATTTTGATTTGAGAAACTCTAAGTTGAAACCATTGTTTCATACCTGAGATTCTTGGATCGAGATTAGCATTCGGGGACCCTTCGTAAGTATTTTTTTTCGTTCTTTTATTGCTTTTCGAGTCTTTTCGAGTCTGAAAGTCAAACTTCGTTTGACTTTCTGCGTTGATCAGTTTATGGTTAATGCGAAGTTCGTTTGAACTTCGCAACGTGAGTGTAATCACGTTGGTTATAGTTCCTTGGGACTATGCCTACTGATTACCACGTTGTCTAGAGTCGTAGGGTAAGCGATCTAATAAATCGCTTATACCTTCGAACCCGACCCATTTGGTCGATCATTAGGATCCGACCAAACACATTAGGTGACCATAGTATATAGGGAATAACCTTCCGAGGTTATACCTTATGGTCGCTTCGTTTGAATAGTTGTATGATAGGTAGTTTATATGCCTTAGGTAAATTACCAGAATACCCTTTTCATGTATAATTGGTAATTAAGCATATGTAACCTAAACTTTTGTCACATAACTGATTATGTAACATGTTTAGGCATATAACACTTGTCATAGGACTAGTTAGACGTTCCGAACGCGTTTCACGCGAACGACGCGTTAAAGTAGCATAAGCTACCTAAACGGGTCGTAATGGGTCGAAAGCACTTAGGTTAGGTTTCATTTAGAATGTAGGCTTTGTTGAACCATACTACATGAGTTTCATACTCATTTGGTTTACGAACCCTCATTCTATCCGATCCTCCGATTTAGGTCCGGTTTATTAACATAGTTACCTATATTAGGTGCCGTTTGACTTCCGAGATCTCTAGCATTGCTTGGTGGTTATCTTAGGACTTCTGAGCAATCTCAAGTGAGTACATAGACCCCTCTTTTACTGTTTTACAAACGTTTTGGGGTGGAACACATGTGCCTACTTGTTACTTTCATGCTTTCCTGTTCTTCACATCATATACTTGCTATGTTCATTAGTACATTTATAGTACATGATTTTCATTGTTTTACATTACATTTTTATGCTATGTGTGCCCATTGTGTGCATACTTAGTACATTGTTTTACATTACATTTTATGCTATGTATGTCCATTTAGTTCATACTTAGTACATCGTTTCACATCATATCACATGCTATGTATGTTCATTTGTTGCATACTTAGTACAGTGGTTTTCATCACATGCTTACATTTTGTTATGACATTTGGGTTGTTTACAATGGAACAATACATTCATTAACATTAGCTACGCCGTTCGTTAGTAGGTAGTGGTACCATAGGAATTGACAACTCCCGTTCCTGAAATCCTGGGTTTGTTTGGATTGGAAGGAATGACCGAATTCGATATACATAATTTAGATAAACCTTTAAGTTGTTTAAGGGTTTATCACCACAGTCTCAAGGCTGGGATGTATGCATTTTCACAACACCGCATAGATGTTCGTATCAGTATAGCATGCATTTCCACAAAACATAGCTTTGATTTAAACCATGTTTTACTTCAATACTTTGTTTTTGTGCATATGGTTTAGTTGATACATTTCACTAGCCATACAGATCATTTTGGTTACACATTACATGATTTACATTTGACACATGAACATTATTGACATTAGTTACACATTACATGATTTACATTTGACACATAAACATTATTGACATTGGTTACACATTACATGATTTACATATTGACATAAACATTTTTGACATATTATTCAATACGTTTGGCAATTGGTTTAAACATAGACATCTTACATTGGTGGTTTGTTTGGGTAAGTGATTTGAGTAACGGTGCGTGTGTAATATGATACAAGCATGGTGGATACGCCGCTGGTACTTCCTATATATAAGTGTTTGTATGGTATTACATATCGTAGCGTTATTTGAATCATTTCAATTTAAGATATATAACATTTTATACAAATAACATACTTTTCACAAGACATTCTTTTACAAACAACTTATCTTATACAAACTCATTTTACATGGTTATTCATTTAACCATACATTATTCTCTTATTTATACATATCATCTGATCTTATCGTTTTTCAAATGATTTACAAGACAAATCAAATTACAAGGTTCATGACTAAACATTTTCTTAAACAATAAGTCATGAATCCTATTTTCATAAACCTATGTATCTCACAGGCATTTTTATGCTGACGTACCTATTTTCACATGTGTTTCAGGATATGATGCATAGGATTTATCAAGATACACTTAGGCGGACTTGGGCCTTAGCGACAATAAAAGATGCAAGACTAGTTATTTATGTTATGTTTCTTTGATTGTCAAGACATTGTAACAATTTTAAGCAATAAAACAATATTTCAATTTCCATGTGTTATGAAACAATGATTCTGTTACAACACTCCCCGACGTTTTCCGCCACGTTTTGTTGTTCTACGTGGTCAGGGCGTGACAGAAAAGTTGGTATCAGAGCTCATGGTTATAGGGAATTAGGTTATTAGTAATACTTTGACCTAGTCTATAACCTTCTTAGGACCCTAACGCGAGTTTACTTGCGTTTAGTCATAAAACAATACCGTCACCTATCCTTAGGCGACGACCTCAACAAGAACATAAATTTCCAAACCACTTCGAAAACTAATCATCTGTTCTAGGATGATTGATTACTAGGTTTTGAACCCTCTATTGTAAGGTTTTGAATCCTCTATTGTAAGTTTTTGAACTCTCTGTTATATGGTTTTGAACCCCTTTGAATTTTCAAAATCTCGTCAAAGTTTGGGTCTTATAATGTGAACATGTGCAAACTGGAAGGGTGAATGCCTGTATTCTGGGTTTTCTGTCTAGGCAAGCACTTCGTATATATCTCATCAGACGCGAGACCAGTTGTGCTTACCTGGGAATTCTTGGGATGAGTGTTCACTTATAGGCGAGCATGTCTTCAGTGATACATTAATAAGACCTGTTTACTTTGATTAGTCACCGTCTCATTTGTTTGCCTTAGGTAACAAACAAATGATCGCAATTTCTATGCGTTGTCATTTTGTTTTATTTGTCCAATAATCTTTCACTTGTTTCTTCCTATATCTTTCATTTTCTTCTAGAATGTCTATTCCTCTCAGCACTGGTCAAATGTCCGAGCGAACAGCCAAATTTGCCCAGCAAATAGGCGAAGTGATTCAGAAGACTGTGGATTTAGGCATTGCCATGGCTCGTCTCAACAATGAAGCCTCTCGTCTCGACAATGAAGCCACTCAAGAGCCACCAAAGGAAGCAGAAGTCAAGCCAGCACCAAAATCAAGGAAGCGTAAGGCTTCAAGGAAACCCGCAACGGTTACACCTAATCAAGCGAGACCTAGCCATGTGGCAAGGCCACCAGCTAGGAAGCCATACATAGGAACTGCCCCTTTGTGCAAACGATGCAACCGTCATCATTCAAACCTCATACCCTGCTCCAAATGTACCTACTGTGGACGGAGGGGACATTTGGTCAACACATGCCGCTTTGCTATCCAAAACAAAGCTGCTATAAACCTTGCTGCTACCCAACTCCAAGTCAACCCTACTCAAGCTCGCTTTCCGCCTGGAACGTGCTACAACTATGGCGAGACAGGCCATTTCAGGAACAAATGCCCAAAGCTTGCTAATGCAAATCCAACCCTTGGATGAGCATTCGGCTGAACAAAGGATGATGCTGTCTTATGCCTTTGTTTCTTTTGTTTTCGTGTATTGTGAAACAATATGTCTCGTTCATAAATAAAAGTTGTTGTTCGCAATTCTGATATACAAGTATAATTACATGTGTTTATGGCATTTCCCTATAATACATGTATTAAGGAACTATGTTCCTTACAAACTACTCTTGTGATTCTCTCTTTCAAATGATCGCTCATGATTCCCTCGAAAATTTTAAGTACTCGTTTCACTCTAAGAAACAAAGTACAGAAAATAAAGTGACATTATGAGTAATCATGCTTCTGCACATCTGTACCTTTGAATCCTTGGTTAGATAACTAAGGGTATTTTCAAATCTCATACCCATTACGTTTTGATTTTTCAACATACACAGTACAAGTATTTCAAAAACAATCTTCATGATCTCAAAACATTTCATATAGTTTGAAAACAATTTTTTTCAAATGCATTGTCTATGTTATTTCAAAAACATTGGTTATGTTTTCAAAAACAACTTTCATAATTTCAAAATGTTTCATATAGTCTGAAAACAATATTAACACAGTACATTTTCTTATCAAGTGCATGATTTCGAAAACATCATTCATGTCTTTCAAAAACCTTATACATAATTTCAAAATTCATCTCGCATGATTTTAAAACATTTTTATAAATATACTTACCTAGTACACCTACTTTATAATTTCAAATGTATTATATATAAGGTTTCAAAAACATTGAACACATTTTTTTTAGAACCTCATGCATAGTTTTCAAAAAAAATATATATATATTTTCCTCATACATTGACTTAGCCTTCAAATTCCGCTTCATATGTCGCCTTGACATAGCTAGCATCTCAACTTCATAAGCATTTTACATCATGTTTTGAATTAAGCACGTCCAATGCAAGGTTTCAAAACAGGTTTCAAAACATCTTCAACTTCTAAAATCCATATGGGATCTTTTTATCTTCACATTTAGACCCTTATGGATGATTATCTTTCAAACCAGAGTCCTTGATTGGATTCCTTATGTACCTAAATTCGAACATTTCGGTTCCTTATAATCGAAATCGAATTTTTCTTTTAAAAATCTTTCTATCTTTATAGTTAGATTCTTGATAATGTTTAAAGTACCAAATGAAATCCACGAGATGGATTCCTAGTGTGCCTTAAATACATGTGCTCTGTAGCAAAACAAATTAACAAATTAATGATCTAGATAAACAATCCTTGTGGTTATATGACTATGTGTTTATGCATCTTGTGTTTTCTTTTATACATTTTGTGTTTTATACTCTGGGTATTAGTTATCCAAATCCTCGTAGAATCTTTCATATCTTTATATGAGGGATTCGTAGTAGGATATTCAAAAAGGTACTACCTTAAATCCTTAATGGGCTTCTATGTAATAGTTAAGACCCTTGGATTATATAGTACCACTCCATGATTCATAAGAGACCCTTTAGTGGTCTAGTCAAAAAGATTGATTCACAATTTGGTTAAAGAACGACATCTGGTGATGTAGCTGAATAGACTCCTTGATAGTCTATTTAGATCATTTATTGATTTAGTTAAAAGGACTCTATGGCGGTCTAGTCACACTCATCACAGGATTGTTCATTTGGTTTTACCCTACACATTATAAAATAGACTGTGTGAACTGTGCAAGGAATTGTCTAATTATGGACGCGTACATAATTATGAAATTTAGTGCACAGAAACCCAGTAAGATTTATTATGTGTAAGAACCGATAGTGACAACAATAACAAAATGAGAACGATGTAATGGAGGTACGGTGGATGCACCAATGACACTTCATATACTTGTATATAAGTGTCCCTCTTACATTGCAAGCATAATCTTATTGAGGTTACTAGAAGTTTAGAACCCTAACCAATGTTGTTCGATCTTTTCAAACTCACACAAGTTTCCTCTAGATAAAATTTCGGGACGAAATTTCCTAAAGTAGGGGAGACTGTAACACCTGTGCCTCCACGGCCATCAAACAAATACCGAACCAATGATATATTATATTTCATACTTGGGATTTGTAAAAATATGTGTATCATTTGCACATATCAATTTTTGTTCAATTCCAAACTCTAAATCGCTTTCTGGAAGGTTATACGCGCACCGATGCGTAAATATAACCAGTTTAATGCAACAAACACTCCGGAATAGTGACATAGGCTTAACATACCTTAAATAACCTTTACATAACTTAGAAATAAGTTTCGAAGGCTTTGGTATGGCAAAATCAAGTTAAATCGCTTATAGGGACTAAAGTTGACAAACTGCGAAAGTATGCCAATTTGAACTGTAACAAACATTCCGAAACATGTCCATAAGTTAAACATACCATAAATATCCTTTACATAGCTTAGAAATAGGCTTTGAGGGGTTCGGTGTGCTAAAATAAACTTTTGGGTCATTCAGGGACTAAAAGTGTCAAAAAGTGCACAAGTTTGCATTTTCGCGCATAACTTACGTTCTGAATACATCCGGACATCCAAAAATTTATGTAAGCACTATAATATTTTATTTTAGTGTTTGGCATAAGAAAAATCCATTCGTCGCGTCATTTGGATCGTTTTTCGCGCTTATGCGCATTCCGTCGTAATTAACCGAACATCGCGATCGTACGGCCAAACGAACCGACATCCGAGATATTTTTGAGCATGTTTTGAGTTCCCTATACTTTAACTTCATTTTAGAGCCTTTAAATGAGGTTAACGGGGTTCAAACGCATCGAAAATAGCTTAAACGGGCTGCAGGGACCATTTCTGCCATTTTTGAAACTTTGCTGATACTGGTGGGCAGTGGCGTAGCGCGAGTACATCATGCCTTGGCAGTGGCGCTACGCGACTGCCTAACCTGGACAGAAACATTGTATTTGGTCCATTTTCACTTTCGCACATGGTTTTGGCTATACCGTGGGCTCAAATGGTTTTGTAATACCATGTTCTTGAGGTGTATGGTTGAGATCAAAGCACGGTTTCCTAGAAACGATCCTAACGGCTAACCGAACACTATAAATACCCCATGCCATCCATTGCTAAACCCACTAGAATTTTGATTTGAGAGACTCTAAGTTGAAACCATTGTTTCATACCTGAGATTCTTGGATCGAGATTAGCATTCGGGGACCCTTCGTAAGTATTTTTTTTCGTTCTTTTATTGCTTTTCGAGTCTTTTCGAGTCTGAAAGTCAAACTTTGTTTGACTTTCTGCGTTGATCAGTTTATGGTTAATGCGAAGTTCGTTTGAACTTCGCAACGTGAGTGTAATCACGTTGGTTATAGTTCCTTGGGACTATGCCTACTGATTACCACGTTGTCTAGAGTCGTAGGGTAAGCGATCTAATAAATCGCTTATACCTTCGAACCCGACCCATTTGGTCGATCATTAGGATCCGACCAAACACATTAGGTGACCATAGTATATAGGGAATAACCTTCCGAGGTTATACCTTATGGTCGCTTCGTTTGAATAGTTGTATGATAGGTAGTTTATATGCCTTAGGTAAATTACCAGAATACCCTTTTCATGTATAATTGGTAATTAAGCATATGTAACCTAAACTTTTGTCACATAACTGATTATGTAACATGTTTAGGCATATAACACTTGTCATAGGACTAGTTAGACGTTCCGAACGCGTTTCACGCGAACGACGCGTTAAAGTAGCATAAGCTACCTAAACGGGTCGTAATGGGTCGAAAGCACTTAGGTTAGGTTTCATTTAGAATGTAGGCTTTGTTGAACCATACTACATGAGTTTCATACTCATTTGGTTTACGAACCCTCATTCTATCCGATCCTCCGATTTAGGTCCGGTTTATTAACATAGTTACCTATATTAGGTGCCGTTTGACTTCCGAGATCTCTAGCATTGCTTGGTGGTTATCTTAGGACTTCTGAGCAATCTCAAGTGAGTACATAGACCCCTCTTTTACTGTTTTACAAACGTTTTGGGGTGGAACACATGTGCCTACTTGTTACTTTCATGCTTTCCTGTTCTTCACATCATATACTTGCTATGTTCATTAGTACATTTATAGTACATGATTTTCATTGTTTTACATTACATTTTTATGCTATGTGTGCCCATTGTGTGCATACTTAGTACATTGTTTTACATTACATTTTATGCTATGTATGTCCATTTAGTTCATACTTAGTACATCGTTTCACATCATATCACATGCTATGTATGTTCATTTGTTGCATACTTAGTACAGTGGTTTTCATCACATGCTTACATTTTGTTATGACATTTGGGTTGTTTACAATGGAACAATACATTCATTAACATTAGCTACGCCGTTCGTTAGTAGGTAGTGGTACCATAGGAATTGACAACTCCCGTTCCTGAAATCCTGGGTTTGTTTGGATTGGAAGGAATGACCGAATTCGATATACATAATTTAGATAAACCTTTAAGTTGTTTAAGGGTTTATCACCACAGTCTCAAGGCTGGGATGTATGCATTTTCACAACACCGCATAGATGTTCGTATCAGTATAGCATGCATTTCCACAAAACATAGCTTTGATTTAAACCATGTTTTACTTCAATACTTTGTTTTTGTGCATATGGTTTAGTTGATACATTTCACTAGCCATACAGATCATTTTGGTTACACATTACATGATTTACATTTGACACATGAACATTATTGACATTGGTTACACATTACATGATTTACATTTGACACATAAACATTATTGACATTGGTTACACATTACATGATTTACATATTGACATAAACATTTTTGACATATTATTCAATACGTTTGGCAATTGGTTTAAACATAGACATCTTACATTGGTGGTTTGTTTGGGTAAGTGATTTGAGTAACGGTGCGTGTGTAATATGATACAAGCATGGTGGATACGCCGCTGGTACTTCCTATATATAAGTGTTTGTATGGTATTACATATCGTAGCGTTATTTGAATCATTTCAATTTAAGATATATAACATTTTATACAAATAACATACTTTTCACAAGACATTCTTTTACAAACAACTTATCTTATACAAACTCATTTTACATGGTTATTCATTTAACCATACATTATTCTCTTATTTATACATATCATCTGATCTTATCGTTTTTCAAATGATTTACAAGACAAATCAAATTACAAGGTTCATGACTAAACATTTTCTTAAACAATAAGTCATGAATCCTATTTTCATAAACCTATGTATCTCACAGGCATTTTTATGCTGACGTACCTATTTTCACATGTGTTTCAGGATATGATGCATAGGATTTATCAAGATACACTTAGGCGGACTTGGGCCTTAGCGACAATAAAAGATGCAAGACTAGTTATTTATGTTATGTTTCTTTGATTGTCAAGACATTGTAACAATTTTAAGCAATAAAACAATATTTCAATTTCCATGTGTTATGAAACAATGATTCTGTTACAACACTCCCCGACGTTTTCCGCCACGTTTTGTTGTTCTACGTGGTCAGGGCGTGACAGAAAAGTTGGTATCAGAGCTCATGGTTATAGGGAATTAGGTTATTAGTAATACTTTGACCTAGTCTATAACCTTCTTAGGACCCTAACGCGAGTTTACTTGCGTTTAGTCATAAAACAATACCGTCACCTATCCTTAGGCGACGACCTCAACAAGAACATAAATTTCCAAACCACTTCGAAAACTAATCATCTGTTCTAGGATGATTGATTACTAGGTTTTGAACCCTCTATTGTAAGGTTTTGAATCCTCTATTGTAAGTTTTTGAACTCTCTGTTATATGGTTTTGAACCCCTTTGAATTTTCAAAATCTCGTCAAAGTTTGGGTCTTATAATGTGAACATGTGCAAACTGGAAGGGTGAATGCCTGTATTCTGGGTTTTCTGTCTAGGCAAGCACTTCGTATATATCTCATCAGACGCGAGACCAGTTGTGCTTACCTGGGAATTCTTGGGATGAGTGTTCACTTATAGGCGAGCATGTCTTCAGTGATACATTAATAAGACCTGTTTACTTTGATTAGTCACCGTCTCATTTGTTTGCCTTAGGTAACAAACAAATGATCGCAATTTCTATGCGTTGTCATTTTGTTTTATTTGTCCAATAATCTTTCACTTGTTTCTTCCTATATCTTTCATTTTCTTCTAGAATGTCTATTCCTCTCAGCACTGGTCAAATGTCCGAGCGAACAGCCAAATTTGCCCAGCAAATAGGCGAAGTGATTCAGAAGACTGTGGATTTAGGCATTGCCATGGCTCGTCTCAACAATGAAGCCTCTCGTCTCGACAATGAAGCCACTCAAGAGCCACCAAAGGAAGCAGAAGTCAAGCCAGCACCAAAATCAAGGAAGCGTAAGGCTTCAAGGAAACCCGCAACGGTTACACCTAATCAAGCGAGACCTAGCCATGTGGCAAGGCCACCAGCTAGGAAGCCATACATAGGAACTGCCCCTTTGTGCAAACGATGCAACCGTCATCATTCAAACCTCATACCCTGCTCCAAATGTACCTACTGTGGACGGAGGGGACATTTGGTCAACACATGCCGCTTTGCTATCCAAAACAAAGCTGCTATAAACCTTGCTGCTACCCAACTCCAAGTCAACCCTACTCAAGCTCGCTTTCCGCCTGGAACGTGCTACAACTATGGCGAGACAGGCCATTTCAGGAACAAATGCCCAAAGCTTGCTAATGCAAATCCAACCCTTGGATGAGCATTCGGCTGAACAAAGGATGATGCTGTCTTATGCCTTTGTTTCTTTTGTTTTCGTGTATTGTGAAACAATATGTCTCGTTCATAAATAAAAGTTGTTGTTCGCAATTCTGATATACAAGTATAATTACATGTGTTTATGGCATTTCCCTATAATACATGTATTAAGGAACTATGTTCCTTACAAACTACTCTTGTGATTCTCTCTTTCAAATGATCGCTCATGATTCCCTCGAAAATTTTAAGTACTCGTTTCACTCTAAGAAACAAAGTACAGAAAATAAAGTGACATTATGAGTAATCATGCTTCTGCACATCTGTACCTTTGAATCCTTGGTTAGATAACTAAGGGTATTTTCAAATCTCATACCCATTACGTTTTGATTTTTCAACATACACAGTACAAGTATTTCAAAAACAATCTTCATGATCTCAAAACATTTCATATAGTTTGAAAACAATTTTTTTCAAATGCATTGTCTATGTTATTTCAAAAACATTGGTTATGTTTTCAAAAACAACTTTCATAATTTCAAAATGTTTCATATAGTCTGAAAACAATATTAACACAGTACATTTTCTTATCAAGTGCATGATTTCGAAAACATCATTCATGTCTTTCAAAAACCTTATACATAATTTCAAAATTCATCTCGCATGATTTTAAAACATTTTTATAAATATACTTACCTAGTACACCTACTTTATAATTTCAAATGTATTATATATAAGGTTTCAAAAACATTGAACACATTTTTTTTAGAACCTCATGCATAGTTTTCAAAAAAAATATATATATATTTTCCTCATACATTGACTTAGCCTTCAAATTCCGCTTCATATGTCGCCTTGACATAGCTAGCATCTCAACTTCATAAGCATTTTACATCATGTTTTGAATTAAGCACGTCCAATGCAAGGTTTCAAAACAGGTTTCAAAACATCTTCAACTTCTAAAATCCATATGGGATCTTTTTATCTTCACATTTAGACCCTTATGGATGATTATCTTTCAAACCAGAGTCCTTGATTGGATTCCTTATGTACCTAAATTCGAACATTTCGGTTCCTTATAATCGAAATCGAATTTTTCTTTTAAAAATCTTTCTATCTTTATAGTTAGATTCTTGATAATGTTTAAAGTACCAAATGAAATCCACGAGATGGATTCCTAGTGTGCCTTAAATACATGTGCTCTGTAGCAAAACAAATTAACAAATTAATGATCTAGATAAACAATCCTTGTGGTTATATGACTATGTGTTTATGCATCTTGTGTTTTCTTTTATACATTTTGTGTTTTATACTCTGGGTATTAGTTATCCAAATCCTCGTAGAATCTTTCATATCTTTATATGAGGGATTCGTAGTAGGATATTCAAAAAGGTACTACCTTAAATCCTTAATGGGCTTCTATGTAATAGTTAAGACCCTTGGATTATATAGTACCACTCCATGATTCATAAGAGACCCTTTAGTGGTCTAGTCAAAAAGATTGATTCACAATTTGGTTAAAGAACGACATCTGGTGATGTAGCTGAATAGACTCCTTGATAGTCTATTTAGATCATTTATTGATTTAGTTAAAAGGACTCTATGGCGGTCTAGTCACACTCATCACAGGATTGTTCATTTGGTTTTACCCTACACATTATAAAATAGACTGTGTGAACTGTGCAAGGAATTGTCTAATTATGGACGCGTACATAATTATGAAATTTAGTGCACAGAAACCCAGTAAGATTTATTATGTGTAAGAACCGATAGTGACAACAATAACAAAATGAGAACGATGTAATGGAGGTACGGTGGATGCACCAATGACACTTCATATACTTGTATATAAGTGTCCCTCTTACATTGCAAGCATAATCTTATTGAGGTTACTAGAAGTTTAGAACCCTAACCAATGTTGTTCGATCTTTTCAAACTCACACAAGTTTCCTCTAGATAAAATTTCGGGACGAAATTTCCTAAAGTAGGGGAGACTGTAACACCTGTGCCTCCACGGCCATCAAACAAATACCGAACCAATGATATATTATATTTCATACTTGGGATTTGTAAAAATATGTGTATCATTTGCACATATCAATTTTTGTTCAATTCCAAACTCTAAATCGCTTTCTGGAAGGTTATACGCGCACCGATGCGTAAATATAACCAGTTTAATGCAACAAACACTCCGGAATAGTGACATAGGCTTAACATACCTTAAATAACCTTTACATAACTTAGAAATAAGTTTCGAAGGCTTTGGTATGGCAAAATCAAGTTAAATCGCTTATAGGGACTAAAGTTGACAAACTGCGAAAGTATGCCAATTTGAACTGTAACAAACATTCCGAAACATGTCCATAAGTTAAACATACCATAAATATCCTTTACATAGCTTATAAATAGGCTTTGAGGGGTTCGGTGTGCTAAAATAAACTTTTGGGTCATTCAGGGACTAAAAGTGTCAAAAAGTGCACAAGTTTGCATTTTCGCGCATAACTTACGTTCTGAATACATCCGGACATCCAAAAATTTATGTAAGCACTATAATATTTTATTTTAGTGTTTGGCATAAGAAAAATCCATTCGTCGCGTCATTTGGATCGTTTTTCGCGCTTATGCGCATTCCGTCGTAATTAACCGAACATCGCGATCGTACGGCCAAACGAACCGACATCCGAGATATTTTTGAGCATGTTTTGAGTTCCCTATACTTTAACTTCATTTTAGAGCCTTTAAATGAGGTTAACGGGGTTCAAACGCATCGAAAATAGCTTAAACGGGCTGCAGGGACCATTTCTGCCATTTTTGAAACTTTGCTGATACTGGTGGGCAGTGGCGTAGCGCGAGTACATCATGCCTTGGCAGTGGCGCTACGCGACTGCCTAACCTGGACAGAAACATTGTATTTGGTCCATTTTCACTTTCGCACATGGTTTTGGCTATACCGTGGGCTCAAATGGTTTTGTAATACCATGTTCTTGAGGTGTATGGTTGAGATCAAAGCACGGTTTCCTAGAAACGATCCTAACGGCTAACCGAACACTATAAATACCCCATGCCATCCATTGCTAAACCCACTAGAATTTTGATTTGAGAGACTCTAAGTTGAAACCATTGTTTCATACCTGAGATTCTTGGATCGAGATTAGCATTCGGGGACCCTTCGTAAGTATTTTTTTTCGTTCTTTTATTGCTTTTCGAGTCTTTTCGAGTCTGAAAGTCAAACTTTGTTTGACTTTCTGCGTTGATCAGTTTATGGTTAATGCGAAGTTCGTTTGAACTTCGCAACGTGAGTGTAATCACGTTGGTTATAGTTCCTTGGGACTATGCCTACTGATTACCACGTTGTCTAGAGTCGTAGGGTAAGCGATCTAATAAATCGCTTATACCTTCGAACCCGACCCATTTGGTCGATCATTAGGATCCGACCAAACACATTAGGTGACCATAGTATATAGGGAATAACCTTCCGAGGTTATACCTTATGGTCGCTTCGTTTGAATAGTTGTATGATAGGTAGTTTATATGCCTTAGGTAAATTACCAGAATACCCTTTTCATGTATAATTGGTAATTAAGCATATGTAACCTAAACTTTTGTCACATAACTGATTATGTAACATGTTTAGGCATATAACACTTGTCATAGGACTAGTTAGACGTTCCGAACGCGTTTCACGCGAACGACGCGTTAAAGTAGCATAAGCTACCTAAACGGGTCGTAATGGGTCGAAAGCACTTAGGTTAGGTTTCATTTAGAATGTAGGCTTTGTTGAACCATACTACATGAGTTTCATACTCATTTGGTTTACGAACCCTCATTCTATCCGATCCTCCGATTTAGGTCCGGTTTATTAACATAGTTACCTATATTAGGTGCCGTTTGACTTCCGAGATCTCTAGCATTGCTTGGTGGTTATCTTAGGACTTCTGAGCAATCTCAAGTGAGTACATAGACCCCTCTTTTACTGTTTTACAAACGTTTTGGGGTGGAACACATGTGCCTACTTGTTACTTTCATGCTTTCCTGTTCTTCACATCATATACTTGCTATGTTCATTAGTACATTTATAGTACATGATTTTCATTGTTTTACATTACATTTTTATGCTATGTGTGCCCATTGTGTGCATACTTAGTACATTGTTTTACATTACATTTTATGCTATGTATGTCCATTTAGTTCATACTTAGTACATCGTTTCACATCATATCACATGCTATGTATGTTCATTTGTTGCATACTTAGTACAGTGGTTTTCATCACATGCTTACATTTTGTTATGACATTTGGGTTGTTTACAATGGAACAATACATTCATTAACATTAGCTACGTCGTTCGTTAGTAGGTAGTGGTACCATAGGAATTGACAACTCCCGTTCCTGAAATCCTGGGTTTGTTTGGATTGGAAGGAATGACCGAATTCGATATACATAATTTAGATAAACCTTTAAGTTGTTTAAGGGTTTATCACCACAGTCTCAAGGCTGGGATGTATGCATTTTCACAACACCGCATAGATGTTCGTATCAGTATAGCATGCATTTCCACAAAACATAGCTTTGATTTAAACCATGTTTTACTTCAATACTTTGTTTTTGTGCATATGGTTTAGTTGATACATTTCACTAGCCATACAGATCATTTTGGTTACACATTACATGATTTACATTTGACACATGAACATTATTGACATTGGTTACACATTACATGATTTACATTTGACACATAAACATTATTGACATTGGTTACACATTACATGATTTACATATTGACATAAACATTTTTGACATATTATTCAATACGTTTGGCAATTGGTTTAAACATAGACATCTTACATTGGTGGTTTGTTTGGGTAAGTGATTTGAGTAACGGTGCGTGTGTAATATGATACAAGCATGGTGGATACGCCGCTGGTACTTCCTATATATAAGTGTTTGTATGGTATTACATATCGTAGCGTTATTTGAATCATTTCAATTTAAGATATATAACATTTTATACAAATAACATACTTTTCACAAGACATTCTTTTACAAACAACTTATCTTATACAAACTCATTTTACATGGTTATTCATTTAACCATACATTATTCTCTTATTTATACATATCATCTGATCTTATCGTTTTTCAAATGATTTACAAGACAAATCAAATTACAAGGTTCATGACTAAACATTTTCTTAAACAATAAGTCATGAATCCTATTTTCATAAACCTATGTATCTCACAGGCATTTTTATGCTGACGTACCTATTTTCACATGTGTTTCAGGATATGATGCATAGGATTTATCAAGATACACTTAGGCGGACTTGGGCCTTAGCGATAATAAAAGATGCAAGACTAGTTATTTATGTTATGTTTCTTTGATTGTCAAGACATTGTAACAATTTTAAGCAATAAAACAATATTTCAATTTCCATGTGTTATGAAACAATGATTCTGTTACAACACTCCCCGACGTTTTCCGCCACGTTTTGTTGTTCTACGTCGTCGGGGTGTGACAGCCTATACAAGACCTATACGAGACTTATACTACACTATACGATACAATACAATACAATACAATACGATGCGATGCGATACAACACGATACTATTGGATACGATACTACATCCACAGGTCCATTCAATGCCTATACGAGACCTATATGAGATTTATACTACACTATATGATACGATAGTATCGTATTGTATCGTATAGTGTATAGTGTATAGTATAAGTCTCGTATAGGTCCCATATAGATCTATACGAGACCTATACGAGACTTATACTACACTATACGATACAATACGATATTATAGGATATGATACAACGCCCGTATACGTCGATAGGCCTATACAAGACCTATAACGGACCTATACGAGACCTATACTACACTATATGTTAAAAACAATGTAATATTTCTACGATCGAATATTTTTAAAGGCCGATCTTGAAAACGGTAAAATATTTTTATAAAAAAATAAAACTTTTCTTAAAAAACTACTCAAATTACCCCACCAAAACACCCATTTTTTTACTCAAAAAAACACCACCCTCCAAAAACAATCAAATTACCCTACCAAAACATCCATTTTTCAACTCAAAAAAAACACCAACGAGGGGTCCTAATATTAATTATTTAAAATAAAAAACTTGTTTTTGTACAAAAGTTTGCTAAAACGATTAATATTGTATAAAATGTTTGTTAAAAAAAAACCTTATATACGCCTAGTATAGGCCTATACGAGGCATATAAGGGGCAAAGGGTCATATATGAGACCTATACGAGGGGCCCTATACGCCCAGTATAGGCCTATACGAGGCATATTGAAGCAGTCAAACCAGAAGTGACATGAGTCAGACACTGACTTTGATGTAACCCTATACGCCTCGTATAGGCCTATACGAGGCATATACGAGGCAAAGGGTGTCTAAATAGGCAGATAGGGTGTGTGAATAGGTTGAGCCTTATCTATATATTACCTATATATTAAAAAGTAAACTGAATGAACAGTACTCAATAAATTACCTATATATTAAAAAGTAAACTGAATATATATATATATATATATATATATATATATATATATATATATATAGATTTCAATTACTAGTAACATCACTAACGAATGAGCAAATGGCATTGGGTACCGGTACCGGTACCCAATGTACGAAACCGGGTGTATTTTCGGTGCCGGTTCGGCACCGGTATTTAGCGGTTTTTACCCTCAAATACCGGCGCCGTATCAGTACCAACCGGTACCGATCGGTACTGGTATATTCGCAACCGGTACCCACTTTCGGGGATTTCGGTAACAGTATTTTCGATACCGGTTGGTACGGAGCTCATCAAATCCTGTAGCAATGCAAGTAATTGCACCGTTTAGATTACTTTTCATACAACAAAATTGAATGAATAGTAACATCACTAAGGAATGAGCAAATGGTATCGGGTACCGGTACCGATATAAAATTTACCAAACCGGGTATATTTTCGTTGCCGGTTCGGCACAGGTATTCATCGGTTTTTACCCTCAAATACCAGTGCCGTACCAGTACCGAGCCGTATCGTACCAGGTATATTCGGTACAGGTACCCACTTTTGGGGATTTCGGTAACGGTATTTTCGGTACCGGTTGGTACCGAGCTCATCAAATCCTGTAGCAACGTAGCAATGCAAGTAATAGCACCGTTTAAATTACTTTTCATACACACAGTAAATGAACTGTATTTCGTTTGAATGGAGTTTTACATACACAACAACTATTTTGCTTTATTTTTTGTCTTTTTCTGTAATGAATGAATTGTAGCATGTAAATTAACTTGGATATTTAGATTGTTGATGAGCAAATCGTATCAAATCCTGTTATCAAACCGATATCCTATCGGTACCAAATTTACTATACCAAATCATTTTCGGTACCAATTTGGTACCCACCTTCTGGCGTTTTCAGAATCGTTACTTTTGGTTCGACACCAGTCTAGCACCATACCTGTATTTATTGATTTTTACCTTCAAATACCATACTGTATCGTACCGAGCATTTTCGGTGCCGGTACCTAATTTCGATGATTTTCCGGATCAGTACTTTCGGTGCCGTTACCGGTACCGACCTCATCCATATTTTAACGTGTAAGCACCGTAATAACTGAACTGAAAACAAACGAATTTCCAACTTGTAGGACGTGTGGGTGAATAGGTTGAGCCTTTTATAAAGAAATATTTTACAAAATTCATGACTACTTTTGTTAAACCTATGTATCTCACAGACATTTTTATGCTAACGTACATATTTTCACATGTGTTTCAGGAGCTAATGTATGAGGATGATCATGATACACTTAGACAGACTTGGGTCTTAGTGACTTAAAAGCAAGCAAGACAATTTAGTTTATATTATGTTTCCGCTAAATTCCAAGACAATGTAAACATTAATTCTAATAAAACCAAACTTTAAATACCATGTGTTATGAAACAATAATTCCGTTACTCGACTCCCCAACGTTTCCGCCGCGATTTGTTGTTTTACGCGGTCGGGGTGTGACATATGTGAAATGATATCAGCACTTTTCTTTATCAGCACATTGAAAACAAAAGTAATATTCAGATAAAGAATTAATTGCTTGTTAGCAAAATTGTAAAGAATTCAAGATAATTGATATTATTTAGGTTATCATATTATCAATTCTCTATAATTGGTTGGATGCTACACAGAGGCGTCTCTGAAAATTCACGTACCCTGTTCGAGCTTGAAAAAATGTGGCATTCCGTAATGTTTTATTATTATTAAGAAAATTCAAATTAGTATTGGGCTCAATAAAACTAATGACAAGTGGGCTAAATTCTAAACTATAAAAAATGATTTGTAAATGGGCCTATATTAGAATTGGTATGTGTTTATTATCTAAAAAAATAACATATATTTATATCTGTTTTTTTTAAATCACGTGCCCCTCGAAATCATGGGCCTTGTGCGGAGGTCCTTCCCGCACAGCATCAAAGCCGCCAGTGATGCTACATGTCACTTTTTAGATGGTTCTTACAATTTTTATACGAAATGTGGTTTGTATTTGATCCTATTCCTAATTTTTAATTGTAAATCTTTAAAACTTTTTACATACAAATTATATATGTATGCATGTTATATATACATATAAAAAACCTATTACACTAAATTGTTCATATGTTTTTTTTTTTTGCTTCTAAACATTTAACCTACACGTTTACCTACACATGTGTAAATAATATAACTTCTTATGATTAATTTATGTCATGTATAGGTTTTATAAATAATATAAAACTATCTTTGGAATTTTTATCATTTTATGTTGTCATAGATTTTAAACATAAAATTCATTGACTCAACAAATAGTTATCGATTGTGTTATTAACAAAAATAGATTTATTTTTATTCAAGAGATATTTTTTTTTTTTTTTTTTTTTTTTGTAAAATAAAAACAGTTGATCACTGGGCACTGGCTACCTATTTGTTGCAATAAGCCAATACATAAAAACAGTAAAATTTACGTATACCCATTTGTTATAGTTAACCAAACCAATACATAGAACAGTAAAATTCATGAATACAAACCTGGTTTTATATATACATGTCAAGTTTTCTATATTTTAATATAATTTTAACTTTTAAGCAATACCTATTTTACTTGAGTTATCCTTATTAACTCCGACTTCGCTCTCTAATTGTTTTTTTCTACATCTTTTTGCTTGTTCGATCCCCTTCATCTCTGAAAAATGTATGTTAACATGTTTGTTAATTATTCTCTAAAAATGTTTGTTAACACCGATACAACTAGCCCTGTAAACATACGTCTCCGTTAGTATGTGACTTCCATTTCAAAGTCATTGTTTTTTTTTTTTTTAATCTATATACTTTAGTAAAATATGGTCAACTATATTCATTTTATTTTCCTTTTTTTGGTCAAAACTTGTCTTCCAAAGTTATTGTTTGTTTTCTTTTTTTCATTATCTATATTCATTTTATTAAAACGTCAACGATATCCATTTTGGACTTTTCCCTTTATAATATGCTATTCGTATGCTTCCTCGAACATTATAAGTTCTGCATGTGTTGATTTCAATCCAGTGTTTGTTGTCTGCTACCTGCAATGAAGGGAACATCAAACGAAAAGGAAAACAAAAAACGAAAACCGTTATATTGACCACCTAACTTTCCAATGTTATGATAGCTACATAATTACTAAATTTATTATAAGACTTTGTCACATGCTAGAAAAATAACGATTGACTTGCAACTTTTTAATAACGTTTAAGCTAGTTTTAAAGTAAATTACTTGAATGGATGTGCTACAAGGTCACAGGTTTTGTTCAAACCTTTAACGAATTATATATGTGATCGATCTCCACTTTGTATGAGTGTAAACAAGTCAAACATTTCTTGACGTACTCAAGATTGATTGGCCAAAAGCTCAAATTCAAATGAGCTTAAACGAGTCTAAAATTGATTCTAAGCTTCATATATAGAGATTTACTAACTAGGCTTGCAAGTCAAAACGAGTATATAACTTAAATTATATATTAATTATTATATTTTTTTGACAAATTAAACGAGTACGAAATTGGTTCTAAGCTTCATATATTGAGATTGACTAACTGGCTTGCAAGTCAATACGAGTATATAACTTAAAATTATATATTTTTGTTATATTTTATGACAAATATAAAGCTACATAATAAATAATTTTATACAATAAATCTATTTATCAACATAACTCGATAATATATATTTTATTTAGAGAAATTATAACTTTTATTTATGTCACACATAGGGTGTCGTTCATTTCATAGTATTAAATAATTACGTAAAAAGAAAACAGATCTAAATCATTAAATCTTTTAGTTAATGGTAAATATTCTATAATTTCTTTACTTTTTATATACGATAATGCATGCATGTTATGTATATAAAAATAAAAATTAATAAAATAAATTGTTCATGTTATTTCTTTACTTAGTGTTTTAAATACCGGTATGAATCGGCCGGTTATACTGGTTAACTCGAATATCAGATACGAGTCTGGTATGATAAAGGCCGGTAAAACCCGAATACGGTATGTTTTATGTACCGGCGGTAAATCCGGTACCGATTTGCATTATCTTAAGATTTGATTCTTTTATTTTATTTAAAATTTCAATATTAAGGTATTATGACATTCCATATTTCTGATAGTTAAACTAGTGCCTTCTATTCTAATATTTTATTGTTGTTGAAACTGCTACCTGCCTCATATAATGAAATATTATTTATAACTAATAAAAATACTTTTAAAATGTTTAATATTATACAATAAAATAGTTGTTTTTAGATAAAAGTATTATCAATTACGTAAATCCTAATTTAGATTGAAGTGCTTTTTGAGATGAATTTGTATTTTATGGAATTATAGGATTAATTAATAACCCGTTTCAACTGCCCTGTACAACCTGGTTCAACCGGTTGAACCATTTCAGAGCCCAACCAGATATGACTTAAAAGCCGATTTTTAAAACACTGTCTTTACTTCTAAGCATTTACCTAAATATGTAGGTAATATAACATTATAATAATTTCTTTTTATGTAGGTTTAATAGTAATTATGTTCATTTCTTTTTCAAGAGATACAAATAAATATTTCATCTCAATCATTTTCTTATATTTAAGATTATGTTCAATTGAAAAGATGAATGATTTATTTTGTATTTATGTTCTCAAAAAAAAAGTTCTCTATATAACCCTCCCGTGTGTAGACGAACTGATATCGGCTCAATTTCAATTCGAAAAATGATTAACAAGACAAGCCAGAGCTTTAGGTACGTACCTTGAAGCAAAACCTAACCGCTTTGCATGTTGAAACTCGTTGTTAGTCAACATGTTGATTTATTTGGAGAAACCGGCATGTAGTTTTGGTGTGGTTGTAAGATAACTACCCTCTATCCAAGAGATGACGGGTCCAAATCCTGCAAGGTACAGTTATACGAGTATTTTAGTATTAGGTTAGTATGTCGTTCAAAAAAAGAACGTTAAAAAAAATATAGTGACTTCTTGGACCAAATTGACTATTAGTCTCATAAATAGTCGAATGTGATTTATAGGAAGAACCGAACTTTCTTAAGTTTGTCAACATGTTTTACCTGGGTTTTGGCCATGGGGCTTGGCCTTGTTCTCCTGTCTTGCAGTATTTCATTTGTTCTTTGAGATCGGAATAATAATCAAGATCATCCATTGAGAACAAATGAAATAATGCAGAAAGACGAGAACAAGGTTTTCAACAAGATCTTCATGTCATCATATTTGAATGATGAGAAAGTAAAGAAAAAAAAATCTTGTGGACCTAAACAATTTTTCATTAAGTTGTGTATATTTGGTAATAAATTGGATCAAACGGGTTAAACCATATAATTATTAAGTGCGAAGTTGGCAAACACAGAAACACATGTTTATCCATTCATTTTATTTTTATAAATAAAATAAAGTGATAAATATGTTTTAGAAAGGCTATATTATTATACAAATAATACAATCATTTTATAGTAAAGTGAGAACATTTTTATGCATGTTATAAGGTGTATATGATGTTAAGTCCACTTGACCCATTTTTATTTTAGTTAGTAATTTTAGCTTAACTCATTTGAACCATTACCTATATTATCTATGGGTCTACATATTCACACACCCAACTCCCTATTTCCACACCCTTCAAGACGCCTCGTATAGACCTATACGAGGCGTATTACCTTTTTCAATTTCCAGGAGAATCTCTGATTATGTCATATTTCGTCTTATTTGCCTCGTATAGGCCTATACTAGGCGTCTAGGCGTAAAAAAGACCATTTAACCCCTGATTTAGGCCTATACTGGGGGTAAATTGGTCTTTTTTGCCTCTCATATATGCCTAGTATATGCCTATATGAGGCGTATGTATATAATTCAAATTACCATTTTACCCCTGAGTTAGGCCTATACTGGGGGCAAAACAGGGCTATAATGGTCTTTTGGACACCAGTATAGCCCTATACTGGGCGTCTATTTTTTTTTTGTTTTCTCTTTTTAAATAATTAAAAAGAGAAAACAAAAAAAAAATAAAAATAGACGGCCAGTATAGGGCTCTACTGGGCCTATACGAGGGGTCCAAAAGACCATTATAACCCTGTTTTGCCCCCAGTATAGGCCTAATTCAAGGGTATAATGGTCTTTTGGTCCACATAGACGCCCAGTATAGGCCTATACTGGGCGTCTACTTTTTTTTCTCTTTTTAAATATCAATAACACTAATATTGACTATAAAAAACTCATATTAATATCAATAACACTAATATTAATTATAAAAAACTCATATTAATTATAATTACACTAATATTAATTATACAATGCCTATACGAGAGCTATACGAGACTTATACTATACGATACGATACAACACGATAGGCCTATACAAGACCTATACGAGACTTATACTACACTATACGATACAATACGATGCGATGCGATACAACACGATACTATAGAATACGATACTACATCCATAGGCCCATACAATGCCTATACGAGACCTATATGAGATTTATACTACACTATATGATACGATAGTATCGTATTGTATCATATAGTGTATAGTATAAGTCTCGTACAGGTCCCATATAGGTCTATACGAGACCTATACGAGACTTATACTACACTATACGATACAATACAATACGATACTATAGGATATGATACAACGCCCGTATACGTCGATAGGCCTATAAAAGACCTATAAGGGGCCTATACGAGACCTATACTACACTATATGTTAAAAACAATGTAATATTTCTACGATCGAATATTTTTAAAGGCCGATCTTGAAAACGGTAAAATATTTTTAGAAAAAAATAAAACTGTTCTTAAAAAACAACTCAAATTACCCCACCAAAACACCCATTTTTTTACTCAAAAAAACATCACCCTCCAAAAACAATCAAATTACCCTACCAAAACATCCATTTTTCAACTCAAAAAAACACCAACGAGGGGTCCTAATATTAATTATTTAAAATAAAAAACTTTTTTTTGTACAAAAGTTTGCTAAAACGATTAATATTGTATAAAATGTTTGTTAAAAAAAAACCTTATATATGCCTAGTATTGGCCTATACGAGGCATATAAGGGGCAAAGGGTCATATATGAGACCTATACGAGGGGCCCTATACGCCCAGTATAGGCCTATACGAGGCATATTGAAGCAGTCAAACCAGAAGTAACATGAGTCAGACACTGACTTTGATGTAACCCTATACGCCTCGTATAGGCCTATACGAGGCAAAGGGTGTCTAAATAGGCAGATAGGGTATGTGAATAGGTTGAGCCTTATCTATATATTACCTATATATTAAAAAGTAAACTGAATGAACAGTACTCAATAAATTACCTATATATTAAAAAGTAAACATGAGTCAGACACAGACTTTGATGTAACCCTATACGCCTCGTATAGGCCTATACGAGGCATATACGAGGCAAAGGGTGTCTAAATAGGCAGATAGGGTGTGTGAATAGGTTGAGCCTTATCTATATATTACCTATATATTAAAAAGTAAACTGAATGAACAGTACTCAATAAATTACCTATATATTAAAAAGTAAACTGAATATATATATATATAGATTTGAATTACTAGTAACATCACTAACGAATGAGCAAATGGCATTGGGTACCGGTACCCAATGTACCAAACCGGGTGTATTTTCGGTGCCGGTTCGGCACCGGTATTCAGCGGTTTTTACCCTCAAATACCGGTGCCGTATCAGTACCGACCGGTACCGAGCCGTACCGGTCGGTACTGGTATATTCGCTACCGGTACCCACTTTCGGGGATTTCGGTAACAGTATTTTCGATACCGGTTGGTACGGAGCTCATCAAATCCTGTAGCAATGCAAGTAATTGCACCGTTTAGATTACTTTTCATACAACAGAATTGAGTGAATAGTGACATCACTAAGGAATGAGCAAATGGTATCGGGTACCGGTACCGATATAAAATTTACCAAACCGGGTATATTTTCGTTGCCGGTTCGGCACCGGTATTCATCGGTTTTTACCCTCAAATACCGGTGCCGTACCAGTACCGAGCCGTATCGTACCAGGTATATTCGGTACCGGTACCCACTTTTGGGGATTTCGGTAACGGTATTTTCGGTACCGGTTGGTACCGAGCTCATCAAATCCTGTAGCAACGTAGCAATGCAAGTAATAGCACCGTTTAAATTACTTTTCATACACACAGTAAATGAACTGTATTTCGTTTGAATGGGGTTTTACATACACAACAACTATTTTGCTTTATTTTTTGTTTTTTTCTGTAATGAATGAATTGTAGCATGTAAATTAACTTGGATATTTAGATTGTTGATGAGCAAATCGTATCAAATCCTGTTATCAAACCGGTATTCTATCGGTACCAAATTTACTATACCAAATCATTTTCGGTACCAATTTGGTACCCACCTTCTGGCGTTTTCAGAATCGTTACTTTTGGTTCGACACCTGTCTTGCACCATACCTGTATTTAATGATTTTTACCTTCAAATACCATACTGTATCGTACCGAGCATTTTCGGTGCCGGTACCTAATTTCGATGATTTTCCGGATCAGTACTTTCGGTGCCGTTACCGGTACCGACCTCATCCATATTTTAACGTGTTAGCACCGTAATAACTGAACTGAAAACAAACGAATTTCCAACTTGTAGGACGTGTGGGTCCTATTATTATATATTATATTATTTAAAATCGTTTTTTTAGGATGGAGTGACTATCGTTTTCACGACATTTTTATTTATGTTTTGGTATTCGGTATCTGTTTGCCGTTACTGACAAACGTTTTGCAGTCATTGGGTCCCCGCCGCAACGCGCGGATGGAAAATCAACTAGTTTAAAATTAAAAGCCACAAACCAATTGCCCAAATCAACTCAGTCATAATAAACCGATCGGGGATGAATCATTGACAACTTAGTTAGCCGTTGTACGCGTGAGCAACACATATCAACTACAACTTCAAGCACATCTTCCATAAGCAACACATATGCCTCACTTGGATTAATTAAGCCGCGTTCTAGTTTAAAAAGACGCAAAAATGCGTACAGGTAATTTTATGGAGCACCAAAATTAGAGTGGTAGTTGAAATTTAATAGATGTATCTAATATGATATAAAAATAGTATTTTTTAAGAGTAAAATGCACGGATAGTTGAAATAACATAACTTAAGTGTGTGTATATACATATATGTTTTATATATTTAATACTTGATTTGTTTATTTTATTTTATATTAAGGGTATTATAGTCATTTCACACCAACTTAACTAAGAAAACTAATCCCCATCCACTCCAGGGACTATCCGCGTAACAAACTGTCAAACCACAGGGAGCAAGGGTGTAATTTCCAAAAGTTGGGGACTAAGGGTGAAATTTTACCAAACCACAGGGACTATCCGTGCATTTTACTCTTTTTTTTAATAATAATCTATAATTTTGGAATAATGATGTATGAGGGTTTATGCATCAAATAACTTGGAAAAATTTTTAACCTGTTTTAAGTGTTTCACTTATTTCTTTAAGCTAACTTTTGTTTTATCAAAACCTAAAACCAACAATTTATATGAAAACAAATCAAAATTGCCATCTCTACAGCTCTAGGCTCTAGTAGAGCTATAATATACTCACTAAACTTGATGGGATAATGGATAATCCAAACGAATCAAGCGCTAAAGATTCTAGTACATTCGAGTTAAGATTAAATATATACCCTCGTACCTAAAACCACAAGAATTTAAGGATTAGTGTTCTACATAATGTTTATCTTTTAAAACGTAAGGGTGTACGGGGTGGGTGCGTAGAGTGGGGTGATTGAGTGGGACCCCTCGCGGGCACACCACCGCCAACCCTTGTTTAAGTGGGTGATTGAATTAAAGCGGGGAGTAGTCACCGTGCAAGGGAAGAGGAGAGAGAATGTGTTAACGGTGGATCCCACTCTCTTCTAACCAATCACATATTTATCATTTTTTTAAGAAAAATCTTTTGGATGAATTGAAGCACCCTTTATGGTTAAGTGTAAAAGGGAAGTTGACATAACATGAGGTGATTGATTGGGTGAAAAGTTAACCACTTCCCACGAATGAACCACCCCTTTTTGAATGAGAAAACTAATCATGATTTTTGTAATAATACCAAGCTAGAGGCCAAATACAATGGTTTAAGAAGCCAAATCACTTTTGTACTATAAAAAACTGAATACAGAGGAATTAAAGGTAATAATTAGGATAAAAAAAACATACCTTTCCAATATCTCCTTACACAACACTATATCCTACCAAATGAAGAGGCATTGAATTAGGACTCGTATTAAAAAGGTTCTCTTTAGACTTTTTGAAGGAACTTGACTACTTGAGGAACAAAATTATCCATAAAATCCAAATTAACTCCAAATTATATAAATGTCAACTACATTATCTCATGCGTCATAGATGGAATGAAATTCAAGCTAAACCTAATTTAACTATTAATATTACATAAACAAATATTAAATTTCAGTGCCATCTATACATTATTGAAGATATTACATAATGTTATGAAAAGAAACTAGCTACGAACACAATTCAAAGAGGAAATCATCAAGATCATGGCATTTAGCCATATCGCCATAACCATGTGTAGTTGTGTACTACATGTAGACGACAATACCCCTGGAGATACCATGTTCTCACAATCTAACACGGATGAGATTATAGACATAGGTTCTGATGGAACTTGCGACAGTCCCACGATAGGATCCCATGGAGTGTCATGATCCGAGAAAGAAACTTGTTCGTGTTTCATATAGCTTAAAGAAGGATTAACCTCCTTGGGTGTATGTTTCATTGATTGGAAACAAGTTCCCATTTTATTGTTCTTCACAATTGTGTTTTTTTCAAAACTAATTAGGAATGAATTATCCATAGGGTCTAGAGCTTCCTCAATGATTTGAGCCTTTTGAAAATTATTGCAAGTATGAACTCCAATGTATGTTATCTTGTACTTTGATGGCTCATCATCAGTCTTTTGAATTTGTTTGGTTGCTTGACACCCTTGTTCAAACTTGTGACTACATCTAAAGTAATTCCTACATATCATAGGAAAACATATTCCTATCAATAATATAGTCAAACTTTATGATATCAAATCAAGTTGGAACCTTTACTAAAAACAAATACAATATGATTTGCTAAAATGTTCAAGTTGAATCCATAAGTACTACCTTTGATGTTTTGAGTTGAGAATCACTTTTTGCCCGTACTTTCTCCAAGCATATCCGTCATCAGTCAAAGTATAAGTAAATTTTGTTCTAGTTGAACCATTTTTTCTGCATATGCTCAAACAAAGTAATCTAATTAAGAATAATTTGATATAAAATATGTACATATATGTACAATCTCATATGTAAATCGACTTAGATCTAACACTATCAACCTCATATCAAGTACACATCGTTTAAGGATGTTACTATGGGTCTATGCTAGTGAAAATACAATACAATACAATATAAAACATACCTTCTTTTGTAACATCCTCTTTTTGGTTTTACTGGTATCATATTCTTGACGCTTTCATCAGAAACTTCTGACTTTTGATCATCCGAGATGTTTGGAGTTCTCACATCATTAGTTGGATAATGAGGAATCCCATTGAGGTTAGAAGGGCTGAAGATCGAAAGGGTGTTATCAAACATCCCTAAGATCTGTACTACCACATCGTTGACCGAATCGATATCAGATTCGATCTTTTCAGGTCGATCGAGCAATTCACGAAGCTTATTGGTTAATACTTGACCTTTTGTAAGCTCTTGAATTGCTTTGATCCTATTACTTGGTAAACTTTCTGGCCAAGTGGAAGACTCCATACAATATCTGGTTTTGTGAGATCTAGTTGCAAGAGAACACACCCATCGATAATACAGCAAAAATAAAAATGTATATTTTAGTTATTAATATCTAAATAATATATATTTTTAAACAGGCCAGTTGGCAAAATAATTCAAGAAAATTTAGGAGAGTGAGCTCCACGACCACGCGCTAAACTAGGGTTATCCACATAGGTGAACAGGACAATGTTGTTATACGTGCGTACATGCGAGTGGGCAATAAAAACGTGACGTTAAACCTAATTTTTCTTATGACGCATGCATAAGTAAATGGCTACAGTAACCAGGGAAAATATCAAATAGAAAGTTTATTTTAGCTAGGAATGATAGGAAGCAATAATAAAAGGACACGTGGCAAAGAATAAAAATCATAAGAAGGGCATTTTAGTCCAACACAAATTAGTTTCTTATAACCCTAAATAAAAAAAAACTCATCAGAACCTTATAGTTCATCCCACCCCCACACCACCACCACCTCCGCCGCCGCCGCCACTCCACCGCCCACCACAACCGTCACCGTCATCCTCCCCCACCACCACGACCATCTTCCGTTCTTCTTCAATTGTTTCCTTTATGCAATAATCGTTACGGATTTGGTACATAATTGAATATAAGCTCGATTTCGATCTCCGATTTCCGGCGAGTTAACTCGGCTGGAACAACAGAGTTTCGACCTCAGAAGGTTGAAGTCGTCCCTGCCGCCATCGGAGTTAATGCTGAAAGTCTTGGTGAGAATGATGATATTGCGTTTTACGTTTTTCTTAGAAGTAAATTGATTTGTTTGTTCACATTGTACTCATACATTTTTGTAAAAACTGAATTACCTTCAATAACACAAACTACCTAATTTGAAGAATCAGCAGAAGCATGTGAATGTGATTGCGTTTTAGGAGAGATTGCGTTTTACGTTTTTTTTTTCTTATTGGTATATATTGTTTCTAGTGGGTTTAATAGTGTTGAATTAAAAAATTAAATGTTAACTTTTTGGGAAATGAATTTGTTTTGTTTCTGCTATGCTCATTGGTTTTCTAAATGCAGACAGATTATATTTAAGATTTTTGGATGAAGAAAAGTGATTATGATTACCTTCATACTTTAGGGTGAAACATCAGTTTCCAAACAATTTTGACCATTTTTTATTAGTTCATTGCGTTTTAAGTTGCTATACCAAACTCTGTTGAATCAAGTCATTGTGTTTTAGAAATAACACTTTCTTTTGTGTTTTTAAGCCATTGCGTTTTAAAAATAAGACATTTTTATGTGTTTTCTGTCCATTGCGTTTTAGAAAAACACATTTTTGAAGTGTTTTTAGTCCATTGCGTTTTAGGTAAAACACATTTTTATGTGTTTTCAGCCCATTGCGTTTTAGAAATAACACTTTCTTTTGTGTTTTTAAGCTATTGCGTTTTAGAAAAACACATTTTGAAGTGTTGTTTGGTCCATTGCGTTTTAGAAAAACACATTTTGAAGTGTTTTTAGTCCATTGCGTTTTAGAAAAACACATTTTTGAAGTGTTTTTAGTCCATTGCGTTTTAGGTAAAACACTTTTTTTTGTTTTCTGGCCATTGCGTTTTACAAATAAGACATTACTTTGTGTTTTTTGTGCATTGCGTTTTAGAAAAATGTCATTTTTTAGGGGTTTTTTTCATTGCGTTTTACGTAACTGGGGGTTTTTCTATTGCGTTTTACGCAACTGGGTTTTAATTTTTTTTTTTTTGAAAATATAGCAATAGTATACTCGTTTTAAAGATAAAAAAACGCTCGTTTTTTTGGTGCAATTTTTATAAAAAAATAATGTCGTATGAAAGAGTTATTAACGTTTAAAAAATGGGGGGGAATTGGAGGAGAGAGAAACTATTGGCTTGGATTGACTAGAATGCCCCTAAACAAACTCACGCGCCTCTTTTATTCCCTTCAATTTCCATCATTTAATCTTAGTCCTTGATTAACTAAATGGATGGTCAAGATCACTTCCTAGCCTTCCTAGCCAAATAAACTTCCTATTGTATCTCCACCCACAGTAACTATTTGTTTCTTTTATAAATGCTAGAACATTTGTAGTGGTGACCAAACATAATGCCCCCACCATGGGGCATTATTCGATACGTGCCATCCTAGTCAGCGTTGGGGCATTATAGCAAAAGTGGCGTAGTGGGGCATTATGCCAATAACCTCATTCAATCATTAAAAAAAAAAAAGGAAACAATGGTGATTGGTTGGTCAAATTATGAGCACATGCAAAAGTGGGGTTGTCTACTCCCATTGGCCACATACAAAAGTATGTCAGAAAATGAAACAAAGTTCAGCGTTTTCTTAAAAACGCTGGTGTGCTTTTTTTTTTTTTCAAATATAACGCCCGGAAACGCTGGGTGTAGTGGGTGGGGGGCGTTATCCGGCGTTTTTTTTGAAAAATTTTTAAAAATCACGCCCCACTACGGGTGGTCTTAGGATATACGGTGTGGGCCACAAAGAAAAGCGGTGAACTTCTTTTGCCGCTCGGGAACACCGCCGCCTACCATCTTTGTCGCGCGCAGGGGCGGAACCATTGTAATATGAGCCGTAGCACGGGCTACGGCTCAAGCCCGTATACTTAGTGCTTTTTTCCGGTTTTATATAAATGATACCTCTAAAAAAATACGAGGATACCTCTAACAAAAAAGTAGAATACTTGATATTACTAAAATCCCATTTTTTTAATAAGCTCAAACATTTTTAACCTGAAATCTTGTAGAATAATTATGCCCGAATGATTAAATAAGCCCAAATTAACAATAATAAAATTGAAAGGATTCCATAAATATAATTACTAAAGTTAACCCAAGACGCAGAACGATATTATAGTTGAATAAGTGATCTTGCTCGTCTTATGGTCGAAACTGAAACACATAGTTCTTCTCCTTTGGTTTATCAGGTAGTTAAGCTAACTTTGGTTTTAGCGGTCGCAACCGCAACCGTTGAAATATTTTTTTTTCTAAATTGAAGCATGTCAAGACGGATTTACGCAATCGAATGGGCCTGGAATATTTGAACAATGCTATGGTTTGTGCGGTCGAAAAATAAACTTTTGATAAAGTAAAAGACGATGATGTGATGGAACGATTTCAAGCTATGAAAAAGAAAGAGTACACATCTATTAGGTATTTGTTTTACTTTATTTACTATTGTTTTTTTATAAATGCCCGGTAAATTTTTTTCGGGATACCTCTAAATTAATGCGATAGTTCCGTCACTGGTCGCGCGCTTTGCTTGAAGATCTGTGACCTGTTGCCGCTCGGTGTTTGTGTCTCCAACGGCTATATAGCCGTTACAATATAAAAAAAATTAATTTTTAACTTTATAAATTAAAACAAATCCATTTCCATTTCCACCAAACAAACCCAACCTCCATATTCACTACCATTCTCACTCAATTTTTCAAATCTTTTCAAAGAAATAGAAGGCTCAAACAAAGGTGAAAGCAAGAAAAAAAAATGTAGGGTCCGGTTCAAAGGCGATGACTCAAAATAAACGCGGTAGTTTGGATGGTTCTAGTGTGCCATTTCATCCCAAACTTGACTTTGCTCATCAAACCCAACCTCTATTTTTTTTACACAATTCCTTAATGTTTGTGAAGGGACAAACCGTCCATTCAGAACAATGGAGATCTAATTATTTTAATTAATAAGAATAAATAAAAATTTTATGTTGATGGGTCATCAATTCTCAAGAAATGTATCTAACTACTAGTTGCCCCGCCCGCGTTGCGGGGCGATGGTCGAATAATTCTCAATCAATTAAAAAACACTACTATAATTTGGTAGGAAAAAAACTAAAACGATGATAAGACCGTAATTTTCGGCTCAGGGCAAAACTGTAATTTTTCAGGACTAATGAGCGAGTGTTAGACAGTTCCTTGACACGTGAAAAAATTAAATGGAGTTAACCAATGAAAACAAAAAACTTTTATAGTTTTGCAAAAAAAACTAAAATGATTTTTAACTGAGGGTGAAATCATAATTTTATTTCTGGGTTAAAATCGTAAATTAAATGGATCAATGGGGGAGTGTCAGGCAGCTGACGGCATGTCTGTAATTTTACATTGGGGGCAAAATTGTAATTTAATCAGAAAAAAAAACAAAAACGATGGAGAAAACGTAAATTTAAGTTGAGGGCAAAATCGTAACGTAGTTGTGAGGAAAAACCTAATGGCAAATCTGTAAATTCAAACGGGACAAAATCGTAATTTTGATCCGATGGCAAAATTGAAATTTTTAGCTGGGAGCAAAAGCGTTAATTTATTTTTAAGTGGGGATAAAAACATAACTTTGAACTGATGGCAAAATCGTAATCTTAAGGGAAAAAAACTAATTACAAAAGTGTAAATTTAAACGGGGCAAAATCGTAATTTTGAACCGAGGGGAAAATTTAAATATCTAGCTGGGGGCAAAAACGTAAATTTATTTTTATGTGGGGGCAAAAGCATATTTTTAAACTGGTGGCAAAATCATAATTTTAAAGTGAGGTAAAAGTGTAAATTTGTTGAGCCAATAGGAAAGTGTCAGATAGCTGTCAGACACTATTACCCTAGCCGCCCATTTAAGCCAATAATTGGCCATCACTGATAGCGCCCATCTTCTTTTTGTATATGATGAAAATAGCATCTTTACTTTATTTTAAGCATTAATTTTTTAATTGTATAACATATTTAATTTTTGGAGTTGTTGAATGTTTATTCGTTGTGTTATGTTTTTTAGATGACTATCTTAATTCTCTGTTGTTAAGGGAGGAAGTGGTACTTAAAGGGTACTACCTTTACGTTTTGACCTGATCAATCAACAGTTGCCATATCAAATTATTTTCAAAGTATCCTTACACTATAAAACACTATGTCTCCCTACTCTTGCACTACAAAGTACATTTGAATCATAAATCCCGCTATTTACTTCACCCACCAATCACAAACACATCATTCAAGAGATGAATTCCACCCTCAAACCCCTTCTCTCCAAACCCGTACGGGCTGATGTACCCGTGTTACTTACCCTTGACCTTACCTTTAGGGGTGACGACGATGTTGTAGCTACCTTTAGGGGTGACGCGATGTTGTAGCAAGGGTTGGATCCCTTGCACCTCTACCATGAAGGGCACGCTTTCTTGAGTTGATAAAACTAGAGTAGAAGTTGAGTGGCTTTTTTAAAAAAAAGCAAATAGTAAAATGTTCTATAGTAGTGAAATTAAAATTTTTCATCTCATATATGAACACAACATGTACATTTGATGATAAGATTATCAATAACCTTTATAATTAAGTATATTATACTTTTTGAAAAAGCCCAATATAAAATGTTCTATGATAATGGGATTAAAATTTTTTCATCTGATGAAGCACAATGTAAAATGTTCTATAATAATGGGATTAAAATTTTTCGTCTCATAGATGCAAAGACAGATGTATGTTTTATGATAGGACTATGTATCATTAATATTTATAATTAAGTATATTATATTATCTACGACAAATGATGTTATAATACATTTAGATGTGAATTAATGCAGTGCCTTTCTTTTGTTTGGTTTTGACTAGGATTCGACTTCGTGATACAGGGTCTTACATAATAACATTAACCATGTTACGTGTTTGTTTACAATCTCGTATGTATCAACTAGTTATACTATATAATGTACGGTCAAAAAATTATATAATATTTACAAAATTCATTGTCTTGTAAATGCTTTTACAATTGCTTAACGCTTCCACTATTCTCACACTTCTGAATCTTATTTTCACATCCTTTGCCCTTTATCATATCTATGTATGTATAAAAAGAGATAGAGAGGATAGGTGTGTGAAACTGTGAATATTAACTTCATTGCTTAATGTTAAATTGTTAAGGGACAAAACCGTCCCTAAAAAACAGAGATCTAATAAAATATTATTTTAATTTATAAAATTTATGTTAGTGGGTCTTTAACTCTTGAGAAATGTATTTAACCAGTCGTATTCTTGCGCTTTGCGGTAGGTTTACGGTTGGTATCGGCTCGGTTGATTAAAGTATCAAGTTATCAACAATGTATCGGCTACTTTCTTATAGCAACTAAAAGAGATACGTCCAAAAGATATCGACACATGTTTTACTTTGATAAAAAAATGTATGAACAAATACCGATACCGGTACCAATGTTGTTCAGGTAAGGCATTGATTCAGTCACTTGCACTCACTATAGTGTTGATACATATTTTGTGGATACGGCTCGGCTCGGTTCGACTCGGCTACGAAGTGAAGGCCGTAGTCAAGACAACCTCCTGTCTTGACTCGGTATGCGATTTACTTTGTAACGTTTGTGTAAGTGCAACTGCGTGTGTGCAGTTTGCATTTAGTATAGCTTGTTTGTTTGTTTGTTGTTTTGGCCCATCCATGTCAAAGTCCAAGTGATGAAGTAATTTGAAGAAGTCCAACAACATGAAGCCCAATTGACAATATCCCAGGCCCAATTTGATGACGAAAACACCTTATGTGAAATCAACAGTGGCGAAATCCATGTTTGGTGAAAACCCTTTTTGGTGAAAACCAAATGGGACGAAATCACCTAATTTCGTCCAGATCTGTGTTTTTGTCCATGTGTTTTCGTGGGCCACTGGTTTTCGTCACCATGTTGGTATATATACCCTCACAACAGACAGAAACACTTAGAAGTCTAAATAGATTTCGGAGAGAACATACACACAACAGAGAGTTTATAGGTTTATCTTGTAAACATTGCATTGTAACCGTTTCAGAGTATTAATACATTGCGTGTTAATCATTGAATCTTTGTGTCTTGCGTGTTCGTAACTTGGTTTAACTTACCCGTTTGTATTCCGCACTTTCGGGTTTGTCGGAAAACAGGGAATAGAGGTTACTCGATCCTCTGGGTGGACCTACAATTGGTATCAGAGCATTGGCTCGATTCCTTGTTAAAACCAAGTTTGTTTATCTTGTGTTTTGAAAGATTTTCATGCATTTTCAGAAATTGTTCTTTAAGATTTGAGCTTTGAATATCAACTTTTCTGGAAAATCTAGTGTTAAAGTCTTGAAAATCTTGTATTTTGCCGTTAGTTCATACAAAACCTTGTTAAATCTTTGTTATACATGTTGTATTAAGGTTTTTTATTGAAGTTTCTCGCAAAATTGGTGTTCGACAATTTATCGGTCACCTGAAAACTCATCAAGTTCATAATATATTCAAGTTGTTCTTGTTTATGTTCTTGATAATATCTGATTTTGATTCTATATTGTTGAATTGTTTAAGTGTTTGTGATTAAAATAATTTAAGTTGACATTTGTGTACACAAACCATCATGAGTATTTGGTGAGAAAGCTGATAAGATAAGGTGGTGCTTGACTTATTTGCCAAAGTAGTTTGAGTGTGTCAGGAAATAATGGATAAGATTTGAGTTTGTGTTGGATAAATATCTATTTTGTCTCACCTATTGTCACGAAATCACTTCTAGTATCACAACTGGCGAAATCACTTCTCAGCCGAAATCCAACTCTCCAGCCGAAATCACCATAGTGTTGGACGAAAACAAGCTGGATGAAAATAGATCTGGACGAAATCACCAACAAGTGTCTTGAACGAAATCACCAACAAGTCTCTTGAACGAAATCACCAACAACTTTTATCATCTGGACGAAATCCCTTACAACACTCTTGGACGAAATCAACTTTTATCATCTTTCTCATAGTGGACGAAATCTCTTTGTTTTCGTCCCACATCACCTTTCAACAAAATCTGATTTCGTTCCATTCCAAAGTCAACGAAAACACATTTCAGTCAACGAAAACACTTTAATTTTGTCCCATTTCAGTAAACGAAAACACATTGATTTCGTCACATATCAGTCAACGAAATCAACTGTTGTCGTCACACATAACATCGACGAAATCACTTTTGGATTTCGTCAAACATTCTTATTCCTGTGATTTTAAACAGAGGACTTGCAAAAGGTATCTAATTTTGTGTTTTCAAGTGTTTGACCAGGTGTTATCATTCTGATATCAAATATGAGTTGTACGAGTCCTTGGGATTGGAGTACGGATCAACAACCAGCTCAAAAACAGATGTCGATGGCCGAATATTTAGCGAGTACCATACCTAAACAACAACAGTCAATAAGTGCAAGTCAATGGGCAATGGTGTCGAATCAAAATCAGAGCATTCAAAATCTTTTACTTAGTGAGAATGAGATGGGTAGCAACAATCGCCCGCCAAAGTTAAATTACATGAACGACTATCCATCATGGAAGGGTCGTTTCCATAATTACGTTCAAGGGCAAAACACAAAATTATGGACGTGTTTCACCTCTGCATTTAGTGAAGCTCTTGAAGAAGCAGGATCAAATGCGACAACTTTCAATAATATGCAAGAGGAAGACAAAAAGGCATATGATCTGGAGAAGAAGGCGTATGCTATTCTCACTCAAGCACTTCATAGAGACATCTTTCATCAATTCTCATATTGTAAGACCACGAAAGGTTTATGGGATGCATTGGTAGCGAGAGGAGAAGGAAATGCAGCTACTAGAAAGACACGCCATGATCTATTGAAGAAATAGTTTGAATCATTTCAGTTCTTGGACAATGAAACTCTAAATGATATGACTTCTCGTTTTTATCATTTGATTAGTGAAGTGAGTTCTTATAGTGTTGCTGCAACTCATCCGGAAATGGTTGCACGATTTGCTGATGCTCTACCTCCTAAGTGGAGTCCATTCATTGAGCTTCTAAAGCATACGGGCACTCTGGATGCAGCCACTGTCAGTCTTTATGAATTCATTCAGAAGTTGGAGCACAAGAACGAAGAGGAAATTCGGAAAGCTAAAAGGATTGCAACTGCACCTCCTCAAAACACAGAAATGTATTTGCCTGGTTTTGGTCCTTCAGCTAGTTCTAGTTCCGTTCAGCAACCGAAGCTTCAAACGGCGTTTGTGTCAAATACAAACTCATCTCCGTTTCCACAGTTTAATCAAGCCCAACCACAGTGGAATCAAAGTGCTTACATGTCACAATCCATACCCTAACCTCAAGCCCAACCACAACAACAACAAGCACATTATACCAACAATCCTTTACCCCAAAACACCAACACTGTCAGAGTTGATACTTCCAATCTTTCAAAAGTCAGTGTAGAAGTTGCAAAGGAACATTTGGAACTTCTCAACACAATGTTCAGTTCATACTGTGGATTGGTAGCAGGTCAAATTGGAAACATCAATATGACCAATGAAGATTATCAGCAGATAGACTGTGATGAAATGGAGTTAATGGATATCAAGTGGGCGTTTGCAAGTGCTGTTAGAAGGGCAAAGGATTTCATGACTCGAACTGGAAGAACTTCGTTGGAAGGCAAAGATGATACGAAGTACGGGTTTGATAAAGATACGGTTACATGTTTCAATTGTGGCGAAAAGGGTCACTTCAAACGTGAGTGCACCCGACCAAGCAAGCAAGGCAATCAGAATCCGTTCAGAAATCTGACGAGTACTTCTAATGCAAATCAAGACAATCATGAACGAAGGATAGTAGCAGTGAACAACAGTCAGAACCAGAACCAGTTTGGACCTTCAAACACCAATCGAGCATTGACTGTTCAAGCTGATGAAGGATGTGATTGGTCCGTACAGTTGGGAGGAAGAAGTGCATGTTATGCGAAGATCATCAATCACATCAAGCACGTTCACAAGGAAGAATTTTCTGAAAGTGATGACAGCTCGGGTTATAGCGGGAGTTCAGATGAAGAAAGCTCGAATGCAGGAGATTATCATTCTGAAGATGGATCTTTTTCTTATCAGACCGCCTTTATGGCAAATGTCTCGGCCTCGACAAGTCAGGTAAATTCTGATCCTCCTACTCCTAGTGTTTGTAATGCTTGTGCAGATGTGAAGCTTGAATTTGAAAAGGTTCATAGTCACAATCAAAATTTGGTTATTGAACTGTCAAAGTGCAAAGAGGGAAACATGGCTTTAGCTCGAAATGAAAAGGATTTTAAATCTGTAATTGAAACTTTAAAGAAAAGTGTTTCCGAATTAACAAAAACTGTTTTCAACAAACAAATTGGTATTAATAACTACATTAATATCAATGAGGAAACCAAAAAGGAGCTAGCCGTTGGCAAATGCGAGCATGATGCGATCAAGCTCAAATTGGATAGTTATTCTAACTCCCGATATGTGCTTGATCACATCATAGACGTTCAAAAGCTGAAAGGGAACGTGAAAGGCGTTGGGTATAAGTCGTGTCCACCCCCTTTGAGACACAACTATACCAGAATGCCCGATGAAGAGGATATGCCTCGTTTTGAACCCAGTGTGCCTCTTGATTATGAGGAAGTTACTACTGGCCTGGGGTTTAAATCGGACAGTTCTTCAAGTACATCATCTGAGCAAACAGAAACTTCAACATCTACGAAACAAAGTCCTCCAATTATTGAGGACTGTGAGTCGTCTGATGATGAACCAGAATCAGATATGCGTGATCAGGATAAATCACTTGACAAGATGAAAGGAGTAGAAATTCCAATTGAGAATCATATTCTTTGTGATCCTCCTACTCCTGCTGTTCAACCAGTTGTCAAACAAGTGATAGATCCTGTCAAGAATGACAAGAAATCTGTGTCTACCGTTAAGAGTAATAACGTGTTGTACACTTTAGTTGGTGATGATAAAATTTATTCAAACACAACTTTTCCAATTAAAAATGTCAATCAATCTTTGATTGATAAAGTGTTTGAAGATACTACCATTAAGTTTTTGGAAAAAGGGGATCCCGAGAGTTTCAGTAACTCAGTGTGATCCGATTCCAAAAGCTGAAGTTAGAAGAAAATTTGGAAATAAAAAATCCCCAACGAAGCAACAACCTATCGCTTTTAAGGGTAAACAGCAACAACAACGTTAAGTTTGTGGCCTCCAAGGGTACTGATAAAATTGAGACTTTTGAAAACAAATCAAACACCGATTTTATCCAACAAGTCAAGATTTTAAAACATAACAGCCAAAACAATTACACTCAACATACAAACGGGTGTGATGAAAAAGCAAGTACCTCAGGTTCTACGGATTCGACATCTGTTGGTCGATCAAATTCTCCTAAGTTTGTGGAAAGGAGAACGTGTTTTAAATGTGGGGAGTTTGGGCATATCATTAAGAACTGCTCAAACACTCCAAAAGAGAAATTTGTTGAAAGAGCACCACCTGAAAAGGTTCACCCACAACGTCGTCCTGTTTCACCAAAACATGATAAAAGAACTGTTAAAGAACAAGAAACAAAACAACGACGTCAAAACGTCAAAGAAGTTGAAAAGGCGTTAAAACCGGAGGTTGTCCAAAAAAAGTCTGTTAAGTTAGAAATTAAAAATGAAAAACAAAAACAGATTTGGAAACCAAAATCGGTAACTGTTTCAGGGGAAGCTCAATCCATTCTGAATCATCAGGAAATCGAAGTCACAATCCTCGATGATGAAGGATGACCCAAGTCTATTAAGGCTTGGGTCCCCCTCTCCAACTAATCTCTGAGTGAGTGTGCAGGATGTTCCAGGAGGAACTATCGATAGTCATTGGATTGTTGATAGTGGAGTGTCCATGCACAAGATCGGCGACAAAAGAAATTGTTGCCTTTGATGGAGAGAAAAAGAAAAGAAGACAGAATTGTCTGTCGAAAGAAATTGAAAGCTTCGACAAATTGAAAATCATTCCAAGAGTTTGATTGTTAAAGGCTTTGATCGGGTCCCCAGGGTAGATTCAAATCAAAATGTACGCACCTGCAGCACGTCTGATGTTCAAAATCAACAAGATGAACATGCAGTGTACATTTCTTCGTGGTGTGATTGAAGAAAATGTGTTTGTTGAACAAACCAACCGGGTGTGCGGATGCCTTGGCATGGATTGAACAACCGCACACTACTTCTCAAGAGAAAGATAAAGACCTTCGCTGGTGCAATGTGGAAGACCAGCCGGACCCAAAGGTTTATGATCTTGTTGCTGTGAAAAGACTTCTCAGTAGCTACAAAATCGACTTTGAAGTCCACACCGGGATATCCAGTTTGGGAGAGCGCTCAGATTCCTTGCAATGCATGAAACAGTTGCAGGATACGGTTTTAAATTTCTAATCTCTCCTATACTTGTCGATATTTAAGCTACTTTATAAATTATTATCATCTCGTACAACACTCTTTGGCCAGACACGTTGATCTCGAATATCACCTCACACGTGATTGTTTCACTATGAAACTCGTCAATGTTGTCATGGTCCGCACCGCTTACCGACGTGCCAACTCATTTTCCCAAAATTCAATAAATCATTTCTGACAAAAATTTAATTTTGGTAAACGGCATTGAGGTACAACATGAGTAAACCGACATCGGGAAATCGTTTTTGTAAATACCTTTGTGTTTCTAAATTTATCATAGTTTATTGCATTTTAGAGGGAGTAAATCCAAAATTTGAAAATTCAAAAACAGTGAAAAAAAACGCAAAAACATTGGAAAAACAAAAATGAGTTTCCTGGCGAGAAAATGATAGTAAATCAGTGGTCTGTCGAAACCTCTTCGAACTGAAATGCAAATTGAAAAATATGTTAAGCAGCTCTATATAAGATGTATCGGTAGGCTCACAATCATTTTAAAGTGTGCAGGGTGATATAAATCTTAAATCGACTGAAGACCAGGTGGGAACCGCACATTGGCATATGGTCTTAGTACCGAAATTTCGTTTGAGAGATTGCCGAGGTTCTGAGATATTCGGTCTTTATGCTGTCTTATCATCTGGGTATCATGGTTGTATCTTTTACCGTAAAAATAACGGAGACGAAGTCTAGATCTTCCATGATACTATACATACGTGTACATATTGCATACGACCTCAATAAGTGATCGACAATCACATGTCCAATCAATTAAGTGATAATATATCACATTTATCCGAGAGTCAAGTTCGTCTCTTTGTTGTACGAAAGTACTGACCTGTTCACGGACTTGCTCCTGTGCCCTTCATGCATCTGAAAATCAAGTTCCTCATCAATAAGTGATTCTATCACATAGGGCTTGTTTTCAAACAAAATAAGTGAGTTTCTCACATTTTCATATACGGTCAAACAGATGATAATCAGTATACTCACCGGTAAGATGAACTCTCGTGCATACCTTGATACGGGAATGTGTCGTGTGTGGATGAACACCGGTCTGTAAGTATAATTCATACCTTAACGTATCCCCTCGCCATGATTACATCTGATAAGTTGAGCTTATGTGGACAACAATACCGATAATTGTTATAGGATGCTTATCTAAATGTGAACTAATTGAACAACAAGAGCGTTTTGGCATGACCGTTCACTGATATGATTCTCTTACCTTCGAAACTCGCAAAAAGAATGTCTGTAAATATTTGTTTACTGCTTTCAGTTTCTGCATCTTTATATATATTTATTTATTGCTTTCGGTCTTTACTTTTAAAAATGAAAAATTCCAAAAAGATTTTAGGTGTGTTTTAATATAAACTTTATAAAAGCCAAAAAGATTTTGCTTCTAGTTTATTTTTGATTGACCGATGTTGGAACTCGAGTCTATCCTACCCAAAATCCTGATTGTAAGCCGAAAAACAATTGCACCTTCATAAACAGTCGAAGTTAACAAGTTTTTGAAAGAAAGGGATTAAAATTGATCATTTTCTAAAACTTTTAAACTGTTGTCGGTCGGTGTTTGATTGAGATTTGATCTCATATGTGTCGTTTGTTTAATTTGTCTAAATTCCAAGCAGTTATTCTCATTGCGTGTTTAGCTTTCTTGTATGTGCAGATGCGACATCAGAATCAGCTAAAGGCGAAGAGAACGTGTCAGATGACAAGCCGTAAAGTGAAGACACGACGTGGAGGCACTCAAATGTTAAAGATGATCGAGTTGCCGCTGATCAATCATCAACACCTCAAGGATCTCAAACATTGAAGATCAAAAGATTCACAAGAATAATCAAAGGGGGAGTTATTGATACACTTCCTAAATGAAAGCGGGAGTTTGTTAATACACTTTCTGCCTGCAACACGTGAAGACTTTGAAGATCCTTTCCGAGAATGAATGAACCATCAAGAGATGGAGAACGAGATTACGAACCTCGCGAGCAGCATCCAAGGGGGAGTGTGTTGATACATATTTTGTGGATACGGCTCGGCTCGGTTCGACTCTGCTACGAAGTGAAGGCCGTAGTCAAGACAACCTCCTGTCTTGACTCGGTATGCGATTTACTTTGTAACGTTTGTGTAAATGCAACTGCGTGTGTGCAGTTTGCATTTAGTATAACTTGTTTGTTTGTTTGTTTGTTGTTTTGGCCCATCCATGTCAAAGTCCAAGTGATGAAGTCCTTTGAAGAAGTCCAACAACATGAAGCCCAATTGACAATATCCCAGGCCCAATTTGATGACGAAAACACCTTATGTGAAATCAACAGTGGCGAAATCCATGTTTGGTGAAAACCCTTTTTGGTGAAAACCAAATGGGACGAAATCACCTGATTTCGTCCAGATCCGTGTTTTTGTCCATGTGTTTTCGTGGGCCACTGGTTTTTGTCACCATGTTGGTATATATACCCTCACAACAGACAGAAACACTTAGAAGTCTGAATAGATTTCGGAGAGAACACACACACAATAGAGAGTTTATAGGTTTATCTTGTAAACATTGCATTGTAACCGTTTCAGAGTATTAATACATTGCGTGTTAATCATTGAACCTTTGTGTCTTGCGTGTTCGTAACTTGGTTTAACTTTCCCGTTTGGATTCCGCACTTTCGGGTTTGTCGGAAAACAGGGAATAGAGGTTACTCGATCCTCCGGGTGGACCTACATATAGCATATTGTACTAAAAATACTCTATTGCCAATACTGTAAGATTAAATATATTATGGTATAATATTTAATCTAGTAGCCATTATAATCATTTACACTATATGGATCAAAATATATAACAACCTATTAAATAATTAGTTGGTAATTGTTGATGGGCCTAATTACCCTTATTAACTAATTAGGGTTTCCTCCTGGGTGCATATATAAGGAGAATAATGTGGAGGTTAAAGGGTTAGACAATTACACAAATCCTAATAACACATAACAGCAATCTCGCCTCTCTCTCCCAACCGAACACCCTATTCGGTTTCTTCATCACCATCATTAGATTGCACCCTAAGGGGAACCAGATCAAGCTGACAATCATGTCAAACACTACTGCTGGCCTGTCTGATGCAATCAAAGGTATGTTTTCATGTTTTACATTATGTTCAAAACAGAACTGAACCAACATGTGGTATCAGAGCGTATGTTGATTAGTCAGTTCAGTTTTGTATCCGAAATTTGGTATAAAACCGGAAAACAGCTATGAAAACCCAATAAAATTCCGTTTTTTGCCATCCGAAATCCTAATTACGGATGATTTCGGATGATTACGGATCTAGGTTGCATCATCTCGAATGCATCTCGTATCATTACGGATCATCTCTGATCATTACGGATCGTTTCGGATCATTACAGATCATTACGGATGATTTCGGATCTGGGGTTTCATCATTACGGATGCATTTCGGATGAATATTTGAATGTTTTATCTTAGGGTTCATCACATGTTCATAAGAAAATTCGAAAATTCCATAAGTTTTGGAATGAATTTGGATTATTGGGTGTTTTCCTGTTTTTGATCTAATTTTATCTACTTAACAATTTTCGAAATCTGTTAATTTTATTAATGGATATAGTTTTGAAAGAAATAGATAAAAATAACGAACTTTTAAACAGGAAACATAATCCCAAAATTTCGGATTTTGAACCTTATCAATTAATAACTGCTTAAATTAAGGATTTTATGGCTTGAGTAACACATTTCGGATGAACATTCCGGATGAGCATTCTGGATGAACATCTGTTTCGTCCATTACGGATTAATAACTTCCTGATCATTTCGGACCATCTCGGACTAAGCATTACCATTTCGGATGAATCCAAGACATAATTCATCCGAAATCACGTGTCTTGGACACATCCGAAATCATCTGAGATTATCCGAAATCATGAGTGTTCATAAAATTTCAAGACTTATTCGAAATCCGGTTACTTTCTTGAGTAGTTAATGTGAACTAAAATTTAGCTCGGGGCTCCGCCCCGAACCCCGTGCAAGGGGCACGCTGTCCCCATGCAACCGGTGGTTTGCTATTAAATGATTGGTTTTGTAAATACTTAGTTAATTAGTAAGGATCAAATAATGTTTTACAAAACCAAAATGGCTTTACTTGAATGAGCTTCTGATCTATCATTTCTGGCCAAAGCTGATTTTGATACATCTACTTATCATCCAAGTATTACGAAAGCTATGTTAAGTGTGCATCATAAACATGAATGTCTTAATATCTGGCCAAAGCTGATTTAATTCCTTCATAGATGGCATACTTAACAAGTGCATAACTAAAGTGAATGTCTCAATTTCTGGCCAAAGCTGATTTGTTACAGCCACTTTGCACACATGCTTAAATGATTACACTTCTGGCCAAAGCTGATTTGTCTTCGTTTACGTAGAAATTTAAATAAATCAATTATTTTGATGTTTGTAATAGACATATCACAACCTCTTCACATAATAATCCTTATATTAATGATCCTTCATTAATTTTATGATAATTTCGTCTGCCTTATTTTTTAAGTACCCATAACTTTACTCACTATAATTTTCTTCTATAAATCAATATCTCATCCACTCTAATTCTTAAACCTAATATGTTTTGCCTTATTTAAAGTTTCTATAAGAATTAGCTCTTAAATTAAATCCTTGATTACCTCTTAAGACACGATAATCCTATTGCTCTCTTCTGATATAAGTACTACAGAAGAAAATTAGAGCATGATGAATAGGATAAATCGAACATGATGTCTCTTATGATAATCAAGAACTCTCTAACATAATGCTATCACTAAAGTTATTCCAGATTAAGTCTTTCAAGTCTTTCCTAAGACTAATCTATTATTAGTGGAATAATCACCAGAATTCCTAAGATGCATGCCTTCATTTAAAATTATAAATTATACAGTTAAGTGGTATATGTGAATACATCATAATGTACAATACCATGACCCATAAAGTTAAGGGCTTACGCATGGAAATAAGTACATTTTTTTAGTATATTACATACTAAGATTTTCACTTGTACAATTTGATGCCTTATAAATCAACTATAACACTCAAAAGTACCAAAGTATAATGAGTGTGTTGATAAGCAACATATGTACAAAGAAATAAATGTTTGAAACTGGAAAATAAGATGTTACTCACCTTACAACCACTTAAAACTTTAAAAGAGGATTGTTCTAAGGTCCATAGACAAATTACAAGTAAAAATTCCAACTTTAAGGTTCTTCAAGGGAAAATCTCACTGCATAATTATGCCATTAGACTAGACATAAGCAATGAGACTATCCATTATTCTGAAGAACAGTTGGATAAGTTAACAAGGTAGTCACTTATTAATGATATTTAAGTCTGATAATTTTAATATTCAATTTAACACATGACTAGTTGACTCTAGTTTTAATGTTTCCTTACTAGAACTCAACAAATAACTAACATGAGAGTTAGTGACAAAATTAAATGTTAAGGCTATAAGAACCATAATAAGCAGTCTTCCAACAAAGCTTTTCGATACCTTATATATTCTGAAGATTAATCAGAACATAGTATCATAATTAAGCTATGCTATGAAGGTTGTGAGGTTTGCATGTTCAACATAAAGTCACACTTACCTTAAACTCTCATCTTATTTGTTCTAAATATCTGGATTGACACATTACTAAGATAAAGCTAGATGATACCTTACATTTTCACAACTTTTGTCATCATGCAAATGAGAATTTGACAAAAAGGAAAATGAGACTTATAAATTTCATACATTATAACCGAAATTCATAAGAAATCATGACATGGTTAATGAGGATGATGTTTTTATCTAATCTCATCCTAAGTGATTTTAAATCATGTTGTTAAAGCCCTAAATAAGATTTTACTTAAGGAATAAGTATGGGTCCATCATAAGTCATTCATTGACACTCGTGGAACTTAATCCAAATGGAATATTCAGACATAATTCATTTATCAATTAAAGACTATCTACTTGTATCTACATTTTGTCGCATATGGCCCACAATATTAAAAGAAATCTATTTCATATATATACTTAATAAGATTTCTATTAAATGTCTCTAAGTTTCTTATGATATCTGGACATTAAAGAAATCAAATAAAGTCTAACATATATATGATAGGCTCCCTCGTCACGTACCTCATTGAAACTTCTCTTGTAGCATTCTAGATATATTAAAGATCAGTGGGAGCATTAAGTGTCTTAATAATAACTTGCAATAGTTGCAAGAGGTGGGGGAGTGAAAATTTTACATTACCTAAATTCACACCTCTTGTACAAGACACCGCTCCATCACGACATTGTTCCATCAAAACTTGTCTCGTTAAAATCTAATGCTACTCTTACAAAAGTCTCATTGTTGCTTAATTGTGGGCACACTTAGTTTTCTTACCTAAACTAGTATAATCCTCAACAAGAGAAATCATGACTAACGTCATTAACTTGTTTCTCTATTAGAATTTGTTGGTCGTTAAATATTGACCCTAAGCATGCTGAGTTCCTAAAGATTTCTAAGGTCAGTGGGAGCAGTCAAAGTCCTTATCATGACTTGCAAGGAATACAAGAGGCGGGGGGAAGAGTGTCATTAAATTTCACTCCGAATTTAATAACGAATACACCTCTTGTACACCATACTGCACCAACTCTTACAAACTTAGAATGAAAACGATAACAACCTAACCAAGAGCTAATCCATAAACTAAAACTTCTAATAAACCTAATAATCAACTCAGGAGGTCATCTAGGTTTAAAAACCTACTAACTTTGATGATTACATAACCTTCCTAACTGAAGTTGAAATGGATTTGGAAAAGTTTACTGATCCAATCTCTTCTAATTAAGCCATTGGTGTTAATCAATCTTCTGAATGGAATAAAATTGTTTTCTAGTAAAACTGATTTTATGTGTTCGAATAACGTTTGGGATTTGATTGAATTACCTAAGAGTGTTCATAGCCAAAACCAAATCCTAATGTAAACGTTACGACACAAAAAGCATGATTAATTGATAAATGTTACACTCAGAAAGAGATAAATTATCAAAGAGTTTTTCTTACCTATCTTATAGAAGATTTCTTTGAGGATCATCATTGTTCTAGTAGCTTATAATAGTTTTAAGCTACATTAGATGAACATTAAAACAATTTTCCCTAACAAATGGCTGACACATTTACATGTTCATTAGATAACAACCTAAAGTTTCAAACTGAAGGTTAAAGAACACTTTATTTATATGCCAGTAATATCCATGTATGGGTTAATGCAAACATCATAATGTGATAAAAAGCTAACGTAATTATTTTCATCAAGAATCAAGTGGATTAATGTACCTACCTCAAGATGAGTGGGAGCAACTAAAATAAACTTGTCTATATAGATGACATTCTTTTGACAAGTATATGTTACATAAGTCAAAGCATTGTTAACACAAACTTTGATATAATAAATCTCAGAGATATCTCTTACGTGATTGATATCATAACATACTGAGATAGACCCAATGGGATATTAGTTCCGTTCCATAAGTTTAACATTAAATGGGTCCTTACATATGTAACAATCAATACTGCTCTCCTTCAGAGGATAATATGGTAAATGAGATTATTTTTACGCTTCATTAATTAGAAGCCTTATGTAAGTTCAAGTCTATACTCGTTTAGATATTACTCACATTGCAACACACTAGATATGTCTAGATTAATGTGAAGCATCTAATAGAGTATTACAATATCTTTAAAAGAAACGAGAGGCTACAATTTAAAGAAGAAGTGAGAATTAAAACCGGTTGATTATTCTAACTTTGAAATATTCAAAGATGATAAAATGTAATTTCGGGTATATCCTTATGTCAGCAGACAAATCCATCTCATGGAAGAGTCATAATAAACTGATAATAACAACCTAAGTTATAACGACATAATATAGTCATTAAATGTTGGAAATTTATCAGTGGACTCATAAGTTTATTAACTCCATATAATTAATATTTTGAAGACTTAGTGTGATAAAGTCAGTTACCATGACTCCTTGAACAGTAACAGTTCGAGAGGTGCTGCATTAAATTTTGATACGCAATTAATTATTCGTTTATGAACGAATTGAGGAAACTAAGTTTGTATCGAATACATTCATGATATGCTTAAGGATCCTATAACTGAAGGGCTATTACCCATAAGTCTTATTAAGAGAACTCAGAGACGGGTAATAATTGATGGCCGTGCGCAACTGCATATCGTACTATGAATTACAAACTATTAGTTAATTTTTCTCATCAGTTTGATTTTGTATGTCTCTAAAAATATGTCAAGCTAGCATAATGGCATATAGACAAATATAGTTACAAATCAAACAAAGGGCCTATGCGTATTTTGATCATAACGATCAGGTTTTAAATTAAGGCTATAGTATGACTAATGGGGGTCCTGAGTCGCATAATGATTCAACGGCTGTATTTCTCTGCTATAGTACTTGTTTAAGGCTAAAATGAGTGTTAACTCCTGATCAGGCTTATCTAATACTCATAGTAAATGATTACTCGGCTAAGTGGGAGAATGTAAGATTAAATATATTATGGTATAATATTTAATCTAGTAGCCATTATAATCATTTACATTATATGGATCAAAATATATAACAACCTATTAAATAATTAGTTGGTAATTGTTGATGGGCCTAATTACCCTTATTAACTAATTAGGGTTTCCTCCTGGGTGCATATATAAGGAGAATAATGTGGAGGTTAAAGGGTTAGACAATTACACAAACCCTAATAACACATAACATCAATCTCGCCTCTCTCTCCCAACCGAACACCCTATTCGGTTTCTTCATCACCATCATTAGATTGCACCCTAAGGAGGAACCAGATCAAGTAGACAATCATGTCAAACACTACTGCTGGCCTGTCTGATGCAATCAAAGGTATGTTTTCATGTTTTACATTATGTTCAAAACAGAACTGAACCAACAAATACACCTTTATTTTCAGTTAGTTTTATACCATCATGAAGAAAAAAATCATAAAAAAGAATGTAGGTCCACTTGGAGGATAAAGATTAAACCTACTTCCTTGTTTGTTAACACACTAACGAGTGCGGAATCCACGAGAGTATGCAAACCAAAGCAAAATGGAACAAACACAAAGTAACCAAATATTCACAAAACTTTGATTAAGTGAAGAGAATCAGTATACATACACACACAGTGTACAAGTTTCACAAAGAACTATCTAACTCTCTTATCTAAACTGTGAAATAAGTTTCCGTTTATATAGGCCCACTACCCAATGACACTACGAAGGGTCACTCACTACTGGCCACGAACAGTCATTTGCTACGAACCATTAACAATGCCACGAACCGTTGGGCCACGAACCCTTGTCTTCTTGGTGAACCCTCTAATGGCCACGAACCTTTGAGGGTTCGTGGTAATCAACAATGTTCACAAACAATATTCACGAAACCTTAACTGTTCGTAGACTTCACATAATATGATTTCAATATATCCACGTGACATCATCATGACATCATCATGATGATGTCATGGTGATGTTAGCTCGCGGCGCTTCGTGCTTCGTGTGTCGAACTCTGGGGCGCACGACAGAGGAATGTCGTGACATCGGGCTTGAACCGAACCGTACCGAGTTAAACCGAACCGAGTAGAACCGAATCGAGCCGCATCCACAAAATGCATCAACAAACTCCCCCTTGGATGCTGCTCGTAATGGTTCAATCTTCACATGTTGTCGGATCTTCAGATGTCACGTGTTACTGTAAGGAGGTGCATCAACAAACTCCCCCTTGAACGTTGCTCGTAAGGCTTTGATCTTCAAATCTTCAGATCCTTGTGGTGTTGATAAATGGTCAGCAACAACTCGATCATCTTGATCCTTTGAATTCATGCATGTCGTGTCTTCATTCCAAAGCTTGTCTTCTAATACGTTCTCTTTGCCTTTAGCTAGTTTGGATGCCCAATCTGCACATACAACAGAGCTAAACGCGTAATGAGAACAACCGCTAGGAATATAGTCAAACAACACATGACACACATGAGACCAACTCTCAACCAAACACCGACCGACAACAACTTGAAAGTTAAAAATTTTGATCAATTTTGGTTTTTTTTTAACTTTCAAGACTTGTTTACTTCGACCGTTTATGAAGGTGAAATTGTTTTCCGGCTTACAATCAGGCTTCAGGTGGTAAAGACTCGAGATCCAACATCGTACAATCAAAAATAAGAAAGAAATAAAATCTTTTTGGCTTTTATAAAGTTTATATTAAAACACACCTAAAATCTTTTTGGTATTTTGAATATTTCAAATTTAAATACAGAAAGCAGTAAATAAATATATACAGAGATGCAGAAATTGAAAACATTAAATAAATATTTACAGAAATTCTTTTTGAGAGTTTTGAGGGTAAGAGAATCATATCAGTGTACGGTCATGCCAAAAAGCTCTTGTTGTTCAGTTAGTTAATATTAAGATAAGCATCCTATAATGATTATCGGTATTGTTGTCCACTTAAACTCAACTTATCAGATGTACTCGTGGTTAGGGGATACGTTAAGTTATGATTTATACTTACCGACCGGTGTTCATCCACACACGACACATTCCCGTATCAAGGTATGCACGAGAGTTCATCTTACTGGTGAGTATATCATTTATCATCTGTTTTCAACGTATGTGATGTGAGATACTCACTTATTTTTGGATGAATACAAGCCCTTTGTGATAAAATCACTTATTGATGAGGAACTTGATATCGATGCATGAGGGCATAAGAGCAAGTCCGTGAACAGGTTAGTACCATCGTACCGACAAAGAGACGAACTTGACTCCCGGATAAATGTGATATTTTATCACTTATTGATTGGGACATGTGATTGTTTATCACTTATTGAGGTCGAATGCATCATGTATTATATTCATGTTTGAATGATATGTACACATATGTATAGTATCATGGAAGCTCTAGACTTGTGTCTCCGTTGTTTTCGGTAAAAGAAACAACCATGATACCCAGATGATAAACAACATAAAGACCACGTACCTCAGAACCTCGGAAATCTATCAAACGAAATTTCGGTACCAAGACCATATGCTAATGATCGGTTCCCACACGGTCTTCGGACGATTTAGGTTTATATCACCCTGCACACTTTAAAATGATTGTGAGCCTACCGATACATCTTATATAGAGCTGCTTATCGTATTTCATTTTAGGTTTAAAGAGGTTTCAACAGACCACTGATGTACTATCACATTCTCTTTTTCTCGCCAGGAAACTCATTTTTGTTTTTCTAATGTTTTTGTGTTTTTGAAATTTTTCGATGTTTTTGTATTTTTAAAATTTTTCAATGTTTTTGTATTTTTCATTTTTTACCCCCCCTAAAATGCAAAATGTACGAGAAATTAAGAAAACACAAATTAATATTTACAAAAATGATTTTCCGATGTTGGTTTTACTCTGGCTTGACCTTAATGACGTTTACCATTAGTAAATAGTCAAATCGTGATTTGTCAAAAGCTTTGGTAGAAAGGTCGGCACGTTGGTCATCGGTGTGGATTTTCACAACATCGATAAGTTTCTTTTCATAACAGTCTCGTAAGAAATGATACCTATATCTCGATGTGTTTTGTCTTTGAGTGGTGTACAGGATTACGAGTGATCTGTAAAGCAGCTGAATTATCAACATAAATAGGAGTATATAGGAATTCAAAACCATAGTCGTGCATTTGTTGTTGGATCCACAGAACTTGGGAGCAACAACTTGAGGCAGCAATGTACTCAGCTTCACAGGTTGAAGTAGCTACACAGGTCTGCTTTTTACATTGCCACGTGACTAGACGATTCCCTAAAAACTGACATCCCGCTGATGTTGACTTTGCATCAATCTTGCAGCCGCCATGATCAGAATCACTGAATGCAATCAAATCGAAGTTATCATCCTTAGGATACCACAGACCGGTGTCTGGACAACCCTTCAGATAACGAAAAATCCTCTTAACAGCCATCATATGAGAAACCTTCGGATAAGACTGGTAACGAGCAAGAAGACATGTTGGATACATAATATCGGGCCTTGAAGCGGTATGATACATGAGAGATCCGTTCATAGCACGATATAGAGAAGGTTCCACATGTTCACCGGTACCGTCAGGAGTAATTCCATGATTCTGAGCCAAAGGAGTTCCCGCAGGCTTCGAGTCTTCCATCTAAAATCGCTTTAAGATATCCCCAACGTATTTTGTCTGATGAATGAAGATCCCTTTCTCAGATTGATGAACCTGCAAACCCAAAAAGAAATTCATTTCTCCCATAGCACTCACCTCGAACTTCTCTTGCATCACCCGCTCGAATTTCTTGCACATTTCATCATTTGTAGACCCGAAAATGATGTCATCCACATACACTTGAACCAGCAACAAATCCTCATTTCTTTCTTTGATGAAGAGAGTGCAGTCGATCAACCCACGCCGAAAACCATTCTTCAACAGATAGGTAGACAACGTTTCATACCAATCCCTCGGAGCTTGATGAAGACCATAAAGTGCCTTGTTTAGAAGCCAAACTCTGTCAGGATGAATCGGATCTTCAAAACCCGGCGGTTGCTCAACGTATACTTCTTCCTCGACCACACCATGAAGAAATGCACTTTTCACATCCATCTGATAAACAGTGAACTTCTTGTAGGATGCATAAGCCAAGAAAATCCTTATCGCCTCAAGACGTGCCACCGGTGTATAAACTTCATTATAATCAATGCCTTCTACCTGATTAAAGCCCTGGACAACCAATCTCGCTTTATTTCTCACAACGACACCTCGGTCATCTTTTTTGCACTTGAAAACCCATCGAGTACCAATCTTCTTGTAGTTCGGGGGCCTGTCTACCAATTTCCACACGCCCAATTTCTGAAACTGCTGAAGTTCTTCTTGCATTGCTTCGAATCGTCTTTCATCGCCTCTTTCCAAGACTTCGGCTCAACTTGACAGACATAGCAGGCGAAAGACCAATCATTCTGTTCCCCGGATTCTCTAATTGCCGAATACAACCCAGCATTCTGGTTGTTTCCAAGCTGGTTACGTGTCTGCACCCCACTTTGGACATTTCCTATAATATTCTTCCGAGGATGAGTATCATGAATTCGAGTTTCTGGAACATCGGGGACTCGAGCATTAATACCTAATTTATTGATATTCAAATCAACAACTAAATCGATGCCCGGAGACGCGTTAGATGAGGATGCATTCCCTTCAGCATTATCTTGAACTTGCACCTGAGAAGTTGCTTCAGAAACATTTTGAACAGGAGCTTGGACATGAGCTGGATTTGCTTCATTAGCATCATGAAACTCCTCATCTTCCGACGAAACATTATAATTCGCTGCATCTTTAAATTCCTCATTTTGAACAACATTATTAAACGAACCAGACTCTTGTTGGTTAACAATAATTGGTCGAACTAATGATGAATAACTACTGCATCACCTTCAAGTAACATTTGTGCTGCTGCAGACACCTCATCAAAAGTTGGTAGATTAAATGAGTCAAACAATCCGTCATAATCAAACATCCACGGATCACCCGGAGCTCTCACACATTCAGTGTACCTTTAAACCCTTACTTTGTCGCAACCCCCGATCCCCGGGAACGGGTGGCCGCGAGCCAGTTTCGGTGGTATCGCGTATTGTCTAATTTGGCAGTGGCATTTTTCATCAGGACCGTAGTTAGGAAATAATTGATCAAAGTAAAATACCACATTTTCATCGCATTATTTATGTGGGATAAAACCCAAGTTTGCATTACACACATTTTCATAGGAATAAATCCTATTTTATTTAATAAAAACATCTATTTTAATTTAGGTAACGCTATTGCCACTTTTCCAAGCCTTCAGTGCTGTCCAGCTGGCTTCTATTTGGCTTTCACAGTTTGTTACCTGAAACGCGTTTTAAAAACATTTGTCAGTGGGAAATACTGGTGAGTGAATCCCAGTTTAATCAAGTTTAAGTAAAAACCATTGTACAGTATTTAGGGCGATCTTGCAATTACATTTGTTTCCAAGTTATAACAATTAACATCCATGGTACTGTCTGACCCGACTTGTGGAAATGTTACTCCTTGACCATGTGGTAACAAATTTTGTATACAAAACCCCAACATACTCATGATAATTGTATTCTTACAAATACTCAATAACTGTTTAATATATAATTAATCATATGAGGTTTTGTAAAAACAGTTTACAAAAAGAGGATCAACTTACATTGCTGTCTTAGATTATCCTTTAGGGTTTCCTGGTGACAATCTATAATTTACACAAATGCACACGCGTTAGTACAATAACCCATTTTAACATTAGTAATACCCTCCCCGAGACGGCATTCCAACGACTATGTCGGGCAGAACCACGACAGCCGTTACGGATGCCTAGATCAATCGGGCAGCGTATCTAATACGTATCCAGGGGTTATAATACTTACAATGGAGCATAACATCGCTATTTATGGGGGGGGGGGTATAATACCCGTAGATTATGCCTATAATTCAGAATTGAGAGAAAGAAAACGATTTTGAACGATTTCTGACTAAAGACTCGATGCATTCTTATATAGAGCTTCACTTCACCTTTTACGCGGCCCGCGTAAATAGAGATAAGGGGCTACGCGGCCCACGTCAAACCTGGTCAACGCTGTAGCTTGGCTGGGTCATCGACTAAACTTGCCGGGTGTTGGGCCACGTGGCCGCACCGGGCTTTGCCAGGTTTTTAAGTTAACGTGGCCCGCGTAAGGGTTAAGGGTCCTTTACGCGGCCCGTCTTAAACCCAAAAACAATATTTTTAATTAAATTTAATAATACTTAATGTATTTGGGGCCCGTTTTCCCGTATGACGTGTATTTGGGGACATATCGGGATATTTTAAATTATATTAGGGTGTCAGAAATAATTCGAGGGTGTCGGTTCAGAGTTGTTATATCATCCCCACCTTGTTTTAGAGCTCGTCCTCGAGATCTACTGGAACAAGTGCGGATATTTCCTTTGCATTTTAGATTCAAGCTCCCATGCGTAATCAGGTCCTCTTTTGGAGTCCCACTTTACTTTGACCAGAACTAATCTCTTATGCTTGAGATTCTTGACTTTCCTGTCCTCAATCTGTAGAGGCCTTTCTACAAACTTGAGTTGTTCATTTACCTCTATATCCTTAAGAGGTACCATCAGTGATTCTTTAGCTAGGCATTTCTTGAGATTAGATATATGAAACACATCATGTATTCCTGCCATTTCCTTTGGCAGTTGTAGCTGATAGGCTATAGGACCTATTCTTCTAATAATCTCAAAGGGTCCAATATACCTGGGACTTAGCTTTCCTCTTTTGATGAATCTTACTACTCCTTTCCAAGGAGAGACCTTCAATAATACTTTGTCTCCTACTTGAAATTCTAATGGTTTGCGTCTGTTATCAGCATAGCTCTTCTGTCGATTTCGTGCTGCTTTTAGTCGTTCCTTGACTTGGATAATCTTGTCAGTTGTTTCTTGTACTATCTCAGGTCCAGATAGTTGCTTTTCCACAATTTCTGCCCAACAGACTGGGGTTCGGCACTTCCGTCCATAAAGCGCTTCGAATGGTGCAGCATTTATGCTTGTGTGATAAGTATTATTATAAGAAAGTTCTATTAAAGGTAAGTGATCGTCCCAATTACCTCCGAAATCAATTACACAAGCTCTAATCATGTCCTCCATCGTCTGAATTGTTCTTTCGCTTTGTCCGTCCGTTTGAGGATGATAAGCTGTGCTCAGATTTAACTTGGTTCCCATGGCTTTTTGGAAACTTGTCCAAAAATGAGAGGTAAATCGGCTATCCCTATTAGAAACAATTGATAAAGGAATTCCATGTAATGAAACAATTTCATTTACATATAATTTGGCTAGCTGTTCCATACTGAAGGTTTCCTTCATTGGTAAGAAATGAGCTGACTTGGTTAGCCTATCTACAATCACCCAGATTGTATCATTACCTTTCCTTGTTTTGGGTAATTTGGTAACAAAGTCCATTGTTATCAACTTCCATTTCCATACTGGTTTTTCTAACTGTTGTAACAAACCTGAGGGTTTCTGGTGTTTAGCTTTAACTTGTGAACAAGTTAAACATTTAGAAACATAGGCTGCTATGTCCTTTTTCATTCCTATCCACCTGGAATTCTTTCTTAAATCCTGGTACATCTTATCACTTCCTGGATGCATCGTATACTTAGAGTTATGGGCTTCTTCTAATATACGATGACGTAGGTTTCCTAATTTAGGTATCCACATTCTCTTTTCATGGAATCTCCAAATTCCATCTGTTCCTTGTTCTAATTCCTTAATCATACCTTTTAGTTTTTCAGTATCATCCTTAATTACTGATTCTTGGGCTTTTCTAATTTGATCATTTAAATCTACTTGTAGATTTAATTTAAGAGAACGTACCATTTTTGGCTTTTCGTGATACTTTCGACTTAAAGCATCAGCCACTACATTTGCCTTTCCTTCATGATACTAGATATCACAATCATAATCACTAAGCATCTCCATCCAGCGTCTGTGTCTCATATTCAACTCCTTTTGCCCGAAAACATATCTTAAACTTTTATGATCAGTAAATATGGTAAACTTACTACCATAAAGGTAATGTCTCCAAATCTTAAGGGCAAAAATTATAGCTCCTAACTCTAGATCATGAGTTGAATAATACTCTTCATGATTCTTAAGTTGTCTAGAGGCATAGGCTATAACCTTTTGACGTTGCATTAATACACATCCATAACCTAACTTAGAGGCGTCACAATAGACTACAAAGTCTTCAGTTCCTTCTGGTAATGCAAGTATGGGTGTATGGGTTAATCTTTGCTTAAGAATTTTAAATGCTTCTTCTTGTTTTGGTCCCCATTCAAACTTAATGGATTTACAGGTTAACTTAGTTTAAGGGATGGCTATTCTAGAGAAATCTCGAATAAATCTTCTATAATAACCGGCCAATCCTATGAAACTTCTAACCTCGGTTGGTGATTCAGGGGTTTTCCATTTAGTTATTGCCTCGATCTTTGTGGGATCCACATGAATTCCTTTATGGTTCACTAAATGTCCAAGGAACTGTACCTGTTCTAACCAAAACTCACATTTTGAAAATTTAGCATAAAGCTTTTCCTTTCTTAATAGGCTTAAAAGTGCGTGCAAATGCTTTGCATGATCAGCTTTACTCTTAGAATAAATTAGAATATCATCTATAAAGACAATTATGAATTTGTCCAAATATGGCTTACATATTCAGTTCATCATGTTCATAAATGCGGCTGGGGCATTGGTTAAACCAAATGGCATGACAGTAAATTCATAATGACCATACCTTGTTCTGAATGCGGTCTTAGGAATGTCCTCTTCCTGTACCTTTAATTGATGATATCCTGACCTTAAATCGATTTTAGAGAAAAATCGAGCTCCTTGCAGTTGATCGAACAGATCATCGATTCTCGGTAATGGGTACCGATTCTTAATTGTGACCTTGTTCAATTCACGGTAGTCAATGCACATACGCATTGATCCGTCCTTCTTTTTAACAAATAAAATTGGCGCTCCCCACGGTGATGAGCTTGGTTGTATGAATCCTTTCTCCAATAATTCGTCTAATTGTTTCTTCAGTTCCTGCATTTCGGTGGGTGCCAAACGGTAAGGTGCTTTAGCAATCGGTGTTGTCCCTGGTAGCAGGTGAATTCTAAATTCAACTTCTCTGTCTGGTGGTAGTCTTGGTAATTCTTCTGGAAATACATCTGAAAACTAAGACACTACTGGAATGTCCTTTAGTTCTTTTCCTTTAGTGTTAGTGATTATAGAAATCAAATACACTATAGATCCTTTTCTTATATAACTTACAGTTTTCATCACAGAGATGAATTTTGTGGATCTAGATGGTTTATCTCCTTTAATTGTGATCTTTTCACCTTTTGATGAATTTACTTAGATTGACTTTGATCACATAAAATACTGGCTTTATTAGCTATTAACCAATCCATTCCTAAAATGATATCAAATCCTGCCAGGTTCATAGGATAAAGGTTGGCAATAAACTTTTGATTTAAAATTTCTATTCTTGCTCCCTGCAAGATTTCAGAAATCCTAAGTTTCTCCATTAGCTGTCTCTACTAGACATTCTTGTGGTAGTTTAGTTAATGACTGATTTAGAAGTTTGCAAAACGAAGTATTAATAAAACTTTGGTTCGCACCAGAGTCAAATAATACTTTAGCAAAAACATCATTAACTAAAAACGTACCAGCTATCACGTCTGGAATCAACTTGGCTTCATCTGCAGTCAGAACGAATGCTCTAGCATGTTTAGTGTTTTTGTTGTTCACAGCTGGAGCCAATTTCGAACAATTCGGCCTGATATGACCTTTTTCTCCACAGTTGAAGCACAGTCCATTACTGGATTTTTTCCTGCAATCTTCTTCCTTGTGTCTTGGCATCTTGCAGAAATTGCAAAGACTGGAGCATTTTCCCGAATGCTTTTTCTTGCAGACCTTGCAGAATGGTGCAGAGGTAGAACCCATATTCCTACGATTGTAATTCCCAGAACAGAATTATTAGGTAAGCCTTTGGGTTAGGTTTCTCCTCTGTTCTTCTTCTCTAGTACGGATTAATTCATCTGTCAAGGTGTTGGCTAGTTCTACAGCTTCTTCTATAGTTTGAGGTCTAGCTGCCTTGACTACATGCCTAATATCCCCGATTAATCCCTAGATGTAACGGGAGATTAACACTGGTTCAGGTGATGCAAGGGTTGGTACTATTCTAGCATAATCAAAGAATGTGGTAGTATAACCCTTACTATCTACCCCGGTCATTCTTAGGTTTAGAAACTTATTCGCTATCTGTTCCTTTTCATTGGGAGGGCAGAATTTCCTTTCTACCATATTTTTAAATTCCTCCCATTCCATGTTGTATACCTTATCACTTTCTTTTAATTGGAGGGTAGTGTTCCACCATTCTAAGGCTGAGTTCTTAAATAAATTAGAGGCAAACATTATTTTATCTTCTTCAGCACACTTACTTATTTTTAAAACAGCCTCAGTCTTCTCTATCCAGCGTAGGGCTGCAATGGGTCCTTCGTTGCCCGAGAATTCTATTGGTTTGCAGGACCAGAATTTCTTGTAAGAACAACCATAAGGCATGGTTCTTCTACTTTTGGGAATGGGCGCTTGAAGTACGGGTCCATTGTTCACGCTGTTTTCTGGTTCAATTGGTCGCTTACTGCTATGTTTACTTTTATTATTCGCTTCTTGAACCGTTTGAATAATAAATGACATTGCATCTATAATTCCTTGTGCCACTATGTGTTGAACGTCACTATTATCCACTTGGTTTCCATTGTTATTGATGCTCGGATTCTCATTAACCAAGTTAATGTTACTCTGGTTATCGTTATTCAGATTATCTTGATTTCCTTCATCGGCCATCTGAATTTTAAACATTTACCCCGTATTAATATCACAAAATAATATTTAATATAGTCAATCACATGACACGCAATTTAGCCAAAAGCGTCGATCATTGCGACTTACTATATTCATATAGTATGCATCTATTACACACCAGTACTGAAATAAAAATTACAATACCAACTGAAATAAAATTACACTAATAATAGTAGGCATCCGTACACACATATTTTATTATTATTATATTATTATATTATTATTACTATTACCGTCTCTACCATCACATTCACGGATATGGATTCATCCAGAAATCCATATAGCGCTCGTCGTACTTCCAGACGAGTCGCTCTCCCACCTGTAGCATTCTTTCACTACTCTCTAGAATTTCCTCACCAAATGTCCTAAGTTCTTGTATGTTATCTGCACTTATTGGGGGTGCAGGTTCTAGGAATGGGTTCGGAATTTGGGGTGCGGGTTCCTGATATGGAGGTGTAGGTGCCTGGAATCGGTAAGGATCTTCTAAAATCTCCCTAATGTATTCATCATGGTAATAGGGATCTAAAGGATCCAACCTGGGTAGGCTCCTATGGTTGGCATGGGCATGTCTTCATGTATCGGATAACGTTGCACATAGTCCCTATTGTCGTCCCACCAGGGGTCGTAATTTGGGTCTAGGGGGTTTGGTGTTGGTACCCTAGCTATTTCCTCCGGATTGAAGTCATGCATTTCTACTTGGTTTTCGGGGTTTTCTATCTCCATGGGTTGGTCAGGAAGTGCTAGTTGTGGTTGGGGTGCTATTATTTGCTCCAAATTAGGGTCAGCTGTTGTGGTTGCTAAGATGTGGATGTTGGCTATACCCCTATTTATCATGTCCTGGGCATAGGCATCGGTTTCTCTTTTGGCTGCTGCTAGTACCCTTTGTTCTTGTAACTTTTTCATACGCTTTCTACGTTCGTGTGCCCCTCGACTGAACCATCCCCTCTTTTTCTGAGGAAATGGCTCCTCGGACTGAACCTTAAACACAAAGTTTCCTTCTTCCGTATCAGCAGAGTACCCTGAGATGGCAGGCTGAAAAGAGGAGGTGTCTTTGCTTCTAGGCGAACCAGACAATTGACGATACGCGTCAGATGGTCCTTGGTCGCTCATACTGTAAACTAACAAATAGTCAAATAACACACAACAATAAATACAGTTATGCACGTATTTCCATTAGTTATTTCCTAAAAATTGAATTTTGATGTCAGCAGAACACCTCTGTGGCTGAATCAGTGGCTTAGCTCTGATACCACCTTCTGTCGCAACCCCCGACCCCTAATCCCCGGGAACGGGCGGCCGCGAGCCAGTTTCGGTGGTATCGCGTATTGTCTAATTTGGCAGCGGAATTTTTCATCAGGACCGTAGTTAGGAAATAATTGATCAGAGTAAAATACCACATTTTCATAGCATTAATTATGTGGGATAAAACCCAAGTTTGCATTACACACATTTCCATAGGAATAAATCCTATTTTATTTAATAAAAACATCTATTTTAATTTAGGTAGCGTTATTGCCACTTTTCAAGCCTTCAGTGCTATCCAGCTGGCTTCTATTTGGCATTCACAGTTTGTTACCTGAAATGCGTTTTAAAAACATTTGTCAGTGGGAAATACTGGTGAGTGAATCCCAGTTTAATCAAGTTTAAGTAAAACCCATTGTACAGTATTGAGGGCGATCTCGCAATTACATTTGTTTCCAAGTTATAACAATTAACATCCATGGTACTGTCCGACCCGACTTGTGGAAATGTTACTCCTTGACTAGGTGGTAACAAATTTTGTATACAAAACCCCAACATACTCATGATAATTGTATTCTTACAAATACTCAATAACTGTTTAATATATAATTAATCATATGAGGTTTTGTAAAAACAGTTTCCAAAAAGAGGATCAACTCACATTGCTGTCTTAGATTATCCTTTAGGGTTTCCTGGTGACAATCTATAATTTACACAAAGGCACACGCGTTAGTATAATAACCCATTTTAACGTTAGTAATACCCTCCCCGAGACGGCATTCCAACGACTACGTCGGGCAGAACCACGACAGTCATTACGGAACCCTAGATCAATAGGGCAGCGTATCTAATACGTATCCTGGGGTTATAATACTTACAACGGAGCAGAACTTCGCTATTTGGGGGGGGGGGTATAATACCCGCAGATTATGCCTATAATTCATAATTGAGAGAAAGAAAACGATTTTGAACGCTTTCTGACTGAAGACTCGATGCATTCTTATATAGGGCTTCACTTCAACTTTTATGCGGCCCGCGTAAATATAGGTAAGGGGCTACGCGGCCCGCGTCAAACCTGGTCAACGTTGTAGCTTGGCTGGGTCATCGACTAGACTTGCCGGGTGTTGGGCCACGTGGCCGCACAGGGCTTTGCCAGGTTTTTAAGTTAACGTGGCCCGCGTAAGGGTTAAGGGTCCTTTACGCGGCCCGCCTAAAACCCAAAAACAATATTTTTAATTAAATTTAATAATATTTAATGTATTTGGGGCCCGTTTTCACGTATGGGGTGTATTTGGGGACATATTGGGATATTTTAAAATATATTAAGGTGTCGGAAATAATTCGAGGGTGTCGTTCAGAGTTGTTATATACTTCACCCCATTCCTCAATCTTTTTAGTTGTCATATTCCACACCCTAAAGTTCAGAGTAGCATACCCAAGAAAGAAGCCTTCAATAGCCCTTGGACCAAACTTTCCATGTGGGTCAATCATAGTGCATGGAGCGCCAAAAGGTTCTAAGTAAGACACATCCGGTTTCCGTTTCTGTAACAATTCGAAACATGTTTTCCCATGCCTTTTAACAGTAAGAACTCTGTTCAAAGTATAACAAGCAGTAGCCATAGCCTCCCCCCAAAACTGAACAGGAAGCTTCGAATCCACTAACATAGTTCTTTCCATCTTGATAAGCGTTCTATTCTTCCTCTCAGCGACACCATTTTGTCGAGGAGTGTAACGAGAACTGTACTCATGCAAAATTCCCTTAGAAGCACAAAACTCGTCCATAACCTGATTCTTGAATTCCGTGCCGTTGTCACTTCTGATTCGCTTTACCCTCAAAGTATACAAATTCTCGAGTAAAGTGAGCAGATTTTTGAGGATTCCCGGAGTCTCACTCTTGTGTGCCATCATTGATACCCATGAGAATCTTGAATAATCATCAGTAACTACCAAACAATAAGCATCTCCAAACGTAGTCTTGTGCTTCATAGGTCCAAAGAGGTCCATATGAAGACGTTCAAGAGGCATGTTGACGGTGTTGACTTTCTTGATTGGATGGGAGTTCTTCGTTTGCTTTCCTTTTCGGCACGATACACAGACGTCTTGCAAATGAAAACTCTTGACTGGAACACCATTCACAAGATTATTTCTCACCAGATGGTTCATTTTCCTCAAATGAATGTGACCCATACGTCTGTGCCACGATATAGACTCCTTTTCACTGGCCTTTGAGACAAAACATGTAACTTGTGCAGACGTGGTAATAGCTTGGCTCTTATCAAGAATATACAAGTAATTAATTCTTGGAGCCGTCACCAGAATCCATTCTTTGGGAATCTTGAAGCCGGGCTTCAGCACATAACAACCGGTATCATCAAAATGTAGCGTGAACTTCTTGTCACAGATTTGCGAAACACTAAGAAGATTGTGATCAATTTGACGCACATAATTGATCTTGTCGAAACTAACAACACCATTGAAAATCATTCCTTCTCCAGTGATGTATCTGCCTTTATCTCCAGCAAAGGCAACATAACCTCCCCTAATGCTTTTCACATTGTACAAGAGCCTTAAGTCGCCTGTCAGGTGTCAGGATGCTCCACTGTCAACAATCCAAAGACTATTCACATTTCCTCCTGGAACACCCTACACAACACACTACACAATCAGTTCGAGATGGGGACCCAAGCCTTAGTGGTCTTGGGTCGACCCTTATCGTCAAGAAATGTTATTTCTATTTCTTGATGATTTGGAAATGGTGTGCCTCCCCCTAAAACTGTACCGGTTTTAGGTTTCCAAGATTGTTTTCGTTTACCAGATTGATTATTATTTACAGATTTAGACACTTCTGGTTTTGACGTGTTTGATGAACTTGGTCCCTTTTCAACAACATCCGGTTTTAACGCTTTCTTGATTACCTTAACATTTTTACATCGTTGTTTTGCTTCTTGTTCCTTAACAATTCGTTTGTCTTGTTTAGGTGACACAGAACGACGTTGGTAATCCTTTTCAGTAGGGGCTTTTTCAACAAACTTTGGTTTTGGTGGGTTTATACAATTTTTGATTATATGCCCAAATTCCCCACACTTAAAACATGTTCTCCTTTCAACAAATTTAGGAGATTCTGATCGATGTCCCGATGTTGAACTTGCGGGCCTTGAGGTACTAGCTTCATTATCACACCCATTTGTATGTTGAGTGTAATTGTTATCACTGTTACGTTTCAAAATTTTGACTTGTTGAACAAAAGAAGTATTAGATTTGTTTTCAAAAGTCTCAATTTTGTCAGTACCGCTTGAGGCCACAAATTTAACATCCCTTCACTTTTTCTTGTTTCGAGCTCCCTTTGGTTCAAACTTAGGTTGTTGAGCTCGTTTTTCCTGTTGTTTACCTTTAGGGGCGATTGGTTGTTTCTCAGTTGGTAATTTTTTATTTCCATATTGTTTTCTAACTTCAGATTTTGGAATAGGATCACACTGAGTTACTGTAACTCTCAGGATCGCCTTACCCAAAAACTTACTGGTAGAATCTTCCAAAACTCTTTCAAACATTGATGGATTAACATTTTTAATTGAGAAATCCTTGTTTGAGTAAATTTTATCATCACTAAACAAAGTATACAACACATTATCGCCCTCAAACGTAGACACAGATTTCTCCACAGATTTCATCGACTCAATCTCTTGTTTTTCAATTGATTGCACAACGGGGGAAACGGGAGTAGGAGGATCACACAAGATATGATTCTCAACTGGGATTTCTACTCCTTTCTTCTTATCAAGAGATTGATCCTCATAACTCGAATCTGATTCATACGATTCATCATCAGATTCATCATCTGATGAAACATAATCCTCAATTATTGGAGGACTTTGTTCCATAGCACAAGACACATTTTATGTCTTTTCAGATTCCTTTGATGAATCATCTAGTTTGAACCCTAAACCTGCTGCAAACTCTTCGGGATTAAGAGGTACAGATGGTTCAAACCGTGGCATTTCTTCCTCATCAGGCAACTTGGTATAATTTTGTCTCAACGGATGGGGACACGATTTATACTCAATGCACTTAACATCCCCTTTCAGCTTATGAACCTCGATGATATGATCAAGCACATATCGGGAGTTAGAATAACTCTCCAACTTGAGCTTGATCGCATCATGCTCGTATTTGGCAATGGCTAACTCTTTCTTTAATTCCTCAATGATATTAATATAGTTATTAATGCCCGTTTGCTTATTCAAAACTGTTTTTGTTAATTCAGATACACTTTTCTTAAGCGTTTCAATAAAAGATTTGAAATCATTTTCATTGTGAGGTAAAGCCATGTTTGCCTCCTTGCATTTCGAAAGGTCAACTACCAAACCCTGATTGTGACTAGTTACTTCTTATAGCTTACGTTTCAATTCTACACAATCATTGCATACACTAGAAGTTTCGGTGTTTACCTTACTAGTCGAAGCTGCAGCAGTTACCATAAAGGCAGTCTGATAAGAGAAAGATCCATCCTCAGTGAAGAACTTTTCTATTTCGTTGGAGGCGGCTTCAGCTTTCCTTACCAACACAGATTTCTGCCTTTTAAACTCTCCTGCTTCTTTCAGTTCCTCAGCTTCCTTAAGTAGACTGTCAACATCAGCATCAAGAGTTTCCTTTACTTCCGATTCTGAACCATCACTACCCGTATTGGAGCTTTCCTCATCCGAGCTACCACTATAACCAGAACTGTCATCATCCTCAGAGAACTCCTCACTATGAACATGCTTGATATACTTGATGATCTTAGCATAACATGCAGTTCCTCCATTTCCTTCTGTTCCCTGATTTCCCTGCTGAACTGACCAGTCACATCCTTCATCTGCATGAACTACTAAGGCCCTGTTTGAATTGGAAGGCCCCGACTGGTTTGAGTTACCTGGATTGTTAACTGCTATAATGCCCCTTTCATTGCTCACTTGATTGGCATTTGATGAGCTTGACTGGTTTCTGAAAGGATTTTGATTTCCTTGTCTGCTTGGTCGAGTGCATTCCCGTTTGAAATGGCCCTTCTCACCACAATTGAAGCACGTAACTGCATCCTTACCAAAACCATACTTAGTATCCCTTTTACTTTCCAAACTTGTTCTACCCGTTCTTCTCATGTAGTCCTTAGCCCTTCTCACTGCACTAGCAAACCCCCACTTAATATCCATTAGTTCCATTTCCTCCCTGTCTATTTGCTGATAGTCTTCATGTGTCAAATTAATGTTCCCAATTTGACCGACGACTAATCCACAATAGCCACTCACCATTGTGTTTAAAAGCTCTATATGTTCCCGAGCACCTTCCACACTTACTTTGGTGAAGTTTGAGGTATCGAATCTGGCGGTGTTGGGGTTTGAAGATTGAGTGTTGTTGTTACCATAAAAGTCTTGTTGAGGAGATGGCTGACAAGGTAGTTGTAGGGTAGATTATGTGAATGGAGAGGGTTGTTGTTGACGAGGTGGTTGACAAGGTAGTTGTAGGGTAGATTGTGTAAATGAAGAGGGTTGTTGTTGAGGAGATGGTTGACAAGGTAGTTGTAGACCATAAGGATTTGTATTTGATACAAATGCAGTTTGTAGCTTCGGTTGTTGTTGACTGGTACTAACCCCCATATTAATACCTCCATAGTATATCTCGGGATTTTGTGGAACTGGAAGTCGTTTAGCCTTTCGAATTTCTTCTTCATCCTTGTTCTCGAGCTTTTGGACAAATTCATAAATACTAACCGTATCCAAAACACCGGTATGTTTCAACAAGTCGATGAACTGACTCCACTTAGGTGGCAAAGCCTCAGCAAAATGCATAACCATTTCTTGCTGTGTAGCCTGAACCTTGTATGAGTGCATCTCACTAATCAAGTGATAATACCGAGTAGCCATCTCGTAGAGTGTTTCATTTTCCATGAACCGAAATGCTTCGAACTCCTTCTTTAACAAATCATGACGAATCTTTCTCATTGCAGCATTTCTTTCTCCTTCTCCTCTCGCTTCCAAGACGTCCCACAAGTTCTTTGTACTTGTAAGCGAGAGGAGAAGGAGAAGGAAATGCTGCAACGAGAAAGATTCATCGTGATTTGTTAAAGGAGGAGTTCGAAGCATTTCGGTTCATGGAAAATGAAACACTCTACGAGATGGCTACTCGGTATTATCACTTGATTAGTGAGATGCACTCATACAAGGTTCAGGCTACATAGTAAGAAATGGTTATACGTTTTGCTGAGGCTTTTCCACCTAAGTGGAGTCAGTTCATGGACTTGTTGAAACATACTGGTGTTTTGGATACGGTTAGTATTTATGAATTCGTCCAAAAGCTCGAGAACAAGGATGAAGAAGAAATTCGAAAGGCTAAACGACTTTCAATTCCATAAAATCCCGAGATATACTATGGAGGTATTAATATGGGGGTTAGTACCAGTCAACAACAACCGAAGCTTCAAACAGCATTTGTATCAAATACAAATCCTTATGGTCTACAACTACCTTGACAACCATCTCCTCAACAACAACCCTCTTCATTCACACAATCTACCCTACAACTACCTTGTCAACCACCACCACCTCCTCAAAAACAACCCTCTCCATTCACACAATCTACCCTACAACTACCTTGTCAACCATCTCCTCAACAAGCCTTTTATGGTAACAACAACACTCAATCTTCAAACCCCAACACTGTCAGATTCGATACCTCAAACTTCACCAAAGTAAGTGTGGAAGGTGCTCGGGAACATATAGAGCTTTTAAACACAATGGTGAGTGCCTATTGTGGATTAGTCGCCGGTCAAATTGGGAACATTAATTTGACAGATGAAGACTATCAGCAAATAGACAGGGAGGAAATGGAACTAATGGTACGCTTCCGAACCGTACCGAGTCAAACCGAACCGAGTTGAACCGAATCGAGCCGCATCCACAAAGTGCATCAACAAAGAATATGTAATGGTACCGATATAGTTCAAATAGTATTGGTTCAATTCTTCGTGGTATAGAACAAAAAAAAATCAACTACATATTTTATCGAATCGTAGATTAAAATAAGCATTTTGCGATGTTGCATTCAAAATTTTATATTATGTTACTCATTAAAAAAAGGTAAATGGCATAACTGTATATAACTCAACGAATCTTGTAACATCATGTCAAGAAAACCATATACAACATCGGTACGATGTTCGCTTGAATAAAATTTGTATTGAAGCGTAGATAAAAATTACACATTGAAATGATCTATTCGAAAGTTTAGTAAGCGTCATACTAAATCACTCAAATAACAAAAAGGGTAAACGGATTATAAAACGTCATATTGTATTCCTTAAATAAGGAAAAATGTAAGCAACATCATTTTATATTACTATGTATACCTCCTTTCAAATAAAATTTATGTCTAAAGATAGATAAAGAAAGGCATATAGTAATGACATACTTGAAATTTTCATAAAACATCGTATTTTTTAAGTTACAAGCTAAACGAAATCTATTCAAAAGGAATTACAAGAATAAAATATTATAATAATTATGTTTAAAAATAATTATAAAATTCAAAAAAAAAAAAAACAAAAAGTGTTTGATGAACTCAGGTAACAATTCAACAATTCACAAAAAAACAAAAAAAATGGAGCTAAAATATTGTTATTGGCCCAAGTGGACAAATTAAAATAAATTATTATACAAGTCATCCAATAATATGGTCTGTACTTTATTTTAAGCATTTAATTTTTTTAATCGTATAGCTATCTGTTCAGCGTAATATATTTAGTTTTTGGAGTAGAAGAATGTTTAGTCGTTGTCTAATATTTTCTAAATTACTATTTTATTTCTCCACTAGAAAAATAAAAAAAATATATATAAATTATCTTTGACATCTCCCACTCTCTGCAGTATCGACGAAAGGCAAATCCCAACCTTTCTGTAAAAGGCAATATCGACGACCATTCTTCTCTTTGTGACCAAAGACTTCTCTAATCACAATCATACGAAGGCTTCTTCTAAGCTAGCATTTCCCCTCATGTCCTCAAATACAAAATACAAAACCCTAAACAAAAAACACACTAAATCTCAATGAAAGGTGGCGCTAAAGGTATAGTACAAAATCAAGTGCGGCATGAAAAATTAAGTAATCGACTTAACACCAGAGCCAAAGGTTGAAATTTTAAACTAAACCAAAACCGAACTCTATTACTATGTAACGTCCACTTTCCATAAGGTCAAAACTCAATACTTTATCGACGAAAATCATGACCCAATTTAAACTTTTTACATACCATTAGAAATAAACTTAATTGTTCATACAAAAACCATTCCGTTTAGACATTCGCAACCAACTAGGTTTATACGTAAGACGTGGCATACTAAGATTTAAAGTTTAACAACTAAACATAAATTATTTGTAATAAAAGTATTTGAAACATCCTTAATGCACATTCGGAAATATTATTAATGACATACTATTTTTAACAAAAATTGGGCATGACCCGTCCGTAACATGAGCGTTTCCCTGTTTTTTAACAATCATCATTTCAAGAAATTCTACGACACGTTCAAAAGACATGACATGTTAATCTTTAAAGTCTAGCTACCTTAATATATACCATAAAAGTATTTTTGACCCATAACATAATTACAAAAGTAGCGGAAGTGCATGATGGACGTGATTCATGTGTGTTCGTTCCAAGTCGCCAAGCCATTATGTTGAGGATTTACCTACATCAAACAACAAACTTCAAGAGTTAAATTCCATAAACTATGTTACATTTTATCTATAAACCAATTCATCTATTTCGTGTCTTCACATTATTCTTGCACTTACTACCCGTCGAAACGTGTCAAACATACTTATCTCAAAATAGAGACAAAACATACCATTCATTACTTTCCCGTTGAAACGGGTCAAAACATACTATCTCATTAGTGAGATAAAACATACATTTATTAACCCGCTAGAAACGGGTAATTACATTCGTAACATAAACTTCCATTTGGTCCGTTTACCACGGACGAATACATTCCTTTCATCTTTTTGTACTTTCATCAACTCCAATCCGTTTATAACGGTTCGAGTAATTACATTCCTTTCTTACATAACTTTCCAATATACGGATCATTCGAGACAAACCGATCATAACACATTATCATTCATAAACTTTCTTTTCATATGACCCGTTTGTGACGGGTCATGCTATCTAAAACATAACTACTACGGACTACCATAATTATGATTTTGATATAAAACGACAAGTTACAAAATAAAGTTTGTATGCATAAAACAACATACCTCGATCTTGCGAGCTTTCCAATTTCCTAGCCTTTGACCTTTCTTCTTTTATGCCTACATTAATACATTCACCCATTTAGCCCAAACTATATCATTCCATCATTCATATAATTCCTCATATGACAACATTATCATAAATGAACAAATACAAATTTCACATATTTGTTCTCTTAGACATTTCATCGAACACTTGACGGGTTTCGCATTAATAAGACACTAAACACAATATTCTAAGACATAATTTAACTAGTTCTTCTAGCAATTCATCTGTTAGGATCGGAGGCTCTCATGATTGTGTTTGTTTGTATGTTCTGAACAATTTGTGAATATGAAAGTGTAAAGTGCAGCGGAAATGAAAACAAACTTTGTAAACACAATCAAAGGAGAAAGTAGTTTGATAAACAATTGCTTCTCATAGAGTCGAATGATTTACAAATCAAAAGCAAAAGATTACAGATAAGCTTACAAACTATACTCCCCCTCAGCCTGATGCCCCAAGGTTAGTTGCACATAAGATGAAAGGATTAGACATGAGGAGAAGAACCCGCTCAGTCAATCAAATGTAACAGTACAGGGTACTGATACATTTATAGGCAAACCAAACCACTGAGGTATCTCAGCTGACGTCACCATGAAAGCGACGTCTAACAGCCTAACAACCTATAAGCACTGATCTATAACTACTGATCATACAAACACTGATTTCATACTAACTACTGATGTATAAACACTGATTCTTCATTACACTGATGTAGTCAACCACTGATGTCTAAGCATCAGTGCTTTCTTCAAAGGGTGATCAGACCTTGAATGGGCAGTGCTTTAACTCTTCAGCAGTGCTTGAATTCCGTCAGTAGATTGAGCTTCAGCCTTTAATCTTCATCAGTACTTTAGTGTGGTCAGCAGTTGCAAGGCGGCAGTTGTACAGGACAGTGGTTTGGCCATCAGATGTTCTTCAAATCACTTCCAAGGGGAAAGTCTAATGTAAACAGCTGCTTATTATGGATCCACTGCCCTGATCCGGTTTTGGCTTTACATCATCTGTTCCTCTGGTAGGGTTTAATCCCAACATCATCAATAATCAAACAAGCCACATGGTCCCTTTTACTCTACTTCAATTCATTTAGTGTTCATACATCACAAACAAGATCAATCATTAATATTTTACATACATATTTCTACTTGATCATCCTACCCATGCTAACTTTTCATCAAATGGGTTTTTGCTACAAATCAATCAAAATGCTAAAATCAAACATTATTCATGTTCTATTTTGTAATCATAACTCCCAATCACACAAATTTTTGCATAATTTCATGATTAGGTGAAAAACCCATTTCCTATAATTCACCAAATCAAGGAATCCGACTTACCACTTTACTGAACAAGGTTAGATGTTTGCAAATTGAGGTTCATGCACTCGATTTTCCTTGAAATCTTTACTCAATTTGATGGAATTGACAAAGCTAGGGTTTTCACCTTGTTCCCTGCCCTCTGTTCGATCGCCCAGACTCACACACTGTGTGTGTGAGTTTTAATTATTTTTTTCATTCTTTTATTAATTAGAGTTTTGACATTTAACACCTTTGGCCCTTCTAGTTTGTTCACTTATTTAATTTAAGCGCTTGTCATTTTATTACTGGTAGTTGTAACATTTCCCATTAACCAAGTTAAATTTTAATTAATTTAACTTATGTCTAATAAACCTTTTTGGGGTGTTACAAGTCTACCCCCTTAAGAGGTTTCGTCCCCGAAACCTGGACACGTAACAAATCAAATATCTATGTACCGAAAAGAAAAGGGTAGTGCTTTCGCATTTCATCTTCCGCTTCCCATGTATGTTCCGATCCTTTCCGATGTTGCCATTGCACTAGGACTTGTCTAACGGCTTTATTGCGAAGGTTCTTTACTTTAGCATCTTTAATGGCTATCGGTCTTTCGACATAATTTAACCCTTCATCTAGTTCAATGTCATCAAGAGATACGAACGCCGTTTCATCCGCAAGGCACTTTCTCAATTGCGATACATGGAAAGTATTATGAATTCCGTCTAGTGTAGACGACAATTCTAAACGATATGCAACCTTCCCAACTCGAGCTACAATCTTAAATGGTCCAACATAGCGAGGTCCCAATTTACCCCGTTTACAAAAATGAATTACACCCTTCCATGGGGATACTTTCGATAAAGCATAATCCCTGACTTGAAACTCAATAGGACGTCTTCTCTTGTCCGCATAAGATTTTTGCCGATCTTGAGCTGCTTTCAGTTGAGCTCTAATAAGATCGATCTTTTCGGTGGTCACCGCTATCAAATCGTTAGACGCAAGCTCCCTTTGTCCTACCCTCCCCAAAATCTAACGCGCATGCCCTCAACATATCAACAAGTTTTTGGATGGTTCTTTCTGATTGGCCGGCAGTCTGAGGGTGATAGGCGGTGCTTATGTGTAACTTCGCGCCCATAATTTTCATGAAACTTCTGCCAGTAGCGAGAGGTGAACTTCGTATCTTGATCTGAGATGATTGACACGGCCCGTGTCGAGATATTATCTCATTCATATAAACTTCCGCCATCCTTTCCGAGGAGTAGGCCTCTCGAATAGGTAAAAAGTGGGCACTTTTTGTGAGTCGGTCCACAATTACCCATATTGTATCGTGCCCCTTTTTCGTTTTCACTTTTCGTTTTAGGAAGTTTAGTCACCAAATCCATTGTTATTTCCTTCCATTTCTATACCGGAATTTCCAAAGGTTGTAATTCTTCGTACGGTTTCTGATGTTCTGCCTTCTCTTTGAAACATGTTAAGCATTTCGCGACATACTTAACAATATCGCATTTCCTACCCAGCCACCAATAGTTTTCCTTCAAGTTCCGGTACATTTTTGTTGCCCCGGGGTGAATTGAATACGGTGACTTATTTAAGAGGTAGTATTCATTTATGTTGGTCCCAGTTTGGACTTAAAAACTTCTTTTCACGTAATATGGCAAGTGATTTCAACGAATATGAAAATAGTGTGCGGAAACAGAAATCAGACTTTAAAGAAACAAGAGCTACATAATTTTCAAGTTTATATCACTTTGAAACAAAATGGTTTACAAGGTGATTGTAAGATTATTATCTATTACAAATGAATACTTGTGAATTATGAGGTGAAAGGACAATGGAGTTTTGTTGTATGTATTGAATGCTTGGCTTAACTCATCTTCCTTTGCTTGATGAGCCTTCTATTTATAGAAGGCCTAGACACATGAATAAACATTTGTTTATTCATGTATATGTCCTGCAAAAAGTAGCTTCTTAACATATTCATTGAATCCAATAATCAAGTTGCCTTTGTCATCATGATATCTAATATTGTCAAGTTGCTTCGGTTATTGTGGCAGGGTAAAGCTGATTTTCGGCAAGTGGGGTTATATCATAATTTCTGATAACCACTTCATCAGAAATTCTTGTGAACAAATCATCAGAAAGTTTGATGATCAGATTTGCCAGAAACTGATGATATTTCATCAGAAATATCATCAGATCCATCAGAATGGCCTTTTCTGATAATCTTCTTCAGTTCCTTGATCAGCTTATGATTCTTTGAAGTAGATGTTGTTCTTTTCGGTTGCCCTATCTGGTTATCTTCTTATTGATTGATCTTCAGGACTTTATCTTCTTCATAGATCAGGCTAAATTTGATTTTCTTCAATACTTTCAAATAAAGTTTCCTAACAGTTTCCCCCTAAGTATTGTAAGAAAATGAATTACCTCATAAACAGAAAATTTCCCAAACTGTGGAAACTTAAAATTTGCAAATCAAACAAGTTACTACTATTCTGAAAACAAATTACATGATCAAATAAAATTTAAACAAACATGTTCTTCAAACTGCTTTGCCCTTTTTAGTACATCTCCATCTTTCAATTTCTTCTTGTAAGAGATGTATTTGTTGAAGATATCATACATATCTTTGTACCAGCTTCTTGCTTGAATCCATTCTTCAATCATTTGTTCAATTTCCTGCCTTTGATTCTCTTTGTTCATTCCTGTCTTCTGAAGTTGTTCTTATCTCTTGTTCATGCATTTCATAATAAACTTCAGTGTTTGATTTGAGTACTTGCAGATATCAACACTTCTAAATAGAGCCTTGTTCTTCTCAAAATATCTGTAGACTACACTGTAGTTATGTCTGTCTCTTATCATTGGTAGTTCAATGATGTCTCCAGATCTAGCATCTTCTATCAGCTCTGATGGAATGCTTGTGTCTGGTGCCCTGAGATATAGTTGTGCATAAACCAAAGTCAGAGAAAGCAACTCTTTCAAATAACTTTAATCCAGCATTTGATATGCTATTTAAAGCTCTTCTGATTTCTTTTGTGTTTCCCTTTTCTTTTTCATAGTGATCCTTCATGAACAGAATGTCCAGAGGATGCAATTTATCAGCAAGGTCTCCATCAGTCACTTTTTCTTCTTCACCATTTTCTCTGAGAAGTGTGTATATGTTCTGCAGATAAGTTCCTCCAACACCATCAGTTCCAATTTTTACTTCATCCACTTTCATGATTCTTTTCACTGGATTCACATTGGTGCAGTGAATGCTTCTTGGACCTCTTTCTAACCTCTCATCCCTTATAGCCATTCTGTAAGGAGTTGGTGGCTTTTCTGGTACATCTTCATTTGTCCAATAGTATTTCACCAGACTGTATTCAGAGAATATCATAATACCCCTGTCAATCTCTCTAACCATGACAGATTGAGTTTCAAAGATTTTTCTTTTAACAATCTGTGGTCTTCTTGAATCAGCTTCTTCTTCCCATTCGTTCATTACTTCCAGGTTCATCATTTTACTTATGGCAGTGTCATCAGAAGAAGTTGGTTTTGGACTAGTTTGAGAAGTTTTGAGTTTCAAATTTGAGATAACTTGAGGTATGGAAGTTGCTAACCTTTTCAGCATTTCATCTTTTGGAATATCAGGAGGTGGACCCATTACTGTGGTTCCAGCTTCAGTGATTGGTGTAGCAGATGATTGTTGTTGGGTTGACTTTGGAATTTCTTCGTGAGATTGTTCAACAGGAATTTCCTTCATGATTTCTTTGGGATTAAGCTTAGCCAATCTGGCAATGTTGAAATGCATTCTCTTCATAAGAGAGTACACTTCTCCTACCAGATTTGTGTTGCTGGCTATGCTTTTCTAAACTTCTGCAAATTCAGTTTGATTTTTCTCCTGCATGGCAGCCCATTCTTTTATCAATTTTCAAGGGCATCAGTAATACTGTTGTTGCTTGCCCTTAGAATGGTGACTTCTTCCAAGACTTTGTTTGCACTGCTTGATTGCCTTGACTCCACAATATTTGTAACTTGTGTTTTGATTTTCTCCATTTCTGTGAAAATCTTTTGAATTTCTGATGCAGAAATGCTGGTTTCTGGTGCCTTTTCTTTTTTGCTTCTGCAAAGACTTTAGTGCTTCTTTTAGTTTGTGCCTTTATGACTTCCACTGATTCTGATAAGGTCTTCATATCTGCTCTTTGACCTTGTATTTATGACAGCAACAAATCAAGCTTTTCTTCTACAGGACTCTTTTTGCAGGCTTTGAAAACATTTTGTACGACAGTTTCCAGATTTTCTTGTGTCATGGGTGATTCAGGGATATTTGGAACAGCAGATGTTCCTCCTAACATTCCAGCTGTAAACACATTTCAGCTGTTTTGGAAATGATTGGATCACTTTTGGTTTTACAAGGATCTGGTACAACCTTAAGTGTGCCAGAATCATCTCCACCAGAGGTGAAAAACAAATTTTCATCATGGATTTCCTTATATCCTTGAATCATATCAATGAATGATTCTCCATAAGTTGTTGGGGTAAACAGATTACCTTTCACCAGATTTCCTTGATCAGTTTCCTGATCTCTATCTGTTGAGAACTCAACCTCTTCCTCATTTTCTGATTCAGAGTTGAGATGTATGGAACTAGTAACATCCTCATCAACAACAGTTTTTCTATATTCTACTTTATAAGAAACAGTAATTGAATCTTCTGAGTTTGTTCTTTTTAAAGTATCAACTATAACTGTGTTTAAGAGAGAGTCTGTACCAGCAATTTATGATTCATCAAGGTGTAAAACTTCAGTGGCTTCATTTGTTGTATCAGCAATTTGAGATTCTTCATAATGATGATCTTCAGCCTCTTCACGAGTTCCTCCAGCAACATGAGATTCTTCATAGTGTTGGTCTTGTGTTTCTTGATGAATTTCAAACTCAAAATGAGTTCCAGCATCAGGATTCTGATGACTTTCAACATGTTCTGTTTCTGTCTTATTTTCTGGTGAGTTTGTTATCATCAGAATTTCTTCTCCTCTTGTAGGCTCTGTTTCTGATGTCCAGGACTTCTCAACTTCTTCTTCTTCTTCTAGTGAAGAAGAGCATTTAAAGACTTCTTTGCTAGGTTCTTCTGTTGGTGTGTCTGATTTGGCAAGAAGTTCTTCATGTTGTAGTCTGTATTGAGAGTCTGATGCAATTAGGCACATCATGCTTTCTGGTAACTCGGGAAAATCTTTATCTGGTTCCCGTCCATGAGTGGCATTCCAGGTTTCATTGTGTTTGAACTCCAGACATCTTCCAAAATTGGAATCTCTATATTTCTTTCAGCAAAAGTTTCAGAAATGAAGATTGAAATGAACCTTGGATATGGCAGATCTGAGGTTACTCTTCCATTTTTGGTAAGGATTGATCTTTTGAGTAGGTTGAAAATTTCTGTCCCATAATCAGGTTTGAACCCAGTTATGAGTCCATACATGATTGACAGAATAGCTTGACTGACTTGATCACCTCCTCCTATCTTTGATGTGAGGCATTTATTCAACACTTCCATCATTACTTGCTAGAAAGCTAGCATTTCATTTCTTCTGACTGCTCCAATCTTGTTAATTTTCTTGTTCTTGTAACCAAGCTCAATGATAAAGCTTATAAAATCCTCTCTTTTTGGTGCTTCAAAGTAGTTATCAAAAACTAGAAGTTCGAGCCATTCTCTTACCCTTGTAGGAGTTAATGTTACTGAAACATTTCCCCAAACATGAGAAGAGACTTGATTTTCTCCATCTTCACTGAAAGTGTGAATAAATTGCTGCAATAATCTTTCTGGTACTTCTCTTCCCTTGGTTAGTGCTCTTGAGATTGGACATCTTATAAGATATTCTATCAAAAGTTGACATCTTTCATCATATTCTGAATGCTCTGTATTCATCAGCAAGTTGTTTTCTTTCATTGGCAAAAAATTATGTGTCTTCAACGAAAGGTACATCATGTTGAACAATTGGAATGTTGAGATTTACTTCTGCCATTGCTTGATTTTGTGAGTTAAGGTTTGAGATTTGTGAATTCTAGATTTTGAGTGAAAACAAAGGATTTCGAGGTTTGAGGTTTTGAGAGGAAGAAGGTGAGTGATTTGTGAATTTCTGCTAAGGTTGAGTTTTATGGTGAGGGTTTTAGCAGAGATGTGTGGGTTTATGGAGTTGAGGGGACATGGAACGTGGCTTGTAATAGCGGTTAAAAGATCATTAATTACCTTTATTACCATTAGATCGTGTGATGTGAAATGCAGTTCAGAATGTAACCGTTGGATCGTGGGTATCATAATATTTAATGACGGTTGATCGTGTAATCGTGGTTATGCCTTCTCAACCTGTAATTTCTTCAATCATTCCAATTCTTTGAAACTGAATTTTGATTGGAGAATACTACCGGTCACATTACACCTTTTCATTCTTGACGACCCCCCTTTTTTGTTAATGGTCCAATCAGCTTTCTTCATAATACTCCTCCTTTTTCAAAGTCAAAATTCCATTCTGATGATGTCATCAGAAATTAAACATAAATTTTGTTAAAAATTTATATTTTCTTCTTATTTGAATTCTGTTGACCTTTCAAATGTGGTCAACAGAAGTCAACTATTCTTCAACAGAATTTCTCAATTGAAGTTCCCCCCTGAACTTGTGAGCTTTTTCAACAGATTTTGAAGTTTCTCTTTTGATTGAATAAAAGATATTCTAGTATCCTTTTTTTTTGAGATGAGAGGGAATAAGTATGGTTTTAAGGATATTACTTACATAGCATCTCTGTGTGACAACCCTCACAAAACCAGGTATCCGTACGACTTAATTAATAATTAATTACTGCTTAATTACTGTGCTTGCTTGAACTTGTGGATAAACTGCTACTTGAATACTGATACATGTACTTACTTGCATCATACTTTACTTGCTGTCACTCCATGTTTTGCTTACAGCACCTTTGTGACAACCTTGATGCACCAAAAGCACAGTAGCACAATGAACGGATAACCTATTAAACGTGCTGTCATAACTAGCACCAGGCAGGTACTACCTCTAAGGCCTGTAAGAGCCTGAGATAGTTTGCTACACTAGTGGTGAGTGTAGGGATATAAGGGTTGTAGAACTGCGTCACTAGGAATAAATTACAGTGACCGGATGTGCCTAAAACATACTCTAAGTACAAAATTCCGCATTTGGCTAACTAATAAAGTGCCAAAACATGAGGAAAATATTCCCGACACTTTGGAGGAATAAGTTGTGTCACTAAAAATATTAATAACGACACTTTAAAGCTTTGTTAAGCACTTTAACGGATCACTATCCAACCAAACAACCGGACTATACCCGGAACATAAAAATATTGCTATTTACATTGTTTATCTTTTTCTGAGTCAGTTAGGGTCCCTGAATACCCTAACACCCACTACAACACGTAACACACTAATAACCGAGTTAACCCTCACACTTAACTAACTTAACTTAACTATTAACTAATGTTTAGTTGAAAACCAACCGGATTACCCCCCCCCCCAACCGAACTCGGTCACCATATGGTGACACATTGTCCTTTATTTGATTATAATAATCTTGTGTGTTTAATATCTAGCTAGCACATAATCCTTTGGTTAATGTCCATGTGAGTTGTCTATAAGATCAACACTTAACCCCCCATAACATTCCACCACACTTAGAAGTTTCACACTACTCTCTCCCTCTCTATAAGCTCTCGGCCGAACTCCCCTATCCATCCATCAATTTTTCGAGTTTTGTTCAAGCTATTCCAAGATCATACAAGTGTTAAGGATCACCTACAAGGAAGCTTGGTGCAATCGGAAGGCGAAGGACCTCACTCTATTGCTTTTATCCACTCATTTTGCGTCTAGATTCTTCCCTAGCCTTGAGCTAGTAGTAAGTTGCTTGAATCACACTCTCGAACTATTTTGAAGTGGTTAAAATGTTATGTAACGGCTAAAACTCGTAAACATACAAGTTGATACATAAAAGTCTACTAAAAATGCTAGTAATGGTGGTTAAAAGCTTGAATGTTGTGTAAATCTTGTAGTATTTGATTTGTGTGGTTATTTAGGCCCGATCTATGTTGTGGTAGCTCGGATCATCGTTTAACCCGGATTGGTCATGATCATGGATTATGACATAAAGCTTGTTTAAGTGTAACAAGGGTTAAGTGATGAAACTCTACCACACATCAAACTTGAACTTGTGTAAAAATGATTTTACTTACGAAATAGTGTTTAAAACTAGTAGATCTACGGATCTACAAGCGGTATTTTCGAAGGACCGAGTGTCGAAGAAACCATATTTTTCTAAAAATGGATTTTACATGAGCAAGAATGATTTTTATAACACACAAGTGTGTAAACACTTGTGTAGCACTAAGTTTCGACAAAATAACTATCTTTGTAAAAATTGATAAGAAGTTGTAAAGATGGAATTTCTTTAAAAACGGGGTTTTTACGAAACCGGATTGATTTATATAAAGATCCACTAAAAGTAATGGAATTTACTTTATATTCTTGGATAAAACGCAAGTTCATGTAATTTATGCGATATACATATTTATTTACTAGTTTGTTGTTTTGGACATTGTTTTGATTGAATGAAAAGAATGTTGGTTTGATTTATGAAAGAAAATGATACGCTTAAAAGCGTGGCCACCTCCAGTTACAGGGGAAACTCTGGCGAAATTTTTCCAAAAACCTAACACTTAGAAATATTTTCACTATAAGTGTTAGAAATACTTTTCGACTTGTTTTCAAATTATAGATTTCGCCACGACTTTATTTACAAAACATCAGAGGTGGGATTTCACAAAATAAAACTTGGTAAATATAAATTTAGTATATATTTTTCATAAAGTCACTTGATATGTGTTTATGATTATTTTGTGAAAATACTAGTATTATTTTTAGGGTAAAAATAATACTATCGAATGTTAATGGATCCAAAATAATACGAACGTCTCTACGATAAATATATAAGTTACACCGGTAATTATTATTACCACTCGATCATTAAAACGTAACTTACGCATTTTAAGAAAATATGACTTAACGTGTATTTTTGTCAAGGTATTATTTTGGGAAACTTTATGTAATAGAAAATATAATATTTTTGAGAAGAATATTTATATTTTGGAGTTAGAAATAAAATATATTTTAAGTGAGACTTAATAATATATTTCGAACACACATGTATTAAATCCCCCATCCTTGGGAAGGAAAAATGATTACCAAGTATTTACTAAATGTAAACACGAAATAGTTGTCTAACTATTTCCCAAAAACTTAAACCATAAAGTTAAGGCACGGCCGTCCGTCTAATAGAATTAGTACGTGTAGGTCGTCACACAGCTGCTTGATCAGGAGACATACTTGGTAGAGACGCACCACTGTGAGTTCATGTCCCCCTTTTCTCTTAACTGTTTTCAGTTTTCTAAACTGCGGGGGTGAAATACATGTCACTATGATTACGAGTACTTTATACATGGTATGGTTAGCGTAAGGAGGGTTACTACTTAGATCATGTGAGTGGGTAGGCGGGAACTGGAGGCCATTAATCCTCATTGTAGGACCGAGGGACGTAAGCGGTAGATCTATCTGGGTGTAGCGAGCCCAACTCCAGGTCCAACAGTACGGACCTCGGGGTGACTTTGTGCCCAACGCAAAATCCGCTAGGTTTGAGTCTTCCTACTTGCACTTCACACATATCAATGGCCTTGCAAACCATTGGTGATCTCTTTTTCCTTATTTGCTACATACCAGGGATTTTTATACTTACAAGTGTTTTCCATACTCACTACACATGAACTCGCTCAACATTATTGTTGATTTTTCAACTTACATGTATTTCAGGGAATTAAAGGATCTGGCGCGGTATGACACGTTTTCCCGCTGCACTAGTTATGAGGTCATCCGGGTTTGGGGAATGTGACTCTTTCCTGGACAAGTCACAGTCCTTAAACTGTGTTTATGTCATATTGATGTTTGTGTTTGTAACACCTGTGCCTCAACGGCCATCAAACAAATACCAAACCAATGAAATATTATATTTCATACTTGGGATTTGTAAAAATATGTGTATCATTTGCACATATCAATTCTTGTTCAATTTCAAACTCTAAATCGCTTTCTGGAAGGTTATACGCGCACCGATGCGTAAATATAACCAGTTTAATGCAACAAACACTCCGGAATAGTGACATAGGCTTAACATACCTTAAATAACCTTTACATAACTTAAAAATAAGCTTTGAGGTGTTCGGTGTGCTAAAATAAACTTTTGGGTCATTCAGGGACTAAAAGTGTCAAAAAGTGCACAAGTTTGCACTTTCGCGCATAACTTACGTTCTGAATACATCCGGACATCCAAAAATTTATGTAATCATGACTATATTATATTTTAGTGTTTGGCATAAGAAAAATCCATTCGTCATGCCATTTGGATCGTTTTTCGCGCTTATGCGCATTCCGTCGTAATTAAGCGAACATCGCGTTCGTACGACCAAACGAACTGACATCCGACATATTTTTGAGCATGTTTCATGTCCACAATGTTTAGACATCATTTTAGGGCCCTAAAGTTGGCTTTAAAGGCCTTAGAAGTGTCGGAAATGGCATAAACACATAACAGGGAACAAAACTGTCATTTCTGAAAGATGTTTGCTTATACATCGAATCTAGTCCTTCCCACTTGTTGCACATGGTTTTGGGAATCTACGGGCTGGTATTTTGGGCACATGGTATTACAATACCATGGGTGCTAGTGTATGGCCAAGATTGAAGCACTTTTTCCAAGAAACGATCCTAACGGTTCGGGAAATCCTATAAATACCCCACCCCCCCATGCTTCAAAATTACAAGAACTTTGATTTGAGAAACTCTAAGTTGAAACTATTGTTTCATACCTGAGATTTTTGAATCAAAGTTAGCATTCGGGGACCCTTCGTAAGTATTCTTTCGTTCTTTTATTGCTTTTCGAGTCTGAAAGTCTGAAAGTCAAACTTTGTTTGACTTTCTACATTGACCAGTTATGGTCAATGCGAAGTTCGTTTGAACTTCGCAACGTGAGTGTAATCACGTTGGTTATAGTCCCTTGGGACTATGCCTACTGATTACCACGTTGTCTAGGGTCGTATGGTAAGCGATCTAATAAATCGCTTATACCTCGAACCCGACCCATTTGGTCGATCATTAGGATCCGACCAAATACATTAGGTGACCATAGTAGGTAGGGAATAACCTTCCGAGGTTATACCCTATGGTCACATCGTTTGAGTAGTTGTATGATAGGTAGTTTATATGCCTTAAGTAAATTACCAGAATACCCTTTTCATGTATAATTGGTAATTAAGCATATGTAACCTAAACTTTTGTCACATAACTGATTATGTAACATGTTTAGGCATATTCTACTTGTCATAGGACTAGTTAGACGGTCCGAACGCGTTTCACGCACACGACGCGTTAAAGTAGCATAAGCTACCTTAATGGGTCGCGATGGGTCGAAAGCACTTAGGTTTGGTTTCATTGTAGTATGTAGGCCTTGTTAAACCATATCATATGAGTTCCAATACTCATTTGGTTTACCAAGCCTCATCCTATCCGATCTCCCGATTTAAGTCCGGTTTATTTATATAGTTTTAGATTGTCGACTGATTCCGTGCTCTCTCTAGCTTTGTTTGGTTGTTGTTCAAGACCTCCAAGCATTCTCAGGCGAGTACATTATTCCCCTATTTTACTGCTTTCAATTGTTTTGGGGTGACTCATATGTGCTAAATGTTTTCGATGTTATAACGATGGTTTCAAAAACGATTAAGACGATTTATACAAAACTAATAACGATTTCATAAAGTGAACAAACTTGTTGGTTGTAGTTACATAACAAATGACATTCATTAGCAATGATCAAGCCGACCAGTATTAGGTTATGGTACCATAGGATCTGACAAATCCCGTTAGTTACTACACCCGTAGTTATGTGTGGGTGTTGTGGGTAGCGACTGAATCTGTAATTGTTAATTTACTCTTTGGTAAGGGTTTATTAATGCGAGATGTTAATCTATCCTTTGGTAAGGGTTTATTAATGCGAATTATTAATCTATCCTTTGGTAAGGGTTTATTAATGCGAGTCAAGAAGGTTTGAATGTTATTAGCGAGACGGCCATTTAAGTAGTTTCACGACCTAAAACGAATTTAACGATTGGGTAAACAATTGGTTTTCACACGATGTTTTAACGATTGGGTAAACGATTGGCTTCAAAGCGATATACGATTGGGTTTTGGTTATACATATTACATGATTTACATTGGGCATGAACATTACTTTGGTGGTTTGGTTTGACTAAGTGATTAAGTAACAATGCGTGTGGAATATGATACAAGCATGGTGGATACGCCGCTGGTACTTCCTATATATAAGTGTTTGTATGGTATTACATATTGTAGCGTTATTTGAATCATTTCAGTTTGAGACATAGAACATTTTATACAAGTAACATACTTTTCACAAGACATTTATTTACAAACAACTTATATTATACAAACTCATTTTTACATGATTATTCATTTAATCATGCATTATTTTCTTATTATACATATCACCTGAACTTATTATTTTTCAAATGATTTACAAAGACAAAGCAAATTACAAGGTTCATGACTAAACATTTTCTTAAAACAGAAGTCATGAATCTTATTTTCACAAAACCTATGTACTCGCCAGCATTTCTTTGCTGACCTCGTTTTCACATATGTTTCAGGTAATTGTTGAATGATATCGATTGATAAGATGCATGCTCACATAGGACTGGACAAGGCCTTAGTGACTCAATAACAATGATAGATTATGTTTAAATTGTGTATTTAGATTTCCAGACGATGTAATTATTCAATGTATAATAAAACGAAACACTTTTGATATCCATGGTTATGAAACATTAATTCTGTTGCAACACGCCCCGATGTTTCCGCCGCGATTTGTTGTTTTACGCGGTCGGGGTGTGACAGAAAAGATGGTATCAGAGCCAATGGTTATAGGGAATTAGGTTATTAGTAATGCTTTGACCTAGTCTATAACCTTCTTAGGACCCTAACGCGAGTTTACTTACGTTTAGTCATAAATCAATACCGTCACCTATCCTTAGGCGACGACCACAACAAGAACATAAATTTCAAAACCGCTTTGAAAACTAATCATCTGTTCTAGGATGATTGATTACTAGGTTTTGAACTCTCTATTATATGGTTTTGAACCCCTTTGAGTTTTCAAAACTTCGTTAAGGTTTTGGGTTTTAAATAATGTGAACACGTGCAAACTGGAAGGGTGAATGCTTGTATTCTGGGTTTTCTGTCTAGGCAAGCACTTCGTATACATCTCATCAGACGCGAGACCAGTTGTGCTTACCTGGGAATTCTTGGGATGAGTGTTCACTTATAGGCGAGCATGTCTTCGCGATACATTATTTTTGACCCATTTACTTTGATCAGTCACCGTCTCATTTGTTTTCCTTAGGTAACAAACAAATGATCGCAATCTTCATGCGTTATCATTCTGTTTTGATTGTCCAATAATCTTTCACCTGTTTCTCCCTACGCCTTTCTTTTTCTTCAAGAATGTCTCTTCATCACGATGACGCCCAGATATCTGAGCAAGCAGCCAAAATTCGCTCAGCGAATAGGCGAAGTAGTCCTGAAGACTGTTGAATTAGCTACTGCCATGTATCATCTCCAGGATGAAACCACTCAAGAGTCACCAAGACAGGCAGGACCTAGTCAGGCGACAACACCATCAGCCAATAAACCAATCGAGGAATCAAAGACCATGGATGAACGATCCCCTAAGAAGTCAAAGAAGCAAAAGGCTTCTCAGAACTTCGCCATGGTCGCTCACAATGGTAAAGCAGTCCCCAACCAACCAGCTCAACCCCCTGCTAGGTGTGTATGGCTTTTCCTATGATACCTACATTAAGGAACTATGTACCTTACAAACTACTCTTGTGATTTCTCTCTTTCAAATGATTGCTCATGATTCCCTCGAAAATTTTAAGTACTCGTTTCACTCTAAGAAACAAAGTACAGAAAATTAAGTGACATTATGAGTAATCGTGCTTTTCGCACATCTGTGCCTTTAAATCCTTGGTTAGATAACTAAGGGTATTTTCAAAACTCATACCCATTACGTTTTGATTTTTCAACATACACAGTACCAGTATTTCAAAACAATCTTCATGATCTCAAAACATTTCATATAGTTTGAAAACAATTTTTCTAGATGCATTGTCTATGTTATTTCAAAAACATTGGCCATGTTATCAAAACCAACCTTTCTAATTTCAAAATATTTCATATAGTCTGAAGACAATATTAACACAATACATTTTCTGATCAAGTGCATGATTTCGAAAAGCATCATTCATGTCTTTCAAAAACCTTATACATAATTTCAAAATTCATCTCGCATGATTTTAAAACATTTTTGTAAATATATCTACCTAATACACCTACTTTATTTCAAAAGTATTATATATAAGGTTTCAAAAACGTTAAACACATTTTTCTTAAAAGAACCCCATGCATAGTTTTCAAAAATATTTTCCTCATACATTGACTTAACCTTCAAAATTCTGCTTCATATGTCGCCTTGACATATCAAGCATCTCAACTTCATAAGCATTTTACATCATGTTTTGACCTAAGCACATCCAGTGCAAGGTTTCAAAACATCTTCAACTTCTAAAATTCATATGGGATCTTTTTATTAGATCCTTGTGGATGATTATCGTTCAAATCAGAGTCCTTAATTGGATTCCTTATGTACCATAATTCGAACACTTCGGTTCCTAGTAATCGAAATCGAATTTTCTTTTTGAATCTTTCTATCTTTATAGTTGGATTCTTGATAACGTTTAAAGTACCAAATGAAATCCACGGAATGGATTCCAAGTGTGCTTTAAATGCATGTACGCAATTTACAAGACAAATTAACGAACAATTTTGTGGTTATGTGATATGTGTTTATGTGTTCTCCTCTATGATTTTGTGTTATCCGATTTTCAAATCCTCATAGAATCTTTCATGTTTTTATATGAGAGATTCATAGTAGGATATTCAAAAGGTACTACCTTAAATCCTTATGGGCTTCTACGTAGTAGTTAAGACCCTTGGGTTATATAGTACCACTCCATGATTCATAAGAGACCCTCTTAGTAGTCTAGTAAAAAAGATTGATTCACAATTTGGTTAGAGAACGACATCTAGTGATGTAGCTGAACAGACTCCTTGATAGTCTATTTAGATCATTTATTGATTTAATTTAAAGGACTCTATGGCGGTCTAGTCACACTCATCACAGGTTCATTCATTTGGTTTTCCCCTACATATTATAAAATAGACTGTGTAAACTGTGCAAGGAATTGTCTGATTATTGACGCGTACATAATTATGAAATTTAGTGCACAGAAACCCAGTAAGGTTTATTATGTGTAAGAACCGATAGTGACAACAATAACAAAATGAGAACGATGTAATGGAGGTATGGTGGACGCACCAATGACGCTTCATATACTTGTATATAAGTATCCCTCTTACATTACAATCATGATGTTATTAAGGTTACTAGAAGTTCAAGAACCCTAACCAATGTTGTTCGATCTTTTCAACTTCATGTTTTAAACTCTCACAAGTTTCCTCTAAATAAATTTCGGGACGAAATTTCCTAAAGTAGGGGAGACTGTAACACCTGTGCCTCCACGGCCATCAAACAAATACCAAACCAATGAAATATTATATTTCATACTTGGGATTTGTAAAAATATGTGTATCATTTGCACATATCAATTCTTGTTCAATTTCAAACTCTAAATCGCTTTCTGGAAGGTTATACGCGCACCGATGCGTAAATATAACCAGTTTAATGCAACAAACACTCCGGAATAGTGACATAGGCTTAACATACCTTAAATAACCTTTACATAACTTAAAAATAAGCTTTGAGGTGTTCGGTGTGCTAAAATAAACTTTTGGGTCATTCAGGGACTAAAAGTGTCAAAAAGTGCACAAGTTTGCACTTTCGCGCATAACTTACGTTCTGAATACATCCGGACATCCAAAAATTTATGTAAGCATGACTATATTATATTTTAGTGTTTGGCATAAGAAAAATCCATTCGTCATGCCATTTGGATCGTTTTTCGCGCTTATGCGCATTCCGTCGTAATTAAGCGAACATCGCGTTCGTACGACCAAACGAACTGACATCCGACATATTTTTGAGCATGTTTCATGTCCACAATGTTTAGACATCATTTTAGGGCCCTAAAGTTGGCTTTAAAGGCCTTAGAAGTGTCGGAAATGGCATAAACACATAACAGGGACCAAAACTGTCATTTCTGAAAGATGTTTGCTTATACATCGAATCTAGTCCTTCCCACTTGTTGCACATGGTTTTGGGAATCTATGGGCTGGTATTTTGGGCACATGGTATTACAATACCATGGGTGCTAGTGTATGGCCAAGATTGAAGCACTTTTTCCAAGAAACGATCCTAACGGTTCGGGAAATCCTATAAATACCCCACCCCCCCATGCTTCAAAATTACAAGAACTTTGATTTGAGAAACTCTAAGTTGAAACTACTGTTTCATACCTGAGATTTTTGAATCGAAGTTAGCATTCGGGGACCCTTCGTAAGTATTCTTTCGTTCTTTTATTGCTTTTCGAGTCTGAAAGTCTGAAAGTCAAACTTTGTTTGACTTTCTACATTGACCAGTTATGGTCAATGCGAAGTTCGTTTGAACTTCGCAACGTGAGTGTAATCACGTTGGTTATAGTCCCTTGGGACTATGCCTACTGATTACCACGTTGTCTAGGGTCGTAGGGTAAGCGATCATTAGGATCCGACCAAATACATTAGGTGACCATAGTAGGTAGGGAATAACCTTCCGAGGTTATACCCTATGGTCACATCGTTTGAGTAGTTGTATGATAGGTAGTTTATATGCCTTAAGTAAATTACCAGAATACCCTTTTCATGTATAATTGGTAATTAAGCATATGTAACCTAAACTTTTGTCACATAACTGATTATGTAACATGTTTAGGCATATTCTACTTGTCATAGGACTAGTTAGGCGGTCCGAACGCGTTTCACGCACACGGCGCGTTAAAGTAGCATAAGCTACCTTAATGGGTCGCGATGGGTCGAAAGCACTTAGGTTTGGTTTCATTGTAGTATGTAGGCCTTGTTAAACCATATCATATGAGTTCCAATACTCATTTGGTTTACCAAGCCTCATCCTATCCGATCTCCCGATTTAAGTCCGGTTTATTTATATAGTTTTAGATTGTCGACTGATTCCGTGCTCTCTCTAGCTTTGTTTGGTTGTTGTTCAAGACCTCCAAGCATTCTCAGGCGAGTACATTATTCCCCTATTTTACTGCTTTCAATTGTTTTGGGGTGACTCATATGTGCTAAATGTTTTCGATGTTATAACGATGGTTTCAAAAACGATTAAGACGATTTATACAAAACTAATAACGATTTCATAAAGTGAACAAACTTGTTGGTTGTAGTTACATAACAAATGACATTCATTAGCAATGATCAAGCCGACCAGTATTAGGTTATGGTACCATAGGATCTGACAAATCCCGTTAGTTACTACACCCGTAGTTATGTGTGGGTGTTGTGGGTAGCGACTGAATCTGTAATTGTTAATTTACTCTTTGGTAAGGGTTTATTAATGCGAGATGTTAATCTATCCTTTGGTAAGGGTTTATTAATGCGAATTATTAATCTATCCTTTGGTAAGGGTTTATTAATGCGAGTCAAGAAGGTTTGAACGTTATTAGCGAGACGACCATTTAAGTAGTTTCACGACCTAAAACGAATTTAACGATTGGGTAAACAATTGGTTTTCACACGATGTTTTAACGATTGGGTAAACGATTGGCTTCAAAGCGATATACGATTGGGTTTTGGTTATACATATTACATGATTTACATTGGGCATGAACATTACTTTGGTGGTTTGGTTTGACTAAGTGATTAAGTAACAATGCGTGTGGAATATGATACAAGCATGGTGGATACGCCGCTGGTACTTCCTATATATAAGTGTTTGTATGGTATTACATATTGTAGCGTTATTTGAATCATTTCAGTTTGAGACATAGAACATTTTATACAAGTAACATACTTTTCACAAGACATTTATTAACAAACAACTTATATTATACAAACTCATTTTTACATGATTATTCATTTAATCATGCATTATTTTCTTATTATACATATCACCTGAACTTATTATTTTTCAAATGATTTACAAAGACAAAGCAAATTACAAGGTTCATGACTAAACATTTTCTTAAAACATAAGTCATGAATCTTATTTTCACAAAACCTATGTACTCGCCAGCATTTCTTTGCTGACCTCGTTTTCACATATGTTTCAGGTAATTGTTGAATGATATCGATTGATAAGATGCATGCTCACATAGGACTGGACAAGGCCTTAGTGACTCAATAACAATGATAGATTATGTTTAAATTGTGTATTTAGATTTCCAGACGATGTAATTATTCAATGTTTAATAAAACGAAACACTTTTGATATCCATGGTTATGAAACATTAATTCTGTTGCAACACGCCCCGATGTTTCCGCCGCGATTTGTTGTTTTACGCGGTCGGGGTTCACACATCCGACGTTACTAGCACAGACGAGGATGACTTTCAGCCCTTTGCGTTACCTGATGGTGCTGATGAGCTCGCTGATGGCCCTTTGGCCGGGGACCAACCACTTGTAGAGATCCCTGCTCCCATACCACTTGCTTCATATCCTGCTTACGATTTGCTTCCCGACGTCGATCCGTTTGATGACGAGCCCTTAGAGGATGAGGTTCAGGGCGAGGCCCTTCTTGCTGCTGGAGATCTTTTGTTGATCGCAAATGCTCCCGCTGAGGAGTCACCTTCTCACTCTCCGGTCCCAGACTCTTTCGAGTCTGTGGCCTCCGCACCTTCACACACCCAGAGTGCGCAGCACTTCTCACATGGATCAAATCCCGACCAGGCATCCTCTGTTGCCCCTATTCTTAGTTTTGCTTTCGACCACGATGATGTGGAGGATTCCGATCCTGTCTTTCCCCCAGGATTCGACCCAGATCAGGATATAGAGTTTATACCCATGGATCAGCCTATGGAGGATCCAGTCGACCCAGTTGATCCCATCGATCCCGAGTTTGATTTTGGGATGGCTTTTGATGACCCCGAGCCTGCCATGGCCCCTGAGCAGGTAGCCGCTCTAGACCCTGCGTTTGAGCACGACCCAGTTCATGCTGACGCACCTATTATTGAGCCTGTCATTGCTGACCCACCTATTGATGATCACCCAGTGGATGCTCCGTTGTTGGAGGGCGATCATGTCGTTGCTGCTGATTATGTTGATCCCCCACTTATTGCTGATGCACCAGTTGACCCTCTTGTTGCACCTCACCATGATCCTATGCCAGTTCAGTTTGATCGTGCACTTTTTGAGGCACAGATGGACCCACGAGATGAGCACGCCCAGCATAGGTGGATTCCTGCTGATGACGAGTTCCCACCTATTCCCCCTCAGATCACTGATACCCGTCACATTGATACCTCTTTTACTTTCCCTCAGTTTACACCTCCAGCACGACCTGGAGAGGGTTCTTCGGCCCATCCCTTTGGGCATGTGCCGACGTCTGTTCCCATTATGCCACAGTTTTCACCTGTTTTACCCCCTGTTCCTCCACTTCAGGTGACACCTTTTGATCCAGCCAGCGAGCCGTTTCTCTGGACGTCACCTTCTGTTATGCCACCGACCGACCCCTACCATCCTTTCCATATGGGGTATTCTATTGAGGACGTTCTGATGTCGTTTGTTGTCCAGCAGGAGGCGCTCACACGGCGTATTCAGGAGCTCGAGAGAGTTCAGCCACCGCCGTGCCAGTGTCAGGGTCAGACCCACCCTGTTTCTTCGCAGCACTCTCGACCATTGTTACCTGACTATGCTGCACGCCTTTTGACACTTGAGCAGCAGGTTGCTTCTTGGTTGTGTACCCAGAGAGCCATGGAGGAGGACTGGCTCCAGTTGCGTCGTTTGTTCTACACTCACTTTCCCCCTCCTCCACCGCCATCTGTGTAGGGCTCTTCAGTACCGTATGGGTAGACGTTGGTGAGAAGACGGCGAATGCTTTAGACTGCACAGCATTTTTGGAGACTACATTTTGATTCTGACTTTTGTCGATCATGTATATGGGATGTATTGACACTGATTTGATATAGTTTTTGGACTAGGGTGATGTAGCCCTTAGTCGACTGATGTTGTATGACACTGTGATGTACTTGTACGCTTACTATGTGGTCTCAATATATGGCAATCGCAGTATTCTCATCATATTTGATGCTTGATTTGGCTATTGATATTCTATGACTTGGGATGTTGTGTGATTGATATGATTATAACATGAGATGTTATGTACTATTACTATCATAATAAAGCGTATGTATTATAACATGGGATCTTTACTATGGCCTGACCGACGTAAACACATCTTTTAGAAGATGCTGCCGAAACGTCCAACGCCGATGCCTACCAATGAGGCAGAACTCCAACAAGTCATTGCTGCCGCCATCGCGCAATACGCCGCCTCGCAAGGAGGACCCAGCGGAAGCAGCTCAAACAACAATGGCAACAACAATCCACCTCATGGTAACACTAAGTCATTAAGACATACCATGACCTAATTGGATATCTATAGCAAGGATGCTAATGCCATTCATATGTTGTAACGTATGTGCAGGGTGCACCTACAAGCAGTTTCTAGACTGCAAGCCTGTCAACTTTGATGGCACTGGAGGTGCTGTCGCCTTTGTTCGTTGGGCTGAGAAAACTGAATCTGTACTTCGCATGAGCAAAAGTGCACCAGACCAGCAAGTCACCTACATTTCTGGGCTATTTTTGGATGGAGCCCTATCTTGGTGGAATTTGCAAGTGCAGACACTTGGTGAAGCTGCTGCCTACGCACTAACATGGACCGAACTGAAGGAACTAATGCGCAAAAAGTACTGCTCTCGCGCGGAAATCCAAAGATTGGAAACTGAGTTCTGGCATTTGAAGATGGAAGGTCCGAAAATTGCGGAATATGTTCAAAGGTTTCACGACCTGTCACAGGTGGTACCCTATATGGTCACTCCAGAATTCAAGCGGATTGAACGCTTTATTTGGGGTTTAGCTCCTCAAATCATTAGTATGGTAACCTCTTCAAAACCGGCAACAATCACTGAGGCAATCGATCTAAGCGTAACTCTCACTGAGGAGGCGATCCGCCTAAACAAGTTTTCTGATGTTGAGCAAAGGAAGAAGGAGACTCATGTAGAGTCGTCCAGGGATAACAAAAGGAAATTCTCGAATTTCAAACAAGGCACAAGCAGTGATGGCAGGAAAGGAGAACCAAGCGCACCGGTTCAAGCTATGACTGGTACTAGAAGGAAAGGAAAGGGATATATGGGTGCACATCCCAAGTGTAACTCTTGCCAACGCCATCACCCTGGCCGATGCGGGCCAAAAGTATGTGAAGCTTGTGGAAAGACTGGTCACTTGAAGGATTCTTGCTGGGCTAGTGCTGGTCGGGGAGGCCAAGGAGGATTTGGGAATAGAAATAATAATCGTGGTGGTATTGGGAATCGCCCACAGGGGAACAATGGAGGAAACGGGAATCGAGGCAATAATGTGAATCAAGCTGGTAATGCGAACCAAAACAACAATCAAGCTGGGAATGGAGCAGGAAATGGTCAAAGAATGGGTTGTTTTAACTGTGGTGACATTGGGCATTTTAAAAGGAACTGCCTAGAATTGAACCGAGCACGTGGAAGGGTTTTCAATATCGAAGCGAGGGAAGCGCGCCAGGACCCCAATGTCGTTACTGGTACGTTCCCTGTGAACCAACGCTATGCATCCGTTTTATTTGATACTGGTGCCGATTATAGTTTCGTATCATTAGAATTTAAGAATATACTTGGTTTAACCGCTAGTAAGTTAGATATTCCCTACTCAATCGAATTGGCCAATGGGAAGTTAGTAGAAGCCAATGAAGTTGTCAGAGGCTGTGTGATCGAATTGGGAGATCGTGAGTTTGCTCTGGATCTACTACCAGTCCAGTTGGGAAGGTTCGACGTAGTGGTAGGAATGGATTGGTTATCAGGCAACAAGGCTGAGATAGTTTGTCACGAAAAGGTTGTTCGTATCCCAACCGAAGAGGGTGAAACAATTGTGGTTCATGGTGAAAAGCGTGATATGCCGTTAAGAATTATCAGCTGCCTGAAAGCGCGAAAGTGTTTGCAGAAAGGATGTGCTGCCTTCCTGGCACACATTGTAGACAAGAAAGCCGCAGAACCGAAGATCGAAGACATCCCTGTCGTGAGGGAATATCCAGAAGTCTTCCCAGAGGACTTGCCTGGACTGCCACCTCAGAGGCAAGTAGAGTTTCACATCGATTTAGTTCCAGGCGCCGCACCTGTGGCTAAGGCACCTTATAGACTTGCCCCGTCTGAGATGCAAGAATTGTCGACACAACTTCAAGAGTTGTTAGACAAGGGATTTATCCGACCAAGCTTCTTGCCTTGGGGAGCTCCGGTCCTGTTTGTCAAGAAGAAGGACGGTAGTTTTCGTATGTGCATCGACTATAGAGAATTGAACAAGCTGACGATCAAGAATAGATATCCTCTGCCAAGAATCGATGATCTATTCGACCAACTGCAAGGTTCAAGCTTTTATTCAAAGATCGATCTTCGATCTGGATACCATCAATTAAGGATACAAGAGGAGAGTATCCCGAAGACAGCCTTCAGAACTCGATATGGACACTACGAGTTCCTTGTTATGCCGTTTGGATTGACAAACGCGCCTGCAGTCTTTATGGACTTGATGAATAGAGTTTGCAAGCCGTACTTGGACAAGTTCGTGATTGTGTTTATCGACGACATCTTGATTTATTCAAGAACAAAGGCTGAGCACGAACATCATTTAAGAGCTATTTTGGAGTTGCTGAAGAAGGAACAGTTGTATGCCAAGTTCTCTAAGTGCGAGTTTTGGCTACGTGAAGTACAATTTCTTGGACACGTGGTGAACGGAGATGGAATCCATGTGGATCCAACCAAGATCGAAGCGATCAAGAATTGGGAAACGCCAAAGACGCCAACCGAAATTCGGCAATTCTTAGGTTTGGCTGGTTACTACCGAAGATTCATTGAGAATTTTTCAAAAATCGCTCAACCATTGACGCTCCTCACGCAGAAAGATAAGAAGTTTGATTGGGGAATCAAACAGGAAGAAGCGTTCCAGATATTGAAGGATAAGCTCTGCAATGCGCCAATCTTAGCACTACCAGAAGGTACAGATGATTTCGTGGTATACTGTGACGCCTCACGTCAAGGATTGGGTTGTGTGTTGATGCAACGCCAAAAGGTTATTGCTTACGCATCGCGTCAATTGAAAGTACATGAAAAGAACTATACCACACATGATTTGGAACTTGGCGCAGTGGTTTTTGCATTAAAGATCTGGAGACACTACCTTTATGGTACGAAATGTACAATCTTCACAGATCACAAGAGCCTACAACACATATTCAATCAGAAGGAGCTGAATATGAGGCAGAGACGATGGGTTGAGTTGTTGAATGATTACGACTGCGAGATAAAGTACCACCCAGGGAAGGCTAATGTGGTCGCCGATGCCCTAAGTCGAAAGGAGAGGATCAAGCCCATAAGGATTAGGGCTTTAGAAATGATTATCCGAACCGATCTTTCCTTGCGCATTCGTGCCGCACAGAAAGAAGCTCTTAAGGAAAGAAATCTTGAAGAAGAATATCTCCGTGGGATGGAGAAGCTTTTGGTGCCAAACGAGGAAGGAACGTTATGTTTTGAGAAAAGGATTTGGGTTCCTCTGTTTGGTGGTTTAAGGAAAGTTATTTTTTGATGAAGCTCACAAATCGCGGTACTCTATCCATCCAGGAGCGGATAAGATGTACCAAGATCTCAAGGATTACTATTGGTGGCCTAGGATGAAAGGCGATGTTGCTGTTTATGTGAGCAAGTGTCTAACGTGTTCTAAGGTAAAAGCGGAATACCAGAAGCCTTCAGGACTTCTGCAACAACCTGAGATTCCCAAGTGGAAATGGGAACAAATCTCAATGCATTTTATTACAAAGTTGCCAAGAACGCCAAGAGGTCATGACACTATCTGGGTGATAGTTGACCGCCTAACAAAGTCCGCACACTTTCTGCCAATCAAAGAGAAGGATAACACTAGCAAATTGGCTGAAATTTACATGAGAGAGATCGTCGCACGTCATGGAGTGCCTCTCTCGATCATCTCTGATAGAGACGGAAGGTTTGTGTCAAGGATATGGCAATCCTTCCAAGAAGCTTTTGGCTCACAATTAAATCTGAGCACTGCGTTTCATCCGCAAACTGACGGTCAAAGCGAGCGAACGATTCAGACGTTAGAAGATATGCTGAGGGCATGTGTAATGGATTTGGGCGGTAGCTGGGACAAGCATTTTCCTTTGGTCGAATTTTCATACAACAACAGCTACCACACCAGTATTGGAGTCGCGCCATTTGAAGCCCTTTACGGATGCAAGTGCAAATCACCCCTATGCTGGGCTGACGCAGGTGATAGGCAGCTTGTTGGTCCCGAAATCGTCCAAGAGACGACAGACAAGATTGCGCAGATTCGAAAACGCATCGAAGCAGCTCGCCACAGACAGAAAGCCTATGCAGATCCAAACCAGAAACATTTGGAATTCCAAGTTGGAGATATGGTTTTATTGAAAGTTTCACCCTGGAAGGGTGTGGCACGCTTCGGAAAGCGTGGGAAGTTAAATCCGCGTTACATTGGCCCTTTCAGAATTTTGGAAAGAATAGGGCTAGTAGCATACAAGCTGGACTTACCTGCCGAGCTAAATGGAGTTCACGATACATTTCATGTATCCAACCTGAAGAAAAGTCCAACTCAAGATACCATTGCCATTCCCACCGACGAGATTCATGTTGACGACACGCTCTATTTCGTTGAAGAACCGGTTGAGGTTACGGATTGGAAAGTAAACAAGACCCGCCGGAGCAGTGTCAAGCTCGTCAAACTTCGTTGGAATGCCAGACATGGTCCTGAATACACCTGGGAGCGTGAGGACCGGATGAAAGAGAAATACCCCCACTTATTTCCTAAGAACCCTGCATCTACAAGCAGAACTTAAAATTTCGGGACGAAATTTTTCTAACGGGGGGAGAATGTGACAACCCTCACAAAACCAGGTATCCGTACGACTTAATTAATAATTAATTACTGCTTAATTACTGTGCTTGCTTGAACTTGTGGATAAACTGCTACTTGAATACTGATACATGTACTTACTTGCATCATACTTTACTTGTTGTCACTCCATGTTTTGCTTACAGCACCTTTGTGACAACCTTGATGCACCAAAAGCACAGTAGCACAATGAACGGATAACCTATTAAACGTGCTGTCATAACTAGCACCAGGCAGGTACTGCCTCTAAGGCCTGTAAGAGCCTGAGATAGTTTGCTACATTAGTGGTGAGTGTAGGGATATAAGGGTTGTAGAACTGCGTCACTAGGAATAAATTACAGTGACCGGATGTGCCTAAAACGTACTCTAAGTACAAAATTCAGCATTTGGCTAACTAATAAAGTGCCAAAACATGAGGAAAATATTCCCGACACTTTGGAGGAATAAGTTGTGTCACTAAAAATATTAATAACGACACTTTAAAGCTTTGTTAAGCACTTTAACGGATCACTATCCAACCAAACAACCGGACTATACCCGGAACATAAAAATATTGCTATTTACATTGTTTATCTTTTTCTGAGTCAGTTAGGGTCCCTGAATACCCTAACACCCACTACAACACGTAACACACTAATAACCGAGTTAACCCTCACACTTAACTATCTTAACTTAACTATTAACTAATGTTTAGTTGAAAACCAACCGGATTACCCCCCCCCCCCAACCGAACTCGGTCACCATATGGTGACACATTGTCCTTTATTTGATTATAATAATCTTGTGTGTTTAATATCTAGCTAGCACATAATCCTTTGGTTAATGTCCATGTGAGTTGTCTATAAGATCAACACTTAACCCCCCATAACATTCCACCACACTTAGAAGTTTCACACTACTCTCTCCCTCTCTATAAGCTCTCGGCCGAACTCCCCTATCCATCCATCAATTTTTCGAGTTTTGTTCAAGCTATTCCAAGATCATACAAGTGTTAAGGATCACCTACAAGGAAGCTTGGTGCAATCGGAAGGCGAAGGACCTCACTCTATTGCTTTTATCCACTCATTTTGCGTCTAGATTCTTCCCTAGCCTCGAGCTAGTAGTAAGTTGCTTGAATCACACTCTCGAACTATTTTGAAGTGGTTAAAATGTTATGTAACGGCTAAAACTCGTAAACATACAAGTTGATACATAAAAGTCTACTAAAAATGCTAGTAATGGTGGTTAAAAGCTTGAATGTTGTGTAAATCTTGTAGTATTTGATTTGTGTGGTTATTTAGGCCCGATCTATGTTGTGGTAGCTCGGATCATCGTTTAACCCGGATTGGTCATGATCATGGATTATGACATAAAGCTTGTTTAAGTGTAACAAGGGTTAAGTGATGAAACTCTACCACACATCAAACTTGAACTTGTGTAAAAATGATTTTACTTACGAAATAGTGTTTAAAACTAGTAGATCTACGGATCTACAAGCGGTATTTTCGAAGGACCGAGTGTCGAAGAAACCATATTTTTCTAAAAATGGATTTTACATGAGCAAGAATGATTTTTATAACACACAAGTGTGTAAACACTTGTGTAGCACTAAGTTTCGACAAAATAACTATCTTTGTAAAAATTGATAAGAAGTTGTAAAGATGGAATTTCTTTAAAAACAGGGTTTTTACGAAACCGGATTGATTTATATAAAGATCCACTAAAAGTAATGGAATTTACTTTATATTCTTGGATAAAACGCAAGTTCATGTAATTTATGCGATATACATATTTATTTACTAGTTTGTTGTTTTGGACATTGTTTTGATTGAATGAAAAGAATGTTGGTTTGATTTATGAAAGAAAATGATACGCTTAAAAGCGTGGCCACCTCCAGTTACAGGGGAAACTCTGGCGAAATTTTTCCAAAAACCTAACACTTAGAAATATTTTCACTATAAGTGTTAGAAATACTTTTCGACTTGTTTTCAAATTATAGATTTCGCCACGACTTTATTTACAAAACATCGGAGGTGGGATTTCACAAAATAAAACTTGGTAAATATATATTTAGTATATATTTTTCATAAAGTCACTTGATATGTGTTTATGATTATTTTGTGAAAATACTAGTATTATTTTTAGGGTAAAAATAATACTATCGAATGTTAATGGATCCAAAATAATACGAACGTCTCTACGATAAATATATAAGTTACACCGGTAATTATTATTACCACTCGATCATTAAAACGTAACTTACGCATTTTAAGAAAATATGACTTAACGCGTATTTTTGTCAAGGTATTATTTTGGGAAAATTTATGTAATAGAAAATATAATATTTTTGAGAAGAATATTTATATTTTGGAGTTAGAAATAAAATATATTTTAAGTGAGACTTAATAATATATTTCGAACACACATGTATTAAATCCCCCATCCTTGGGAAGGAAAAATGATTACCAAGTATTTACTAAATGTAAACACGAAATAGTTGTCTAACTATTTACCAAAAACTTAAACCATAAAGCTAAGGCACGGCCGTCCGTCTAATAGAATTAGTACGTGTAGGTCGTCACACAGCTGCTTGATCAGGAGACATACTTGGTAGAGACGCACCACTGTGAGTTCATGTCCCCCTTTTCTCTTAACTGTTTTCAGTTTTCTAAACTGCGGGGGTGAAATACATGTCACTATGATTACGAGTACTTTATACATGGTATGGTTAGCGTAAGGAGGGTTACTACTTAGATCATGTGAGTGGGTAGGCGGGAACTGGAGGCCATTAATCCTCATTGTAGGACCGAGGGACGTAAGCGGTAGATCTATCTGGGTGTAGCGAGCCCAACTCCAGGTCCAACAGTACGGACCTCGGGGTGACTTTGTGCCCAACACAAAATCCGCTAGGTTTGAGTCTTCCTACTTGCACTTCACACATATCAATGGCCTTGCAAACCATTGGTGATCTCTTTTTCCTTATTTGCTACATACCAGGGATTTTTATACTTACAAGTGTTTTACATACTCACTACACATGAACTCGCTCAACATTATTGTTGATTTTTCAACTTACATGTATTTCAGGGAATTAAAGGATCTGGCGCGGTATGACACGTTTTCCCGCTGCACTAGTTACGAGGTCATCCGGGTTTGGGGAATGTGACTCTTTCCTGGACAAGTCACAGTCCTTAAACTGTGTTTATGTCATATTGATGTTTGTGTTTGTTGAACAGTGTCGTTAGGATGTGTTTCCGTTGAGACAATGTTGTGGTATTTGGTTTTTAAAACTTAATTAAATGGATGATCTTGCATGGTTTTATTTCATATAGCTTTGTTATGGTTAAGCTATGGTATTAAGAAGTCACACCAAATTAACCACGCTTCCGCAAAGCCAGGGTGTGACACTCTGAACTTCACATCCTAGTTCTGATCTTCAAGAAGTGTTATTATGCAAAAGATTTTCTCATTTTTTAACATAACATATTGTTCCATTCCTTTTGAAGATAGATTACCCAATTTTTTTTTTAATTTTGACAGAAACTTTTTATATCTCTTTTTCTATGTTGTCACAAGTTTCTGTGAATCTTGTTTTAAAGCAATGTTACCTGATATTTCTTTTCATTTTTTTGTTAATTTATCAGTTTTTCCGGTTATCTTAAAACTTTTCTGATGTATTTCTGATGGTTTATCAGAGTTTCTGGTGAATCATCAGATTTTCTTGATTTTATCGGATATGCCATTTTAATTCCCCGTAGATCTATTGTGATGTTTTTTTTTGAGAAAATATAAAGCAAATATTTACTATTTTAAACAAAAAAAATTACAACTAAACAAACAAAGAAAAAAAACTACTCATTGTAAATACCCTTGACATACAACCAAAGGTAGGTTGTATGTCCACTGTGATTAGGTGATGGAGCAAGGGAGGGAACATTCATGTTCTCTTGTAAAGCCATCTGGGCCCTTGGGTACCAGCTTCTTACCCCTCCAAAGTCCAGCTGTCTGGTTATCACCTTGCTCACAAAGCGAGGGTAGATCAGTAAAGGTTGACGTGTGTGCATGTTTGATTCCAAGTCTCTCATGAGAAATTAAGAAAAGTTGTACGGTTTCTCTTGTACAACTGCATGTACCACCTCCATCATCCTGTAAGACAGCTCATTGAAGTGTCCTATCTTCTTTGAGAAGCAGGCACTGAGCTATGTCACCAAGTACTGGAATGGTGGTATGAAACCAGGCTTGCTGATCTGCCTTGAAGCATTGGGTGTTCGATAACCCATGTTCCTCAGAGTTTCTTCAATTATTTCCTTCTTAAAGGAGGTGCTTTTTAGATGATTAGCCAGCTGGAGAACTTCCCTGAGAGTTTCCTCCTTTAGGATGATTCCGAACCCCATCACCTCGCTTTCTATCCACATGTTGGTGCCACTGAAGACGGTTTCAGCATTCCACCAAAATTCTTGAAGGAGTGCTGGGTAGATAGTGACGTATGTAGATACAGCATCGCCCAAAGGACTTTGCTTAATCATGTTGTACACATACCTGCAATCTTCCCATGCAGAACCTTCCAGATTAGACCTAAGTCTAAGGTTGTGATGTGTGTGAAGAGGGAGAGGGAAGTGTTCTGATTTCATTTCTTTTGCCAAAGTCGTTTTTTTTTTTAAATTGAAATTTCTGAGAAAGTGGTTTTGAAGAGAAGGTTGTTTGAGATGAAGAAAGTCTTTAAGAGTTGTTAATATTTATAGATGAAAGTGATAGTTATGCCATAAATGGTATTAACAACCAAAGATTTTCTTTTCCATTTCAATCTCTTCATTTAAGACGATATCTGGTGTAGAAGGTATATGGCAGAGATCGGAGCCCCCATTTGTGAGTAGCATTGAATGACTAGGCGGCTACTTTCATAGCCCCTAATCATTTTTATGCCCCTGTGTCTCTCTATTCTCTTACGAAGTATGACGTTGCATGCATTCGAAGTAGAAGAAAAAATTCAATTTTCTGCAAAAAACTTTCCTGTGACGGTTGAGTTTCCCTGCTGTGGCTTTGAATTTATCTTAATGCAAGTTACTTTCCCCTTTTTGATTTTTTTTATTATGAACAAAAAGAAAGAAAAAAATTCAAAAACAAATTATCTACACTAGTATTTTTATATAAACATGAGATATGAATACGGATGGTAAATTTATGAAGTTTTCTGTTGATCATTGGTGATTCAAATGTTTTAACAGATTTTCTGATGTTTTATCAGAATTTCTATTGATTCATCAGATTTTCTGATAATTCATCTGATTATCTGATAAATTATCAAATTATTGATAATTTATCAGATTTTCTGATATTCCATCATATTGATGAATTTCTTTGTCAGAAATCTGTTGTTTCATTCTTTGATTATCAGAATTTGCACATTGATTTTCATCAGTTTGGTTTTCAGGTTGTGACTTTTTGTTTTCTGGAACATCTTCATCTTTTATGTTAAACATGCCAAGTTTGCTGATTAGAAAGTTGTGTCTCTTTTCATCAAGAGGTTTTGTAAAAATGTCAGCAATTTGGTTTTCTGTTGGAACAAAGTACATTTCTATGTTACCTTTTTCAACATGATCCTTTATGAAGTGATATATGCCATCTATGTGCTTGGTTCTGGAGTGATGAACTAGATTTTCTGTAATTGCAATTGCACTCTATGAGTCACATAGAATGGGTATCTTTGTCAGATTTACTCCATAATCCTTCAGTTGAGTTTGCATCCACAGTACTTGTGAACAACAACTTGCTGCTGCTACATATTCTGATTCAGCTGTTGATATTGCAACACAGTTTTGTTTCTTGCTTGCCCAACATACCAACTTTTCTCCCAAGATTTGACATGCTCCAGATGTGCTCTTTCTGTCAATCTTGCACCCTGCATAATCTGCATCTGTGTATGCAATTAGTTCAAGATTTGTATCCTTTGGATACCAGAGACCAAGTTCTGATGTGCCTTTTAGATATTTAAAAACCCTTTTGACTGCTTTTAGGTGAGATTCTTTAGGATTGCATTGATATCTTGCCAGAAAGCATGTAACAAACATAATATCTGGTCTGCTTGCATTTAGATATAACAATGATCCTATCACCCCCTTTAGGATTTAATATCGACACTTTTGCCTTCTTTATCAGAATCAAGTTTGTTCCCTGTTGCCATGGGAGTTTTTGAAATTGAGCAATTTTCCAGTGAGTATTTGTTCAAAATTGTTTTTACATACTTAGATTGACTTAAAAATATGCCATCATTTCTTTGCTTAACTTGTAAACCTAATAAAAAGGTTAACTCACCCATCATGCTCATCTCAAAGTGGCTGGTTATCAATTTTTGAAACTTTTTGCAAAACCTTTCATTTGTTGATCCAAATATAATGTCATCAACATAAATTTGGACTAACAAAGTGTGACCTTTGTGTGTTTTAAGAAAAAGAGTTGTATCAATAGTACCTTTTGTGAAGCCAGAATTTAGTAAGAAGTTTGAAAGTGTTTCATACCATGCTTTAGGAGCTTGCTTCAAACCATACAAGGCTTTGTTTAATTTGTAAACATGGTTTTGAAATTTAGGATCAACAAAGCCTTCAGGTTGATGCACATAAACTTCTTCCTCAATATTACCATTCAGGAATGCAAATTTCACATCCATTTGATAAACCTTGAAGTCTTTGGATGCAGCATAAGCAAGAAAGATTCTTAATGCTTCTAATCTGGCCACTGATGTAAAGGTTTTATCATAGTCAATACCTTCTTGTTGACAATAACCTTTGACCACTTACCTTGCCTTATTCCTGGTTATTATGCCATTTTCATCTGATTTGTTTCTAAATACCCATTTTGATCCTATGACTGATTTGTCATTTGGCTTAGGCACCAGATCCCATACCTTACTCTTTTCAAACTGATCATGCTCTTCTTGCATTGCTTGAATCCAGTCTGAGTCATTAAGAGCTTCTTTGACAGTCTTGGGTTCTATCTTGCTTAAGAACCCAGCAAATGCACTCTCATGTGCTGTTGCAGATCTTGTTCTTACACCATCTTCTGGATTTCCAATGATGTCAGAATGAAGATGTCCTTTTATCTATCTCAACTTGTTGTGAACAATTGTTGGTTATGATGGATTTGAAGTTTTCCCCTGAACATTTGCCTCAGTTGTATTGAATGTATTAGAATTTTGATTGTCAGAAATATTTTTATTGTCTGATTCAAGGTTTCTGATACATTTTCCATTTGTTCTGCAGGGTTAGTACATGAATTATCTATAGATTTGTTTGTGATAGATTGGTCATGTTGTAGGAAATCTTTTGTTAACATTTCAAAAAGATGTTCAAGTTTTTCTTGTTTATCAGATAGGTTTATTTCCTTTATATATTCATCAGAAACTTCTGTTTCTGATGAATCATCAAAAGATACATATAAACTTTCTCTTATTGTCCTTGTGTTTAGAATAAAAATTCTATAAGCTTTTGAGGACATTGAATAACCAAGAAAAATACCCTTTTCTGCTTTTCTGTCAAATTTCTCAAGGCTTTCAAAATCATTGAAAACTAAACATCTACAACCAAATGTGTGTAAAAATTTTACACTTGGAATTCTTCCATTGATAATGTTGTAGGGTGTTTTATTGTGTCTTTTGTTGATTATGGACATGTTTTGGGTAAAACAAGCATTTGCTATTGCCTCTGCCCAAAAATGAATGGGCAGTTTTGCATGAGCAAGCATTGTTCTAGCTGCTTCCACTAAGGTTCTATTTCTCCTTTCTACCACTCCATTCTGTTGGGGTGATCTTGGAGTAGAAAAGTCATGAGAGATTCCTTTGCTTACAAGGAAGCTCTCAACTTTTGAATTTTTAAATTCTGTTCCATTGTCTGTTCTGATCTTTCTGACAGTTAGTTTTAACAGATTTTCAATTTTTCTTATAAAATTTATGATCAGATCAGGTGTTTCACTTTTCTTTCTTAAAAAATCTACCCATGTGTAACTGGAAAAATATCTACAATTACAAGTATATACTTCTTTCCAGAAAAGCTTTCAGTGCTGATGGGTCCATAAAGATCCATATGCAAAAGTTCCAAATTTTGTGTTATTTAAGATTCAGAAATTGTTTTGTGTGAGCTTCTTTTAGATTTACCCATTTCAGAAGCTTCACAAATTTTATCCTTCTTTGAGGATATGAAAGGTAATCCTTTTACCAGCCCTTTGCTTGCTAATTTGATTAATTTTTTTAAGTTTAAGTGGGCTAACCTCTTGTGCCACATCCAACTACTACCTTTGTTTATTTTTGAAAATAAACACAATTTTGGATGTTCATTTTCCTTTTTGAAATCAAAATAGTAGATTGACTGTCTTATCCTTTTTCCACTTAAACAAATCTTATAATCATCCATACCAATTAACAAGCATTTTTCTGGTAAAAAGGTTACCTGAAAACCTTTATCACAGAATTGACCACAACTCAGCAGATTGTACTTTAAGCCTTCCACATAGGCTACTTTTTCTATGGTCAAACATCCATACTTTATGCATCCATACCCCAAAATCCTCCATTTTACTCCATTCCCAAAATTAAACATTTTACCCAGTTTTGAAACAAAGTTACTAAGTAAGCTCCTGTCCCCAGTCATGTGCTTGGAGCTTCCAGAATCGCAGTACCAGATCTGCTGCACATGATGGTCCTGAAATGGAAAAATTAGAGGGTTTTAGGTACCCAGACTTGCTTGGGTACTTTTTCTGATGAGATTTTAATCAGATTAACTTCCTTTGATGAATTTTCATTAGAATATTTGTTGCATGCTGAGCCATGAACAGATTTTTTACTTTTTATTTAGAGATGGTGTTGAACAAGCTTTAGAATGTCAACACATATAGAAGTTTCATTTTCAGAGAAAGAATTCTCTGATTTCTCTACTTGTGATGGAATTGTTGAATAATTTTGAAATCTTGAGAGAATCACTTCTGGAATTTTTAAACATTTTTGTTTTGATTCAGTCCTTTTTGCTTTTAAGTTGAGTTTTGAGATTTCAAAAGAGTTCTCAGAACTTGTTGATCTGCAGGATTCAGAATCAGATTCTGATGTGAATTTATCAGAAATCCGATGTGTTACTTTTACAAAGGTGGTGGGTTTATTTTCACTTGTTTTTACATACCCTAAACCCTCACCTCTATTCTTTGGTGTAGCTTCAATAAAGTTAATGAATTCCTTACCTTGTTGAAAACCCTTTACATTTATTTCCTTATCATGAATTTTCTTGTATAGATCTTTTCTTTCTTTTTCATAAAATTCAATTTTAGCACTGTGATCTAAGCTTTCTTCTATCAGTAACTGGTTTTCAAGTATAACTTTATTCATGGTTCTTTACAACTCATCAGATTTTTTACTATCTGATTTCTGTTTATCTTGCAGATTTAGAAAATCTGACATGAGTTTGTTTAATTTGTGTTCAAGGTCAAGATTATCTAGATTTACCTTTTGTTCTGATGTTTCTGATATTTCATCAGAAAGTGCCATAAGGCAGAAATTTGCCATATGTTCTTCTTTTTCATCAGAAGAGTCATCTGACAGCCATGTATCTGTCCCTGCTATCAAACTGACTTGTTGTTGCTTCTTTGCTTCTTCTAGCTTCTTCTCATAGTATGCAACATCTTTCAGTTTCTTGGTTTTGCACTCTGATGCATAGTGACCCTTTTTGTTTACATTTAGAACATACAACCTCAGCCTTTCCCTTATCCTTTGATCTACCTTCATCCCTAGATCTTCCTTCATCCCTAGATCTTCCTTCCATCCTCCCTCTATTACTTTTCTGGTATCTTTGGCCTCCTCCCCTTAACCTCTGCTCAAAAGTTTTGGTGAGCAGTGCAATTGCTTCAGCAAAAGCTGAAATATCTAATTACGTATCAGAAATTTCAAGATTTTGACTGTTTAAGGTTTGTGGATCATTGGTAGGTGTTCTTTGTGAGTTTGAGATTAAAGCTAAAGTTCCCCCCTTTGATTTGATTCTTCAAATATTTCATCTTCTCTGGGGACCAGAATGCTATATAAGTCATGAAGACTCATATTACCTAGTTCTAAGGTGGAGGACAAAGTCATGGTTAGACTTCTCCATTCTCTAGGTAAGGCATCCAGAAATTTTATATTCCTTTCATCATTTTATTTTATAATCCCAAATTTCTTTAGCTCATTCAAAAGTTTTGCAAATCTGTGATATGTTTCATATAGTTTTTCATTTGGTAAGCTTTTGAATCTCTCATATGAGGAAACATAATTTGTTCTTTTATTTCTTTTCATATTTCCCCTCCTTCATAAAGATTTTCCAACTGATCCCATATCTCTTTGGCCGATGCACATTCATCAACTTGAGAGAATATGTCATTAGGGAGAGCCATTATTAAAAGTGACTTAGCCCTTTCATCTACAGCCACCAAGTCCTTGTCTTCTGAGCTCCAAAGATTTTCACTTTTGGGAGCCCTTGAGGCAGGGATTCCTGGTGATTGATCAGTTGCTAGAATAGCTGGCTGGTATTTCAGTCGTTGGTACATGTGGACCCCTTTCAATGGATTGAAACAGAGCTCGGTCAAGTCCATTAAGGAAATTGACCATCCTGATTTTCCATTGTAGGTATTCCTCTCTAACCAAGGTCGGAGGTTTAGACATTGAAACCAATGTTGAAATCATTATTCCATGTTTGAAAGTTTGCCATATTTAGAAAAAAAGAAGATGAGCAATTGAACATTTGAAAATGATTTATTCAATCTGCTCTGATACCAATTGTTGGTCCAAGTTTGGACTTAAAAACTTCTTTTCACGTATTATGGCAAGTGATTTCAACAAATATGAAAATAGTGTGCGGAAATAGAAATCAGACTTTCAAGAAACAAGACCTACAGAATTTTCAAGTTTATATCACTTTGAAACAAAATGGTTTACAAGGTGATTGTAAGATTATTATCTATTACAAATGAATACTTGTGAATGCTGAGGTGAAAGGACAATGGAGTTTTGTTGTATGTATTGAATGCTTGGCTTAACTCATCTTCCTTTGCTTGATAAGCCTTCTATTTATAGAAGGCCTGGATACATGAATAAACATTTGTTTATTCATGTATATGTCCTGCAAAAAGTAGCTTCTCAACATATTCATAAAATCCAATAATCAAGTTGCCTTTGTCATCATGATATCCAATAATGTCAAGTTGCTTCGGTTATTGTGGCAGGGTAGACCTGATTTTAGGCAAGTGGGGTTATATCAGAATTTCTGATAACCACTTCATCAGAAAGTATGGTGAACAAATCATCAGAAAGTCTGATGATCAGATTTGCCAGAAATTGATGATATTTCATCAGAAATATCATCATATCCATCAGAATGGCCTTTTCTGATAATCTTCTTCAGTTCCTTGATCAGCTTATGATTCTTTGAAGTAGATGTTGTTCTTTTCTGTTGCCCTATCCGGTTATCTTCTTATTGATTGATCTTCAGGACTTTATCTTCTTCAGAGATCAGGCTGAATTTGATTTTCTTCAATACTTTCAAATAAATTTTCCTAACAATTTACAATCATAAGTATATATCTTGTTCTCGTCTTAAAATCAGGAGTTGAACTTTCATGCATTTACCATTCGCATTAGGTCATTCTATTTCCACCTCACTCATACATCATAGAAGATATTACATTCTAACATTAGCCCTACGAATACTTGTCGTGAGGTTACCACGATGTTCTATTATTAGCATCCTTTCTAGGTACTTTCGCTAACACATTATAATTTGGACCATTTACTAACATTCATTTGAGTTAAACGTTACCACCGGATAATTATTATTTCATTCCCGCTTATCTGGAGCAAACCAATACATTCCATTACTAACGTTGCTCCTAATTTCTTTCATATCCTCATGGTAGGTTAGCATATGATAGTACGCACTACTGTAAACATTCAAATATTGATACACCATCATAATTACCATTTTCATACTCACTTATCCATACTCGTCACGAAGATTAAGCATCAATCTACATTTTCTACTGTTCCTTGAACTACTTACAACTTTAAGTCTAGCCTCGAATTTAATCTTTCGTATCACTTTTTATTAACTCTTTGCATACACTACTTATTATACTAACCGGGTATGTCGTGCAAAAGCATCATATGAGCGTTTAAGCAATTAGTCTAAACTTTCATTCAAGGCCTTTAGATCTTCCTCTTAATGATATAAATACCTTCTTATGTTGACCATTAAAGGTCGAACATTTCATACCATACCATAATTATCCTACCCTTTATTTCGTTCACATGTACAAATCAATCTACAGATTCTTACTTATCAATCAAGAACTAAACATTTTACTAACCTTGATTTCATTACATAGACCAATGATCTGCGGCCCGGATCGTCCCGCTCCTTCATAAGTTCTCAACATAACCGAATTAACCTCATTCATCCGTGTGATAAACTTCCGCTCGTGCACATCCTTTCTCAACACAACCAGCTTTATCACATCGAGCGTTCTACCTCCTTCATCTATAAAATTTAGGATTAGCATATTTCATTCAAATTCCTTCAAGTGTGGCGCTTATCAACTCATTTTGACCCGTTCACAACGGGTTAATACATGTATGTTTCCTAATGTATCATTTTCATTTGTTCATTCACTGTAACAAAAGTATTTGAAACACCCTTAATGCACATTCGGAAATAGTATTAATGACATACTATTTTTAACAAAAAATGGGCATGACCCGTCCGTAACATGAGCGGTTCCCTGTTTTTAATAATCATCATTTCAAGAAATTCTACGACACGTTCAAAAGACATAACATGTTAAGCTTTAAAGTCTAGCTACTAAACATAAGATATATACCACAAAAGTATTTTTGACCGATAACATAATTACAAAAGTAGCGGAAGCGCATGATGGACGTGATTCATGTGTGTTCGTTCCAAGTCGCCAAGCCATTATGTTGAGGATTTACCTACATCAAACAACAAACTTGAAGAGTTAAATTCCATAAACTATGTTGCATTTTATCTAATAAACCAATTCATCTATTTCGTGTCTTCATATTATTCTTGCACTTACTACCCGTCGAAACGTGTCAAACATACTTATCTCAAAATAGAGATAAAACATACCATTCATTACTTTCCAGTTGAAACGGGTCAAAACATGCTATCTCATTAGTGAGATAAAACATACATTTATTAACCCGCTAGAAACGGGTAATTACATTCGTAACATAAACTTCCATTCGGTCCGTTTACCACAGACGAATACATTCCTTTCATCTTTTTGTACTTTCATCAACTCCAATCCGTTTATAACGGTTCGAGTAATTACATTCCTTTCTTACATAACTTTCCAATATACGGTTCATTCGAGACAAACCGATCATAACACATTATCATTCATAAACTTTCTTTTCATATGACCCGTTTGTGACGGGTCATGCTATCTATAACATAACTACTACGGACTACCATAATTATGATTTTGATATAAAACGACAAGTTATAAAATAAAGTTTGTATGCATAAAACAACATACCCCGATCTTGTGAGCTTTCCAATTTCCTAGTGTTTGAGCTTTCTTCTTTTATGCCTACATTCATACATTCACACATTTAGCCCAAACTATATCATTCCATCATTCATATAATTCCTCATATGACAACATTATCATAAATGAAAAAATTTCACATATTTGTTCTCTTAGACATTTCATCTAACACTTGGCGGGTTTCGCATTAATAGGACACTAAACACAATATTCTAAGACATAATTTAACTAGTTCTTCTTGCAATTCATCAATAATCAAACAAGCCATATGGTCTCGTTTACTCTACTTCAATTCATTTAGTGTTCATACATCACAAACAAGATCAATCATCAATATTTTACATACATATTTCTACTTGATCATCCTACTCTTGCTAACTTTTCATCAAATGGTTTTTTTTGTTACAAATCAATCAAAATGCTAAAATCAAACATTATTCCTGTTCTATTTTGTAATCATGACTTCCAATCACACAAAGTTTTGCATAATTTCATGATTAGGTGAAAAACCCATTTCCTATAATTCACCAAATCAAGGAATTCGACTTACCACTTTACTGAACAAGGTTAGATGTTTGCAAATTGAGGTTCATGCGCTCGATTTTCCTTGAAATCTATACTCAATTTGATGGAATTGACAAAGCTAGGGTTTTCACCTTGTTCCCTACCCTCTGTTTGATCGCCCAGACTGTGTGTGAGTTTTAATTATTTTTTTTCATTCTTTTATTAATTAGAGTTTTTACATTTAACACCTTTGGCCCTTCTCGTTTGTTCACTTATTCAATTTAAGCGCTTGCCATTTTATTACTAGTAGTTGTAACATTTCCAATTAACCAAGTTTAATTTTAATTAATTTAACTTATGTCTAATAAACCTTTTTGGGGTGTTACATACTAGCGGTTTTGTTTCATGGTTTAGGTTTATTTAGCTATCTAGTTACGTACAAAAATAACTAGATATCTAGTTACTTACAAAAATAGTCCAAATACATAGAAAAAATTGTCCAAATACATAAAAGGTTGTTGGGTTGATCATAAAAACAGAACCCCAAGATTGCATAATTACATCCTGGATATTAAACTTACGCCATTTCACCCAGTTAAGGTTTACATATTTAGATCGACTAGAAATCCAATAAAAAGCGATTTCTTTGATAGTATCTGCCTCCTGTTGAAGTGGAGATGATTATTATTGAAAGTGACTTCATTCATCGCCTTTCATATTTCCCAATCCGAGACCAAGGGAACCCCTTCAATAATCTTTTTCCAATCCTTAGACCCTTTCATGTTTGAAACAATTCCAAGAACTTGCTGAAGAGAAACATCGTTTAATAGAAATGGGATCTTAAGCCACACTAGAATACACCACCATGTAGCTTTCGCAACCCAACAATCCCAAAGAGCATCAAACGCCATTTCTTCACGCAAACCACATCTAGAGCATAACCCGTTCTGAAAGAAAACTCCGATTTTTGCGAGACTGTCTTTGACCGGGACCTGTTTAGGCACGCCCTCCACCCGGAAATATTAATTTTCAGTGGAATCCAATTATTCTAAAAAGGTTATAAATGATCGCCATCCTTCTTCGTCGCGTCATGAAGCATATTTCTTACATCTGAGACTTTTATTGGTTCATTGTGGTAATTATCCCAAACCCAAAAATCAGGTCCATTGTGAAACCTATAATTGTTTAAGGCCGAAAATAACAATAGGTGCAAGAATCTTTGTAGTAACTAATTTTTTGAAAGTTCACTTAGTAACCAAGGGGCTTATGGTAAAATGAGACTGGAAGCAGGGACGGACCGATAGCTTGGGTAGGTGGGGCAACCACCTTCTTAATTTTGTTTTTGGTGTAACATGTACGTGGAAATCCTGAGTGCCCCATGAAATGAAATCGCTCCCCTTAAACTTATCGGATCTATCTGCATCGGTAGAATCAGGGGGTCTGGAAGGTTAGGAAGACAAACTCTTGTTAATATTGTATCCTATACAGTGGCTCTATAATTGTTATAGAGGAGTCGAAGAGAAGATGTTAGATATTTTTGTGTAATCAGGATTAACTTGGTGACCCAAGGGAATTATGATATACATCAAATAGGTTAGGAGGTGCTGGAGTGCACACTTGTTCGAGTTGTTATAATTCCAAATGTTCGGGTTGGAGCCCTGAATGGGGGCACCACTGGGCAGCACCCCCTGGAGCAGGGTCCAAGAGGCGGCAACCCCTAGCTGGGGTCAATTATTCCCGAAATTAGGACATAGTTTCGTAGTAGAAATAAGGCCATTTTTTGATGCATATTAGTTTTGAAAAAAATATAAATGCCATGAGGCAGTTACCAGCCTTTCATCCCTAAATTCGAAATTAGGATTTTTGGTCATTTTACTGGTTCATCAACAAATTCTCATATACACATACTGTTGTTCAATTTCTCAAATTTAGAGTTGTAGCTGATTGAATTATTCGGGAGAAGCACCAAAATAGTTTGATTTGAGAGTGATTACACACCTCTCTAATTATCCATGTTTACAAAATTCCCTAACAAAGATCAAATTAGTTTCTGTGCAGATGACAAGCGGATCGGTGAAGGAAATGACAGGAAAATTTGATTAACTGAAAGTGGTGTACGTGTTGACTACTCCAATCCTGGAGTTACTGGAGGAAGGTAATCTGGAAAAAAAATCAGGAAGCAGTCAAAATGGGAAAACGACAGTTACATCTGTGTTGGCCACATTCTAAATGGTATGTTTAATTCCCTGTTTGATATTTATCAAAACGTAGAAACTGCAAAGTTACTGTGGGACACTTTAGAAGCCAAATACATGGAAGAAGATTCTTCTAGTAAGAAGTTTCTTCTAGTAAGAAGTTTCTTGTTAGTAATTTCAAAAATTATAAAATGGTTGATCCGATCCCTGTCATGGAATAGTATAATGAACTGATGCGAATCTTGGGGCGGTATACCCAACATGACATGAAGATGGATGAATCCATCTCGGTTTCATGCATAATTGATAAGTTTCCTCCTTCCTGGAAAGATTTTAAACATAATCTGAAACATTGAAAGGATAGTTAAGTTTGGTTGAACTTGGAAGCCACAAGAAAAAGTGTTGGTCAATGATGAAAAGAAATAGGCTGGAGGGTCTTGTGTGAATATGGTTGAGATGGGTGAATCATCCAAGGGAAACAATAAGTTCAAAGGGAAACAAAAGTTTCAAGGGAACTATAATTCGGGTCCAAACAAGAACCCGAATTACCCTTGCTGGAAGTGTGCAAAATGCAACATATAAATTACATTAAATGAGGCATAAAACTAACCCTTTTTAGTACTAATGTTGGAAAAAGAGCGTTTCTTTCTTCCTTTTCAATTTACAGGACCAAACGAGCTTAAAAGAATAAAAGGAGAAAATAAGCAGCCAAAACCAACATAAATACAAAAAGAAGGAATAAACGTGACATGCCCGACCCCTCGGCAGCATCTCCCAAAGCAAAAACAAGGAAACAGAGCCTGACCGCAGGGTCGTGCCCAGCTGGGCATGGGGCGTGGCCAGGACCCCGCACAAAAGGACAAACCTGCAGAAGCTTCTACACCCACCATGGGGCCTTGCCCAGCTCTACACGGGACTTGGTCAACTCTAAGATACGCAGAATCTTGATAGTACAGCAAAGAGTTGACCACGGGGCCATGTCCAGGAGACACGGGGTCGTGTGGGGCCCTCAGCTGACAATTGCAATTAGTGAAGGAAGAGAAGATGCTTCCCACAGGCCGTGGTAGCTGGACATAGGGTCGTGGTTAGGGCTCTGTTCTGGATATAAAAGGGGGTGCTTGGCTCAATTGAAAGGCATCCCTTGGCAAACCACTACTCTCACACTTTGCCGCCACTACACCACCACTACAACACCAACACCCACCACCATCATCCATCTTTAGAGTGTGTAGTATTCTTGGGATCCAAGGTTAATTATAAGAGTTCTTGCCAATCAAAGGCCATGTTTGGCTAAGCCTTTTACATCACTTGGTGAAGACAAGTTTTTAATGTATTACTTTTGATTTTTAATCTTTTGGCACTTTTTATTTGGGTTTGTATTAATGACTTTAATAACTAGTTTCTTATGTTGAAGGTGAATTTTCTTTATCATTTCTTCATGGTGTCTTGAGGTTACTTTACTGTCTATATAAAGTAAATGATGTCATCATTCGTGTCTTTCCGGTCTATATAAAGCACGGTAACTACTTGGAAGGGGGTTAGGGGGATGGTTTGGTAAAGTTCTTGTCTCGTTCAGTGTATAGATCCTGCGAGGACCTGGTTCAAGCTTACTAGGACCTTCTTCAATACCCAATGGTATTGGATGGCGGGGGTACGAATAGCTTGAACCCCTCATATGTAAACTACTATTAATACTTTAAATCGGCTTCTTGGGATTGTATCCTTGCTGATTCAAACCACTTAGCAGAGGGTAACGTCATCTTCAAAAGAGTGGTCTACCACTTTTCGCATTAATAACTTACTTAATTGTCTTTCAATATTCCGACCCTTTAGGATTGTATCCCTACTGACTCAAACCACTGGGTTGAGGGTAATGTCACCTTCAAAAGAGTGGCCTACTACTATAACTAAGAGAATCTCTTAAAAAGTCCAAAAGTGCGAAAAATCATCAACGGATACATTAAAGACGAGTTGGATCCAAGTGATTTTATCTTGTCTATTTGTTTTATTTTTATTTATCTTTTCATTTTTAGTTTTATCTTTATGTTTCAAAACTTTTCTTAAAAAATTTAGATCGATTAGACATTGAGGATAAACCGATATTAAAAGCTCTTGTGTCCTTCGACGACCTCGGTATCTTACCAACACTATACTACGCTCTCGATGGGTGCACTTGCCCAAGTGTGTGTTTAGTGTTAGTATAATATCGTGTTTTATAAATTTAAAACTTGACTAATGCGTAAAATGGGCTCAAAATATCAATAAAAAACATATCGCACCGAACGCACATCAAGTTTTTGGGGGCGTTGCCGGGGACACAAGGATCTTAAGAAAGCTTAAAATCGACGGCCTAATCATTTTTCAAAACCTTTTTACAACTACGCGCACATTTTTTTATTTTTAGGAAATTTTTGCATAACAGTGGTAAGAACACGGGGCCGTGCCCATTGAACACGCCCCCGTGCTACACATAACCAGTAAACATTTTTCAAATGCCCAGATATAGGACCTGACCACGGGGCCATGGTGAGCCTCTGTTTCAGCTTTTTAATCTTGTTTTCTGGTCCCGAGACTTTGTGATCTGCTGAGTGATTCTCATGGATCAATACTCAGGAGGTTACACTTACTACTATCAAGAGGATGATTACGAAGAAGGATATTGTACCATTTGCGGTAATCCTCACTCGGTGCAATATTGTGACCTTTTCGAGCCATCCACCTCATATACATACCATGAGGAACTAAGGTATGAATCATCTCCTTCATACTCTCACTATGAGGAACAAAGGTATGAACCATCCACCTCATATGAGTATTATGAGGAACCAAGGTTTGAACTTCCAAACTCAAGCTTTTGGGACACTTATCCCACTAACTTTCACGAACCACCAAGTATCATCCCCGAAGCCGAAAGAATAGTACAACACCTCAAAGATATTGAACGCTTTATAAAAGAATCCTGCGAGAGGGAAGAGGCTATTTGTACTAAAGAGGCAATAATAGAAGAAGTAAAAATGGAAGAACAAGTAAGTGAAAAACCGACGCATGAACCAAACAAAGAAAAAGGTAAGTTCGAAAAATGATAATTTTCAAAGGGTCAATTTTTTCAAGAAATTAATCTCTTAACACCTTCTTTCAAAAACCATTGTTTGGTACCCACTCATGCTAAGTTTTAAATGTGTTAAACACTAACACCAAAATTGACAAAATGGTAAGCATTAAATTAACAAACGATCAAACTATGCTAATAAAAGATGATCCATTTGAAATCAACATTACATCGGTTCCATGTTTCTTTCAAAACACCTTTATTAGTAATATTACAATTGATAAAGATCTTTGTATTAATATAATGCCAAACTACATTTTTGAAAAATTAAGTATTAGTGATTTTTCTCCACTTCAAATCCCCATTTTGCTTTCTAATCGGAAAATAATAAACTCAATGGGAGTAGTTGAGGATGTGTTAGTGCAAACAAATCAAACGCTAGTCCCAACCGACTTCGTCATTCTTGATGATGCTCCACTTATGTTGAGACAACCTTTTATAAAAACCCATCAAGCATTGATCAATCGGAAGCAAAACAACCTACCCATTCAATTAGGGGCTGACAAAAGGTATGTCGATCTTGACCAATCAATGAAATATCCAATCGGCAATGACGACCCCCTAATTGAAGACGAAGATGAAACACCCGATACGGAAGACGAAATCGACCACTTTGTCGAAGAAGAGGTCACCACTGAACAAACCTTTTTGGTCCTCGACCAAAATGAGCAACCAAATAAGGAGTCTCCCAAAGACTCACCACTTGAGCTCAAAGAGCTTCCAAAAGGTTTGGAATATGCTTTTCTCGACAAGGATGGTAAGTTACCTGTAATTATTTCTTCAGAATTAACTAGTTTAGAAAAAGAAAAATTAATTACACTTCTGAACAGAAAAACGCGATCGCATGGAAGCTTGTAGAGATTAAAGGAATAAACCCTTCCATGTGCACGCACAAAATTTTAATGAATGATGACTATAAATCGGTAATACAACCACAACATAGAGTAAATCCAAATGTTCAAGAAGTGGTTAAAAACGAAGTCATCAACTACTTGACGCCGGACTTATCTACCCAATTTACGATAGCCCTTGGGTAAGTCCCGTTCAAGTAGTCCACAAGAAAGGAGGTATGACGGTGGTCACTAATGAAAAAAATGAATTAATACCAACAAAAACCGTCACCGGATGGAGAGTTTGTACAGATTATCGTCGATTGAATGAGGCAACGAGGAAAGACCACTTCCCCCTACCTTTTATTGATCAAATGTTAGAAAGATTATCCGGTCATAAATTTTATTGTTTTTTAGATGGTTTTTCAGGTTACTTTCAAATACCGATAGCTCCCGAAGACCAAGAAAAAACAACATTTACATGCCCCTACGAAACTTTTGCTTATCGACGCATGCCTTTTGGTCTATGCAATGCCCCCGCAACCTTCCAATGTTTCATGGTGGCCATCTTCCATGATATGATAGAAAAGGCCATGGAAGTTTTCATGGACGACTTTTCTATCTTTGGAGATTCGTACGACCAATGCCTCGATAACCTTGAACAAATGCTATCCCGATATGAGGAAACTAAGCTCGCCTTTAATTGGGAAAAATGCCATTTCATGGAAACGGAGGGAATAGTACTCGGTCACAAAATCTCAAGCGAAGGAATGGAGGTTGATCGGGCTAAAATAGACACCATCTCCCGATTACCACCTCCATCCTCCGTTAGAGCCATCAGAAGTTTCCTAGGGCATGCCGGATTCTATAGACGATTTATCAAAAAATTTTATAAAATTTCAAGACCTCTAGCAAAATTACTTGAAAAAGACGCACCATACATCTTTGACAAGGATTGCGACCAAGCATTTTTAACACTAAAAGAAATGCTAGTCAATGCACCAATCATGATAGCGCCTGATTGGAAATTACCTTTTGAAATCATGTGCGATGCAAGTAACTTTGCAGTTGGAGCTGTCTTGGGACAACAAAACGATAAGCATTTTCACCCAATATACTATGCTAGTAAAAAACTTAATGATGCACAAGAAAATTACACAACAACTGAAAAAGAGTTACTAGCTGGAGTATTTGCTTTTGATAAATTCTGTTCTTATCTTATTCTTTCTAAAACGATAGTTTATACAGACCATGCAGCCATTCGTTATCTCTTCAAAAAAACAGGATGCCAAGCCGCGTTTAATCCGGTGGATTCTACTCCTCCAAGAATTTGACATTGAAATAAAAGACAAAAGAGAAGCTGAAAACACCGCTGCCGATCATCTATCCCGCTTGGAAGATCCAGCTTTGGAGGTAACTAAGGACGAGCTCATCAACGAAAAATTCCCAACGGAATCTTTAGAAATGATGGAATACCGAGAAGAACCATGGTACGCCGACTACGCCAACTACCTAGCTAGTGGGATAGTCGCAAAAGGATGGCCACATCATGAAAGAAAAAAATTCTTTGCCGATGTAAAGCATTACTTTTGGGAAGATCCTTATCTTTTCAAAATGTGTGCCGACCAACTTATCCGACGATGTGTGCATGGTAGTGAAGTAAGGAAGATTCTCCGCCACTGTCATGAAGGTCCATACAGAGGACATCATGGAGCCGCTACTATCGCACGGAAGGTATTTGATTCAGGATTCTATTGGCCGACCATTTATAAAGACTCCCAAAGTCTTATCAAGACATGTGATGCATGCCAACGATCAGGTGATATTTCTTCCAAAACCGAAATGCCACAAAATGGCATTCATGTTTGTGAAATTTTTGATGTGTGGGGACTAGACTTTATGGGACCTTTCCCACCATCAAAAGGAAACAAATATATACTTGTGGTAGTGGATTACTTGTCAAAATGGGCCGAAGCCGAAGCTCTTCCAACGAATGATGAAAGAGTTGTGGTAAGATTCTTGAAACGACTATTTTCTCGTTTCGGAACTCCAAAAGCATTAATAAGTGATAGAGGTGCCCATTTTTGTAATCATCAACTTGAAAATATTTTAAAAAGATATGGGGTCTATCATCGGATCTCAACCGCATACCACCTTCAAACAAATGGACAAGCCGAAGTGACTAATCGAGGTTTAAAAAGAATACATGAAGAAACCATATGATTAAATAAAAAAGAATGGGCCGATAAATTAGACAACGCTTTATGGGCTTTTCGAACCGCGTATAAAACAACAATAGGTACCACCCCATATAAGCTTGTCTATGGAAAAAGTCGTCATTTGCCAGTAGAAATAGCACACAAGGCTTACTGGGCATCAAAAAACGTAAACTTAGACATTGAAACCGCCGGAAAGGATCGATTTTATCAATTAAACGAATTAGACGAATTAAGAAATCAAGCATACTCTAACTCTGAAATTTATAAGGAACATATGAAAAACTTGCATGACAAACATATTAAGCCTAATGAATTTCGAGTAGGAGATCAAGTTCTATTGTTTAATTCACAACTTCGATTATTCCTCGGAAAATTAAAGTCTAGGTGGTCGGGACCTTTTTCCATTACCCATATTTTTCCACACGGTGCAATTGAGATTAAATTTGGATATGGTATTCCATTCAAAGTCAACGGACAAAGGCTTAAGCTTTATCAAGGATTCACTGAAGATGATGAGGAAGAGATTTCGCTATAAGCGGTCGAGGAATGATTAAACGAAGGTTTGTGTACTAACATCATGTCTTGTAGGTAATGGACTTCAGGAAAGCTTCGAAAATCGGTAAGGTATTTAAACCAGTTTCGGGAAACAGGTCGCTCACACGTGCACTATAAAAAAAATTAGCCACCCACGGGGCCGTGTTCGGCATACTAACGGAAATAAAACCCCTTTTCTTTTCATTTTCTCATTTCGCCACGACCCGTTTCCCCGAAAACTCTCTGGTTCCTCCGCGATTCTCTACAAATTTTTACGTTTTCCTTCCGTTTAACAAGGTATGATTCTATCATCTTCCATACTTAGTTTAACGTTTTACATGTAGATTAACATCAAAAACTTGGGAAAAATCTAGGGTTCTTGAACTTGAACTGAACCAAACCCTAAATTTTTGTTTAGAACTAGTAGTATCATTGTAGATGCATGTTATAGGAAGTAAATCAACCAGTATTGTTTGTAGATTTGCCTGATTTCAAGCATAAATTATAAACCCTTGTTTTTGAACTGAAAAAGTTAAAATTAATGGGGTAAACGATTTGTTTTTGAAAAAACGATTCTTGGGGTTTCATTTTCGGGGAAAACCGCCCCTACTCAACCAAAAATTTTCAAGTTTTTGAAACCAGGTCAAAAAATGGAAGTTTGAGGAAACAGAAGCCTGACCACGGGATGTGGTCAGCGAGCACGGGGTGTGGCCAAGGGAAACTGCTGAACATGGTGCGTGGGCAGTAGCCACGGGGCCGTGTCCAGACCCCTGTTTGCAATTTTTCTGAAATTTTACCGTAACATGTTGTTTGTTTTGTGGTTCCTTTTTGCAGAAATGGCTAGCAAGTTCCTCAAATTCAAACCATCAGAATGGGAGTATCAAGCTCGATATGACATACTCCAAACTAGGCCAGAAGAAGCACCGAAACAAGCATGTCATGGCACTTTGGAAGCTGTGGGGCAGGGGGACCGGTACAACACGCTAGTCACAGGACCACTACGGGTAGCTCTTGGCGCAAAACTCCATTCAGTTTATGAATATAACTTGGAGTTTTACAATTCTTTCAAGTTCAAAGCCAAAACAGAACCGTTTGATGAAGAAGGAGTTCAGTTTCGATGTGTTGGGCAGTTACTCTCTATCTCCATCGCCCAATTTGGGGTGAATGTGGGTTTATTCACCGAGGATGAATCAGTTGAAGATGAGTACATGGGTGGTCTTCGTGAACTCCCGAACGACATGCGCCAAACGGCATGGGCTCAAATTGGAGAAGGGGCATACGACCCAAGCGTCACAAAGAGCTCCCAGTTATGGGACCCCCTTTACCGCTACATCCACCGGGTCCTTAGCAACTCACTATGTCAATGGCGTGATAGCTCAGGAGTGGTGAAGCTCTGTGACCTTACTGTCTTGTATTGCATCCACAACCGCATGCCCCTCGATGTCGCCCACCTACTACTCTGGAACATGCACCTAAACCAGTTGGCCTCCTCCCCGACACCGATATTTTTGGGGGATGGATCTACCGCCTCTTTAAGACCTATGTCCAAAGCATGCCAAATGCAGCTCAATGGGGATCATCCAAGAAATGGGTGACGGGTTGGTCCGTTTCCAAAACTCCCGAGGAAACGTGTGGATCTGGAAGAAGCCCTAGTCCTACATGCCGACCCAACCCATCCTCCTCCTCATCATCAAGGCTACCATACGGGTTCCTCCTCTCAAGGAGGCGGTTTTCCTAATTTTCAAAGTTTAAATGATCTTTTAAAGGAAAACTTACTATGCACCCGGAAAACATACAATATGGCTAGCAACGCCTTTACCCGAATCAGATTAGTGACACCGTCTCCGCTATGCAGGTTGACATCATGTACATCCGGGACCATATGGCGTATCGTGACGAGGATGGCGATGATGATGAGGATATGGACTGAGCAGAGGTGATGGAGGTGATATGTTGTGGTGATGAATGCAGTATTTTAAGTTAACCCTTTCTACCCTACGAACAATTTCTGGCCTGCGTGCCATGGTTAAACAATTTACTTTCCTAGACAAATTTTATTTTCTGCATTTTCTTTTTATGTTTGTGGTGATGGATGTTAAACTTTGGTAAACTAGGATGTTATTATGTTATGTGTGGTGTAGTGTTTAGCATAACAGGTACATAGAGACTTGGATGCACTAAGCATTAGTGCTACAATAGCCCGGAAACCCAAACCAAAAGCCAAAAACCTATGAATCATCAATTGCAGACTACCAACACGGGGCCGTGGTGAGTGACCACGCCCCCATGCCCACACCTCTAACCTGCTGTTTGTCAAAACCCTGCCCACCACGGGTCGTGGCCACCAGGCACGCCCCGTGGCCAACTTTCTGTAAGTTTTGTTACTGGCGCTCTGACCACAGGGCCGTGCTCAGCCAGCACGTGGCCGTGGCCAGGTGCCCAGTAACACAAAACCTTGTTTTAAATCACTTTTTACACATTCAAATAAACCTAAAAACTTATGTTTATGACACATTGAGGACAATGTGTAATTTAAGTGTGGGGGGAGGGATGCTAAAACCTTGAATCTTGTAAGTCCTAATAACAAGCCTTACACAAAACTCTATTGGAACCGCTAATCACCCCAAATTTTTCAAAATTTTTCATTTTTTTACTTGTCTTGGTATAATTCGGGAATAACAAGTTCTAAAAAATTATATTTTTACAAATTTACAACTGATAGCGTCGTGATAAAAAGAACCAAATAAGAAAATTATGAAAAGGCATGACAATCTATTTAAAATTTGATTATATATACTTGATCACATTATAAACCCATTCCCACAACAAGTGAGTTTTAAGTCTTTATTGAGCATACATGCATATATCTTTAAACTAAATGCTCATTCTTCGTTTCTTGTGTGAATAGCCGCTTGATTCTTACGACTCTAGAACTTGCCAAGACGATACATTCTCGGTCCTTACCAACTTGAACCCAAGTAAGTAAATGATAGAGGCATTAAGACTAATTCATTTTCCTTTCAAAACCATTATTTTTCATTTTTTATCACCTACCCAAAATCCCCCTAGTTAACCCCTTTGAGCCTAAACCTTTTCGTTTCAAAACCCGAAAAACAACCACCCATTACCCACCAAAAACTTTTTTTTCAAACCCCTTTGTTTTAGTAAAAAGCTCGGTTATCTTGTGAAAAAAAAAAAGTCTTGCAATAACAAAACAAGTTCATCAAAGAATTCTTGTTTGAATATGCTTAGTTTGAATAAATGTCACAAAAACAAAAATTTTTACGACAACCGACACTTTTTACGGTTTTTGCCATCTTTACTAACAACCTACCCTTAGCCCAAGCCTAACCCTTCCCCAAGTCCTCTTGATATTTACGAAGGTTTATAGTTAAAAAGGAGGAGGTTTGATCGCTTGGCAAGTATATGGTAGAAGTAAGTTCCATGACGGTCTCGAATGTTTCACAAAAATACACAAATCGGCCTAGTGTTGAGTGATCCCCTGTGAGGTGTTTGAACTTGTATATAAATGGAATTTTAAAGAGGCATGTTATGCCTAAATAAATAATTTTTCTTATAAAATGTTCTAAATAAATCATGACGAATAGGATTGTAAATAAAATAAAAATAAAACTCAATAAAGATCTTGGACTCCCGACACTCAAGATAAGCCCAAAAAACTTCTTCTTTACCTCTTCCATTTGGGTGTGTAAGCCACATATTAAAGAGTTTTGCTTGAGGACAAGCAAAGATTCAAGTGTGGGGGTATTTGATGTGTGCAAAATGCAACATATAAATTACATCAAATGAGACATAAAACTAACCATTTTTTAGTACTAATGTTGGAAAAAGAGCTTTTCTTTCTTCCTTTTGAATTTACAGGACCAAACGAGCTTAAAAGAACAAAAGGAGCAAATAAGCAGTGAAAACCAACATAAATACAAAAAGAAGGAATAAACGTGACATGCCCGACCCCTCGGCAACATCTCCCAAAGCAAAAACAAGGAAACAGAGCCTGACCACGGGGTCGTGCCCAGCTGGGCATGGGGCGTGGTCAGGACCCTTCACAAAAGGACAAACCTGCAAAAGCTTCTACGCTCACCACGGGGCCGTGCCCAGCTCTACACGCGGCGTGGTCCACTCTGAGATACACAGAATCCTGATAGTATAGCAAAGAGTTGACCACAGGGCCGTGCCCAGGAGACACGGGTCGTGTGGGGCCCTCTGCTGACAATTGCAATTAATGAAGGAAGACAAAATGCTGGCCACGAGCCGTGTTGGCTGGACACGGGGCGGTGGTCAGGGCTCTGTTCTAGCTATAAAAGGGGGTGCTTGGCTCACTTGAAAGGCATCCCTTGGCAAACCACTACTCTCCCACTTTGCAACCACTCCACCACCACTACAACACCAACACCCACCACCATCATCCATCATCCATCATCCATCTTTAGAGTGTGTACTAGTCTCGGGATCGAAGATTGATTGTAAGAGTTCTTTCCATTCAAAGGCCATGTTTGGCTAAGCCTCTCACATCACTTGGTGAAGACAAGTTTTTAATGTATTACTTTTGATTTTTAATCTTTCGGCACTTTATTTGGGTTTGTATTAATGACTTTAATAACTAGTTTCTTATGTTGAAGGTGAATTTTCTTTATCATTTTTTCATGGTATCTTGAGGTTACTTTACTGTCTATATAAAGAAAATGATGTCGTCATTCATGTCTTTACGGTCTATATAAAGCGCGTTAACTACCTGGAAGGGGGTTAAGGGGATGGTTTGGTAAAGTTCTTGTCTCGTTCAATGTATAGATCCTGCGAGGACCTGGTTCAAGCTTACTAGGACCTCCTTCAATACCCAATGGTATTGGATGGCGTGGGTGCGAATAGCTTGAACCCCTCATATGTAAACTACTATTAATACTTTAAACCCAGCTTCTTAGGATTGTATCCTTGTTGACTCAAACCACTTAGCCGAGGGTAACGTCACCTTCAGAAGACTTTTCGCATTAATAACTTACTTAAATATCTTTCAATATTCTAACCCTTTGGGATTGTATCCCTGCTGACTTAAACCAATGGGTTGAGGGTAACGTCACCTTCAAAAGAGGGGTCTACTACTATAACTAAGAGAATCTCTAAAAAGTCCGAAAGTGTGAAAATCATCAAAGGATACATTAAAGACGAGTTGGATCCAAGTGATTCTATCTTGTCTATTTGTTTTATTTTTATTTATCTTTTCATTTTTAATTTTATCTTTATGTTTCAAAACTTTCCTCAAAAAATTTAGATCGATTAGACGTTGAGGATAAACCGGTATTAAAAGCTCTTGTGTCCTTAGACGGCCTCAGTATCTTACCAACACTATACTACGCTCACGATGGGTGCACTTGCCCAAGTGTGTGTTTAGTGTTAGTATAATATCGTGTTTTATAAATTTAAAACTTGACTAATGCGTAAAATTGGCTCAAAATATCAATAAAAATCATATCGCACCGAACACACACCAGGTGGTAAGGTTGGTCACTATAAGAGAGACTATAAAGTGATGAAGAACAACAACAAGTATGGTTCAAAAAACAAGAATGAGGTTGGTTCTAGTGGATCAAGGAGTTGGGCAAGCAAGATCAGAATTTAGTACAAATTAATAATTCAGTTCAGAATTAGGTATCACTAATTTCTGAAGCATTTTATGTGCAGGACGATGACATTGCTTGGTGGGTTGATTCGGGTGCAATAAGCCATGCATGCAAGGATCTTCATTGGTTTAAAGACTTTTAACTAATTGAAAACGGATCTATCATCAAGATGCAGAATGTTGCAACTGAACTAATCAAAGAAATTGGAATCGTGCAACTTGTTTTTACTTATGAAAATTCTTTACTTTTGAACAATGTTTTGTATGCGCCCGAAATTCAAAAGAATCTGTTAAGTGGCATTGTGTTTAATAATTGTAGTTACAAACAAGTGTTGGAAAGTGACAAGTATATCTTGTCAAAACATGGTACTTTTGTAGGATTTGGTTATCTTTGTAATGGCATGTTTATGTTGAATGTTGATGTGTCTTTTATGAATGAATCTATTTGTGTTGCTTCTACTAGTAATGTTAATTGCATAGCTTCAACTAAAATAGCAATTGCGGGCTTATATAGGTGAATCCATGGAGAGCCACCATTGACTAGTTTTCTAAATATTCATAGCTTTAACTAGTAATAGTAATAACTTGACTGATTTAGAATTATGGCATGCTAGACTAGGACATGTACAGTATAAAAGAATTAAAGAAATGTCTAATATGAGCTTAGTTTATGCTATTAACATAAACAATGAAAAATTCCATATTTGCAAGGGAATAAGATAACTAAAAAGCCTTTCATGCAACATGTTCATAGGGAAAGTAAAATTTTAGATTTGATACATCCGATCTATGTGACTATCATCCTACAACATCATTAGGTAATAAAAAGTATGTAGTAACGTTTATAGATGATGATACTATATATTGTTTGGTTTATTTGTTGCATGCAAAGGATGAAGCTCTAAAAAAGTTTAAAATCTATAAATAAGAAATAGAGCTTCATCCGAGTGTTTTGATTAAGACTCTGCATAAAGATAGAGGTGGTGAGAATTTGATCGTGTGTATTTCCAATCAACTGGAATAGTACACCATACAATAACTTCTTATACACTGAAACAAATACTGTGGCAGAAAGGAAGAATACGACTCTAAAGGAAATGGTTAATACCATGTTATCCTATTCGGGCCTAAGTGAAGGCTTTTGGGGTGAGGCTACGTTGACATCCTGTTATTTGCTAAATATGGTTCCAAATAAAAGGAACAAGACTACTCCTTTTGAGCTTTGGTGTAAAAAACCTCTGGAGTTGCATAAAATGAGAGTTTAGGGTTGTACAGCTATGGTATGGCTCATTGATCCTAAGATAGGGAACTTAGGGGAAGTAGGTATAGATTATATTTTCATTTTGTTCACAGTTTCTATGTTATAAAACCGAATGACTACGTGTCTGTGCATACGACAATTGAAGCAAAAAACTGCATATTATGATAAGAACATATGCTTTTCTATACCTAGACCTAAGGATATGGTTCCAAGCTCTAGTAACTCTCAAATGGTTAATCAAGTGATTGATACTCCTCTGGAACCTTGGAGGAGTGGTAGAGTAAGAAAAGCTAAATCATCTGGTTATAATTTTTGACTATATTTGGTTCATGGATCTAGAGATGAGATTCAAACTCAATATCAATATTGTTTCAATATTGAGGAAGATCCTAGAGCCTATAGTGAAGCCATGGCATCTCGGGATGTAGAATTCTGGAAGGAAGCTATAAATGATGAGATGGACTCCATTATGCAGAACAACACTTGGAAATTGTCTGGTCTACCTGTAAACCACATGATTGTAAATGGATCTTCAAGAAGAAGATGAAAGTAGATGGTTAACTTGATAAGTTTAACGCCCAATTGGTTATCCAAGGCTTTAGACAGAAAGAAGGAATATACAACTTTGATACATATGCTCCTGTAACAAAAATATCCACTATTAGATTGTTGGCTGTTCTAGCAGCAATACACAATCTTGTGATTCACCGAATGGAAGTGAAAACGGATTTCTTGAATGCTGATTCAGATTAGGAGATATATATGAAACAACCAGAGGGTTTATTATGTCGGGTAATGAGCATAAGGTGTGTAAGCTAGTTAAGTCATTGTATGGCTTAAAACAAGCATCCAAACAGTGGCATCAAAAGTTTGATGGTGTGGTTTTGTCTAATGGTTTTGTATTAAACCAAGCGGACAAGTGTGTATATAGCAAATTTGATGCTCCTAGAAAAGGAGTCATAATTTGCCTATATGTAGATGACATGTTGATCATCGGTACTGACCAAGATCAATTTGATAAAACAAAGAAAATTTTGTCATCTTGCTTCGACATGAAAGACATGGGAGAGGCGAAAGTGAACCTTGGTATAAGGATCAAACGAGAGAACAATGGTATATTGATCTCTCAATCTCAATATGTTGAAAAAGTTTAATTTTCTTGATATTTCTTTAGTTAGCACTACAATGGATCCTGCTTTTAAGCTCTCACCTAATAATGGTGTTGCTGCAAGTCAACTTGAATATTCAAGGCTATTAGATACCTCATGTATGCTATGATAAGCACTAGACCGCATATAGCTTATGCTGTTGGAAAGCTTAGTAGATATACTAGGAATCCAGGTGCAATCACTGGCAAGTTATGAATCGAGTATTTAGGTACTTGAAGGGAACCATGAAATATGGTTTAACTTACACTGGATTTCCATGAGTTTTAGAAGGTTATTCAGATGCAAACTGGATTAACAACATGGAAGATTATTCTTCCACAAGTGGATGGACTTTTCTGCTTGGAGGAGGTGCCATATCTTGGGCATATAAGAAACAGACTTCCATAACTAACTCAACAATTGAATATGAGTTTGTAACATAAGGTAGTAGCTGGAAAAAATGTTGAGTGGCTAAGAAACTTGATTTATGAGATTCCGTTGTGGCCTAAACCTATATCACCAATATCAGTTAGATGTGATAGTGCTGCTACCTTAGCTAATGCCTATAGCCAAGTGTATATTGGGAAGTCTAGACACTTAGGTGTTAGACACAACATGATTCGTGAGGTCGTCATGCATGGGGTGATTTCGGTGGAGTTTGTAAGAACTCAACATAATTTAGCCGACCATTTAACCAAAGAGTTAAGTAGAGATCATGTGCACAAGGCGGCTGTAAGGATGGGATTAAAGTCCACAAGAAATTTCTCGTGTTAAGATACCCAATTCCCACCTAATAAGACATTGGGCGTTGACTTTAATGCGGAAAACTTAACATCTAGAAATTGGAATAAATTAGTAGCATCATCCCAAGGTATGTGTTTGGACCTGCAAGTTAAAGGAGGTTGAAGGTTTTCTTTTTTAATAGTTCTTTGAAAAATTGCATATGCAGGTGCAAGAATAAAGAGCTACCTATATGAGCATGAAGTTTAGTTGCTTCAATAAGCTAGGACTTGGCTTTGAAATGTTTATTGAAGGATATGACACAAGCTAGTAAAAATAGTCAAGAAAGAACATAAGAGTATGTAAACTTGTGTGTATGTTATCTTCATGTATTCACTGTGAATAGAAAGGGTTCAAACCTTAGCGACACCCCTATAATTGAATATTTGGAATGTGTAATATACTAATGTAAAATTTAATCATTGTAATATTTCATTCATGTATAAGTTTGACTGCTGTGAATTTGTTTAAGTTAGTCACGGATTATGCTAAAATGGGAGAGGAATGTTAGATATTTTAGTTTAATCGGGATTAACTTGGTGACAAAAGCGAATTATAATATACATCAAACAAGTTAGGAGGTGGGGGAGTGCACGCTTATTCGAGTTGTTATGATTTCAAGTGTTCTGGCAGAGCCTGAGTGGGGGTTCCAAGGGGGCAATGCCCCCGGGAGATGGGTCCAAGGGGCGGCAGCCTTGACGGGGTCCAAGGGGCAGAGCTGTATTTTACCTGGTTCATTCACGAATTCTCATATACACATACGGTTGTTCAATTTCTCGAATTCGGAGTTGTAACCTATTAAATTATTCAGGAGAACCACCAAAATAATTTGATCTAAGAGTGATTACACGCCTCTCTAATTATCCTTGTTTACTAAATTCCCAAACAGAAGATAACATGTTTATTGTTAGGTGTTTATGTGTGTTTCATTAAGTGTTATCGACCTAATTTTTAATTTAAACATTATCAACCCAATTTTCAATTTAAACATGACCATCTTTCTTATTTGAAATTTTATATAAAGAAGTTGTCCCAGGTTAAAACCTGGGTAAGAGGAGTAGTTCATAATTATTTGTGTAAAGTAGAGTATGAGCAATACTGTCGCTAAAAATGAGTTTTTATATGTGAAGGTAAAAGATAAGAAAGTCAATGTATTAGGTGTAGTAAAAAATGTGTGTTTAGTTTACCAATTATTTGCCTATTAATTTATTTAACTTAAAATAAAATAATTTTATTTTTTTATGATTTTTCTTTTAATTGGCTTATGTTTAATAAGTTATATGGTTGAGTGTCTGATATGGTTTTACAAACACTTGTTATGGCTAAATTTAGAAAAATCAAAATCCGTAGAGAACAACAATAAATATATTTGATTTTCATTATGCATTTTTAATGACATTTGACGTTCTTTTGTTTATTGTATAAAATTAGTAGACTTTTTTTAAATGACCCAACCCAGCCCGACCAAACTCAAACCGGACCGAAAAATATATTATATAGTGATAGACAACCAACCCTGAATAATTTCCACTCCATGAAAAAACCTCTTGAATCCGCCACTAACTAGAAGCAACAATAATCTCATGAATCTTGGAGGCAACTTACTGTCTTATGGACACAAACAATACATTGTTACGGATGCAAATGCCTATCAATGAATTGAGGCACATTTGCTCTATCGCGTGCATGACACCCAAAGGCAACTGATCGTATAGGACGTATTGGGTGTCAGACCCCGATCCGCAGCGGATAGGTACAGAGCGGACCGATTGCCCATAGCTCATGACACTAATTAGCATTACAATATTTAAAGCACAACCGAATTAATTTGTCACATAACATATATAAATCACAAATTTTTCATACAATGTTCAAAACCAAACATAACATAAGTTTTCCCAATTTATTTCCTAAGGCCCAAGCTACGTGACTGTTGGTGCATATTTGTGAAAACAACTTAGATTTGGTCTTTGGATATCTTGTAATTAGTAAAACGATAAACGGTTAGCGGGTTTAGCTTTGTATTAGTCAAATAATAGAGTTTGGGCTAAACAAAACCCACATTGGGTTATGGGGAACGAATTGGGCTTTGCCCATGTTGGAAACCCTAGCCTAAAGTTGCAACCTTGTGTTATATAAACAAGGCTTTGCATTAGGGTTTAGGTTAATCAGCCAAAAACATTTTTGAGAGGGATTTTGTGAGAGCATTAGAGGCTTGGACGAATTTAGGGTTTTGATTTATTGTAATACTTGTGTTTGATAATCAATAAAAACCCGGTTGATAGTAATTTCTGTTTTCTACTCGTTTCTGTGCTATTCTGGTCTAGAGGATTCCGCACTCTAGATTGGATTGACAATTCTGTGACGATCCATATGAACTAGGGGACTCACAATTGGTATCAGAGCTTTAGGCTCTTGAAGAAGCTCGGTTCAGAATTGTGTCTGCAGATTTGGGTGGAAATTTTCGAAAATTTTAAACCTGAAAATTAGGGTTTTCGAAATTTTTGAATTTCTGATAAAATTCTGCGTTTTTGTTTGTGTTTGATTTTGTTGATTTGCAGGTTTTCGAGATAGTTCTGGTTGATTGGTTGATGATTTTTGGCAAGAAAGACTTGAAGATTCGAAGACTGTTTTTCGTGTTCTTCATATTTTCGAAAAATTTGTTCTGATTTGGTGTTTAATCTTGCAGGATTCCGTTAGAAAGAGATCTGTTAAAATTCTGAGAAGATTTGTTTCTGGAGGATTTGCTGATTTCGGATAAATACACTGATTAACCAGAGAAATTAACTAACCGGCGAAATTAAAATCCAAAGGCGACTTTGGTAACCATGTAATTGTCCTCAGCGACATTATTACGGTGATCAGCGAAGTTATTAGATGTCGTTTTAGCAAAATTATTGACCAGCGAATTTAATCTGTGAAATTAATCAAAGTATTAACCAGCGAATTTAATAGTCAGTGAATTTAACCAGCGAATTTAATAATCAACAAAATTGACCAGCGTATTTAATCAGCATAGTTGAACAGCGTAATTGAACCACCTTCTTGACCCATCATATTTAGTTTGGCTAAGTGGAGTATTTGCTGGAGGAATTAAAAAGGTGGAGTATTTATTTTGGTGGAGTATTTAGGTGAGTATAGAGGATTTAACGTTTTCGAAAATAGAAAGTGATCCGTAGCTCATCTCAGCAAACCGTTTGCACCGTTAGATTCCTTGGATTTTTAGGACAAAAAAAGACTCTGGAAAATCCCGAATTTGGTGTTTGACATTATATATCATTGGATTCGTTTTTTCGAGACGATTCTAACGGTATAATTTGGTAACCACAGTTTTCGGACACTTTTTGTATGGTTTTACCAGTCTGTTACGTTAAAATGTCGAACATGTCAAATTTGAACGAACTGTTGAGGATGGAGCATGAGGTTGGTACCACAAACAAACCGCCTAAGATGATGAAAGTGGAGAACTATTTAACATGGAAAGACAGGTTTCAATCTTTCATTGAATATCAGGACACACGGATATGGATCTGTATTCAAGATGGTTATGGAAAGACAGGTTTCAGTCTTTCATTGAATATCAGGTTAAATGTAATTCATAAATACAATCTATGAGACCTCTCTTCATGTACAATCCTTACTCTTTGACTCGATCTTCAACCTCTTAGTCTCCACAATGGTGTTAATTCAGTGCAACCTGCAATCACCACATATATGCGCATCATTAATATTTGGTGACATCATTTATAATCTAGACATAAATAATTAAATGACCATTCCGCATTCTTCTATTCATGCTAATCTTTTCGATTATCTTTCCGAGTACAATCTTGCAATCTTCATGAGGACACAATAGTATACCTGCATTTTCATTTCATTCTCAAGGCACACTATTAGTAATGTAAATACTCAAATGTAGTGAAGCCATGTATACATATATACAAGCCCCATTCTTTCATGAACACTAAATCCTAGTTCGTGCTTACGTACGTTCATAGGTATATTCATACACACCTATATACATACATACATACATACATACATACATACATACCTACATACATACATACATACCTACATACATACATACATGCATACATGCATGCAGACATGCACACATACACACATACATACGTACATACATAAATGCATACATGCATACATGCAAACATGCATACACATACACACATACACACATACATACTGTCACGACCCCCGACCCCACCCTAGAAAGAATCGGGAGCCGCGAGCAGCCAAGTGGTACCGGTGGTTATTTAGAAAAACATTGCAGCGGAAATTTCATCAGGACCGTGAGTTAGGAAAAATATCAGAGTTTAGAAAACACCGGATTTTTATTTATTAAATAGATGGGATAAAACCATGTTTCAAAAGGTAGCTTTAATATAGGATAAATTCGAATACATAAAACAACTTAATTTAATTTAATTGATAAAATAAGCCACTTCTATAAGCCTTGTTGGTGCCGCATCCAACTCTAATTCCTGATCTACTGTAATTACCTTAAACGCGTTTTAAAAAGGTTTTGTCAGCAGGAAATACTGGTGAGTTCATTCATTTTTTTGTACAAAAACATATTTGTTATAGTTTACAGCATTAAGAGTTTTTACATTTGCTTCTTTAAGATTGGCAAAGACTTAATCACTGCAAAGTATAACTAGAAAACAGTGTTATAAGTTACAGTATTAAGAGCGATTACAATGTTTATATATATCTACCATCTACCCACGGTATTTATCACTCGACCACCTATTGGCTATCTCGTTGTCCAATGGTGTCTGTGATTATGGTCATATCACCCCTTGGCTAACCCGTTGTCCAATGGTGACGGTTATCAAGTATTGTATACAAAACCCCACATACCGGCTGTAAATTGGTGACTACAAAGACTTAATCCCTGTAATTATAACTTTGAAAATAACATGATTTTGTAAGATACTTTGATAAAAAGAGAATGACTCACATTGCAGATTTATACGGGCAGAGCTTAGCCTACTGATTAGCCTTGTACCCTAATTAAATAATAATGCACACGAACTAGGTCAGTAACTTAATACAGCATTTACGATAACTCACGAGATTAAACCCTCACAATGAATGACAAAGTGCGATACTTAAACATCCATCGAATTCACGATGAATGACAAAGCATAACCCTAATGTGGGCAGCACTTAAACATCCATTGGATAGTTTCAATCGATTGGACATTGAATCGTAGCAGCGATCGAGTTAATACCCGGTATCGTAGCAGCACCTCACTAATGAAAAATTATGATTTTATGCAGTAATTCTTCGTTTTGAGAGAATTGGTCGAACACAGACGAACTGCTCAAGTCCAAACTATTTATAGCTAATTTCTAAGGTTGTCGCGGCCCGCGTGAGCCACAAGACAAATCTTACGCGGCCCGTGTGGACGTGTGGATCAGATCGGAGGTTGCTGAGTCACCACTGGTCGCGATACGTGTGACGACACGTGGCCTTCATGCATATCCGGAGACCTACAAGCTGTCGCGGCCCGCGTGATCTTCTGCCTATTCTTTACGCGGCCCGCGAGAAGACCAAATATCTGATTTTCTTGATTCTTGATATGGATTGGGGTTTCAGGGGTCTGGGTTTTTACTTACGGATCAATTTGGGACATTTTTTAATATAATTATATCATAAAGAAAAAAGGAATAAAATAGTGAGAAAAGAGAATGGACCCACTTTGTAACTTTAGGGTTCAACTAGAAAGCCTCCTGTTATAAATTTTGGGCATAACTTCTGAACTATTTTAAAAATGTATATATATATATATATATATATATATATATATATATATATATATTTACTCGTGTTAAGTATAGTACCCCTAATTCAACCTTATCCCTATTTCTGGAGACAGAACCCCAACGAACTTAGTCAGGCAATGCCTTGACATGCGTTATGGGGCTCAGGTCAATCGGAAAGGGTAGCGGTGATCGGGAGTTAAAATACTTAAAACAGGGCATGACTTTATTATTATTATTATTATGGGGGGGATTTAAAAAATATATATAGAAAAAATGTAGATAGCGAGAGAGAGATAGACTGAACAATTGTAAGCAATTGTGAAGTCTTCTATTTATACTCTTCACAAAACTTGTACATGAATTTACTGAAGATTCCCTCCACATATTCATTCTCATCTATATAATACACTTGTCCATTTCAAATTTCTTTACATTTGTTTTTAATTTAATATTATTTATTAATTGACACGTATAACTAACTAAATTTCAATTTTAGTTATTATTGTTTTATTTATTTATTATATATAAAAAAATAGGACACGAAATTTGGAACAGGGGACACGAAATTTGTTTAAATTGTGGGATTTCATTTTGTTGGGTCTTATTTATATTATTATTATTATTATTAATTTAACTACTTTACTCATTTGGCGTGTATAACTTCTAAAATATGATGTTTTATAAAACAAAGAATGTCTTTAGATCGAGAATATTTTTGTCTACATTTTGAACCAACTTTCATTAAAAATAGAGTAGGTTCAAATACAATGTATTTTTATAATTTAATTATTATATGGTTCCTAGGCCCGTCTAGGTACTTCATATTTTTAACGGTCAGCTTACCCGTAATCTACCTGTCTAATAATATGAGTTTTTATATACTTTTATTTTATTAGAAAGGTCACCAATATACATGCCAATTAATTGGTACAACATTCCAACCAACTATATTTAAATAGTTTTTAAAACTATTTGGGTTGAATAATTATATTAAAAAAAATAAAACTAGTTACTAGTGGCTAATAAATTTAAACAAACCTATAATTCTTATATGATAAAAATAGGAATGTTACATCCTCCCCACCTTGTTTTAAATCTCGTCCTCGAGATTTGGGCTATGGTATCTCTTTCCGAGTTATGTCATATTTTAAATAATAGGATTAAGGTAAATGACATTTTCATTGAATTAAAATATGTTTAAAGAAAAATAGTTTATAAGAAATAGAATCCAATGGTTCAACTGAATTATTTCAAGAAATCGATGTCAAACGAATGATAAATTTTCAAGGTGACTAGGTTCAAGCCAAAAGAGATATATGATCAATAAATATCTAAATCGAATGTTTACAAGTTGTGAATGACTTTTAGAATCAATAAAATTCATTGTCAAAAGAAAACTTACTTTAATTGTCAACTGAGGAAGACTCAGAATCAATAAGCTCAAATGAAATAGAATCATGAAAAATGATTCTCAAATATTGAATTATGATATGTTATTGAATAGCAAGGATACACTGAATAGCAAGGATACACCAATATACAACAGAGTTTAGTGTATCATTGTCTTAACACATAGTTGTATTAAGACCATTTTCAAGGATGAATCAAGCGAAAGGTATATATAGATTAGCTCAAGCTACAAGTTTATATCGACGCCACAAGGTGTCGAAATGATTGAAATAGCTCAATAATTACGGTGACCGAACAAATTCACCGTTTTTGTAATCAACTGAAAGTTTGAATGAAGAAAATTTCAAATTATGGGTTTCTCAATTGATGATGAATAGACCAAATGAAAATTATAGAAATTTTTTTATCAATGATGAAAGAATCTTTTGAGGTACACGGAATATAATACGAATTTGTGTACTCTTATCTTAACACATAATTGTATTAATACTGTTTAATATAATGAACTAACAAAAATTTAAAATCCGTACATCAGATGTGAAAATGAGATTAGCTCAAGTTTCAAATTAAAGAAAATGCCACCACAAGGTGTCGTAGTAATCGAAATAATAATAGCGGTGACTGAATGAGTTCACCATGCTTGAAACCAAATGAAAGTTCAATGAAGTAAATCTGAATGTTTGTTTCAAACAATTCTAGTAGGATTTTTGATTGAAATTGAAACAATTGAATAATGTTTTTCGATTGAAGATGATAAAGCAATAATTATCACGAAAGGCTCGATTGATGTTGTAAGAACCATTAAGAGATACACTGAAATATGACATGAATTTGTGTATCATTATTTTAACACATGATTGTGTTAAGATTGCTTGAATATGATAAACCAATAAAGCGGATTCAATATAAAAAAATAAATAATTAAATCCGTATAGGAGGTGTGCAAACGAAATTGGCGCAAGCTTCAAATTTGTGAAAATGTCACCACAAGGTGATCGTGATAAAAGAAACGATTCAAATGAAGTCGAAGACCAAATAAGCATGTTATGGTTTAAGAGAATTGAAGTGCTTGTTGGGATTATTTCGAATATGATGGCTCCAATTCATCATATGGGACTTTGAATTGAATACGTAATGTGAGCAAGTTCAAACAGTTGAACTTGGTTTAAACAAAACGAGTTCATGTATCAATAAGAAAGTTCTGACATGATCACAACAAAAACCATGTATGTCATTTAAAAAAAATTGAATTTTTCAAGAAATTGATTGACTCGATATCAAAAAGTCATCGTTTTGCAATAATGCGGTGCATAGTGCCAAAAATCAAGTATAGCGAAATGATATTTGAGTTTTGATAAAACAACAAATTAGAATGAAGCCCTCCAGTGGTCTTCATAAATCAACTAACCACATGCGCAACAAACAGTGCATGTGTAACGTGTGGATTTACCAAACAATGAAACAGATCAACATTCGCTACTATGAAAGAAATTCTCATGGAATGATTACCATTAGGGGAAGTAGAAACGCAAAAGTCAACTTATTATATGCAGAAATCAGAATTTCAATGAAAGAAATATAAGAACTTTATATGAATATTCGTGTGATAACCGTTGTTAAGTGACATTATCAGGGAATGTCGAATAAAATGAAATAAGGGAGTTGCAAAGGTATGTGACTCCTTTTTGCAGTGGTAATAATTATGACTCTGATTAGACTGTGCATCGATGGTTGTGAAATCTTGTTCCAACGTACCTCAGCTAGATTCAGGTCGTTTGTAGGATAACGTGGCCAAGTGCTGCTTTCTGATTAGTAATTCTTCCACTGACGGGATTTGCATTGGTGTCGTCATGCCCAATTATATTTTCCAAAAGTCTTGCCTCGAAAGTCGTATGTGAAATACTTCGACGTCTATGGACATATAATGTTTCATGTGTTTTCTTGTGCACTAGCACAACTTTACATGTTTCTTACTTGCGTTAATAGTTTATGGTAATGTATTGGAAATTCTTATACTTTTGATGGTGTTCCAAATCTTAAAGGGTTTCCATTGTTTATATTTTCGCACGAGTTTCAAGGTAGATGATCAAACGAAATAATGTTTGATATCGGAAAAGAGATTCCTGATAAAGAAATCTAGATTTATTATTGACAAATATGCTTGTGCTTTATTCTTAATTGACTTTTTGAATTCCTTATAGATATACATATCTATATAATCATATATTTCACATGCTGTAATATACATATCCTTTCATAAGGTCAATGTATTTAACAGATTCATATTTCCAAAAACAAGTCAAATATCAGGTCATGATACTATTTAGGGAAATCTTGTCACTTGTTTGACATATTATATACCCCGTTTCATCTGGTTCTTGCCGGAGAGGTAACCCCATTATATCCGGACAAGCTGGAGAGTCTGCTACACCATACCCAGTTTGCCGGAGAAGAAATTTGTATTTCCCTTAAATAGATCTTTCTTAAATCATGATTTAGAAAGTGCATTATGACTTTCAATGAAGAAGCAGGAAATTAGTATTCACCTGATTGATCATATTCTAGAACAAAGTAGTACCAATAAATAAGAGATAACAGTGGTCAAGTGTTATCGCTTATTTATTATACTTGCAACGTTCTAGTTATTATTCTTACGGTATACCAAAATCCATCACACTTTATTTACACAAGTATTTAGCTTATCTCAGAGCTTATATTAAGGCATCTTTTCTTAAGTTCAAGTCTAAATGCTATCATGTGTGCTACCAGTTAATAGTAATTTCCTAACTCTTTTATATAAGCTTAGGTATTATTATCACAACACTTATTGGCTTAAAGCAGTGGCTGTGATACCACCTTCTGTCACGACCCCCGACCCCACCCTGGACGGAATCGGGAGCCGCGAGCAAACAAGTGGTACCGGTGGTTATTTAGAAAAACATTGCAGCGGAAATTTCATCAGGACCGTGAGTTAGGAAAAATATCAGAGTTTAGAAAACACCGGATTTTTATTTATTAAATACATGGGATAAAACCATGTTTCAAAAGGTAGCTTTAATATAGGATAAACTCGAATACATAAAACAACTTAATTTAATTTAATTGATAAAATAAGTCACTTCTATAAGCCTTGTTGGTGCCGCATCCAACTCTAATTCGTGATCTACTGTAATTACCTTAAACGCGTTTTAAAAAGGTTTTGTCAGCAGGAAATACTGGTGAGTTCATTCATTTTTTAGTACAAAAACATATTTGTTATAGTTTACAGCATTAAGAGTTTTTTAATTTGCTTCTTTAAGATTGGCAAAGACTTAATCACTGCAAAGTATAACTAGAAAACAGTGTTATAAGTTACAGTATTAAGAGCGATTACAATGTTTATATATATCTACCATCTACCCACGGTATTTATCACTCGACCACCTATTGGCTATCTCGTTGTCCAATGGTGTCTGTGATTATGGTCATATCACCCCTTGGCTAACCCGTTGTCCAATGGTGACGGTTATCAAGCAATGTATACAAAACCCCACATACCGGCTGTAAATTGGTGACTACAAAGACTTAATCCCTGTAATTATAACTTTGAAAATAACATGATTTTGTAAGATACTTTGATAAAAAGAGAATGACTCACATTGCAGATTTATACGGGCAGAGCTTAGCCTACTGATTAGCTTTGTACCCTAATTAAATAATAATGCACACGAACTAGGTCAATAACTTAATACAGCATTTACGATAACTCACGAGATTAAACCCTCACAATGAATGACAAAGTGAGATACTTAAACATCCATCGAATTCATGGCGAATGACAAAGGATAACCCTAATGTGGGCAGCACTTAAACATCCATTGGATAGTTTCAATCGATTGAACATTGAATCGTAGCAGCGATCGAGTTAATACCCGGTATCGTAGCAGCACCCCACTAATGAAAAATTATGATTTTATGCAGTAATTCTTCGTTTTGAGAAAATTGGTCGAACACAGACGAACTGCTCATGTCCAAACTATTTATAGCTGATTTCTGAGGTTGTTGCGGCCCGCGTGATCCACAAGACAAACCTTACGCGGCCCGCGGGGAAGTGTGGATCAGATCGGAGGTTGCTGAGTCACCGGTGGTCGCGACACGTGTGACGACACGTGGCCTTCATGCATATCCAGAGACCTACAAGCTGTCGCGGCCCGCGTGATCTTCTGCCTATTCTTTACACGGCCCGCGAGAAGACCAAATATCTGATTTTCTTGATTCTTGATATGGATTGGGGTTTCAGGGGTCCGGGTTTTTACTTACGCATCAATTTGGGACATTTTTTAATATAATTATATCATAAAGAAAAAAGGAATAAAATAGTGAGAAAAGAGAATGGACCCACTTTGTAACTTTAGGGTTCAACTAGAAAGCCTCCTGTTATAAATTTTGGGTATAACTTCTGAGCTATTTTCAAAATGTGTATATATATATATATATATATATATTTGTACTCGTGTTAAGTATAGTACCCTTAATTCAACCTTATCCCTATGTCACGAGACAGAACCCCAACGAACTTAGTCAGGCAGAGCCTTGACATGCGTTATGGGGCTCAGGTCAATCGGAAAGGGTAGCGGTGATCGGGAGTTAAAATACTTAAAACAGGGCATGGCTTTATTCTTATTATTATGGGGTGGATTTAAAAAAATATATATAGAAAAAATGTAGATAGCGAGAGAGAGATAGACTGAACAATTGTAAGCAATTGTGAAGTCTTCTATTTATACTCTTCACAAAACTTGTACATGAATTTACTGAAGATTCCCTCCACGTATTCATTCTCATCTATATAATACACATGTCCACTTCAAATTTCTTTACATTTGTTTTTAATTTAATATTATTTATTAATTGACACGTACAACTAACTAAATTTCAATTTTAGTTATTATTGTTTTATTTATTTATTATATATAAAAAAAATAGGACACGAAATTTGGAACAGGGGACACGAAATTTGTTCAAATTGTGGGATTTCATTTTGTTGGGTTTTATTTATATTATTATTATTATTAATTTAACTACTTTACTTATTTGGCGTGTATAACTTCTAAAATATGATGTTTTATCAAACAAAGAATATGTCTTTAGATCGAGAATATTTTTGTCAACATTTTGAACCAAGTTTCATTAAAAATAGAGTAGGTTCAAATACAATGTATTTTTATAATTTAATTATTATATGGTTCATAGGCCCGTCTAGGTACTTTATATTTTTAACGGTCAGCTTACCCGTAATCTACCTGTCTAATAATATGAGTTTTTATATACTTTTATTTTATTAGAAATGTCACCCATATACAGGCCAATTAATTGGTGTAACATTCCAACCAACTATATTTAAATAGTTTTTAAAACTATTTGGGTTGAATAATTATATTAAAAAAATAAAATTAGTTACTAGTGGCTAATAAATTTAAACAAACCTATAATTCTTATATGATAAAAATAGGAATGTTACACATACATACATACATACGTACGTACGTACGTACGTACGTACGTACATACATACATACATACATACATACATACATACATACATACATACATAAATACATACATACATACATATTATTATGGGTGAAATTCTGAGCTCATATCCTGGATAATATCTTAAATTATATCTTTCTTGTATGGTATATGTTCATGCCCGGGATGCTGATTCAGGATATTGGTAACATCTTGAATGGTATCCTGAGGATTACTAATGGATTATGTGCAGGAATACGAGTCCAAGCTTGTAACGTTCATGAGGACCCTTTCCCCGGAAGACTCGGTCTAAGTCGTTCAAAGGAAGACGTTGAAGCCGCTTTACTCGGTCCATAACGTTAACTATGGAATATTCGGAGGCATCCCCCGTTTATAGGAATTTTTGTTTGTATTTCTTAGCTATAAATAGTTGGATAAATCAGATCGAATAGGACACAACAACACTCACTGCTCTCTAACACTTTACTCTCTCGCAATTCTCACTTTCACTAAAAGCATTGTAACACTTAGCGATCTGATCAATATCCTGCACTTTATCCTGACGTTTGAAGTAATAAGAAGAACAAGGCAGCTGCGATTGTCAGCTCCCGAGGTTTTATGCCGGCGATCTAGATTGATCAAGGGCTTTCCTCGTATATCTCGTGTCACCCCCTTTACTTTTCGCTCATTATTTGATCATAGATACAGCTCAATATCCTGAGCCGTATCCTGAAAACTGTCTTTGCAAACAACTTAATTAGCATATTTTCAACACATTTTCTTAGCACACTACCTCACTTAACTAATTTGATCACTTAATTGCTTCGGTAATTTTTGACCAAAACACATACACACATACATACACATATGCATGCATACATACATACATACATACAAGTTCTTACATACCACTTACATTCTCACATGATTATACTAACATATCTGAGTCACAAACATCCATATAAATAAATCTCATACGTATCAACCTACGTGCGTACTCATTTCTAATCGTGCTTACCTATGGATTCCATTACTAACATGTAGGTAAATCCATACCCATACTTATACATGCCTCTAGATTTATTTCATTCCCTCATATACTTACGTACACGTTCATCACACCTCATAAACACTCTTCAATGAGTTTGGAATACATTTAAGGAGTTTATCAGGTCCCTGTTTTAGTCTTAGGGAATAAGGAGGTTCATGTCACTGTATAAAAGACGGGTTAAAAGAAATCACACTTTTGCATCTAGCCTCGACCGTAAGCTACGTTGACAATCGTAGCTTACGGTGGCATTGAAGTGGCCACGGTGACAATAGACTGCCTTACGGTGACAATTGTACCATTAACACCTACCGTAGCTTACAGTTGCTACCGTAAGCTACGGTAAAGCCCCGTTCAAATCACTTTTGTTCACTTTTTACTTTTGTAAACGACCGTTAGGCCCCCGAACTTCTTTCATCGACGTTTTACATGTTTCCATGACGTATATTAACCATATTCAAGCTGCCAAATCCTTTTAATGTTTAACCCCATGATTAAACTAACTACCACATTATGCCATGTTACTTTCTATATTCTTGACCCGTTCACTTCTATCATGTAATTCCAAACACATATAACTTCCTACGACTTACCTCATCAATGCTTACTTTGGTACTTCCCCTTACTCATAATTTCTTACATGATTTCCTGCATGCAACATATCAAACTTCATTTATAAAATAAGAAGTGATTTCGGACATCACTTACCTTAGCGTTCGTATTTGCATTTCATGCTTCCCTCCATCTTGACACGATCCCTATACTCTCATGTCATCGCAATCACATTCTTGTTAGCATACATGATTGTACATATTAACGATCATATCAAATGTATATCTCACGTTTGACTTTCATTTGTCAATTCTAACAAGCATAAGCCATATATCCAAATTCACATCTTTTGACATTCATATAATTCATCATGTCATCACACATAACTCATTTGGATATAACACGTACCATGTGACTTTCTATAATCTTACAATTTTAACAACAAGTCTAACCACGATTCTTGTGCTCGGTTGACTTTCAAAAGTCAACGGTTTATCATATGAATTTTTGACTTAACCTCATATATCTGTGTCATCATATTAGACTATACTAATGACACTATATACATTCCATACTCATGAAGCAATATGCTTTCAACCACATGATCACCTAGTTATATCATGCACAAGTATAACTAAATCAATACAAACTAAAGCTCTAATGATCCTACAAATGTCAACCACCTTCAAAGCTAGTAATTTAACATAATCTCAACATCATTCTTTGCTAGCAAGTCCACAAGCTATACCTTTAGTGCACATCCATATCCAAATTACCATTAAGCCACTAGTCCGACACATGATGTTTACTACACTTTTTAAGTAAGGAGTACAACTCCTAAGCATACTTTTTACCAAAATTGTTTTATCAAACAACAATATCCATATGTATTTCAACCAAAACACATATCTCATGTTAACCTATCGTTGATCACCGCATTATTACATTCTATAAATTTCCATCGATCACTGGTACACAATTTCATCTAAAATCATCACATAGGCATTTCATCAAACACTTTGTGGGTATACAACAATTAAGGCACAATGTACAAGTATTTCATGCTCATCTTCTACCATCTTGCTTTCAATCATCAACAATAACACCAAATCACATTACTTCCAAACCATACTCAATCTAACTAATAAGAATAGAACATATACCAAATCATACATCAAAATTATACAAGAATTGAACATGGTAATTCATTCATCTCACCATCCTTACTATAACAAGTGGGTTTATCCCAAAACATCAAATTACTTATAATCACGCATAACCCATGTTCCACTTATCGATTATAATACATGCTCATGCTTCATTTCATACTAATTCATGGATTAATCATAACCCACTACATACAAGATAATCAAATTACATTCTACAACTTACCATGTGTCTTTTAAGGTTGGATAATTCTTCATTCATGCATGATTTATCATCAATTTTCATCATCAATTTCTTGGATTTATGCTTGTTTGAGAACCCCTCTTTTTCTCTCTTATGTGTATCGACACACACAACACACACATACATGTTCCTGAACATTCTATTTAGTTGTAAACTTTAATCCCAATCTCCACATTTAATTCCTCTAGTTTGCCATCTTTGCCCATTTACCATAACTTTATTCCATACTCTTAAAAGTTAACTTTTAAGAAATTACATTGTGTAGAGCTTAGTCCTAACTTTATATATGACTTTTACTCACTAAATGTAATGTAATAACCACATATATATAAAACGTCTTACTTAATCACTGATTGTGTTAACTACATACATTTATTTATAAAGGTAAAATCAACGTTGACTCTTATATAATATAATATATTAGAATCCAATATCAAATATTTATATATAAATAAATATATTTATATATAAATACATATATAGGGAGGAGCTCATGCGAGAACCACCTTTATTGTGAGAACCGCGAGAACCAATGTGAACACAACCTAAAATAGATAAAAAAAACCTAACCCCCACCCCCCCCCCCCCCCCACACAAACCCTAAACCCCCCCCCAAAAAAAAACCTAAACAAAAAAAAAAAAAAACAGCTAAAAAAACCTAAAAAAAACCTAACCCCCACCCCCCCCCCTCCAAAAAAACCTAAACCCCCCTCCCCCACCCCCCAAAAACCAACCAACCCCCCCCCCCCCACCCCAAGCTAAAATGCTAAAAACTAAAACCCCCAAAAAATCTAAAAAAATTTTTTTGAATTTTTTAATATTTTTTATGTTAAAATCGCTACTTTTCGAAGCAAAATGTTTTTTTTTTTGCTTCGAAAAGTAGCGATTTTTTAATAAAAAATTCAAAAAAAAAAAAATTTTGTGTGATTTTTAGCTATATTTTTAGGCATTTTTGGTTGTGTTCACATTGGTTCTCGCAATAAGAGGTGGTTCTCGCATGATCTTCTCCCTATATATATATATATATATATATATATAGTGTGAGGTTCATTGGGGAACACTAAAAAAGTGGGGAACAGTGAGGAACCGACTCAAACGAACTCCGATTGGACTCATTCCAGCGGCGTTAGAACCGGCTCGTCAAACCCTAACTAGGATCTCTTAACCCTAAATCATAACCCCTAAACCCAAAATATATTAGGGTTTGGGCTTTAAGGTTTAGCTTTAGGGTTTAGGGTTTAGCTTTAGGTTTAGCCTTTAGGGTTTAGCTTTTAGGGTTTATAGTTTAGATTTTACGGTTTACCTTAGGTTTTAGCCTTATTTTTTATCTTTAGGGTTTAGAGTTTAGGAGTAAGGATTTAGGGTTTATATGACAACTCGTATTTCAGAACCTTTCGTTGTACTCTAATTGTAACTCGCTTGAACGATATGTGATTAGCCCCATCAGAACTAGAAGAACTGTTCGCACAACTACAAGAGCTCTTGGACAAAGGTTTCATTCGTCCTAGCTCTTCGCCCTGGGGAGCTCCAGTCTTGTTTGTGAAGAAGAAAGACGGTACTTTTCATATGTGCATAGACTATCGCGAACTCAACAAGGTGACCGTGAACAATCATTATCCTCTTCCTCATATTGATGATCTATTCGACCAGTTGCAAGGGTCGAGCTTTTATTCTAAGATTGATCTGAGATCGGGCTGTCATCAGCTGAGAGTCCGAGACGAGGAGATCTCTAAGACAGCATTCAGGACTCGTTATGGACACTACGAGTTCCTGGTTATGCCTTTCGGGTTGACCAACGCACCTGCGGTCTTCATGGATCTGATGAACCGAGTGTGCAAACCTTACTTGGATAAGTTTGTTATTGTATTCATCGACGACATCCTGATCGACTCCAAGAGTCAGGAAGAACACGAGCGTCATCTGCAACTCATTCTGGAACTTCTTCGAACAGAACAGTTTTATGCTAAGTTTTCGAAATGTGAATTCTGGCTACGTGAAGTCCATTTCCTAGGTCACGTGGTTAATGAGGATGGGATTCACGTTGATCCATCCAAGGTTGACTCAATCAGGAATTGGCCTGCACCTCGAACACCAACTGAAATCCCTCAATTCTTGGGTTTGGCGGGTTACTACAGAAGGTTTATCAAAGATTTCTCGAAGATTGCGCAGCCTCTTACCGTTCTTACTCAGAAGGGTGTCACCTACCGTTGGGGTGATGCTCAGGAATCCGCGTTTCAACAGCTGAAGTCGAAGCTTTGTAGCGCACCTATTCTCTCGTTGCCTGAAGGCACGGACGACTTTGTGGTTTATTGTGATGCGTCAATCCAAGGACTTGGTTGTGTGTTGATGCAACGTGAGAAAGTCATTGCTTACGCATCACGCCAACTTAATGTTCACGAAAAGAACTACACCACTCACGACTTGGAGTTGGGAACCGTGGTGTTTGCACTTAAGATATGGAGACATTACTTGTATGGTACCAAGTGCACCATTTACACCGATCACAAGAGTCTCCAGCATATCTTCGATTAGAAGGAGTTGAACATGCGACAATGTCGGTGGGTCGAACTCCTTAACGACTACGAATGCGCAATCAAGTACCATCCAGGCAAAGCCAATGTTGTGGCTGACGCCCTCAGTAGTAAGGAAACCAAACCTAAGCATGTACGTGCGTTACAGCTTACTATTTACTCTAGCCTTCCCACCCAAATACGTGATGCTCAGGTCGAAGCATTAAAGGAAGAAAACGTCGAAACTGAATCCCTAAAGGGATTGGAGAAACGGTTAGAACTAAAGGAAGACGGTGCTTACTACTTAGCGGGGCGCATCTGGGTTCCATTTTATGGTAATCTACGTGAGCTTGTGATGGATGAAGCACACAAGTCTCGTTACTCGGTACATCCTGGTTCTGATAAGATGTACCATGATCTCAAAACTACGTACTGGTGGCCCCACATGAAGGTTAACATAGCGACCTATGTTAGCAAATGTCTGACCTGTGCTAGGGTCAAGGTTGAATACCAGAAGCCATCAGACCTACTTCAACAACCAGAGATCCCGACATGGAAATGGGAGCAAATTTCCATGGACTTTGTTACTGGCTTACCTAGATCTCAACGAGGAAACGATACCATTTGGGTGATAGTGGATCGACTGACAAAGTCTGCACACTTTCTGGCTATCAAAGAAACGGATAAGTTCTCTACTTTAGCAGACATCTACCTAGAGGAAGTAGTCTCGAGGCACGGGGTGCCAACTTCCATCATTTCTGATCGAGATCGACGTTTTACATCCGATTTGTGGCAGGCGATGCACAAATCCTTTGGCTCGCGTCTAGACATGAGCACGGCATATCATCCACAGACGGATGGGCAGACTGAACGCACCATTCAAACTCTTGAAGACATGCTTCGAGCATGTGTTATCGACTTTGGTAATGGTTGGGAAAGACACCTACCTTTGGTAGAGTTTTTGTATAACAATAGTTACCACACTAACATCCAGGCTGCTCCATTCAAGGCGTTGTATGGACGGAAATTCCGATCACCCTTATGCTGGGCAGAAGTGGGCGACAGCCAAATCACTGGCCCAGAACTCGTCGTCGACACGACGGAAAAGATTGCCCAAATACGAAAACGAATGGCGGCAGCTCGTGACCGTCAGAAAAGCTACGCTGATCAGCGTAGGAAACCGCTCGAGTTCCAGGTTGGGGATCGAGTGCTACTTAAAGTCTCACCTTGGAAAGGTGTGGTTCGTTTTGGTAAACGGGGCAAGCTAAATCCGCGTTATGCCGGACCTTTTGAAATCACAAAGAAAATTGGCAAAGTGGCGTATAGATTGAATCTACCCGAAGAACTCAGTGGAGTTCACATTGTATTCCATGTGTCGAAATCTGAAGAACTGTCTGTCAGATGAGACCCTCATAGTTCCTTTCAAGGAACTCTTTCAAGGAACTCACTATCGATGATCAGTTGCGATTCGTCGAGGAACCAATAGAAATTACGAACCAGGAAGTGAAGGTTTTCAAACGTACTAGGATACCCATTGTTCGAGTTCGTTGGAACTCCCGTCATGGCCTAGAGTTTACCTGGGAACGAGAAGACCAAATGAAACACAAGTATCCCCAGTTGTTCAAGAAAAGTGAAACCACTACTGAGGCTGAAGCTACTGCGGAATTTTGGAACGAAATTCCTAACCAACGGGGGGATGATGTGTCACCCCAGGAAAACCACGCAACCTAACTAGCTTCCTCAGTAACTACGTGCTAAATTTCGGGACGAAATTTCTTTCAACTTGGGGATGATGTGACAACACGTATTTCAGAACCTTTCGTTGTACTCTGATTGTAACTTGCTTGAACAATATGTGATTATGTGATACGTTGATTTTAATGGAATATTATGTTATGTATTGAATGTGTTATGTGATATGAAAATATAATGTGAATATGTATAACAACCCTAAAGAAAACGACACCCTCGAATTATTTTCAACACCCTAATATATTTTAAATTATCCCAATATGTCTTAAATTACACCCCGTATGTGAAAACCGAACCCAAATTATAATCTAACATTAAAAATAAAATAAAAACAAAGAAATTCACCTTGTCGCGGGTCGCGTAGCCCATGGCTACGTCTTACGCGGGCCGCGAGCAATCAAGAACAGGGCAACACCCGGTGATGACACGTGTCATCATCGTGGCAAGGCTAGTCGATGACCCGGATGAGCTAAACCCTACCTGACCTACTACGCGGGCCACGTAGGCCTTGGTCTCACCTTTATTCGGGCCGCGAGAAACCCGAACTCAGCCCCTATAAAGCTGGAGCTCGGGCCTTCAGTCGAATTCGCTCAAAACTTTCTTTCTTTCTCTAAATTTCGCGTAGTATACATTATACTCGGGCATAATACCCCCCTAATTAACGAAGTTCTACTCCGTTGTAAGTATCATAACCCCTGGATACGTATTAGATACTCTGCCCGATTGATCGAGGGTTCCGTAAGGGCTGTCGTGGTTCTGCCCAACGTAGTCGTTGGAATGCCGTCTCGGGGAGGGTATTACTAATGTTAAAATGGGTTATTATACTAACACATGTGCATTTGTGTAAATTATAGATTGTCACCAGGAAACCCTAAAGGATAATCTAAGACAGCAATGTGAGTAATCTCCTTTTTGCAAATTGTTTTTACAAAACCTCACACAATTAATTATATATTAAGCAGTTATTGAGTGTTTGTAAGGATACAATTATCGTCGGTATGTTGGGGTTTTGTATACAAAATTTGTTACTGCCTTGCGAGAGGTAACATTTCCACAAGTCGGGTTTAACAGTACCGCAGGTGGTAATTGATATGACTTGGAAACAAATATAATTGCAAGAATGCCCTCAATACTATACAATGATTTTTATTAAAACTTGATTAAACTGGGATTCACTCACCAGTATTTCCCACTGACAAAATGTTTTTAAACGCGTTTCAGGTAACAAAATGTGAAAGCCAAATAGAAGCCAGCTGGACAGCACTGAAGGCTTGGAAAAGTGGCAATAAAGTTACCTAAAATAAAATAGATGTTTTTATTAAATAAAAATAGGATTTATTCCTATGAAAATGTGTGTACTGCAAACTTGGGTTTTATCCCATGTGTTTAATATTATGAAAATGTGGTATTTTACTCTGATCAAATATTTCCTAACTACGGTCCTGATGAAAATTCTCCTGCCAAATTAGACAATACCGGATACCACCGAACTGGCCGCGGCCGCTCGTTCCTGTGTTTGAATAGGGAAACGGGGGTTGTGACAGAAGGTGGTATCAGAGCTAAGCCACTAATTCAGCCACAGAAGTGTTCTGCTGACACCAAAATTCAAATTGTTAGGAAATAAATTACGGGAATGCGTGCATAATTGTATTTTCTTGTTATATGTTATTTGACTATTTGTTAGTTTACAGTATGAGTGACCAAGGACCATCTGGCGCGTACCGTCAATTGTCTGGTTCGCCTAGAAGCGAAGGTGCCTCTTCTCAGCCTGCCCTCTCAGGGTACTCTGCTGATACGGAAGAAGAAATATTCGTGTTTAAGGCTCAGTCTGAAGAGCCATTCCCTCAGAAAAAGAGAGGATTGTTCAGTCGAGGGGCACATGAGCGTAGGAAGCGTATGAAAAAGTTACAAGAACAGAGAACACTAGCCGCAGCTAAAAGAGAAACTGATGCCTATGCCCAGGATATGCTTAATAGGGGTATAGCTAATATCCACATCCTAGCAACCACTGCAGCTGACCCTAACCTGGAACAAATGATAGCACCCCAACCACATCCACCAATTCCTGACCAACCGATGGAGATAGAAAACCCTGAAAATCAAGTAGAAATGCATGATTTTAATCCGGAGGAAATACCTAGGGTACCCGCACCAAATTACGACCCATGGTGGGATGACAATAGGGACTATGTGCAACATTACCCGATACACGAAGACATACCCATGCCAAACCTAGGAGCCTACCCAGGGTTGGACCCTCTAGATCCCTATTATGATAATGATGTATTCATTAGGGAGATTCTAGAAAATCCTTACCTATACCAGGCCCCTATACCTCCGTACCAGAATCCCGCACCCCAGATTCCGAACCCAGTCCTAGAACCTGCACCCCCAATGAGTGCAGACAATGTACAAAAACTTAGGAAATTTGGTGAAGAAATTTTAGAGAGTAGTGAAAGAATGAGACAGGTGGGAGAGCGACTCGTCTGGAAATACGACGAGCGCAATATGGATTTCTGAATGAATCCATATCCATGAATGTGATGGTGGAAACGGTAGTAATAATAATATTAATAATAAAATAATATGATATGTATGTATGTGTATGGAAAAAAAAACTACGGATGCCTATTATTAGTAGTGTAACAATAAATTTCAGTCGGTATTGTAATTTTAATTTCAGTATTGGTGTGTAATAGATGCATATTATATGAATAGAGTAAAGTCGCAATGATGGACGTTTTGACCAAAGTACGTGTCATATGATTGTCTATATTAAATATTATTTTGAGATTATTAATGCGTGGTAAATGTTTAAAATTCAGATGGACAACGAAGTGAACTAGGAAAACCAGAGTGATAACCACCCGAATAATGATAATCTGAATAATGAGAATCCGAACAACAATAACCATGGAAACCGAGTAGATAATAGTGCCTTTCAACACATAGTGGCACAAGGAATCATAGATGCAATGCCATTTATTATTCAAACTGTTAAGGAAGCGGATAATAAAAGTAAGCATAGCAGTAAACGACCAATTGAGCCGGAAAACAGTGTAAACAATGGACCTGTACTTCAAGTGCCCATTCCCAAAAGAAGAAGAACCATGCCTTATGGTTGTTCTTACAAAGAATTCTGGTCCTGCAAACCAATAGAATTCTCTGGCAATGAAGGACCCATTGCAGCTCTAAACTGGATAGAACAGACTGAGGCTGTTTTAAAAATAAGCAAGTGTGCTGAAGAAGACAAGATAATGTTTGCTTCTAATCTGTTTAAGAACTCAGCCTTAGAATGGTGGAACACTATCATCCAGTCAAGAGGAAGTGATAGGATTTACAACATGGAATGGGAGGAATTTAAAAATATGGTAGAAAGAAAATTCTGCCCTCCCAATGAAAAGGAACAGATAGCGAATAAGTTTCTGAACCTAAGGATGACCGGGGTAGATAGTAAGGGTTATACTACCACATTCTTTGAATATGCTAGAATAGTACCAACCCTTGCATTACCTGAACCGGTATTAATCTCCCGATACATCTGGGGGTTAATTGGAGAGATTAGACATGTAGTCAAGGCAGCTAGACCTCAAACTATAGAAGAAGCTGTAGAACTAGAAATACTTTGACAGATGAGTTAATCCGTACTAGAGAAGAAGACCTAAGGAGAAACCTAGCTCAAAGGCTTACCCAAGAATTCCGTTCTGGGAATTCCAACCGTAGGAATATAGGTTCTACCTCTGCACCATACTGCAAGGTCTGCAAGAAAAAGCATTCGGGAAAATGCTCCACTCATTGCAATTTCTGCAAGGCACCAGGACACAAGGAAGAAGATTGCAGAAGAAAATCCAGTAATGGATTGTGCTTCAACTGTGGGGAAAAAGGTTATATCAAGCCAAATTGTCCGAAATTGGATCCAGCTGTGAACAATAACAAAAAAACTAAAAATGCTAGAGCATTTGTTCTGACTGCAGATGAAGCCAAAATGATTCCGGACGTCATAGCCGGTACGTTTTTAGTTAATGATGTTTATGCTAAAGTATTATTTGACTCTGGTGCAAACCAAAGTTTTATTAATACTTCATTTTGCAAACTTCTTAAACAACCATTAACTAAACTCTCACAAGAATGTCTATTCGAGACAGCGAATGGAGAAACGGTTAGGATTTCCGAAATCTTGCAGGGAGCAAGAATAGAATTTTTAAACCAAAAGTATATTGCAAATCTGTACCCAATGAATCTGACAGGATTTGATATCGTATTAGGAATGGAATGGTTAATAGCCAATAAAGCTAATATTTTATGTGATCAAAAGTCAATTCAAGTAAATTCTCCAAAGGGTGAAAAGATCACAATTAAAGGTGTTAAACGATCTAGATCCACTAAATTCATCTCTGTGATGAAAACTGCAAGTTATATAATAAAAGGATCTATAGTGTATTTGATTTCCATAATCACTAACATTAAAGGAAAAGAATTAAAGGACATCCCAGTAGTGTGTCAGTTTTCAGATGTATTCCCAGAAGAATTACCAGGACTACTGCCGGACAGAGAAGTTGAATTCAGAATCCATCTACTGCCAGGAACAGCACCAATTGCCAAAGCACCCTACCGTTTGGCACCCGCCGAAATGGAGGAACTGAAGAAACAGTTAGATGAATTATTAGAGAAGGGATTCATACAACCAAGCTCATCGCTGTGGGGAGCACCAATTTTATTCGTTAAAAAGAAGGACGGATCAATGCGTATGTGCATTGACTACCGTGACTTAAACAAGGTCATGATTAAGAACCGGTACCCATTACCGAGAATTGATGATATGTTCGATCAATTGCAAGGAGCTCGATTTTTCTCAAAAATCGATTTAAGATCAGGATATCATCAATTAAAGGTACAGGAAGAGGACATTCCTAAAACTGCATTTAGAACAAGGTATGGCCATTATGAATTTACTGTCATGCCATTTGGTTTAACCAATGCCCCGGCTGCATTTATGGACATGATGAACCGAATATAGAAGCCATATTTGGATAAATTCATAATTGTTTTTATTGATGATATTCTCATCTATTCTAAAAGTAAAGAGGAACATGCAAAGCATTTGCACGCACTTCTAAGTCTATTAAGAAAGGAAAAGCTTTATGCAAAATTTTCAAAGTGCGAATTTTGGTTAGAACAGGTACAGTTTCTTGGACATTTAGTCAACCATGAAGGAATTCATGTGGATCCCACAAAAATCAAGGCGATTACCAAATGGAAAACCCCTGAATCACCAACCGTGGTTAGAAGTTTCTTAGGATTGGCCGGGTATTATAGGAGATTTATTCGAGATTTTTCTAGAATAGCCATTCCCTTAACTAAGCTAACCTGTAAATCCATTAAATTTGAATGGGGACCAAAACAAGAAGAAGCATTTAGAATTCTTAAGCAAAGATTAACCCATGCACCCATACTAGAGTTACCAGAAGGAACTGAAGACTTTGTAGTCTATTGTGATGCTTCTAAGTTAAGCTATGGATGTGTGTTGATGCAACGCCAAAAGGTTATAGCTTACGCATCTAGACAACTTAAGAATCCTGAAGAGAATTATTCAACTCATGATCTAGAGTTGGGAGCTATAATTTTTTCCCTTAAAATTTGGAGACATTACCTTTATGGTAGTAAGTTTACCATATTCACTGATCATAAAAGTTTAAGGTATGTTTTCGGGAAAAAGGAGTTGAATATGAGACAAAGACGCTGGATGGAAATGCTTAGTGATTATGATTGTGATATCCAGTATCATGCAGGAAAAGCAAATATAGTTGCTGATGCTCTAAGCCGAAAGTATCATGAAAAGCCAAAAAGGGTACGTTCTCTTAAATTAAATCTACAAGTAGATTTAAATGATCAAATTAGAAAAGCACAAGAATCAGTAATCCAGGATGATACTGAAAAATTAAAAGGAATGATTAAGGAATTAGAACAAGGAACAGATGGAATTTGGAGATTCCATAAAAAGAGAATGTGGATACCTAAGTTAGGGAACCTGCGCCATCGGTAGAAGAAGCCCATAAGTCTAAATATACGATGCACCCAGGAAATGATAAAATGTATCAGGATTTAAGAAAGAATTTCTGGTGGATAGGAATGAAAAAGGATATAGCAGCTTACGTTTCTAAATGTTTAACTTGTTCACAAATTAAAGCTGAACACCAGAAACCCTCAGGTTTGTTACAACAGTTAGAAATGCCAGTATGAAAATGGGAATTGATAACAATGGATTTTGTTACCAAATTACCCAAAACAAGGAAAGGCAATGATACAATCTGGGTGATTGTAGATAGGCTAACCAAGTCAGCTCATTTCCTACCAATGAAGGAAACTTTCAATATGGAACAATTAGCTAAGCTATATGTAAATGAAATAGTTTCATTACATGGAATACCTTTATCAATTGTTTCTGACAGAGATAGCCGTTTTACCTCTCATTTTTTGGACAAGTTTCCAAAAGGCCATGGGAACCAAACTAAATCTAAGCACAGCATATCACCCTCAAACAGACGGACAAAGCGAAAGGACAATTTAGACAATGGAAGATATGCTTAGAGCTTGTGTAATTGATTTCGGAGGTAATTGGGACGATCATTTACCTTTAATAGAATTTTCTTATAATAACAGTTATCACATAAGTATCAATGCTGCACCATTTGAAGCACTTTATGGACGAAAGTGCCGAACCCCAGTCTGTTAGGCAGAAATTGGGGAAAAGCAACTATCTGGACCTGAGATAGTGCAAGAAACAACTGACAATATCATTCAAGTCAAGGAACGACAGAAAGCAGCACGTGATCAACAGAAGAGCTATGTCGATAACCGACGCAAACCATTGGAATTTCAAGTAGGAGATAAAGTATTATTAAAAGTCTCTCCTTGGAAAGGAGTGGTAAGATTCATCAAAAGAGGAAAGCTAAGTCCCAGGTATGTTGGACCTTTTGAGATTATTAGAAGAATAGGACCTGTAGCCTATCAGCTACAACTGCCAGAGGAAATGACAGGAATACATGATGTATTTCATGTATCTAATCTCAAGAAATGCCTATACGATTAATCACTTGTAGTGCCTCTTAAGGATATAGAGGTAAATGAACAACTCAAGTTTGTAGAGAGGCCTCTACAGATTGAAGACATGAAAGTCAAGAACCTTAAGCACAAGAGATTAGTTCTGGTCAAAGTAAAATGGGACTCCAAAAAAGGACCAGAATACACATGGGAACTTGAATCGGAAATGCAAAGGAAATACCCACACTTATTCCAGTAGATCTCGAGGACAAGCTCTAAAATAAGGTGGGGAGAATATAACAACCCTAAAGAAAACCGACACCCTCGAATTATTTTCGACACCCTAATATATTTTAAATTATCCCAATATGTCTTAAATTACACCCCGTATGTGAAAACCGAGCCCAAATTGTGATCTAACATTAAAAATAAAATAAAAACAAAGAAATTCACCTTGTCGCGGGCCGCGTAGCCCATGGCTACGTCTTAAGGGCCGCGAGCAATCGAGAACCAGGAACACCCGGTGATGACACGTGTCATCATCGTGGCAAGGCTAGTCGATGACCCGGATGAGCTAAACCCTACCCGACCTACTACGCGCGTCGCGTAGGCCTTGGTCTCACCTTTACGCGGGCCGCGAGAAACCCGAACTCAGCCCCTATAAAGCTGGAGCTCGGGCCTTCAGTCGAATTCGCTCAAAACTTTCTTTCTTTCTCTAAATTTCGCGTAGTATACATTATACTCGGGCATAATACCCCCCTAAATAATGAAGTTCTGCTCCGTTGTAAGTATCATAACCCCTAGATACGTATTAGATACTCTGCCTGATTGACCTAGGGTTCCGTAACGGCTGTCGTGGTTCTGCTCGACGTAGTCGTTGGAATGCCGTCTCGGGGAGGGTATTACTAATGTTAAAATGGGTTATTATACTAACACGTGTGCATTTGTGTAAATTATAGATTGTCACCAGGAAACCCTAAAGGATAATCTAAGACAGCAATGTGAGTAATCTCCTTTTTGCAAATTGTAACCTCACACAATTAATTATATATTAAGCAGTTATTGAGTATTTGTAAGGATACAATTATCGTCGGTATGTTGGGGTTTTGTATACAAAATTTGTTACTGCCTTGCGAGAGGTAACATTTCCACAAGTCGGGTTTGACAGTACCGCGGGTGGTAATTGATATGACTTGGAAACAAATATAATTGCGAGACCGCCCTCAATACTGTACAATGGTTTTATTAAAACTCGATTAAACTGGGATTCACTCACCAGTATTTCCCACTGACAAAATGTTTTTAAACGCGTTTCAGGTAACAAAATGTGAAAGCCAAATAGAAGCCAGCTGGACAGCACTGAAGGCTTGGAAAAGTGGCAATAAAGTAACCTAAAATAAAATAGATGTTTTTATTAAATAAAAATAGGATTTATTCCTATGAAAATGTGTGTACTGCAAACTTGGGTTTATCCCATGTGTTTAATATTATGAAAATGTGGTATTTTACTCTGATCAAATATTTCCTAACTACGGTCCTGGTGAAAATTCCGCTGCCAAATTAGACAATACCGGATACCACCGAACTGGCCGCGGCCGCCCGTTCCCGTGTTTGAATAGGGGAACGGGGGTTGTGACAATATGTATCCTCGGTCGCACAACATCAACTCAGTCGCACAATAGGTGGCAGATTACACAAACTTGTTTGGGCCGTATACTTCATCTCTTGTCACAAACTCTCGGCCCACACTCCTTGCACTTGAGATCAAAGGGCAGCCCAAGGAAGGGTTCGGCCCACTCCTTTTATACGCATACAAGCACCCATGTGTGGGGTTTTGTTTCTCATTATTTGCAAACACAAGAACACACACAAACCCTAAGTTCTCTTCCCTCTCCTCCTTCCTGTTCGACGGCAGTCTTCCCCCTCTCTCGAAGTGAAGGCCGACGGGTGTCTCATCTTTTTTTCGAAGCCTTATCATCACACACACAATCCTTGGTTCGTAGATTGATTCGGTTAGTCTCTTGTTAGTTTGATGTTTGACTGTTTGATTATAAACATTTGATGTTGTGCTAGATGATTGATCCTTGAGGTTGTGATAAACTATGAATACATGATTAAATGATATATGCTTGATTGGTGTTTCTAAATGATTGAACCGAACCTACATGATGATTATGAGATTTGTGTTGGTCTAGAATTAGGGTTTATGTGATGGTGTGCATATGAATCGGATTGCATGATATGGATCTAGAACCGAATAGATGTAATCGGCTATTATGTTTCTGTATTCGGAATGTTTGCATGATGAGTATTGCATCTTAATGTTAACCAAACTATTTGATTCGATGTAGATGATGATGAGTTGTTATGAATAGATGATTGTTTAGGGTTCATATGAATTCAATGATGAATGTTTATTTTGATCGAATAAATGCATGATTGGAAATTGTTAGTATTGATTTGGTAAAATAAATGATATAACCGATTTGCCAAAATTATGGGATTCTGTAACTAATCGCACAAGGCCAGTCACACATGGCCAGTCGCACAAAGCCAGTCACACAAGTCATAGGGTACAACTGCTAAAGCACATCGTATAACCTATCTAAACTCAATCGCACAACATGTTGTGGATCGCACAAGGTTGTGCTGATCGCACAAGATGTTGGGCCGCACAAGATAATAAAATGTTAATGTTTGATGGGCCGCACAAGATGTTGGGTTGCATATTATTGGGCCGGGTATGTTTCTGAATCGCACAACCCGTTGTGGATCGCACAAGATTGTGCTAATCGCAGAGCAGGTTGGGCCGGTTGTTCATTGGGCTTTAATTATTGAATCGCACAAGATGATTGGGCTCGCACAAGCTCAACGGCCCAATCATCTGAATTGCACAAGTTTGGGCCTTATGTATACTTGACTGCTACTGTTAACGTGTTCTACGTGTTTGCCATGATCGTTATGGTTGGGAATGGGTAATTGATTGAAAGGAAACCATGTTAGGACGTGGTTGACCACAAACAGCTCAATTGACCTTTTTGTTTATCTGCCGAGCTAACCTAAGGTGAGTTCACACTTTCTACAAGGCATGGGATTGCCGGTGGTTGGGAATGGGTAATTGATTGAAAGGAAACCTGCGTATTCTCCTTGGGTAGAATACGTACCTCCACCCTCTTAATTGAAGGGTGGCAACATTGGAACCTGCGTGATCTCCTTGTGTGGGACACGTACCTCCACCCTCTTAACTGAAGGGTGACAACATTGACACTAGACAAAAACTCTATCATTAAGTCCCTCATTTTTATATCGACTTAATCGCCGGGCCAATGGCGAACGGGTCATTAGTTAAATAGCGCTATTAGGTTTGACAAGCCTCACACCGTGCCGCAGAGGACGGGAGTGAACTAATGGATCTGGGCACGTCAATGATGATAGACATTGACTTAGGGCACCCAACTTACTCCAGTCAGTAGTCGATATGGTAACGGGTCTAGCGGGATATTCATGGGGTAGCCCCCACGGCTGGGAGCCATAGTAAAAGGAAAGGAATAACTATGTTTTTAAACTATGGGGTAACCCCCACGGCATGTAAGCCAACTAAAAGAAACTTATGTTTTTGAAACAACTTAAAAACGAACACCCAACTGTGAACTCGCTCAACTTTGTTGTTGATTCGTTACTATATGCCTTGCAGGTCGTTAGGTGCTTAGATGGAGCTTGCACAAGAGGACAAGGTCGTTGTGGGATATGGACTGTTGAGTTCCATGTTAAACTTATGAACTTATAAACTTATGTTTTGGATTTGAACATTATGCTTCCGCTGATAACTAAACTTTGTTGAATTGTTTTGTCACTAATTATATTGTTTGGTTTGGACTTTCATTTACTTAATTTATATTGTTCAATATGATTGGTGGCTGGATCCTGGTCAGTCACGCCTCATGCGGTGATACTCCGCTTGTGGATTTTGGGGGTGTGACAGTTTAGGATTAAGAGATCCTAGGTAGGGTTCGGCGAGCCGGTTCCAACGCCGCTGGAATGAGTCCAATCGGAGTTCGTTTGAGTCGGTTCCCCGTTGTTCCCCACTTTTTAGTGTTCCCTAATGAACATTTCCCTATATATATGTATATATATATATATATAGGACAAAGATCCGTTAGGAACCACCCTTTATTGCGAGAACCGCGAGAACCAGTCTGAACACAAACAGTAATACCTAAAAAATCTAAACAACACCCAAAAATTTTTTTTTTTTTTTACCATTTGTTTTGTAAAAATCACTATATTTTGTTTACAATAAAAATATAAAAAAAAATTCAAAAAAAAAAATCGAGTCACAGTTATCCATGCACATGTGCATTTGTATCATTGCTTTGACAAATTCCGCAATTCATTACAAATATTAGACAATTGCACTTTCATTTACACTACCACGTGTAATACACTACTTTTTACGTTAACAATATTAGAAATGCACATGTCCATCTATATGTATCAACATGAAATAAGGTGTTTTGGTACACTACTTTCTATTTCATTTATCATTCCATCCATAATACACAAACATGCACATGTGCATTTTTTTCATTTCTTTGACAAATTCCGTAATTCATTACAAATATTAGACAATTGCACTTTCATTTACACTACCATGTGTAATACAATACTTTTTACGTTACCAATATTAGAAATACATATGTGCATCTATATGTATCAACATTAAATAAGGTGTTTTGGTACACTACTTTGAATACACTTTCCCTTTCATCTATCATACCATCCATAATACACTACCATCCATAATACTATACCATTACCTCCTATCATCCATAATACAATGTCATTACCAATATTTTCACTTTATTACATGTATGTAAACACCATTTATACCATCCAATCAACATATTACATCATAAATTGACAACTATAACCAAACCATCAACCACTAGATATAACTAACAAAAAAACATGTATATGGGCCCTACTTCTCCATTCAAAATCACAAACTTTTTGTAACAAAACACGTTATATCATGGTTATACCTAATGATGCACATGTGCATTTTGAATATTGGTAATGTAAAAAATAGTGTATTACAAATGGTATTGTAAATTAAAGTGCAATTGTTTATTCATGATAACGTATTACCGAATTTGTCGAAGTAATGATACATATGCACATGTGCATGGATAACTGTTACTCGAAAAAAAAAGTTTTTTTTTTTTATGGTAACGAAATATAGCGATTTTTTCAAGAAAAATATTAAAAAAAATTGAGTGCTTTTTTTATTTTATTTTTATATTTTATTTTGTGTTCACATTGGTTCTCGCGGTTCTCGCAATAAAGGTGGTTCTCGCATGAACCTTACCCTATATATATATACATATATATATAAACATATAGGGGATGGATCATGAGAAAACTAGTTTAAATGAGAAAACCAAAAAACTAACTAAAAAAGCCTAAAAAACATACCAATTTTTTTTTTACAATTTTTTATAAATAAATCGCTATTTTTTATGTATGGAAAAAATTTTCAAAAAAATAAAAAATTTGTTGTATTGCACATGTGCACTAATACGGATATAATGAACATGTGAAGTATACATATAATGCACATGTGCAGATTTTTTTTTTTTTTGAAATTTTTTTATATGTATAAAATAGCGATTTTTTTATAAAAATTTGTAAAAAAAATAATTTTGGTATGTTTTTTAGCTTTTTTAGGCTTTTTTAGTTAGTTTTCTAGTTTTCTCATTTAGTTGTATTTTCTCATGATCATCTCCCTATATATATATATAGGGGAATGCTAAAATGAGAACCACCTCGAGTTGTAAGAACCGTGAGAACTACACCGTAGGGGGGCGCGGTGGACCAAATTTTTTTTTCATAGACGTAGATGCATGTATAAAAACACAATTTGTAAAAAAAAATTCAAAAAAAAAAATGTCGTGTGTGTAGTTTTGAGCGCCACAAATTTGTGTTTACGGGACCCGTAAATCTGGTCGGAAAATTTACGAGTCCCGTAAACACAAACTTGTGTTGCTCAAAACTACACCCACGACATTTTTTTTTTTTGAATTTTTTTTTTACAAATGTTGTTTTTATACATGCATCTATGTTTCTGAAAAAAAAATTGGTCCACCAAGGCCCGGATCAAAAAGTTCTCACGGTTCTTACAATTCAAGGTGATTCTCATTTTAGCGTGATCCTATATACCTATATATATATATACCTATATATATATATATATATAAAAGCCAAATGGGAAATTGGAGACATGGTCCCAATCAATAACCTTCGACATTCATGAATCTGAATGTGGAAGACATGGCTCCAAAAATTGTTTTTAACTTAGGTCGTTGACTGGAATTGAAAATAAGACCCTAGTCATTTTAAAATAGAAAAATGTAAAAAAAAAAAAAAAGATTTAACGGTTATGTAATTTGTTATTTTGTATTGGTAGTCAGATCATTACACATTTGTCTTCTTTTTTAACGGCAAGGAAATTATATTAATAAAAGAACAGTAATAACCCTCTAGCTAGGAAATTATATTACATATTTGTTAAAATAGAAATAAGATCGACTCTGGGTGGATAACACTAAGTAAACAATACCTGGATTTCATGATTTCTACACTCGCCTCTCAAAAACTTTCACACATATTCTTTGGGGTCTTATTAATGTTTTTTTTTTTTTTTCAGACTTTTAGTTGCATTTATAAAAGGAAGAAATATTCTTGGTTCTCTTATTGCTAATGAGGTGTTTAGTGGCGAGAACCTCCCGAACGGGAACCTATCATCTCGCACTGGTTTTGTGTAGACGATGCCCTCTTCGTTGAGTCATGGTCAGAAAGAAATATTATGAATTTGAATCGAATCCTTTTAGCATGTTGGTGTGTTTGGAGAAGTTGGAACAAGCTCGTTTTTGTTTTGGCATGTTGGTCATTGTGTATCAGGAGAAGTTGGAATAGTGGATGGTCCGTCTCTTATCCTTTAAGCATCTTAGTATATCTGGAGAAGTTGCAATTTATTGCGTTTTTTAGGGTGAAAAATAGGTCCAAAATGCAAGATTTTGAGTGGGATAATTATAATTCGCGTAATTTTAATTTCTTGAATATTAAGTTATGTTTTTGCTAGGGTTCCTTGTATCTAGCTCTTGGCTAGTGTTATTTCCCCCTTTTAATATATATATTTTTTGCTACAGTTAAAAGAAAAGAAATGTACTTGGTCCACTTTTATTTTACTAGAGGGTTGACCAACAATGACCATTTTAGAAAATTTCCCCTAAGTTTACACGACTGAAAAGTTAAATACCAAGCAAAGGTTAATTATGCATTAGTTTTCCGATCATGATAGAAAAGAAACGTTAGTGAAAACTAATGTTTTCGCGATCGAACAGGACGTCGAACTGATCTACTTATCGGTCCACTAGTCGGGTCTGTCGGCCCGGATGTAAGAACCGGATGGCGCCACAATATTATAAAAAATAAATAGGGAAAATTCGAGAAATTAAAAAAAAATTACAGTTTGACCCCTTAAAATTCGGGTTCAACCGGCTGGTTTTCCTGTCCGACCACCGGTTTTCCGGCCCAACCTCTAGTTCGCATCGAATCGGCTCTAATTAACACCCTAACCCGCACCAGTTAAGGCCCCGGTTCCCAGTCGAACCGATCTGGTCCGTGTTTCAAAATATCGGTTAAACTTATAAGTATATAAGTACCACAATAGTATAACTAATCTTCAATCCGGTTCAAAACATCGGTTAAACATATAATTATATAAGTAACACAATAGTATAATTATAATTAATCTTCAATCCGGTTCAAAACATCGGTTAAACCAGAGCCGGCCCGAAGGGTATGCGGGGTGGGCAACCGGTCAAGGCCCAACCTCTCCGAGGGCCCGATTTTTTTAAGGTAATATATATTAAGTGTGTATATATAAATTTTGTTTAAACTATCATAAACAAAGATGTCTATGGCTTGGTGATCAGCGATCTTCATTTAACATTGGTTGCATGGTTGTTATCCTTTTACCTTGTTTCTTTTAATTTTCTTAATGCTTTTTTTTTGTTTTCTTCCTATTTTAGTTTGAAGTTTTCTTTTATAATATAAAACTAAAATCTTTTATTATTTCCTTTTTTTTAGTTTTTTAAATTAAATATATATATCTAAATAATTTTTGAAATGGTTTTCTTTAATTATTTAAAAACACTAGCCAGCAAACATGATTTGGACATATTACAACTATATTATTTTCAAGGCCGGCTCAAGGGTAATCCAACCCAAGCGGCTGTTTAGGCCACCACATTAATAAGGCCCCATATTTTGAAATAAATTATAGGTATATATTCTGGTTTGGCTTATGTCTAGGCTTGAGTAAATCCAGTTTCCATTTACCTATTTAATGCTTTGAGCGGTGGTCAGATTGGAAAATCGAAGCGTCAAAGTCAAGTTTCAAAAAAATGGAGTGGCATAAATGGCGGTGGTCCTAGTCTCAGCCTTTTCAGTTGTGCCATTCGCCTCCAAATCGAATCAACGCGTTGAAGTCGTTTTGTGTTTATCACCTATTTTTCCGGCCGATTCATCGGTTTGTTTAAATCCGTTCGTCGGATTCTGTTCAATCCAAATTTTGTTCAGGTAAAACCCTTTGAATACTTGTAAGCTTGTTATATGCGTTGATACGATTATGTGTGATTTGTATGATTTTATCATTAGCATGTTTGACTTTGAATTTATTAACGATTATGCGTTGATACGATTATGTGTGATTTATATGATTTTTCAGGCCGATTCATCAGTTCGTTCCATCGTCTTCCTCCATTAGTTCATTCGCTTATTTTCCATCAATTCACAATAGTTATTCGATGGTAATCATTTATGCTTTAGAATTTTATGCCATTTTGCTTTTGGAAAAAGGGCCCCGGAAACTCATGTCGCTTTAGGCCACCAAAATCATTGAGCCGGCCCTGATTATTTTCGGTTTTCTCTTTCGTTTGCTATAGCGAGTGTATCGAAAAAGAAAAAGTTTCACCTGACGTAATTGATCCCGCTATATATTTAAAAAATATATATGTTTTCTTTTATAAAAAAATATATTTTATGGCTCATTTTTTCATTTATTCTTATGTTTTCTAGTACATAAATATGTACTAATTCAAATAAATATGTACTAATTCAAATGTATTTTTTTTTCTTTTAAAAATTGAGTTATCGAGTTTATATTATAAGGGTCCATTTTTTCTGTTCGCACAGGGTCTAAATTTTTTTGACGATTTTCGGAGACGGCCCTGGGTTAACATATAACTATATAAGTACCACAATAGTATAATTAATCTTCAATCCGGTGTTTGGTGTTATGATGGGGACATCATACTTAAAGAACCCCTTGGTTAGCTGTGTATATTGACCTGACCGCCTACCAATGTTATGATAGCTACATAATTAGTTATTATATTATCTATATTTGTTTATTGTTGTTAAACACATGTGAGAAATTAACCGTTCACTTGCAACTTTTTTTTTCCAATAAAGTTTGATCTCTATATGATTTTCAGTCCGTTTAGAGTAAATACAGTAATTGATCCTGTGTTGTAAAATAGTTCCTAAATTTTAGAAGTTTCATCTATGGCCATTTATGTATAAAGTTTGGTTCTAACCTTTCATACCGCTCTTAATCACTAAATTTAGATCAACTTCCACATAATAGGAAAATAATCAGGTTATGGTTAACCCTATTAATAAATTAGTCGTGTTTTTTTTTCATTAAAATCTTTTGTTTGGATTTGACATTTTTAATTATATGAGACGTGTTCGGGTTGATCGGTTTAATACGTTTAACTAAACAAGTTGATCCGTCAACTTATTTAATTAAACAGGTCCACTTGGCAAGTCCGATTTACTTGTTACCCGTTTGACCCGTCTATTATAACTAAGTTTCACGATTAATATGTTTGTAACTTGATTACGTCATGTTTGACATATTTAAATAAATAAGTTAAAAGATATTATGTTCATATTACACCATTCTAAATATATTTAGGCTAGGGTTTTTAATTTTTACACGAATAAATATATGTCAATTCAACCCGAACCCATCAAATTCCCTTGCTATGATAATAAAATATAGAGTTAATTATTGTTTTCATCTATGTGGTTTGTCAAAAATCACTATTTCAGTCCATTAGTTTAAAAATTGTGATTTCAGTTCCTGTGGTTTTCACTTTCGTAACCATTTCAATCCAACTCGTAACCATTTCAGTCTCTGTACTAATAGAATAAATGGATTGAAATGGTTATGAAAACACTACAAGAAATTTGGTGCTTTACCAACACAAAGTATGTGTGGGAAAAAGCATATAGTTTGTTGGTAGTTGTCTTTACCTACACATAAATTAAGTGTAATGATGTGTAGACTCGTGACTGTGGATATAGGCCATTACCCACACATAAGTTATGTGTAGGTATATAGCAAGCTATACCTACACATATATGTGTGGCTAAAAGGCATTTATATGTGTGGTTAAAAGTACAACAATTTGTTTAGAAGACATTTGACGTGGCATCTGACGTGGCATCTGACGTGGCAAGTGATGTAGCATCCAACGTGGCAGGTGACCTGGCATCTGACGTGGCAGATGACGTGGCATGAATATATGTGTAGGTAAAAGTAATCTTATATGTAGGTAAAAGTAATATTATATGTAGGTAAATGTTGAAGATGTGTTGGTATTGATATTAATATGTGTTGAAACAAATGTAAACTAAAAGGCAATAAAATCATACATAATGTCACAAACGTCACCATTGATTAATACATGAAACAAAGTGCCAATTTGATTAAAACATGAAACAAATGTAAACTACAAGGCAGTAAAATAAAAAATAAGCCTGGTTGCATTGGGATGTTGAGGTGTGCCATCGAAAAAACCCTAACACAAACCATTTTCTAGTGGCCGTAATCTTGCCTGAACACGTCTAAACCATCGTTGGCTTGCTAGTCTAGATATCATACCATTCCTGCTGATATCTTGCCGATACTTGATGTATTTAATCCGGAAGATGGCACTTGCTGGCCTCCACTGCCGTCTGAATCTTCTTTGCATAGTCTTGTAGCTGCTGCAAAACAACTAACAAAAGATTCATATCAGAAATGCACATATAAACACAATCTTCTATCACAAGCACTTTATGCAAAACATCGAATACTTTTTATTTAGCTATAATAAACACTTATCAATCAAATTAGCTTAATAGGTGAAAATCTATACCTTCGTTTAAGTCAACAGACGATCTGCGTTCTTTCACCCATTGGTAACTCTGATCAAAAGTCCACCTTCTACTCTTCATCAAATACGCAATGACCACAACCGGTGACCTGTCAAAAAGTATGCAAACATTCTTCTCATGGATAACTAAAAGACGAGTAATTCATCGCAATTCTTTTAAATACAAAAAATGGAAAAAAGGAAAGAAGAAATCCCTGTATTTAGATAATTAAACAAATTCAGTAGAAATTTTGACCAATCATAGGCCTACCAGATAAGTTCGGTGAGCACCTTCATCTTTGCCTAACATCACATTCTCAATCAACTGGCGCACTTGTTCTCCAGGTTTCTCAGCAACAATTTTAGTCAAAAAGTTGACTTGCATTGAAAAATTTGGTAATTTTTAAATGGGTCAAATGTGTATGGATAATTTGGTAATTTTTAAATGGGTCAAAAATGACATAATTGTTATAACCGAGTAGGCGAGTACAATGTAAAATTATACAAGGATTCCTGTAAGAAAATAAATGTATTATAGTAATTCTACAAAATCAATTTCATTACACGTCAACAAGCATGATAAATAACTAAAAAATAAAAAAAAATCTATAAAAATTAAAAAAAAGAAACTGTTTACTCATATACCTTTTTCTTAACCATAAATTTCTTGGATCATGAGAACTATGAGGCTGCTGCACTTGTCTTGGATCATGATTATCGTTCTTTGCTGTGGCGGTCGTGGCTCAAGCCCAATTGAACCAAAGGGAAACCCGAGTGCAGCCATGATTTAAAAAAATGGTGATGGTGGTTGTGACCCCACATGTATTAAGGCTGCAGCCATGTTCCTCTTGAATATATGGATATCAAGACCTGAAAGAGGGCGGGGTAGACAAATTAGAATAGATATAAATGATCATATGATAAATACCTTTTGTTTATGTCACACCCCCAAAATCCACCATGCGGAGTACCACCGCTTGGAGGCGTGACGTGACCAGGATCGAGCCACCAATCATATCGAACAACGTATTTTAGTAAATAAAACCAATCACAATACAATTGGTGACCAAAAGGAAGTTAACCAAGTTCAATTTAAACAGCGGAAGCATAAGACGTTAAACCAAAACATAAGTTTGTAGTTTCATAAGTTTAAAAACCCCAACGTAAGTTTCATAAGTTCATAACGTTTATTTAGTAAGTACGGGACATATTAGTTCGCATTCCACAACGACCACCTCCATGTGCAAGCTCCACAGCATCTAACGACCTGCAAGGCATGTAACAACTAGTCAACAACAAAGTTGAGTGAGTTCACGTTTGGTTGTTTAGTTAATGAGTTCGTATCAGGAATCGGAAGTGCATTTCATAACAAAGTTTACCCATTATCCTTGATTCCCAAACCTTTACGATATTTAGTGGGGGCTTCCCATTATGTATGTTACTAGACTAGGCGTATCCATAAGTGTCCTTCCCAATCCGAGGACGGTGTTAAGTATGAGTGTACGTAGGTTTTACGTACGTGCCCTTCTCATCCGAGGACAGTAGTGAGTGTGAGTGTACGTAGGTTTTACGTACATGCCCTTCTCATCCGAGGACAGTAGTAAGTGTGAGTGTACGTAGGTTTTACGTACGTGCCCTTCTCAATCCGAGGACAGTAGTAGGTAGTCTAGTAGTGTTGGTAATATAAATAGAGTGATAGTACGAGTAGTTATTCAATCTCATTCCCAACCACCGGGAATCCCATGCCTTAGTAAGGGTGTGAACTCACCTCGGTTTGCTCGGTTAGATTCTCAGATATAGCTAACAGTCAAGGTCGGTCAATCACGTCCTAGTATGATTTACCAGTTAGTCATTTAGTGGTTTTCAAATAGAACACAAAGTTCCTACACGTATCTATCACACAACATGCATCACTGTAACGGTTTATGCCCATCTAAGTTTCCCGTCCATTCCCCACTCAAAATCAAACATACGATAATGCACATAACATATATAACATTTCAAATCATTCACAGATAGCATACTCGACATTTAGACACGCAAGTCACAGCTTATGTCAATTCAGCATTAATACTCAAAACCGGCTGTTTTCGGACATTTAAATAAAATAGTTAGATTATTCCAAAAATTCCCAAATTTTTATAGAATGTCATAAACATTCCATATTTTATTGTGTAAAAATATCGGGGTCCGGTTCATTACCCACATTTTATAAAAATTCATATTCGGGACTGAACTCAGATTTATGTATTTCTGACCACAGTCCGCGAAACAATTTATTAAAAATTCATCGAGTGTCCGATTTACGAAATTCCAGTGGGGTAATTACAAATACATAGGTTGTTATCTACTGTACAAATTTCATGGTCCGATTCATCACAAAACTCAGGTTATGACTGAAAGTACGACACCCATTTATTGCTGTCAAAATTCAGCTTAAGTTGCTGTTACAAATTAACACTTTAAAAAATAGTAAACGGAGTCCAAAAATTACGATTCCGGTGCCATTAGAACCGTATTTCATAATAACATATTTTAGATTCAAAATATCGATTTTTCGTTGAGTTTAAGACCTGTTTACAGCCAACTGAAGTTGGCTGTAAAAGTTGGACAGATTCTGATTTTTAGTGTTTAACCTTCCAAATCGTGTTCGATCGATTCCGTTAACAAGTTTAGTGACCTCAACAACATGACACATTAATATTAATCAGCAAATCATCAAATAATCAACCAATAATCATAATCACAAAAGATCTACATGATTTACATTCATATTCATCCATTAACCACCTTGTTCATCACTTTAGTAGACTTTTAGTTGGTGATCTTATATGTTAGTGATTTTTAACCGACGAAACTCTTATTAACCACTCTAGACAAGATCAAGAAGATGTTTAGAGCAACTTACTACTAGCTCGAGGCTAGGGAAGATTCTAGTCGAAAATCGAGTGGATAAAAGCAATGTAGCGAGGTCCTTCGCGTTCCGAATGCACCGAGCTCCTTTGTATGAGATCCTTAACGCTTGTATGGACTTGGAATGGCAAGATCAAAGCTCGAAAAATTGATGGATGGATAGGGGTGTTCGGCCGAGAGTTCTTAGAGAGAGAGAGAGAGTTGTGAAGTTGAGTTGTGTGATGGAATGAATATGTTGTGTTATGGTTAGAACTTATAGATAATTTTCATGGTCATTAACCAAGAGATTATGTGTCTACTAGATATAAGACAACCGAGATTATTATAATCTTGCAAGGACAAGGGGTGTCCCCTCTTGGGGACGGTTTGGTTGAGGGGGGGGGGGGGGGGGGTCTTGGTTCAAATCCAACTAAATAGTTAAGCCTTAGTTAGTTAAGTGTGGAGGTTAACTCGGTTACTAACGTGTTGTGCGTTATAGCGGGTGTTAGGGTATTCAGGGACCCTAACTGGCTCAGAAAAAGAAAAACAATGTTAATAACAATATTTTTATGTTCCGGGTAAAGTCCGGTTGTTCGGTTCGATCCTGTTCCGTTAAACCGCTTAATTAATCCGTAAAGCGTCCTACTTATATATTTTTGCAACGTTTTTAATTCTTAACACTCAGGAAGTCATAACAGACTATTTAATGACTTTTCTGTACATTACAAGTGTGTCAACATGCACATGTAAATATAACACAGATATCAGAAAGCAGTTAAGTAATTCCACACAGTCGTCAAGCACATTAATTATTATTAATAAAACTGTACGGTTACATGTAAATTCGAGGGTTGTCACATTCTCCCCCTGTTAAAAGAATTTCGTCCCGAAATTTAGCGCGTGGTTACTGAGGAAGCTAGTTAAGTTGCGTTGTTTTCCAGATTTTCCTGGGGTGTCACAATTTAACACTCAAGTCAATGTGTTCATACTTGGGATCAGCAGATGCAGCAGCTTTTTTGAACTAATTAACACGATTGACCAGTTGATTGACAAATGATCCTCTTTCTGAGTGATCTTTGTACCGTTGTTCAACAGGATCACCTTGCTGCATTGGTAAAACAACGTCAAATGTGCAATTTAAAACAACTTCATCAAAGCTTGAGCATCCAAACAGCCCGAAAAATCCAGGATTTAGTTCGGGCCCAAAAGGCCTGGTCCCACATAAAATAATATATGCTATGACACCAACACTCTATGCATCAGCCTCAACACTATATGATCTATGTAGAACTTCACGCGCCACAAGTATGCCCTTCCAACAATGTCAGTAAGCCTTTCATCTACAAAACAAATATGTTCAAACTTAGTAATAAAACATATATAATGCGAGAAATAAGCATAAAAACTGTATACTATACAAAGAACGTACCTGGGTTCACAATATCGAACAAGCCGAAATCTATGGGGGCTTGACTTTTATTGATTAAATGATGATCTATGGAAATAAAGTACACGGTGAGATGAACAAATTGATGGCATTTTCTTTTTGGGAGAGTGAAAATTTTGTAATTTATAATTTCATATTGAAATCTTTAAACAACTCTACTAACTACAAATTTCAAGCTGATTTTGTCAAAATAATTAGAAATTAAACTATTTCAAAGAGGAGGATCAACTTAATTACAAATAATAAACTAAAAAAAAATAATCTACAAATAAATTTAACTTCACCATTTACTCCATTACAACATAAACATTGTCCATGATTAAAAATTCTACATCTAGCGTTCAGTTAGGTGTATAAATATAAAGCTTTTGAATACAATTTTCCTTACCAGATGTTCAACATAGAAGTTGTATGACGACTTTTTTATATTCTGTTGTTCCTGCCACAAAAACAAACAGGTGATTAAACAGATAAACATACAAATTTTTAGACCTTTCTTCTTTATTCCGAAACTTAAAGGATTTGGAAAATGATAACCAAACAACATCTAAAAAATTATGAAACCGGTAATGAACAATATAATAAAGTTCCAACAAAAGAGCTTAACAGATTTAAAAGAGCTTAACAGGTATCGAAATTTAGAGCTTATTATACAAAATCATGCTTCAGTAACAGCTTCATGTACTCACATAACACAGTCGACCAACAAACTTAAAAAGGAAAATTAAATTAGCAAAACACAAATTAGACGCATATATCCATGAACAGATATAATTGATTTCCACAATAAACAAAACTGAATAAACCTCCATATCTAGAATTAATGAAGCTTCAAACATGAGCCACATGACATATACAAAGATTAAAAAACAAATACACAAAGCCTAAAAAAGTTAATGAGAAACCCTAACACAAACCAAACTTAAAAAACCATTTTTAGACCTAAAAAACACCAGAGAATAACCTAAATTTCCATCCAAAATACAACAAACAGAGGTTTTATTTTTCTCCTGTGGGTCCAAAAAGCTTTAACCGTTGCCATTTTAGTCCACTAGGTTAACTTCATCCATTTTTTCTGTTAATAAGAAGGGCAATTCGGTCATTTTATATGGCCCAATTGCCCTTCTAGTTAACATAATTACATATAAGATGACCGAATTGCCCTTCTTGTTAACAGAAAAAATGGATGAGGTTAACTCAGTGGACTAAAATGGCAACGGTGAAACCTTTTTGGACCCACATGCGAAAAATGAAACCTTTGGACTAAACTGGCAAAATGGCCCAAACCACATGGACTAAAATGGCATTTAACTCAAAAAAAAAATTACATCATGACTGAAGTAACGTACCACCTATAATCAAATCTGGTAATCCGGCAGTATATTAATAAAAAAAAATCTTTTGGACAAAAAGTGTTACGGGTCAACTTAATCCCTCTGGACCCATACCAAAAAGTTTGTCATTCTGACCCTCATCCTGTTAGCCCGCCCATATTGCCAAGTCTAGTAAGTATCGTTTCATGCTTTAAGGTTCAACAGAATGTGATAACTGATAAGAACCTAAGTAGTAACTAATCATGATTATTACAAGCCACTAACACATAGTATGATAGCAGAGAAATGTCGATACAATAGAATACAGAATCTTACCTCATGTTCATCCATCAAAAGATTAAATAGACCACACCTTTATTAGTTTCAGTAATATCATGGCACCTAATGCTTTGGTGTATGGTTTAACCTCATCTGTATGCCCCTTGCAGCCATTAACTTTATATGATGCTGCAAAAATCAACAGATTAATATCATATTATTTTATTAATAATGTAATCAAAACTATATCTCAACAAATAAGCAAATAACTTACACTAAAATTCTAGTGTGCGTATAGTGAAGAGTACACCTGTTAATCTGAGTAGGATGTGCAATGTGGACTATATCTACCACCTATAAGAGAAGCATTAAGTTTGTATAGAAAATATTAAAGTATTGAAAATATCTAACAACAACCATACTCAGCAAAATCCAACCTACGGACGTGGGATGTAGACGAACCATACCTCTATTCCGCAGGTTGATTCTACATAGACCCCCAACTCCAAAACAAATAACAAGCAAACAAACACTATTAAAATACACAATTAGAAAGCTAGCAATAACCAAATATATGGTGAAAATGGTATAAAAGAAACAGGAAATCATAAAGAAACTCTTTGATTTGTAGGTTCTACTTCATTAGCACCACTACACTATCCTTCATAAACTCCACTTTAATACACTATCTGCATCAGCCACTGGGTGGCTACTCGCCAAAGACTACTTTTGTGACCCAAATATCTGCACCACCACAAGTAATTTAAAAAGTATCTTCATTAAGTACAAGATTAAATGTGATACCTTAGGTTGTTGGTTGGGAATTGGAAACTTGAATCTAGCTTTTTGAAAAAAAAAAAAAAAAAACTATATCAGAACTGTGAGAATTAAACTATAATACCTAAGGTTGTTGGTCGGGAGTTGGGAACTAGCGAAGGTAGACATTCAAAAGCAACACGAATAAACACATAATAGAGTCTAAAATCTCCATACATTTTGATACTGAAGATTATAATTCATTACATATAAAACAAAGAAACAAGAACTATAGCTATGTTCAAATAAAAAAACTATAGATAAAAGTAAACTTTGGGAATGGAAGAATGACTCGAACAAGAACTACCATAGCCAGACTATATGCAATTCGAACTATGTGCTAACCAAATGGAAGTTCTATCATCTCGTAAACATACTTACTAAATATTTCAATTAGAACCTGATGTCGATTGGTGGTGTCTGTAGCCGAAGAAAATCATGGGGTAACGCCTGTAATCGAAGCCCTTGAGGTCGATTGGTGGTGGTTAGCGGCCAGTCACCGTCTCTACGTACCGATTCAGGGCAAAGAATTGAAGTAACGGCCATGTAGAACACAAGTCTTCAAGGATGAATCTAGTTTTGGAGAATAAACCAATTTAGGGTTAAGGGTGTGAGCGGGTAATGAATTAGTGACGAGGGAATTTTCATCAGGAGAGGGAACGGTTTGAATATTTGATAAACTTGGGAGGGGATTTATAATTTCTGAAAAGTACCAATTTTAGATAAAGAATTTATATAAAAATTACTTCTAGATAAAGAATTTAAATAAAAATTACTTTCAGTCTTGTGTATATTAGACTTTTATTTTATTTGTATTTACAAATTATAATCAAGATAGACTTTATAGAATTCCCAATTGTTTAATAACTATTAGACTCTTAAAGAACTTATTGGGTGTGTATAAACGCACCCCACTCCTTAGTGAACCTTAGATCATCCGTAGTGGGGGTGTTTTTGGGCGTTTTCCCCCTAAAAAACTCCCCACAACGCCATTTTGCCACCCCTGGGGGTGTTTTTTTCAGCCAAATTGCTTTTGGCGTGCTTTTTTCCACGCATTGCTTCCTTGCTTTTGGCCAATCACCCTTCATCTTCCTTTTGTTTGTCCAATAAGATTTTTTGATGTTTTTTATTTAATTTTATTACAAATATAATGCCCTACAATGCCCATATCCCCACTACACCCATTTTAGAAAATGCCCCATAATGACTCATTGTTGACTAGGCTGTAACATGACGCAAAACGCCCAAGGGTAGAGACATTATCACTACATATGGTCTTAGGGTGAGAGAGGTGGCCACCTCTTGGGGGTAACCTACCGCCAATCATCATCATCATCATCGTACTCAGTATATCCCACCTATAGCAAAGCTAAGGTAGGGTCTGAGGAGGGTGGGATGTAGACAGCCTTACCTCTACCCCGTAGGAATAGAGAGGCTGCTTCCAATGAGACCCCCGGCTCGATTGTGGTTTTGCATCAAGCCTTGGACATAAGGCACATAACACTCAGCAATTGAGACAAACGCCAATTGGTGCATGTACCCCCTTGTCTTTCGGCTATCAACGCCACCACATGATGCCTGATTAACGATCCCCTCTTTTTAACGTTATTTTCACGAAATTAGTAAAATAACGTTAAAAATTAGTGCACTTTTGCTTTTGCCCCCCGGAGCGCCCACACATATATTACATTATATGAGCAGACCCAGAGCGTAGGCTTATAACCTACCGCCAATGATTTCTTCAAATTAAAGACTTTCTAACTCCCCCATTTTTGGCTTTGAAGATTAGCATACAATAGAGTTCAGGATTTTTTGCACCAAATAAATATTGCCCATATTGTGACTTTCCAACTGCATTATATTGATTTTTTGACTTTATTTGACCTACTTTGACTTTCACAATCTGTCAATTTAATAATTTTTAATCGTGACATTGACTTTTTACCTTAATCTTCACTTTGGCAGTTTTCATCAAAGTCAAAATTACATTAGTTCTTTCTTTGACATATTAGGTGACTTTCTAGAACAATCTTTGGCTCAAAACAGATCTTCAATAACCTATTGATCTTTTACCATGAAATCCGTATACCATCTAAATATATAGCAAATCTAAAACCTTTTATTCTTAATGTAACCCTTCTAATAAAAGTTTCTAATTTCAATAAAATTTATAACCTTTCATGAAAAAGGTTGCAATTATTTATAAAATTCACAACTCTTTATTAAAAAGGTTGCAAATATAACATAATTTTGCAACTTTTTATGAAAAGGGTTGCATTAGATCTTCTAATGCAACTTTTACGTTCAACTATGTTGCATTAGAGTCAAATCCAACTCATCTGAAAAAGGTTGCTTCTAAAAAGTTGTATTAGGACTATTTTCTAGTAGTGTATGTATCCAATATCTATACATATTGTACATTTCTAAATATGTGTAGGTATTTGTTTTGCCACATCATCTTATAAAAAAGATTTAAATATGTATTTTATATGCATTCAATATCTACACAAATATCTACACATATTGTACATTTCTAAATATGTGTAGATTTTTGTTTTGCCACGTCATCAAAAATATATATTTACTTATTTTATATATATCTAATATCTACACATATTGTAAATTTAAACATGTGTAGGCATTTAATTTGCCATGTCATTTTTAAAAAAATAAAATAAATACATATTAACTTAGTTTATCTACATATTTTTTTTTAAATTATGTGTTGGTAAACATAATCATTTACCTACACATATATTAGTTTTTTACATATGTGCAGATAATTTACCTACACATGACAAATATTTGCCACATGTGTAGGTAATTTAATATTTAATCGATTGCCAATTTTAGGGGGAAATTTTCCCACCAACACCAAGTGTGGCTAAAATCTATTACCAACACATATTAAGTGTTAATCATTATGAAAATATATTATCAACCATTACCCACACATATACAAACATGTGTAGGTAAATACCCACACATTTACATGTGTAGGTAAATTATGTGTGGGTAAACACCCTAATTTCTTGTAGTGAAATGAAACCATATGGACTGAAATGGTTACGAAATTGAAAATGTGACCAAACGTCTCAATCAATAACCTTCTCCCATTTGTTAGATTCTGATGAATCCGAAAGGAGAAGGAATGTTCTCAAAAGTTGTTACCAACCCCATCCTCATTCCTTACCTACATTAAAAATTGAGTTAATTGTCATTTTAGCCTCTAAGGTTTGTTCAAATTTATCATTTTAGTCCAAATATTTTTTTTTTCACCTCTAGGTCCCTGACTTTTTCCTTTTGTTGTCATTTTGATCATATACCCTAACACCATCCAAAAACCCCATTTTTAACCAAGGGTATTTTGGGGATTTTCATTTTAAATCTTTTCAATTGCCATTTTGATCCATTTCTAAAAAATCTAAAAAATCCAAAAAATTCTAAAAAATTCTAAAAAATCAAAAAATATCTAAAAAATAAAAAAAATCAAAAAAAAATTCTAAAAAATCATAAAATTTCTAAAAAATCCAAAAAATTCTAAAAAATCCAAAAAATTCTAAAAAATCAAAAGAATTTTAAAAAATCAAAAAAAAAAAATCCTAAAATGGTGAAGTGGTAAGATGGTGAAACATGGTAGTTATAAAGTTTGGAGAAGTGGTAAGATGGTGAAACATGGTAGTTATAAAGTCTTATTTTCATTCTGCATCTTGCTGGACTTTGATTTGTATTGTCTTTGGTTTTAATGGAAGTTAGTTTTACTGTTAAAAAATTGATTAAAAAGTTTTCTTCTTTTATAATCAAAGGGTTCAACAGAGGGGTCATGGACTCCTTACCTCTTTTGGTTACGTCTCTAAGCAGATTAACAGCAGAAATCCATTTAAAAAAAACAGAGAATCTATTAATCTAAGATGGTAAAAAAATAAAACTCCAAAAAAGCGGTAGAAATCCATTTATCTATGTTTGTTTGATTTTTTAGATTTTTTTATTTTTTAGAATTCTTTTAATTTTTTAATTTTTTAGAATTTTTATGTTTTTTTTTTATTTTTTATGTTTTTTTTATTTTTTAGATTTTTTTATTTTTTTATTTTTAGAATTTTTTAATTTTTTAGATTTTTTTTTATTTTTTTATTTTTTTGATTTTTAGATTTTTTTTTATTTTTTTAGAATTTTTTTTGTTTTTTAGATTTTTTTATTTTTATGATCTTTTTTATTTTTTAGAATTTTTTTGATTTTTTAGAAATTTTTTTTTATTTTTACAATTGTATCAAAATGGCAATTGAAAATATTTAAAATGAAAATCCCCAAAATACCCCTGGTTAAAAATGGGGTTTTTGGATTGAGTTAGGGTATATGATCAAAATGGCAACAAAAGAGAAAAGTCAGGGACCCAGAGGCGAAAAAAAAAACTATTTGGACTAAAATGACAAATTTGAACAAAACTCAGGGACTAAAATGGCAATTAACTCTTAAAAATTGGATTCTAGTCATTTAAAATCTACAATCTTGAACTCCTTATGTGTTTGGTATCGGTAGTCAAATCACTACACCCGTGTTAAAATTTAAAATACATACACATATAGAATAGACACTAGGTAAACGATAATCGGTTTCATGTTTTTTACTCTTGTCATGAAAGTTTTTCAGCACAAAGCATTTGTCGTTTTATTAGTTTTATGCTTAGTGCTCTCTATATGGTTAGCTTACCTACATTATATTGTATTAAACTTAACACATGCTTTAATCTTACCAAGTACCAACACACCAAAAAAAACTATCTTTAAATATTGTGAGTTTGAAATGTTTTTTTTATATTTTGACTTGAACCAAAATATATCAAACCTGACACCTACATTAATTGTGTGAATCGAGTAAATTATGTTTTTGGCCCCTGTGGTTATATCAGTTTTATTATATTAGTCTAAAATAAGATCTTTTAATATATGTGCCCCCAATGTCTCTATAACTAACTATTTTGGCTCCTGCGTCTAACTCAACCCCAAACTCTGGTTAATTATTAGTCACATGACAAGCACATGATGGGTATAATGATAATTTCTCCTCCCCATTTTAATGACTTTAGAAAATGGTAATTAAGCTCAATTTACATACAATATTGCCCTAAATCCATACCAGATTTCATCATAGCCATTGATTTCTTTCAATTTCAGAACTACAAATTAAGAACCATTTTAAACTCTGATAATAGATTGCTCAAAATCTATCTCTCATAGCTAGATTTGCAGGTTTAAAACAACTAAAATACCTATTTTCTGACATTCTAAACACATTGTAATGAACCAATTAATTGAAATAAGCAAATATTCATAAAATTCAAAAGATAAACAGAAGAAACAGAGTAGTACAGTTAACAAGCACAAGCACCAGAAGCAGTACAGTCAACAAGCACAAGCAATCGGACTAATAATGTCGAAAGATGTTGGCTAATCTGCATCTATAACATCATCAAGAACTAAGCTTCAGCCGCGTCACCATCATCGGCTTCATCTTGAAACACCACCCACCACTCCGACCACCATACACCGTTCACCATCATCATACACCTTCCAACCGTAACCATTGTTTACTCCGTCGCCACATGAACACCAGAAAACCACCTCACGCCATCGATCCTCCGTCGCCCTAGCCGCCGGTGGTTGGAAAACGGGACGACCACCCTAAAACCACCGTCGAACCTCTGAAAAACACCACCATCACCGTCTTGAATACCATCCATCATCGTCGTCCCAATCGTCTTTCACTGTAACACCCCGTGTTTAGAAATTCAAAGTACAAGTCAAAGTCAAAGGAAGAAAAGATTGCTAATTGCGATCTGTCACTCCTTGTTTAATTATTAAATTGTGCTTCTTGACTTGTAATCGAATCCTATTATTTTCTTACTTTAGTTGTATTATGTGGAGTGTCTAATAACAAATCGAGGTAAATCGCATGTTTAATCGCTAATCGACTTATCGCTATCGCTTTGCAACTCGAATTATGTGTTCTGGATATTGTTTTACGTGTGTGTGCTATTATGTGTTACTTGTGCATGTTATGTTTATGTTGAGGTGTTTAATCACAATCGCAATCGCAATTCTATCGCAACGCAATCAAATCGCAAACGCTAGATGCAAGTTATTTATGATGATTGTATGTTAGATATAGTAGTTAGGTTATTTGTGTAACTAATGTGTGATACTATCGCATCGCTCACTCGAAACACATCGCAACGCTCAACACGCAAAACAAAACATCGAAACGCAACTTGCCGGAGCCAATCGATCAAATGACCATTCGATCGAACGGATGACCAACCGATCGGATGGCCATCCGATCCGTCACCTGTGCTCCTCTTTCCTCTTCTGGAAACCTATAAATACCCCATGTCACATCACCAACAGTGATGTGACAGCTCTCTCGTTCGAATAGCACGCTCAAGCCCTCTTTTCTCTCGATTTCTCGCGATTCTTGTAAGTTTTCCGCTCAAATCTTGTACTTCTATGATCTCTACACACTTCTTCATCATTTTCACCTTTGAATCTTCACTTTTAACTGTGAAATCAGCGGATTTGAGGTGTTCTAGGATGATGTCATAATGGAGTTCTTATGAACTTCAAGCTTTGGCCTCATTCCACCAAGAACAACTCAGATCTACATGATTTCCACATGATTCAACACTATTTTTGCATAGATCTAAACATTTTCATGAGTGGAAGGATTAAAAGATGGTTTCACAACTTTATTTCAACTCTTTTACACTCAATGCCTTCAAAACCGATAAAATCGGAGCTCGTTCAGGCCTTCTACTCGTTTACTAGTGAAGTGTCGGTCTGAGATCTGATTCCTATCAAAGAGACAACCGATTTCGGGTTGAACATGAACAAACCATCACGAACAGTTAACTGAATGGGCTGGGGTGATTCCCATCCGAACAGATAGTCTGGGTCATGGTGGGGTTCCGTTGTTTAACATGTAGTCATACCGTCTCGATCAAACCGCAAAACTTTCAAAATATTCAAGTTTCAAAACGATCAACTTGTTGGACGGATTGCTATCCGATCGAACGACCGTTCGACCGGGCGACCTGAAAGGTAGAGATACTTATCTGATTTTAAAATGCTACAACGAAAACTTCAAAGTCACATCATACACAAACACATCCATCCCTACGAATGTCAATCCGACCGAATGGCCATCTGAACGGATGACCATCCAAACGGATAGACATTCGATCGAATGACCATCCATTCGGATTGTCATCCGATCAGATGACCATTCGTCACTGAGTTCACTTGCACCGTTCTACACGCCGTTCATCGCTTATGCTATCGTTAACTGTTCAGGCTAATCTCTCAGCGCTCCCTTCAATCCAAGAGAGTGTTTAGTTATTAAGCACTATCTGTGAGTATACTCGATCCCTTTTTTCTTTAAGCACTTTTGGGTGTTACATATCGATCACACAATGCAAACACTTTTATACGCTGACCGCTTGCATGTTTACGTGTTACTCGATGAATGCTTATATGTTATGTTTACACAGTGATTGTTACCTGACACCTTAGCAACGATAGTACTATAGTTTGGACTCAGCACCTGTCGTGGACAGGGGTTGTTAAGGGCTTTACTTCACGTGTCCCAGTGGGGATATGTGTTACGCATTCTACAGCTCGCAGTCACGTCTGTGCATATTTCATTGTCGATAACCTACTTGCTTCACTTTGCTACATGTTACATGCTGGTTATGCGTAAAAGCTTTCGAATTCTATTATACTATTAAACTTGTATGCTCACCTTTACACGATGTGTATTGACCTCTATTTTAACGTATGTGACAGGTGTTTGAGATGCTAGGATGTTGCTTGCTTTCGTGGAACCGAGTAGGAGAGTCTAGAAACAAAAACAATTTATTTATTTGAGTTGTCGGAACAATGATTTGACTAGAGATATCTATGTCTGTAATAATTGACTTTCTTAATGGGTTATGGTATGGGACATAATATTAACTATCCGGTAATTTAGTTGTTATGGATTTCTCTTGGACAATCTGTTTCGCTCAGTGCCGCGCCCGATGTTTCCGTCATCGGTTGGGGTGTGACATTCACCGCGTCGTCCCGTCATCGCCCCACCATCATTGTTGAAACAGGAGCTGGTTTGGATGAAGGGTAGATGAGAGGATATCGAGGTTTGTTGCAACTTGTTGATTAGTGTGGATGTTCATCATGAAAGAGAGTGAGATAGAGAGAGAGTGAGCGGCTGAGCTAATTCAAACATTAGGGTTTTGGGTTTGTAGAGATAGAGAGAGATAAGAGAAAAAGGGGGAGAAATTATCATTATACCCATCATGTGCTTATCATGTGACTAATAATTAACCAGAGTTTGGGTTGAATTAGACTCAGAGGCCAAAATAGTTAGCTATAGAGACCATGGAGACACATGTTAAAAAATCTTATTTTGGGCTAATATAGTAAAAGTGATATAACCACATGGCCAAAAACATAATTTATTTTTTAATATTTCAAAACCAAAAAAAAAATTATATAGTTATAGATTTTGTTATTTTCATATAAACATGGCAAAATTCTAATATACACTTATTTTTATTAACACCTGTTAATATGTTTGTTAGTTATTCTTTAAAAAAAGTATGTTTATTAACATCGATATAATGAGGGTGCTATCGTGCTAGAAGAAAATGATTCCGTTGAAATAGCAGGGTGAATTTCTCACCCTTCGTGCCCAAACGGGGAAAAATGCTATAGTTGTCAACATATCTTCCAAAGTCATTGTTTTTTTTATCTTCGTTTGTTTTTGTAAATGGTCAGCGGTATTCATTTAGAACTTTTTTGGTCAACGTGTCTTCGTCCAAGGTCATGTTTCTTATAAATCTATAGTCATTTTAGTAAAAGGTCAGCTATATCCAGTTAGGAATCATCCCTTTCTATTGTTGTCTTTTTGTATACTTCCACGAAGTTAATTTGTGCATTTGTTGATTTTATTCAGTGTTTGGTATGTACTACTTACAATGAAGGGGATATCATACGTTCATACTCCAAAGGAAATCCATATATTTACAGAGTATATAGACCCTAAAGCTTCCATTGTAATGATAGCTACATAATTACTAATTATATTATGAATCTTTGTTTAATGTTGTAACCACAAACTAGGAATATAACGATTGACTTGAAACCTTTTTAACACAATCTAAGTTTTATATAATAAATTAGATGCATGAATATGCTATGACATTCTTACGGGTCTTGACCAGATTTTTGAAACATTAAATCTATGTGCTTCACTGAGTATGAGCGTAAACAAGTTAATCTAGTGCTTATGAACTAATCGTGATCAATTGACCAAAAGCTCAAATCCATGCATAATAAATATATTAATTAAGCACGGTCGTAAGCCAAGCTTCGCATACCAAGCCTGATTAGGCTTGCAAAAAACAAGTTTATAACTTAACTAGATATATTTTTTTTTTTATTTTGTATGATAAATATATAACTACATAATGAATATCAGTGTATATATAAATCTATGATTAACCACAACGATTTGTGATCTAGCGGCAAAGGCAAAGCCTCAAGGTGCACCATTTATGAGGAGGTCTGGCGTTCTATCTTGAAGATTATTTATTAAATTTTGTTGTTTGTTTTAGGTAATAAATAAATCATCTCAGTTATAAATAAACATGTTAATGTTTTTATTATAAATACTTAATATTCAAGAATAAAATTAATAATTTCTAATAGAATGGGTAAAACACTTAAATAACTTAAACTTAAACATAAAATATATGTTTTTTTTCGTTTCTGATCTGTTCGGTTTTTTTTCAGTTATTGAAAATGGTTATCCAAAAACCTAACTGAAATTTTCGTTTTTAAAAATCTAAAAACCGAACTGTCGGTTTTTGTTTCAGTACCTATTTTACTTGAGTTATCCTTATTAACGTCCGATTTCGCTCTCGAATGTTTTTTCTACATCTTTTTGCTTGTTCGATCCCCTTCATCTCTAAAAAAATGTATGTTAACATGTTTGTTAATTATTCTCTAAAAATGTTTGTTAACACCGATACACTTGAGTCATTGTTTTTTCATCTATATACATTTTAGTAAAATATGGTCAACTATATTCATTTAGGAATTTTCCTTTTTTTGGTCAAAACTTGTCTTCCAAATTTATTGTTTGTTTTCTTTTTTTTCATTATCTATATTCATTTTAGTAAAACGTCAACGATATCCATTTTGGACTTTTCCCTTTATAATATGTTATTCGTATGCTTCCTCGAACATTATAAATTCTGCATGTGTTGATTTCAATCCAGTGTTTGTTGTCTGCTACTTGCAATGAAGGGAACATCAAACGAAAACGAAAACAAAAAACGAAAGCCATTATATTGACCACCTAACTTTCCAATGTTATGATAGCTACATAATTACTAAATTTATTATAAGAATTTGTTTAATGGTTATACACATGCTAGAAAAATAACGATTGACTTGTAACTTTTTAATAACGTTTAAGCTATTTTTAAAGTAAATTACTTGAATGAATGTGCGACAAGGTCACAGGCTTTGTCCAAACCTTTTACGAATTATATATGTGATCGATCTCCACTTTGTATGAGTGTAAACAAGTCAAACATTTCGTGAGGTACTCGAGATTGATTGGCCAAAAGCTCAAATTCAAATGAGCTTAAACGACTCGAAATTGATTCTAAGCTTCATATATTGAGATTGACTAACTAGGCTTGCAAGTCAAAACAAGTATATAACTTAAATTATATATTAATGATTGTATTTTCTGACAAATTAAACGAGTCCGAAATTTGTTCTAAGCTTCATATTTTGAGATTGACTAACTGGCTTGCAAGTCAATACGGTACATAACTTAAATTATGTACTAATTGTTATATTTTATGACAAATATAAAGCTACATAATAAATAATTTTATACAATAAAGCTATTATCAACATAACTCGATAATACCCATGGCATTATAGCCTAGTGGTATCTTGGTGGTGGGATAAGGCTTATTACCATTAGGTCATGGGTTCGATTCCCACAAAGAGGGGTTTTTCCTAGATTTATTAGGTTTCCTCCTGAATTGGTGTATATGCATTATATTGCCTAGTGGAGATGGATATGATCGGGTGGTTCTGCTGGTGGCACGATGATACTCCAGTGGTCCGTCAGTGATCCAAATTTGCCGTTAAAAAAAAACATAACTCGATAATATATATTTTATTTACAGAAGTTATAACTTTTATTTATGTGAACATAGGGTGTGGTTCATTTCATAGTATTAAATTATTTACGTAAAAAGAAAACAGATCTAAATCATTAATTTTTTTATTAATGGTAAATATTCTATAATTTCTTTACTTTTTTATATACGATTATGGATGCGAAGTTATGTATATAAAGACGAGCCAGAGCTTTAGGTACATACCTTGAAACAAAACCTAACCGCTTTGCATGGTGAAACTCGTTGTTAGTCAACATGTTGGTTTTGGTGTGGTTGTAAGATAACTACCATTTATCCAAGAGAAGACGGGTCCACATCCTACAAGGTGCAGTTATACGAGTATTTTAATATTAGGTTAGTATGACGTTCAAAAAGAAGAAAGTTAAAAAAAAAATACAATGACTTCTTGGACCAAGTTGACTATTGCATATTGACCGAAGTCTAAATTAAAATTGCACATTTCCCTTTGTTTATTAAAATGACTAAGTTACCCTCTTAAAAAAAAATCATCATCACATTCATACCAAAATCCAGGTTATGACTCTCTGTATCTTCTCTATCATCTTTCTCAGGCTATTCCAAGGCCGGACAATCAACGCCCGACGATTACATCGTCGGAGATTCCATCTCGACAATTCCATCGCTCACGATATCGTCTTTCTTAGGCGTCGAGAATCCGACGACTCAGATGGATGGCGATTCTTCCTTAGTCGCGATTCCACAGGCAACGATTTTTTTGGTGCGATTTACTCTGTTTTGATATTCGATTTTGATACTTGTTTCATTATCATGGACTAATCCAAGGTTTGATACCATCAACGATTAAAGCAGAGCATGTTAAATTCGATTAAAGCAGAGCATGATAAAGTCAACGTGGTATTTTAACAATTTTCATGGCTATTAAAACCTATATAACTTTGCAACTTATTTGTGCATTAGTACTTGTAACTTATGCTTGGGGAGTTTTCCAAAAAAAAAAAAAACTTAATTTTCCATTTTCAACCTAAAAGTTTTATCTTTTACATTTTAACCCTTTTTTTTTTTACTTTTAACTATAAGTTTTTCATCTTTTATAATTTAATACAACACTTTGTTATTTAAAACTTTGGTCCCTCATACTTTTTATCTTTTGCGAGTTTTTCGTTTTACGTTTCGTTCTAAATTTTGCGAGTTAACATGTCGTAGCGTGCATGTGAGATTCAACGTTTTTGCTCTATTTTTTCATATATGACAGACCCATCGCAACGAGTCCATTTTTCCCCTTTTGTAAAGTTCGTCGTAACGGGCGGGTCGTAGATAAACTAAGTTATTATTTTCTACATTTTACGTTTCTGCTTAATTTCTTCGCATTAAGACACTGTAACGGGTGTGCATGGTTCAACGATTTTAGTCTACTTTTCGTTCTGTGTAATTTTTACCATCTTATCTATTTTATTTTTACGATGTTGAGAGTCGATGTCGTTGTGGCATTGGTACTACTTGGCACGGTTTTACGAACGTTTTTAACATATTAAATTTTTTACTAATATTTTCTTTCGGTTTACCCATGTTCTTCCTTTACTTAAAAACTAATTTTTGTGTGCATATTTTATGTACCGGTATGTATAAATATGATTTGTTCTATATTCCGACGTAAACTTTTTTATAGACGAGTCAGGTCAAATATTATACGTTTTCGTTTAAAGAAACCATTTTTACATGCATATTTTTACGTACGTTTTGGTATAAATTCAAGTTGTTCTACGTTTTGAGGTAAACTTTTTTGGGAAATGATTTAGGTCAAATATAATATGTTTTCGTGTTTATTTTATATATGTTTCGTAAAGTTTGTTTCGAACCGAGTGGAGTCAAATTATGGTTTTTTTTTTCTCCTTTTTTTTCGAAAGCTCTAATTAATCCCTTTTGATTACATGTGCATATTTTCCTTCATACCTGTTACGTTTTCTGTGTATGAGTGGGGTCACATATAATACGTTATGATTGTTCGATATGAATTCAATTTACTTTACGTTTGATCCAATCACAATGCTTATACAGGTTACACTGAGTTCAACTGGATACGTCGAAATATGTGTTTTCATATGGTTAATGCATCATATAACGTTTGGACTAATCCATTCAATATTTATGATGTACCCGCGCCGCAACGCGGGCGGGTCTTAACCCTAGTTTTGATAATTTTTTAAGTCAACATAGCCATTTTGGTGATTTTCCCATAATATATTGTTGTAAACGTTTTGATTAATCATCTCCGTTTGTTTAGATCTTTTGTATATATGTGATGTAATCGTTCATTACACAACAAATTCATGGTATGCTCTGCAAAGCTCCATCAATTTGTGTTTTTAACTTTTGTCACTGTATATTGATAAATCTCATTATCATGTGTTCATTACATTATCAATATTTGTATATTGGTAAATTTTGTTATGTTGATTTTTGGTGCTGGCATAAAGTTTTAGCATTTGATTTTTTTTTCCATTTAAATTAGTATTACTTTTTTTTTATGATTGTTATTTTAGCTCGTGATAGATGGTAATAAGGAAAAAACGTAAAAAAAACTTGGCGAAACGTAACAAAAACAATTAGTGAAAAAGACACAAAACCCAGTAAAAATGGGTAAATATTTAAGTTTAGTAAAATTAAGGGTAAAATAGTCATCATAAAATTTATTTTTAATAAAATAAATCAAAATGGGTAAATTTGCAATTTTATTAGTTTAGAAAGAGGATATGTGCAATTTTAGTTTTAAATTGGGTAGATATGCAATTAAAAAGATTTATAAGGTGAAATATGCAATTGCCCCTTTTATAAAAATTGATGGATTCCCCTAGTTCTTCATCCATGGTAAATTTTTACTACAAAGAGTTTTTTGCGGTTGGAAATGATTCCACCGATGAGGAGGTCGAGCAAGAGACGGTTACGAGTGCTTGTCAACTAGCGGTGAGATATGTGAAGCATTGTCGCCGCCCCGAACCAGAAAAAAAATAAAAGAGGTTATATTGAACGAGACCGACGCACGGCACAAGATCGTTTGATGAAAGATTATTTTGATGAGGCGCCGACATTTTCGAACCAGATTTTTAGGCGTCGTTTCCGAATGAGTAAGCGGTTGTTTCTACGCATAGTCGACGACTTGGAAGCCAACTACGATTATTTTAAACAAAAATCGGATGCGAGAGGGGCACTTGGATTTACCGGTATCCAAAAGTGTACGTCGGCGCTACGAATCCTTTCTTATGGAAACACAACCGACATCAACGACGAGTATCTAAAAATGGGCGAGAAAACAACGCGAGACACCTTGGAGCATTTTTGTCGCGGTACAATTCCTATACTTTACTATAATGTTTACAATTTTTTTTTGAAGCTTATGTTTGTGTATGTTTTTTTATAAAGGTATTATTGATTTGTATGGTGCGCGTTATCTTAGAACGCCCACATGGGACGACCTTCAAAAGATCTACGAGGTACATTCGGCGGAGCATGGTTTGCCTGGTATGATCGGGAGCTTGGATTGCATGCATTGGCGTTGGGATAACTGCCCGACAGGACCTTTGGGTTTGGTCGGCTTACTTTGGCGTGGTCGGGTCATGCAATGATATAAATGTTTTTGAACAATCTCCGTTGTTAGAGGAGTGGATTTCTGGCAAAGCTCCAAAAGTGTCGTTTTACGCAAATGGAAACTACTACCCTCATGGATATTATTTGTGCGACGGAATTTATCCTAGGTATTCGATTTTCGTGAAGACGTTTAGTGATCCTATTGATGAAAAAAGAGCATACTTTAAAAAGGTTCATGAGTCTTCACGAAAAGACATTGAGAGATGCTTTGGCGTTCTTAAACAACGCTGGCAATATTTGAGAAATCCTTGTCGTACATGGACCAAGCAAAATATGAGAGATGCTATGTACGCTTGTATAATCATGCACAACATGATTTTGGAAGACGAAGGAAAGGCGATATGCCAGAATTATGTGCCAGAAGCCGTTCAAGAGGAGCATCCACAGGCGTCAATGGAGGAAAGAGTGAATAATGCGCGAGAGTTGCGTTACGAACCGTACCATTCCGCGTTAACGGTTGATTTGGTACAACACGCATGGCCGGTTCGGTATTTACCACCTGAGGGTGAAGAAGAAACCGAGGACGAGGAAGACGAAGTTGGCGAGGGTGAAGAAAACGAAGACGAAAACTAATGTATTTTTTTTAATTTAGTCGGATTTTTTTTTATTTCTAGTATTGTATTTTTTTTAATTTAATGAAGTATTTTAAGTTTTTAATTAAAAAAAATAATTGTTTAATGATTGAAAGAGGCGTTATTGGGCATTATTCCCACTACGCCACTTTTGCAATAACCCCCAATAATGCCCTCATTCTGACTGGACTGCCACGTGGAGCAAAACGGCCAAGAGTGGAGGCATTATTGCTCAAACCACTACACATGGTCTAAGTGCAGAAAAGAGTTGACATAACATGTGGTGATTGGTTCGGTGAAGAGTTAAGGCTACTCGGTATGGTGATGGACCATCCTTGGAGGATGATCCACCACGTAGGCGCCACGTCATATTCCTCCCAATGATGGTCCATCCTCCAAAACTAGAGGGCATGGTAAGATGGTCCTAGTCATAGTCCTCCACCACTTTTTATGTTTTTTTTTTTATTTTTTTAGTCTTCTATTTTTTTTAACATTTAACAAATATACTAACAAAATATTTTCATTAATATTAAAACCACATTACATAAACATAAAAAAAAACATAAACTTAATAAAAAAAAACATACACTTAATAAAAAAACCAAAGACTTAATAAAAAAAAACATAGAGTTAAATAATTTGATGTTTTTACATGATTTCGTTTTGAAGTTTTTTCAACATTGAACGTTTCGGCTCGGGTTCGTCCTCGACATTCATCATCATTATTTCACATTCCTTGAGCCGAATTTTTTCATCGGAAATTCGGATTTTCTCATTCGACAACCGCACCTTCTCGCGTAACTTTTCTTCCTCTGCACGAGCTTTTTCTTCGGCGGCCCGGTCCTCCGCCTTCGTCTTTTGGGCCGTGACGTCATTGTACATTTTTAAGTGTTCCATAAACTCAACCATGTTCGGGTCCACCTTTTCCTTTTCTTTCCCCTTGGCCCGCTCCTTCTTTGATTTGTCTCGGCCCGGTGGACGCTCCGGTTCATGTACGGCGTACTCCTCTTCGTCAAAGTCGGCGTCATCATTTAAGTTTAAGTTACACCTCGCGTCCGATCCACCGGCGCTAAAACTACTCGTTTCCGATGTTTTTTGGCGTTTCGCCATCGCCACCTCGTTGGGAATCGGCTTCCACTTTGGTTCGTCTTTTACAACCATCCACGCGCGAACGTGAGCAAAATTGGTATTACCATTGTTCGCCTTATACTTGTCCAACGCCATTCTTAACACATCGCCGTCGCTCATGCCGCTACGACGGTCACTTGTATATAATTTATTATATTCCTCGCAAAACCTATTGATGAGCGCGTTCATTTTCCGCCACTTTGATGAGACCGAATCGACATCTCGATACGCGCCTTGGCCCATATAGTCGAGAAACTTCGCCAAAACCTTTGCCCAAAATCCGTCACCCGGTTGGTTATTACCTATAAAAAACAAACAAAATATATAAAGTGTTAACAAAATAATAAATAACCTTTAAAAAAATACAAACTGTTAACATAATAATAAACCTTAAAAAAAACAAACTTTAAAACAATTAAAAAAACCAACTGTTAAGTAAATAAAAAACAAAAAAAGAACAAATTAAACTTAAAAAAACAAACTGTTAAACCTTAAAAAAAATTAAAAATAAACAAAAAAAACAAATTAAACCTTAAAAAAATACGAACCTTTTATCGGGTGGTCAGACGTGCCAATGTAAGCCTTGGCTAAGGCTTCTTCTTCGATTGGCGTCCACTTAGTCCCCTTTGGTTTGGACGATTGATCACCCACCACTTTCTTGCCTTTGTTTCGTTTTCCTTTTCCTTTAGGCGGTTGGGTTTCGGGAACAACCTCCACATCGTCGTCGGGTTCGGATTGTTGAAAGGGTTGCGTCGGGATCGGTTGGGGTTGAACGGGTGGTGTCGGGTTCGGTGGGAAATTATAAGCACCCCGCATCATCATTTGTTGAAGGGCTTGATTTTGAGAGAATTGAGCGAATTGGTTTGGCGAGTGTTGGAATGATGCAAACGCATTTGATGAATATTGCGTGAATTGGTTCGGTTCTAGCGTCGGATAATATCCCGGACCCGAGAAAACATTAGGTTGGGTCGGGTTGATGGGAGTCGTCGGGTTATACGGATTGTTCGGGTCGCTCGGGTTGTTGAAGGGATCCATGATAGAGTATAAGGTTTATAAAAGTGGAAGAAGATTTATAAAAATTATGGGAGAGAGAGATGAAATTTTGAGGTTAAATTGGTGAATGAAAGTGAAAATGGAATGGAAATATATAAAGTTTATAAATATTACCGTTTGTTTGTTTGTTTAAATTGGAAATTAAATTTTTTTTTCAAACGGTAACTTCTGCTTGGGGGCCCACCTTTTTGGACCGTCACAAACGGCGAGAATTCGACGGGGAAGACGCGACCCGGGGGGGGCACGGTGTTCCGCCCGTCGCCGAACCAGGACGACCCGGGGCCGAACCCCATACCGAGTAGCCTAACCACCCCCCACCAGTGAGCCACCCCTTACACCCTAGGCCTAAACTGAATGAGACAACTAATCATGATTTTTGTAATAATACCAAGCTAGAGGCTAAATACAATGGTTTAAGAAGTCAATCATTTTTGTACTATAAAAAGACTGAATAAAGGAATTAAAGGTAATAATTAGGATAAAAAAACATACCTTTCCAATATCTCCTTACACAGCACTATATCCTACCAAATAAAGAGGCATTGAATTAGGACTCATACTAAAAAGGTTCTCTTTAGACTTTTTGAAGGAACTTGACTACTTGAGGAACAAAATAATCCATAAAATCCAAATTAACTCCATTATATAAATGTTAACTACGTTATCTCATGCGTCATAGATGGAATCAAATTCAAGCTAAACCTAATTTAACTATTAATATATTTCATAAACAAATATTACATTTCAGTGCCATCTATACGTTATTGAAGATATTACATAATGTTGTAGAAAGTAACTAGCTACGAAGACAATGAAAAGAGGAAATCATCAAGATCATGGCATTTAGCAATATCGCCATAACCATGTGTACTACATGTAGACGACAATACCCCTGGAGATACCATGTTCTCACAATCTAATACGGATGAGATTATAGACATAGGTTCTGAAGGAACTTGTGAGACTCCCACGATCGGATCCCATGGAGTGTCATGATCAGAGAAAGAAACTTGTTCGTGTTTCATATAGCTTAAAGAAGGATTAACCTCCTTGGATGTATGTTTCATTGGTTGGAAACAAGTTCCCATTTTATTGTTCTTCACAGTTGTATTTTTTTCAAAACTAATTAGCAATGAATTATCCATAGGCTCTAGAGCTTCCTCAATGATTTGAGCCTTTTGGAAATTATTGCAAGTATGAACTCCAATGTATGTTATCTTGTACTTTGATGGCTCATCATCAGTCTTTTGAACTTGTTTGGTTGCTTGACACCCTTGTTCAAACTTGTGACTACATCTAAAGTAATTCCTACATATCATAGGAAAACATATTTCCTATCAATAATAGTCAAACTTTATGAAATCAAATCAAGTTGGAACCTTTACTAAAAACAAATACAATATGATTTGCTAAAAAATGTTCAAGTTGAATCCGTAAGTACTACCTTTGATGTTTCGAGTTGAGAATCACTTTTTGGCCGTACTTTCTCCAAGCATATCCGTCATCAGTCAAAGTATAAGTAAATATTGTTCTAGTTGAACCAATTTTTCTGCATATGCTCAAATAAAGTAATCTAATTACGAATAATTTGATATAAATATGTACATATATGTACAATCTCATATGTAAATCGACTTAGATCTAACACTATCAACCTCATATCAAGTTCACATAGTTTAAGGAAATTACTATGGGTCTATGCTAATGAAAATACAATACAATATAAACCATACCTTCTTTTGTAACATCCTCTTTTTGGTTTTACTGGTATCATATTCTTGACGCTTTCATCAGAAACTTCTGACTTCTGATCATCCGAGATGTTTGGAGTTCTCACATCATTAGTTGGATTATGAGGAATCCCATTGAGGTTAGAAGTGCTCAAGATCGAAAGGGTGTTATCAAACATCCCTAAGATCTGTACTACCACATCGTTGACCGAATCGATATCAGATTCGATCTTTTCAGGTCGATCGAGCATTTCACGAAGCTTATTGGTTAATACTTGACCTTTTGTAAGCTCTTGAATTGCTTTGATCCTATTACTTGGTAAACTTTCTGGCCAAGTGGAAGACTCCATACAATATCTGGTTTTGTGAGATCTAGTTGCAAGAGAACACACCCATCGATAATTTAGCAAAAAAGATAATGTATATTTTAGTTATTAATATCTAAAAAATATGTATTTTTAAACAGGCTAGTTGGCAAAATAATTCAAGAAAATTTAGGAGAGTGAGCTTCACGACCACGCGCTAAACTAGGGTTATCCAGATAGGTGAACACGACAATGTTGTTACACGTGCGTACATGCAATTGGGCAATAAAAACGTGACGTTGAGCCTAATTTTTCTTATGACGCATGCATAAGGGTGTAAGGGGTGCTCACCTAAGAGGTGAGTCCCCTCTCTTACGCCAAACCAATCCTCGTGTGCCACGTCAACTCCCCTCTTAAACTCCTCTAACACCCTAAATTGATGGCGGCACTCCCCTCTTAGGTGACTTGGTTTTTTATTAAAAAAAAAAAAAAAAAAAAAAAAAAAAATTTTGATTGGCCATCTCCTCCCTCTCTTCGGTAACTTTCCACCGATTTCTTCCCTCTCTCTACCTCACCGCCTTGATGGCGGTACCACCACTCTTCGGTGGATCAACTCCCCGCATGGGGTCACCGCTTACGCCCCCTACACCCTAAGTAAATGACTACAGTAACCATTTGTTTCTTTTATAAATGCTTATTATACAATTGCTTAATGTTAACTTGTTAAGGGACAAAACCGTCCATTCAAAAAAATGGAGATCTAACAAAAGATTATTTTAATTTATAAAATTAAATAAAAAATTTATGTGATGGGTCTACAACTCTTGAGAAATGTATCTAACAGCATCTTTACTTTATTTTAAGCATTTAATGTTTTTAATTGTATATTTAATTTTTTGGTAGATGAATGTTTATTCATTGTGATATGTTTTTTAAATGAGTATCTTAATTCTCTATTAAGGGAGGAAGGGGCACTTAAACGGTACTACCCTTGTCGAAGGTACTTCTCATACCCCAATCAATCAACCACTATCAGGTCAAATTCTTTATAAGGTATCCTTGCACTACACACTAGTACACAAGTAACCATTAGACGGGGTTCAATTTTGTTTTTAGACGCGGTAATGCACATAACCCCGTCTAAATATACACACACAATCTCATGACATCAGGATCTTAACGAAATATCCTTACGAACCCTGACTTAAAATATGTTTACATAGCTTTAGACGGTGTTTTACAAACCCTGACTTAAAATATAATTTAACACTAATAAAATTCACGTATTTTGATATGAACCCCGACTTAAAATATGCTTACATAGCTTTAGAGGGTGTTTACAAACCCCTGACTTAAAATATAACTAAAGGGCTCAATCCGTGTGCTTCTTCCAGATTTGTTGCTGATCATTGATTAAAAATAGATCCAATGGCCACCATCAACCTCCTGCTCAAACAAACACACATCCCCTTATACCTTTTCCTTCCTATACCTTTTCCTTCCTAAAACACAAACCCATTTCAACCTTCACCTTCCTTCATCAAACTCCAACAGGTGTGAGTATGATCGGTAGTTTCTTGTAGTTTTTTTTTTTTTCACTTAAAATAAAACCCTTGAATTACATAAATAAAAGAACTGTTTTTTTTTTCTTGTAGTGAGTATAATCTTTGTTTATGATCTTTGTTTATCAGTGCTCCAAGGTTTGAGGCATCTTCGTCACCGTCATCAGCGAGCATCTTCGTTACCGTCATCATCGCTAAAGCTTCAGCCGCCAACCGCCACCATCGACCTCCGGCACTGCACCGTACCACCACCGCCACCGTCAAGCTCCACCGGACCACCACCGCCACCGTCAAGCTCCGGCGAGTTAATCGTGTTTTGTTGAATTTGTAGAAATCATGTAAACAGATTTTAATGAAAATTATTCACGTTTTGTTGGATTATTGACTTCAACTTGGTTAATAACAAAATATCATGCGAATTCAACTTGTAGTGATGTTTTGATATGAGATTTGAATGAAAGTTACGTAATCTTCAAATTATTATAACTTTGCTGCAAATTTTTGTTGAATGTTTTGATATGAGATTTGAATGTTTTTTATATAACTTTGCTGCAAATTTTCCGGCAAGAGGTATCCCTTTCTTAAGTCGCGGTTCATCCGTTCATCCAACACTGACTAAAAAGTGTTCCTAAAATTGTAAAATGATTTTAAGTCGCGGTTCATAATGCTGACTAAAAATATTTCTGTAAAAGTATGAACATCTTTTTAGTCGCGGTGGTTTATTTTAAGACAGGGTTCAGCAAACCGCGTCTTATAAACAACCCATTTTTAGCCGCGGCATTTTAAGTCGGGGTTTGAAACCGCGACTAAAAACTATTTTAACCGCGTCTAATGCTCACTTCTGTACTAGTGACAAAACACTGGCAGCGCCCTACTCTTGTACTACAAAGTACCATTAAACCATAAACCCTACTATTTTACTCAACCCACCAATCACACACAAATCATTCAAGAGATGGACTCCACCCTCAAGCCCCTTCACTCAAAACCCGTACGGGTTGATGTACTCGTGGTACTTACTCTTGCCCTTACCTTTGGGGGTGACGGTGATGTTTTAGCAAGGGTTGGATCCCTTGCACCCAGTGGCGGAACCAGAACCTAATCTCAGGGGTGTCCCAAAAAAAAAAAAATTCCCTGCAGGAACATCTGCAGACCAGCAGGAGAAGCTTTACAGCAGCTGATGGGCATTATAACTCCACAAAATCCCTGCAGAAACATGCTCTTAACTCTTACGGGTGTCCTCGTACTTGTTTAGGGGTGTCCTAAGTCTAAAAATAAAAAAAAATAACAAATTTACACTACCCGAAAAAAGTTGAGCCGTAGCCCGGGACCAGGCTGCTTGTGCACTGGGTCCGCCCCTGCTTGCACCTCTACCCGTGAAGGGTCCCGCTTCCCTGAGTTGATAAAGTTAGAGTAGAAGTTTCGTTGCTTTTAAAAAAAAGCACATAGTAAAATGTTCTATGGTAGTGGGATTAAAAATTTTCATCTCCTAGATGAAAAGACACATGTACATTTGATGATAACATTATCAATAACATTTATAATGAAGTATATTATACTTTTTGAAAAAGCACAATGTAAAATGCTCTATGATAATGGAACTAAAATTTTTCATCACATAGATGCAAAGACACATGTACGATTGATGATAGGAATATAGGTATATTTAGCATAGAGTTTTTAGGAGCTTTTAGTTTTAAGTTTTTAAGAAAAACCTCCTATTTAATGAAAAAAAAGTCTTTTTTGGTTGAAGGAGCTTGATACTTTTAGGTTAGAAGATTGAATCTTTTGGTTGAACGCTCCTACTAGTAGCGTTTAGAAGGACCTACATGCTTTTAGGGAAAAATGACTATTTTAACCTATAAAGATAATAAACTTTTTAAAGCACCAACTTTTTTTTTCTTTCTAAAGATAACGAAAAATCAAATTCTTAGTTATATTTTAAACAAATTTCTTTGATTATATATACACGATATTCGTATGCTGTTGTTCCCATACGTTCTTCTTCGATCGTCCCCTTCATCACCGATTTTCTGGTACGTTATCTCTTTCATTACACGTGAAATTTTGACTTTATCAATTATGTGACAACCCAAGATTCTGAGGTCTTTCCTATACACATCACTTGCTTCACAATCTCGTTAGTCGTGTGTGGTTATTTGTATGTTGAATGTTAATATGCAATGTTTGGTTGTCAAAATGTGAAAATGTGAAACTTGGTGATTAAATGTGATGTCTTAAAATAGTTTATCTGATGTTCTTTCGCCATAAGTTAGACTCGCCGAAACACATGTTGCCTGACAAAACACAAAAGTGAAGTCTTTCGTCGACATGTTACTTGACGAAACACGTGTTTCGTCGTTGAGCAGATGTTTCGCCGTAAGGGCTTCGGCCCAGTTCTCTTCCTCGGCCCAACCCACGAATAAGCATAAATACTCTTTTACCCATCATTTGCAAACCCTAAACACTCTCTACTGGGCAACGACCCCTCTCCTCCTTCGAAGCCGACGGTGAACACTCTTCTAGACCCGAGTTGTCACACCCCAACCAATGGCGGAAACATCGGGATGAGACGAAGTGTGAAGATTGCTAGAGACTTCATAACACTATTTGCGTCAATATTTAATAAACCGATTTCATTTCATAAACTAAATTGTCAACAATACAAGGAAATTCAAATAACAACAAGTTCAAAAGAAATACATAACAACATAATCAAAATTGATACAACATTTAAACCTAAACGTCTATGTGTGTATCTAGGCGTCAATGCTACTTCATTTCATAGCATCATCATCATCAACCTATAACATGTTAAAATAAAGTTCAATGCAAAAGCAAATGCGAGTACACAAGGTTTAAATAGTATAGCATAAGTATAAAGCATTTTACTCGACTCCACATGGCAATTTGTATACAAGGTAACTAGCATGCATAACATTACGTCTAAACCCAAAGTGTCCACTAGTATTTAGCATCCCTCGCCACAAAGTGACGAGACCGTATAGTATATTGACTTAACAAACCCCCGTCGGGTGGTGTGCTACTCCTATAGCGCTAAAATTGTTAAGCGAGGGTATAACATAGTAATGGCATAAAGCATGTATTATCTAGCATAACAAGTAGCATGTATATCGGATTGAGTTCACAAAGTACGTTTAAGTGTGTGTAAGTGTAATTGTTGTATGGTAACATGTTACAACCCAAAAGTGGTTTAAAATGTAAATGGGTCGAGTGTACTCACAGAATTGCTAAGTCTTCCGATTATCCATATGACGAGTTGATGAGATTAGGAGGATGGAACACCGAAGTCACCCTATATGGGTAAACGAAGGTGCATGAGTAAAACGGATTAATGACGGAGGATTCGAAGTGGAATTAGAATGTACTTATATAATTAACACCGTTTATGAAAGAAAACTCTAAATTGATTTCATAAAAAGGGTTGTAGGTGTGTTGTCAAAATAATGAATATATATATATATATTTGACGAAAAGCAGATTTGGTATATATGTATTTATATTTTGGCGAAAGGTATAAGATATTTATATATATATATATATATATATATATATATGTATTTTATATAGTTTATGAAAAAAAAAATTCTAAATTAAATCCATCAAGAGTATTTAAGGAGTATTGTCAAGAATAAATATACATTTATATTTATTTTTATAAAAATTATTTGAAACCGATACGTATAGTTTTAAAATTTTAACACATTTTAAATTATGGATTTTTACGAAAATCGGGCAGAGTTTCCTCTGTTTTTGGACGATCCCGACAACGCAAGTTGTCGATTTATTTGTCAAAACTCAACAATCAACGAAACAATATATATTTCTACGAGTTATGTAACGAAAATATGCGTTTTTATGCAAGTTTCAAAGACCCGATTAACGAACAAGTTCAAGTAACTAAATATATAAACAATAATAATAAAAATTTGCGTCGTGTAAATTTATACCAAGTCTCGGGTTTGACTCAATGTCCGACAGTTGACCGGGTTTGACCCGACAGTTGGCCGGGTTCGCCGCTGTCTCCGGACCTGAAGCAAAACAAACCGGAACCAAAACTGAGACTCAAAACTGAACCGAACCGGAACGAAATAAACGTAACTATAGCTGAAACACACTGACCGGACTGAATCGAATAACTCAAAACAAAACATGAACCCCAAACTAACCTGAAACAGAACCATTCATCAGAAGCTGAACCGAGGCCTATCGGAAGTTTGTTGAAGGTTGCCGGAGGTTTGTCGCGGTAAAAACAGACGGTGACCACCGTCAGTCGTTGCTCGGCCCTTGCTGCTGCTGAACCTCTTCTACGGCCACCATCCCAGTGCCGCCACCACCAAAAGTGGTGGTCGGTCGTCGGTTTAAGAGAGAGGGAGATGAACGAGAGTGGAGAGAGAGACCCGTGGGTATTCGCGGGGTTTATCGGAGATCAGAAGAGAAGTCGTCGGTTGGCCGGAGTTTCTCCGGTGACTGCGTCGAGGACAGAGTGAGCGAGAGAGACGAGAGAGACGAGAGGTGTGGTGCCGGGTTTGTTTGTGAGAGAGTGATGGTGTGGCTGGGTTGAGTTATTGACGGGGAGCCGGCCGGATATCCATTCCGGTGACCGGAATTCGCAGAGAAGGAGAAGGGGGGATGGGTGTCGGCTGAAAGAAAGATAAAGGGATTAGGGTTTGTATTCTTATAAGGGCATTTAGGTTTTAATTGAGTTTGACTTGAACGAGGGTTTAAATGATTTAGGAATCGGGTCATGTCTGATGTGAAGACTACGGAGCAGTGGTTAGTGTGTGTGCTTGTGGGGATGGTGACCCGGGTTCGAGTCCCGCGGTCATCATTTTTTTGTGAAGTTATTTTCCTTTTTGGTTGTTCTAAGAGAAGCTTATACTTTCAACAATTACATAAATCGCCTCTAAACTTTAACTAATCAAGTTATGTTGTTTTAAAAGAAAAAAATCAAACTAACTTTACAAATTTATTAATTAGGTTAGTTTATATTACTAACTTTAGAATTTAACGAGACTAACTAAATTATTATAGAAATTAAACTTCTATATTGTAAAATTAATTAATTTAATTAGTTAAATATTGAATAAATAACTAAAATTATAACAAAATAGATTAAAGATAAAGATTTTTCGACGAATATAACGACACGACGAATACAAGGATACCGAGCTACCAAAAATAGGAATAGGAACAATGGTTTCTAAATATGGAAAGTTGTGAAAACGCGGAGCGTTACAGTCTCCCCTTCTTTAGGAAATTTCGTCCCGAAATTTATTCAGAAGGAAGACTTGAAAGGGTTTTGGCCAACAGAAGGGGATTGTTTAAGATTGAGGCTTGGAGTTTGAGACAACGGAGAATAATCGAGGTATAAGGGTAAACGATTGATCTAATGAACGATTATGAGTATAAGAATAGCATAAGTATCGGATAGACGAAAGTAGTGTGTTAAGAATGAGGTCTCGTCAAGGATAATCGGATATAATACGTTTGTGAGTTGCTTAAGATTTGTATTTGATCTAAAAAGGTCTGCAAAACACTGAATTTCTCATGGCACGTCTCACGAAAGTTTGGTAACATGATGAAAACACTTATATATAGGAAGTACCAGCGGCGTATCCACCATGTTTTGACCATGTTACGTCCGTTTCGTTATTCGTGTCATGATACGTTCCGTGTCTTACCATACACAGTAGTACACTCTATGATTCTCATGCGCCCATCACTATAATCCCGTGTGCACCCGCGATTATACCGATCGTCTCATGATCCGCATAGCTTGTACTAGTTGCGTATGAATGTAAGGTTTTCATAAATTCTGAAAATAAGATTGCGTATAAATAGGGATGTAGCATATAAGCATGTTTGTGTTCCAAATAGTATAAGGCCAACGTTAGCGAATCCCTTGGGTTTCGTTCGTGTACGGTGCGAATGTATGAATTTTGAGTATGAATAAAAGCATGAGCATAGTATAAGTTTAAATATGAACACGCACGTGAGCATAAACACAAAACGTATGAGTATGAATACAAGTATCAGTGTGAACATAAGATGTATGAGCATAGATGTGAACGTGAATATAGGTGTAAAACATGAAGGCTTAAGTATCAATGAAATATATGTGTATGATTATAAGTGTAAACAAAGTTGTACAAGTGCAAATGAAAACATATATCGTATGAATATGAATATGAATACGAATGTAGTATAGACATGAATGCAAGGACAACGTAAGTGTATAATTGTGAGTGTATGTATAAACGTAAAACGTATGAATTTTGAATCATGAGTATAACATAAATGTGTAAGTGTGAACATAAGTAAAGGCATAGAATGTATAGGTATGGATGTAGGAAATAATGATTCTTTTTATAGTATAAATCGAAATGCACGAGTCTATGCGCGTAGAAGATTAAAAGTTTTGAGTATGAAAGAAAAAGGAACGAGTGACGCGCGTGAGATTGTTGTGACTAAAACGTGTAAAATGATATGCATATATAGTTGTTTGCGCAAAACGTGAAGTTAAAATAGATTGAGTTGTCACGAAGTATAGACTTTAGTTTGTGAAAGTAAAGAGAGTATAAAACGTTTATTGGTTATGTGAAAAGTTACTTTGTAAAAAGGATGGAATGCCACTATGGTTTTAAAAGAGATTACATAAGTTGAAAATTTGTCGGTCCTTATGAAGTTTCCTTGCCCACGTGTTTTGAATTTAATTGACGCATCGAGTGAGGTTTTGGGAAGTTCTAAAAGTTAATAACTTTTGCATCGTTTTAAGAAATTTTGTATTAGAACTTCGAAGTTTACAGATTCTTGTGAAAAAAATGGTCCTTAGAAAAGGAGTTCGGTATATGGACTTTAGTGTTTGTTGAAAAGCGTCTTTTTAACAAAATGTTTTATTGATTTTGAAAGAAGCTTTAATAAATGATTGGATAATTTTGGTAATATTTCATATAGGTGTGCGAAAAGTTGGTTTGATTCTCAATCAAAATAGAAATATCTAGTTAATGATATGTGATGAGCTTGTTTTAATAGTTACGTTGAATACAACTTCATTGGCAGTGAATTTATTAGGCCGACTAGGTTGATAAGTAGCAATTCGTGAAATTTTGAAAATTTGAGGAATAAGCGTTTAGGGCATAAGTTAAGAATTTTGTGTGTGATCTATATGAAAATAGATTGTAGGATAGGAAATTCGTTTATATCACAATGCATTTTGAAATAATTAGGGACTTGACTAATGATAAATGATTTAGATATAAATATGATCGTATTTACATAATATAGTCTTTTAAAAGAAAATGTTGGTAACGATCACCTGGGTAAGGGAATCACCCCTAATCCGTTGGTGAGGTCGTTGTCAGATGGGAAAGAAGCGAAGTTAATCGTCAAGGTAAGGAAATCACTCCTATCTTGATGGTATGTCTCCACTCGTTACAAAAGTGTAAATAAAATTACGTGAAATCATGCATGCTAATAATGTATAATCGTATGAAAAGTAAGAGTATGATGTGTGCGCAAAATGAAATTTCAAAAAATTGTTCAAAACTGACAAAAGATCGAAAATAATAAAGTGTAAGCTCGAATAAAACTTGGATGGTTCCAAACGGAACATTGACTAACCAAAGTGGTCGAAAGATCTTTTGAAATTGAGAAACATGCTTTGGCCTAATAGGTGGAATACTCTCGCCGATATCTCGGCTAACGGTATTCACCCTTCCAGTTACTACATGTTCCCAATCCATCAAAAATTCGAGACTTGGCGGGACTTTTGAAAATCAAGGAGCGGAACTAGTCGACAAGGTGCGGGTTTCACCCCTAACTTGACGATTTCGTAACCTAAGTGTGGTTTGCACTCGTCGAGTCAAAATTTAATTTCGACACTTTGACGAGGGTCCACTGGAATTTGAAATGGAAATTCTCCATAAAGGTGGGGGTTTCACTCCTAACTTGGTGATGAATTTCGCGTAAAAAGAACAGATGGATCGAGAGTCGTTCACCAAATTGTGGGTTTCACTCCTATTTTGATGAAGTCGCCTCGTTTGTGTATCACGAGTGGTTTTGAGTTTAGTATAGATGAGTAAAATGCCTTAGGAAGACGTATGTTAAAGGAAATAACGAACAAGTATAAGCACATAAAAGGCATGTCGAGAATAACACACAAAGAATAGATCAATAGATCAAGTATTGACACATAATAAGACAAGTATTGTCAAATAAGAATAGCACGTCAAGTATTAACACGCAAGCGACATATATGTTTTAAAACGTCAAAGCGAATAAATAAAAGCAAATAGAGTAGTATGCAAGTAGTTTCAAGCAATACACAAGAATAAAGCTCTAAAACTATAGACTAGGTTAAAGCATTCCTACTTTTCCTAATTCCCTATAGTTATGGCTCTGATACCAATCTGTCACACCCCAACTAATGGCTGAAACATCGGGATGAGACGAAGTGTGAAGATTGCTAGAGACTTCATAACACTATTTGCGTCAATATTTAATAAACCGATTTCATTTCATAAACTAAATTGTTAACAATACAAGGAAATTCAAATAACAACAAGTTCAAAAAAATACATAACAACATAATCAAAATTGATACAACATTTAAACCTAAACGTCTATGCGTGTATCTAGGCGTCAATGCTACTTCATTTCATAGCATCATCATCATCATCAACCTGTAACATGTTAAAATAAAGTTCAATGCAAAAGCAAAGGCGAGTACACAAGGTTTAAATAGTATAGCATAAGTATAAAGCATTTTACTCGAATCCACCTGGCAATTTGTATACAAGGTAACTAGCATGCATAACATTACGTCTAAACCCAAAGTGTCCACTAGTATTTAGCATCCCTCGCCACAAAGTGACGAGACCGTATAGTATATTGACTTAACAAACCCCCGTCGGGTGGTGTGCTACTCCTATAGCGCTATAATTGTTAAGCGAGGGTATAACATAGTAATGGCATAAAGCAAGTATTATCTAGCATAACAAGTAGCATGTATATCGGATTGAGTTCACAAAGTATGTTTAAGTGTGTGTAAGTGTAATTGTTGTATGGTAACATGTTACAACCCAAAAGTGGTTTAAAATGTAAATGGGTCGAGTGTACTCACAGAATTGCTAAGTCTTCCGATTATCCAAATGACGAGTTGATGAGATTAGGAAGATGGAACACCGAAGTCACCCTATATGGGTAAACGAAGGTGCATGAGTAAAACGGATTAATGACGGAGGATTCGAAGTGGAATTAGAATGTACTTATATAATTAACACCGTTTATGAAAGAAAACTCTAAATTGATTTCATAAAAAGGGTTGTAGGTGTGTTGTCAAAATAATGAATATATATATATATATTTGACGAAAAGTATATTTGGTATATATGTATTTATATTTTGGCGAAAGGTATAAGATATATATATATATATATATATATATATATATGTATTTTATATAGTTTATGAAAAAAAATTCTAAATTAAATCCATCAAGAGTATTTAAGGAGTATTGTCAAGAATAAATATACATTTATATTTATTTTTATAAAAATTATTTGAAACCGATACGTATAGTTTTAAAATTTTAACACATTTTAAATTATGGATTTTTACGAAAATCGGGCAGAGTTTCCTCTGTTTTTGGACGATCCCGACAACGCAAGTTGTCGATTTATTTGTCAAAACTCAACAATCAACGAAACAATATATATTTCTACGAGTTATGTAACGAAAATATGCGTTTTTATGCAAGTTTCAAAGACCCGATTAACGAACAAGTTCAAGTAACTAAATATATAAACAATAATAATAAAAATTTGCGTCGTGTAAGTTTTTACCAAGTCTCGGGTTTGACTCAATGTCCCGACAGTTGACCGGGTTTGACCCGACAGTTGGCCGGGTTCGCCGCTGTCTCCGGACCTGAAGCAAAACAAACCGGAACCAAAACTGAGACTCAAAACTGAACCGAACCGGAACAAAATAAACGTAACTATAGCTAAAACACACTGACCGGACTGAATCGAATAACTCAAAACAAAACATGAACCCCAAACTAACCTGAAACAGAACCATTCATCAGAAGCTGAACCGAGGCCTGTCGGAAGTTTGTTGAAGGTTGCCGGAGGTTTGTCGCGGTAAAAACAGACGGTAACCACCGTCAGTCGTTGCTCGACCCTTGCCGCTGCTGAACGTCTTCTACGGCCACCATCCCAGCGCCGCCACCACCAAAAGTGGTGGTCGGTCGTCGGTTTAAGAGAGAGGGAGATGAACGAGAGTGGAGAGAGAGAACCGTGGGTATTCGCGGGGTTTATCGGATATCAGAAGAGAAGTCGTCGGTTGGCCGGAGTTTCTCCGGTGACTGCGTCGAGGACAGAGTGAGCGAGAGAGATGAGAGGTGTGGTGTCGGGTTTGTTTGTGAGAGAGTGATGGTGTGGCTGGGTTGAGTTATTGACGGGGATCCGGCCGGATATCCATTCCGGTGACCGGAATTCGCAGAGAAGGAGAAAGGGGGATGGGTGTCGGCTGAAAGAAAGATAAAGGGATTAGGGTTTGTATTCTTATAAGGGCATTTAGGTTTTAATTGAGTTCGGGTCATGTCTGATGTGAAGACTGCGGAGCAGTGGTTAGTGTGTGTGCTTGTGGGGATGGTGACCCGGGTTCGAGTCCCGCGGTCATCATTTTTTTTGTGAAGTTATTTTCCTTTTTGGTTGTTCTAAGAGAAGCTTATACTTTCAACAATTACATAAATCGCCTCTAAACTTTAACTAATCAAGTTATGTTGTTTTAAAAGAAAAAAAAATCAAACTAACTTTACAAATTGATTAATTAGGTTAGTTTATATTACTAACTTTAGAATTTAACTAGATTATTATAGAAATTAAACTTCTATATTGTAAAATTAATTAATTTAATTAGTTAAATATTGAATAAATAACTAAAATTATAACAAAATAGATTAAAGATAAAGATTTTTCGACGAATATAACGAAACGACGAATACAAGGATACCGAGCTACCAAAAATAGGAATAGGAACAATGGTTTCTAAATATGGAAAGTTGTGAAAACGCGGAGCGTTACACGAGTCTTTCTTTCGATTCCATCTTGATCAAGGTAAGCATCTTGTTCCTGTTCATCGGCTTAATGATCCGTACATGGTTCTGTGTGGTGGTGATTTTAGTGTGATTATCTAGGGTTGCAATAAGTTGTGTGATTAGTTTGGAAGTATGCATAATGTTAGTCAATAATCCATAACTGTTAAACATAAATTGATATGGTGTTGTATGTCCTTGGTGAAGCATGTTGATTTGACTCGAATAGGAATTTCATTGTAATACTGTTACAGGGTAATTAGGGATTAATGAAAACTAGGGTTTGTATTGTGATACTGTTAAATACTGTTATATGTGCATACACCGAGACCTGCTCTTGATCTGTAACTGATTAACATGAGAGTATTGAGAAGTTGAAGGATGTGATCGGTGAAAACAGTCTGCTTAGCAGCAGAAGAGTTCCTGACAAAATATAGTATTGTTTCGTCACATGAGAACCGGCGAAAGATAGGAGTCTTTCGTCATGGGTAACTCAACGAAAGATGGGGAGGGGTCTTTCGTCACATAAAGCCGACGAAACATGTTGGTCACAAGGGATGTTTCGTCGGGAAGGTAAAGGAGCTGAACAGTAGGATTGTTGATAATGGTTGTACTATGGTGCTTGTGAAACTTAGTCTGTTGTATGTTGATAATATACTTGATAGATTACATGAGTTAGCATGGCCTGAATTAGATGTAGACATTCATTATGAACGTATGACATAAATGTGTTGGTATATATATATATATATGTATACATGAGGACAAACTGTTATTATAATCTCAAAGTGATCATGGAAGTGGAATCCATGATCTCTGGTAGCACGTATACTAGATTCTTTTAAGTGACCATATGATATGCGATTATGGATTAGGGTTATTGTTTTGATGATGATAATGATCAAACTGGCATCGTATCTGTGAATGTTGATAGGTGTCATAAACATGGGGTGTAGATTTGTTTGAAAACAAAACACTTGTTATGTGACTTTACGATAAACGCTATAGATCAGTGAATTGCATGATTAACAGTTAAAACTTGGATAAAAACGTGTGTGTTACTTGTATGCTACTCGTATAACGTGTATGATTGGATACGTGATATATGTGAACAATGTGAATGTAAACTGATTACGTGTACATGAACATCATAGGCTTTGACTGATTCAGTATGAACAAGTAACTAGTCATACTGAGCAAACCAAGGTGAGTTTACTACTCTTTTTCCAAGCATGCGTCCCGGGGAGGGACATCTGGTAATCGTTATGGGGAGGAACGTCGGGTTAATGGGATGTTGGTTATTACACTCATTTCTATCAATAAGTCCCCTTACATCTACCGATTAGTTGCCGGGGAGGCAACGAGGTTATTAGTTGATAACGCTATTAGGTTTGGCACCCTCACACCGTACCGGGGAGGACGGTCGTGAACTAATTACCTTAACCACTTGACCAATGTGTGATAGAGCATTGGGGTTTGGGCAAATAAATCTGGAGCCATCTGCGGTAATCGAGTTAATAACAACATCAAATCTGTGAAACGCTTTAATCTGGTAACTGGTATCTAAACACGTTAACAAACTTTGAACTCACCAGCGTCGTCTGACACACTTGTCTGCATCCTTGCAGGTCCATAGGGTTATATCATTTGGAACTTGCTTTCTGGAATGCTGGAGTGGTCATGGGTCGAGATACATGGAATCGCAATATAAGCCAAATGGTTTCTGTACACATGATTTATGAAACTCTTAACAAATGAGTTATGCTTCCGCTGTATACAATGAATGATATGTAACGTTTTGTAATGCTTTAAGTTTGTTAGAGCATATGTCTGTTGACTTCGTCTTGTATCGAGGCGTGTAATAGAATAGATAGACTAGGACATATTGTACGAGAGAGTCGGGAAACAGGCCTGAACCAGCCACCTCACACGAGGTGACCAAGTTCATGCGACCTGGCAAGTTCATGGGGTCTAGCCAGAAAGCATGAAATGGTTCGTGGGGTCTGGCATTCCTATAAATAGGTGATCTTGGATCTTCATTTGTAACTTTGTGATTCCAGAGACGAAGTGCTGCCGAAGTGTCAAACGATCTGTAAACACTATCAAATCAATACAATCGACAGTTAAAGTGATTCTAAGTGTGAATCTAGCTGATATAACATCAATATGTCTGATTCCGCCTTTCGTATTGATCGAGAACTCTTCTGAACGACTCGTTTGATCGAATCCCTGATCCTACAAGTGGTATCAGAGCTCAGGAGGAAGAGTTCTTACCATTTCAGCTTAATTTCTTCAAAAACAACTTCTTTCTACTCATTTTCTACACGTTTTTCTCAAAATTAACCATGAATTCGTGGTTAATATGACCTGATTTTTTGATATAACACGTAAAACTGAGTTTTAATCAATCCGTGAACAAATCAGAACCAAATTCAACCTAAAACTTGATAAAAATTGACAAAATCATGAACTTTTAGACTTAGAAGTTTCAAACGGAGTGAATTTTTGTCCAAATCGCGTGAAAAAATATTCAGGTCGTTTGAAGTTGCTCCAGATCGTGTGAGAACTGAACCAGGTCGTTTGAGTTTTCCTCAGACCGCACGAACTGAATCAGGCCGTTTGAAGTTTTGTTCCAGGTCATACGGTTTGAGTCAGACAGTTTGAAATTTTGTCCAATTCGCACGGGTTGATCAGGTTGTTTGAAATCACTTCCACTCGTCACAATTATTAAAGTCAATTGTTTCAGTCAACTGTTCTTTTGCATCATTAATATCATACAACAGTATTCACGTGACCATATGTGTTAAGTGTCAGCCCATGTGAATTAAGATGAAATGACATAACCCATGTGATAGGTATTATAAAGATTGTCAGTTGTGCATGTGATCTGTTCAATCTACTCGGCTCAAGAGTTTAGTAATTGCATGTGATTTGTCAGTAACCATGTGATTTTATAAGGGAGGTCCAATTAAGAATTTGATTCAGATATAAGATTGATCGGCCCAAGAATATACTAATATTGGTCCATGTGAATTGCATTAAATTTGTCAGCTCATGAAAGTAAATTGCATGAGAATTGTCAGAACATGTGAACGTTTCAGATCTTGAAAGCCTTTTCAATAGCTCAGATCGTTCGAAACATCTCCAGATCGTGTGAAAATAGCTCAGATCGTTCGAAATATCTCCAGAACGTTTGAAATCATTCAGGTCGCACGGTTTGAAATCATTCAGGTCGCACGGTTTGAAATCATTCAGGTCGTATCAAAGCCAGATCGTACCAAATTCAGGTCGTACTGAATTCAGGTTGTGTGAAATCCAACTCGTTTGAAAGCTCCAGACCGTTCTAATTTTTCAGATCTTTTGAAATTATGTCATTGTGAATTTTTAAAACCGAAACATAGATTCTGAATTTTACAACGTATTTGCTACCCCGATCACTATGGCTCAGAACGTGAACTTAGAGAATGAAATAGGCACCATGCAAAAACCGCCTAAGCTCATGAATATCGAGGAGTATAGTGGATGGGAGGAACATTTCGAAAATTAGGTTCAAGCGAATCACTTAGTGGCGTGGGAATGTGTTGAAGAACGATATGTTAGACCGATTGATGAATACGGAGAGATTGTTGCTATTAAAGATTTAGATGAAAAAGAGAAAAAGAAATACAAAAGTGAAAAGATGATGATCAGTATATTGCAACAAGACATTAAGGAAGACATCTTGATCTTATTGCAACACAACGTAAGTGCACACTCAATGTGGAAAGCACTAAAAACGAAGTTTGTTGGAAGTTTAGACATGATCAAGAACAAAAAATCGCTTTTGAAGAAAGAATTTGATCTATTTCATGGATTGAAAACTGGAAAACACCAAAATGATTATAGAAAGATATTGCAATTTGGTTGTTAACATGAAGCGATTGGATATCAAGAAAGATAGAGAAGAATGGGTGGAAAAGTTGGCCGATGCGTTGCCACAAGATGTTTGGGGCACGTATCTTATGATTTTGAAGAATAATGGTGAATTTGCGAATCTATCGCTGAGCAAGTTTATTGAAAAACTCGAAGTTCAAGAGATGGAACAACGAAAGATGGCGAAAATGAAGAATTCTAATGGTGAATAGGACATTGGTTTGTACTACAAAGGAAGTACGATTGATAAGACCAACATTGTACCAAAGATCAAAACTGCATTTAACGCAAACAGTTCTTCTGGAGGGTCATCTCAAGGATCAAACAACAATAATGGATTCTCTTCATATCCATCATTTGATCCAAATTTTTCAGCAACCAATTCTAAACCGCAAAGCTCATACAACAATAATGGCCAAGTACTACAATGCAACATTGCATTACATCTTCAGAATGGTCAGAATTTCTCGAAAGAGGTTGCCAAAGGTCATATGTCTTTATTGGTGACCGTATTAGAGTCTTATGAAAGTTTGGTAGCCGGAAGGATTGGTAATCCAAAGTTGACCAAAGAGGATTATGATCAGATTGATGCTAAAGAGATGGAACTAATGGATATAAAGTGGTGTATGGCTAGCGTGTTGAGAAGAGCTGAGAAGTTTAAATAGATCACTAGAAGAGATGATTTCCGTGATGCTGGAACTTCACCTTTAGGTTTTGATAAATCTAAAGTTACTTGTTTTCGTTGCAGGGAGAAGGGGCACTTTAAGCAAGAATGCACAAATCGCGAAGCAAGTGGAGCTCAAAATCCATTCGGCAACAATGATTATCATCGAAAAGCGATTTATCATCAAATTGCTCTCCAGCCGCATCAACAACAATCGCCACAAACTTCACATGCTAGGAAGGATCCGATCGAAGAGCCATCAAAGAAAGCTTATCTAGTTCATCAAGAAGATGAAAGAATTCCAGAAGGTTTTAATTGGGATCATTATGACCCTAACAGAACTTCAGATTCTAAAGCATTTGTTGCTCAAATTTTTGAAGATTCAACTGCTGAAGATGAAATAGTGTATGCTTATTACGAATCTAAGTAATTCAGTCCTAAAAAGAAAGAAGAAGAACCAGTTTTAACAGAAGAGGCTTCAGAAAAAACACCAATCTTTGAACACTCATCAGATGAAGAGAGTGATGTTGACAGTGAAGAAATTCGAAAACTTGAATATTATAAAAGAGAACTTTCACCTGTTAGGTATAATTTGTATTTTGCAGGTAAAATGGAAGAGATCAAAGAAAGACAAGCTGCGAAAAAGAAGAATCATAATGCAGCAATTGTTGAAGAAAAGGTCAAACCTGAGGAAAATGTTCGAGTAGTAAAGAAGCAGGTTAAAGAAATTCCAGCTATCAAGGTTGAGAAGGAAGCAGATACTGAAAAAATACCTGAGAAGTGTGAAAATTGTGATACTGTGAAAAGGCACAACAACAAATTGATTCATAACATGAACAGACTGAAAGAATCTTATGATGTTTTAAACAAAGCTATGAATCAATATAGCAAGTCAAGCAATGAACAAGAGATAACTATGAAGACACTCAATGGAGCGTTCATGACGAAGCAGAAAATCATCAATCAGTACATTGAGAAATGTGCTGAACTACTGAACTTGAACAAAAATTGGAAACTCAGAGGATAGAAACTGAGAGGGTAAACATGTTATTGAAAAGTTATTCATGTGCTTCTTACGTGATAGACAGGATTTACCCTACAATAGAAGGCATGGAAGCGTTTGAAGAGAAGAAATATGAAGTAAAGAATACTGGTAAGAAACATAGTACCAATTATACAAAGTGTCCACCTCCTCTTGAAGAAGGATATTCTCCACGAAATCCTAATTCAGAAAGAGTAAAAAAGGCAACCAATTTAAAGTGGGAATCTGAACCTTCAGATGGATTGCTAGATAATATCGACATCACATTCACTGCATCTGACACTGATCAACAATCTGAGTTAATTAAGAAAGTGGTGGATCATGTGTTAGATAAAGATGAAACCGAGGAGTCAAAGTCTGACACTTCAAGTCCAACAGTTGAAAAGGGCAAAAGGGTTTACAATAATGATTTTCTGATATCAAAAAATAATTTGAATGACGAAACATTCAAAGTAGCATATACTTTGAATGACCCCGACAAATTATATTCTGATGAAGAATTTCCAATAAGAAATACAAACTGAACAGATTAAAAAGGTTTTCAAATTAAAAGAAATTAATATTTCTGAAATAAAAGATGTAAATCTTACAAAAAAAACCTAAAAAATACACTTCAAGAGTTCAACAAAGATTGAACAAGAAAAAATGTTACAGTTCTGGTTCTTGTTATCGAAAGAAACCAAACCATAACAGTAATTTCAAAAAGAAGGGATTGGGTTTTATTCCACTCGAAAATCATAAAAATGAGAAAATTTATAAACCAAAAACTAAATTTGTTTCAGGTGCAAGTTCTGAAGAAGAGAAAAAGAGCTCATTCTGGAAGCAATCGAACAAAGCGTTTCTTGCAGAAAAACAAAAACATGAGAAGAATGAAGCTAATCAGAAAAAGGAGACAAGAACCTGTTACCGATGCAAAAAAGTTGGTCACATCGCCTGGAACTGTCCAAAGGCAACCAACACACAACAGCGAGTGTTTTCTAAACTCAAAGAAAAAGTTGTTGATGAAATTTAACCACCAACTGAAAAATTTAAAATGTTTAAAAATTCAACATATGAAGTTGGTGAGTGTTCTAAAAGGTTTTACAAAAGAAGAGTGAATCTTAACAACCAAACATGGGTTGCTAAGAAATCAGAGGTTAAATCTGGCGATGAATTTGTTGCTTCGGAAGCAAAGGAGCCACTTTCTGGCGATGAATCTGACTCGTCAAAGTCAGAGGAGCCACAAGTTGAGCTAAAAAGAGAAAAGTCAGTACTGCCAATGGATGATGTCAAATTTCCACCATTGCGGACTGAAAATTTAAAACAAAAAGTTGGAAAAGTAGAAATTTCGAATCAATTCTATTCTGAAAAGAAAGAATTCGATGTCGAAAAGGCTTTCAATGGGAAAGTAAAACATATTTTTGGAAAAATGGTCGATGGTAGGACAAAAGGGGTAAAAGAATTTTATGAATCAAAGAGGAGAACTTACACACCGAGTGAAAATAACTCGGATGCACCCAAAGCTGGTCAGGCTTGGGTGTCTGTATTCTCTGCTTAAAAAATCCTGACTTGCCGGAACTCCCAGGTTGGTAATTGGGGAGTAGGAATCGGCATCTTTCTTAGAAATGAAAAATGTTTGTGTGAAAAAATCTATAAGTGATAGTTTTTACAAATGGTTGAAAGAACAAAGTGATGAATGAATCCCCATGATGTGTGAAATCAACAAAACTAATTTTCCGGAAAAACCATTTTGATTAAAACAAACTTAAGTGTTTTGAAATCATAATGGGAAAATAGTTTGTTGTCAGGGGAAAATAGTTCTGATTGCTTAATCCAAGAGAATGGAGAATTGAAGCAATTCACATCAGTTTGTCATTTTATTTGTATAGTTTATTGCGTTTATTTTCAAATTTTCCTTGAAAATCAAAAATTGAAACATATTTTTGATTTTATGGGGAGTAAAAAATTTTAGAAATTTTGAAAATTTGAAAAATCAAAAAACATGATAAAATTTGAAAAAACCAAAAACATCGAAAAATCAAAATGAGTTTTGTTGTGAAAAAGAGGAAATGGTAGTACATCAGTAGACAATCACAGTACGCTAAAGAATTGGAAAGTTAAAATGTGATAAACGGTCTCACTGATGATATGCCAGTAGGTTTTTACACTCTTAGTAGATTGTTTTCGAGATATAAATCTAAATATAAATACTTACTTATCTCGTGGGGAACATCTCTCGGATATATAGGTAACCCCTGAAATCTTGTTTGAAGGGCTTTCTATTTCTGACATACTAGGTCTTTGTGCGTGATGATATCTGGGGTATTATACCAGGACTTCTGATTTTGCGGGAGCAATAGCCTAGTCCTCGTATAATACTCTGCACTGCTTTAATCATAAAGCTCACCCTCAGCATAAAAATGATGAAACATTGAAAAATGCTAATCATGTGCTGGTGAAGAAAAGATCCTCAAACGGGACACACCTAAAAGTCGAGCCATCATCTCTTAGTCTGAACGGAAGTTCTAACCTGAGCTCTCATGGTCTCGCATTTACCCATTTACAGATATCATTAGTGTACATTCACCTGTAAGACTGAATATAGGAGTCTGGATACGAGAGTATATTCCGAGGTGGGACACGCGAATAAGTTAAGTCCATTAAAACACTAATCTCGTATCTCAAAACAATTGAACTTTGTGTGAAAATTTAAATGGATCAGTATACTGACAATCTAAGTGAATCGTTTAGATATTAAAGTGTTTAAAGCTCAACGGTACTAGTGATTTGTCAAAAACTGATATGATCCTCTTACACAAACTCACAAAAAGATGTCTGTATATAATATTTTTCCCAAAATCCAAAAAGATTTTCATTATGTTTAAGCATAAAATTTTGAAAAATCAAAAAGATTTTATTTCATCTTATTTTCGACAACTGATGTTGAAAAGCTAGTTTTCAAAATTCCGAGTGCTAAACATGATGATCAACAGTGGGTTGGGAAAGTGTGTTTGAAATGAAAAATGAAGTTAAAGCTTGAGATAATTTGAGAAATGTTTTAAGATAATCTTAAAATTGATATTTTGAGGATGATTTTACAGTTAGTTAATCAAGGTCATTAATTTGAACTTGATATAACTATTGTTGATGTTGAATGATATCTACAAGTGGTTTCTAAATTTGTTAAATTTTAACAATTGTGAAATTTACTTTTGGGTAGAGAATTGTGCAGGTTACCAGGTTTTTGATCCTGTTGCTACGGAGAGCCAGGAGACGTTCCTGAACCTGTGAAAGTTGTAGAGCAAGATCCCCGTGTCTAAGCCTGAGAAGAGTTTGAGCCAGGACACGATCTTAGAACGAGTGCTATGTCAGATTGCGATCCCGGAACAACTTAAGGGGGAGTCTGTTAGCAAAGAGAGATCTGATCAAGAGAGATTGAAAGATAGAGATTGCTGGATGCTTACAGAGAAAGATACTTTGGAAAGAGCGAGAAGACCGATCAAGACTGAAGACTTAATACACTGAAGACTCGTCATCATCCAAGGGGGAGTTTGTTAGTGCATATGTCTGTTGACTTCATCTTGTATCGAGGCATGTAATAGAATAGATAGACCAAGACATATTGTATGAGAGAGTCGGGAAACAAGCCTGAACCAGCCACCTCACACGAGGTGACCAAGTTCATGCGACCTGGCAGGTTCATGCGACCTGGCAAGTTCGTGCGACCTGGCAAGTTCATGGGGTCTGGTCAGAAAGCATGAAATGGTTCGTGGGGTCTGGCATTCCTATAAATAGGTGGTCTTGGATCTTCATTTGTAACTTTGTGATTCCAGAGACGAAGTGCTGCCGAAGTGTCGAACGATCTGTAAACACTATCAAATCAATACAATCGACAGTTAAAGTGATTCTAAGTGTGAATCTAGCTGATATAACATCAATATGTCTGATTCCGCCTTTCGTATTGATCGAGAACTCTTCTGAACGACTCGTTTGATCGAATCCCCGGTCCTACAAAGTTAATGATTAAAAGCTTTATTTAAATATATGTATGAGTTCAATGTGATTGGTGGCTAAGATCCTGGTACGTCACAAGCCCGCGGTGTTTCCGCAAGTGGTATTTTGGGGGTGTGACAAATTACAAGAACTTGTTGTATGTATAAAGAATATTTTGGTTGATCAATATACAATGATTACTTGAATAGTTTATTTCCACACCATTTCATATATATTGCATAAGGTGACTTTCAATTAATTGTTTGATTTACATTTAATTCATCTTTAGTTAACTAATGTTCACTTTATATTTAGGATTGTATTAGATGTATTGATGGTACACACATAGGGGCTTGCATCCCAGAGAGTCAACAACTACCTTATATTGGTAGAAAAGGGGTACCAACTTTCAACGTAATGGAAACATGTGATTTCGATATGTGTTTCACATTCGTATCATATCGATCAGATGGGAGGGATCAGCACATGACACACGTGTTTTCATTAACGCGACCCAAAATAGTAAATTCAACTTCCCACAACCACCTGAAGGTAATATTTTGAATTGTTTACACATATATTTTGGAATTGTTTCATGTTACTTTTAATAAATTCCAACGCCTTTTGTTTTTCAACTCCTTTACCATGTAGATATTATTTGGTTGATAAAGGATATACAGATAGAAAAGGATATCTTGTTCCATATTCCATGACAAGATACCATCAATCTCAATTTCAAAGAGAGCCCCCGAATAATATGCAAGAAGCTTTTAACCGTTCACATTCATTTTTATGAAGTTATATTAAGAGGTCATTTGAAATTTTGAAGAAACGATTTAAGATACTTGGTAAAATGCCCAAGTATAGCGTGCAAACACAAATTGATGTTATCATGGCTACATTTGCATTGCATAACTATATACGTAATGCTTAAGAAGATATCATGTTTACTTCAATGGAGCAACATCCAAACTACATACCACGAGATGAACTGCATGATGTTTGTAACCATGACACAAGCACCAACGGTCTATTTGAAGGAACATCGAATGAGATGAAACATGTTCGCAACAATATTGTTACTTTGATATGGAATGCGACATTAATGATTTAATAGTATTATATTATGTTCTCGACTGTTTGTCAATGACTATGTTTTATTTAATTGAACATGACCATATTTTATTTATTTGAGAAACTTATATATATATAATGGCGTTATGATTCTGTTCCAAACAAAATTTCAATAGAAATGGCGTTTTGATCATTATGCTTGTTTTCAATGGAGTTTTTTTAAAAAGTAATTTTTTACGAATGGCGTTTATGTTTCAATGGCCTTCTATCGATATCCAATAGATATGGCGTTTTTGTCGTTTTTTACTTGTTTCAATGGATTTTTTTTACATTTTTTAATGTTGTTTATGTTTGAATGGTTACTATTTGCTAATTATTCAAATCATGGCGTTTTCATTAACATGTTTTATTTATTATTCATTATGGATTACTCATCATGGTGTTTTCATGGATTTCTCACATATATGCACAAATATTATCGAAAATCACATAACGAAACATGTAGATGCAATAATCTAAAAAGTAAAATACATTAGTCAACATTAAAACTATACAATTCACAACGTTTAAGCTAATCTACATATAGAGTCATCCTTTCTTTTATTCTCTTGTGTCCTGTTTGATACAATTCATGTATTCTTTCCCGACCTAAATTCAAGAATTTTCTTACAGATTTTGGTTACTGGTGTTCTTTTTTCATTTTCACTATGCAGCAGGATTTTTGCAATGTATTTCATCCTTAGGTCATTTAGCTGTCTTTGCTGTAGTTGATTTGGGGCATCTTCTTTTGCCAGACCACATGTCCAACCAGGTATCTGCCCCATATATGTTTCCATATGCCTCATTGCAAAAATCCCATACTCGACCATGCTAGAAGTTGTCCTCCATTCCATCTTTTGTCTGACAACGGGCGCCCACTTCATGATCTTAGCCTTTGGGTGTTTATTAAGACGCAAGTAGTTTGCAAAAGCACTGTGCTGCAGTTTCACATTTTTTGCTTATATTAGTATGGCATTTTGTCAACATAGTTCCTATATACAAAGTTTTTAAGATACTTACCAACTTTTCCACCCATCCAGCATACTTGTCTTCGATGATAAGATCATTCTCTACAACGTTGTTATCTAATATATCAACTCTGTTGTGTTTTATATTGAAGCAGACAACATAGAAATGTCTTACCCATATTATTGGCACGAAGACCAGTTCATAATCTTGTATGTATCTATCTTTATTGTCTTCTTTGAAACGGACGTTTTTCAAAACCGTTGCCATGTTTCTGTTGAATTCTTTGTATTGATAACTTACTTTCGTCGTTTCGTCGTACGCCGGACGATTCTGTAATATTGAGGTATCACATTTTAAAGAACAAAACAAAGTCCTAATATAATTTTATCAATTAAATATAGCAAAAGAGTTATCAGCATTATTTATGTGCAAAATAACCTTGAGGTTGATTCTAGAGCGTTGTATCTTTCTTCATAGTTCAGGATATGCGCCCAACATTGAATAATGTTGTTTTGTGCATCTAATCCTAGTCTCATGCTCTCATAAAACACCCTTGCGAGCGTTAACTCTTCTCCCATCTTCAACACGATAGTACTGAAAAAAAACACCGTATGGTGTTTTAGTTATCCAAACTCATTCTATTATAAGACATGGCGTTTTGAGCGTTTTACATGCATATCCATGTAAACATAATAAATGCGAAGTTTGGCGTGTTTTATTAAGAGAAGTGTATATACTCGTATTCACCACATCCAGTGAAGATGTATGTGGCAATATCGTTTTCGATTATATCTTCATCTAAGAATACATTATTCTCATCACCACCCTCAGTGTCCCTTTGATCTTCATGATGATCATTATCATTTATGGGGGTTGTTGTAGCAATTGAGGGTTTGGTGTTTTGTTCTCCGGCTATATCCCTCTCTCTTTCTACTTCCCTTTCCCCTTCCCCTTCTCCTTTCTCCTTCCCCTTCTACTTCCTCTTCACCTTCTCCTTCCCCTTCCCCTTCCCCTTCCTCTTCTCCTTCCTTTTCTACTTCATTGGTGTTTTCATCAACTGTTTCCACTTCAATGGCGTTTTGTTTTCAAGCCATCTCCTCCTCCCCTTTTCCTTCCTTTTCACCTCCTATTCCAACTTCCTTTTCACCTTCAACTTCTTTCTCAACCTCACCTTCATTTTTACCTTCTTCTCTCTCGGCTGCCACTTCCTTGGCGTTTTCATCAATAAATTTGACATATTCTCCAACAATGTTAGACATTGTGAGTATTTAATGTGTACCAGGAGGCTGTTTGGATATTCAATCTTTGACTGTTTTAACAATGTGCTCATTTTATTGTAAGAGTCTTCTAATTCTTTGTATGCCCCATCCAATTTATCAGTTATTGCCTGTTAAATAAAAAGGATTTTATTAACTATTGCATTTTTTGGTTTTTATTAAATTTATTATTTGAATAACGTACCTCTTCAGTTTCATTGTTTTGTTGTTCTTCATCAGCAACATTGTCTTCATACTGTGTTAGTGCTTTGGTCAGAGCATGGTTCCCTGATGCAGAAACTTCAAACATCAGGTTCTGGCTTTCTATATCGTCAGCCACAATCCTTTGAAGCAAAGCCTCTTCATCCTCATCCTCTTCATTCTCATTCTCATCATTCTCATTCTCATTCTCATCATTGATTTTCAAGGCGTTTTGCACTTCAGGGTGAAGCCCAGCATAATCATAATGATCATCATGCCCTAAACCATCATAATCATCAACCTCATCATCATTATAATCATGCTCATCAACATTGCCAACATCATATTCATCTTCATTCTCAACATCATCACCATCAGCATCTTCTTCATCAACAATCTGCATTTTTTCTGTTTTCTTGGGTGTGGCTTCCTTAGGCTTTTTAACTGTTTTCTTTTTTACTTCTTCGCCAACATGACATTTTGCCAGTGCCCCCTCAAACAAGCCAAGAGTTTTTGTTGTAACCCACCCAATTGGGTATCCTTCTTTTCGTTCCAATCTGTTTCTATTGCAAGCATCGTTCACTAAGGCAAGCTGTAACAAAATATATTTTCAAATTTTAAACTGATATTTTGTGCAAACTGATATATGTTGTTCAATAAGACAATCACAGATGATACATGGCATTTAATAACACAAATGATACATATTTTGGCGTTTAGTAATAAATCTATCAAATGATACATATTTTGGCGCTTAATAACACACCCAAATGATATATGTTATATAGGGAAATTTTATTCTTACCACAAGTATGATCAACGGCCCTGTGTAATGCTTTGTTGGAGACCATGTTGTTTTGGCGTGTTGCAAGAATTGGATGATATAACCACACCAGTTCAGTTGGTTTATTTGAACGTTTGGTTTAACGTTGTGCAAGAATTGTTGGTTGACGACCGCATTATCACTTGCATGCCCAATTATAGCGAATAATGCTGCAAGGAAATTTAGGCAGAAGTTTCTACCGAAGCTATCCATCTCAGGCAAGATGTCATCAAAGTAGAGCTTCACACTTGGTCTGCCAATCCAGTTAGTCCCTCGAACTGTGCTCTCTACTCAGCCACTACTTGGTCTTTAGTTGTTGAGTTTTTTCCCCCTGCATGGGCACCATTCCATTCGGTATACCCGTTAAAGAGTTTATCAATTGTTCATTGATATGTACGGTATGGTTGCCAATATTTAGGTTTTTTGTCCTCTCATTGTAATTTTCAACCAACCAGTACCGAAGCATTGTCGGTACGCTTTCGATTTTCAACTTTAGTGCAACACCAAACCCCATTTGTTCTACTACCTGTCTTTGATTTTGGTTTAGATTTATAAACCATCTAGTCAAGTTTGTAGGTTTTACTCTTGACATAAGCCTAGCCCCACTGAACTAATAAAATGGTTCTTCCTCAACCTTAACATCCTGACTTAAGATCTTCCTCTTATTGGTGTTATGGGCCTTGCCTGCGTGCACATTTATTCTCACCCTCAACCTCTCCTCGCCTATAAAACATGATTAATTTTCTTGACGTTTTATTTTATGGCGTTCAATAACATAAATGATACATGTTTTTCATAAGAAAATCACAGATGATACATGTCATTCAGTAAGACAATCACAGATGATACATGGCATTTAATAACACAAATGAAACATGTTTCGGCGTTTTGTAACAAATCTATCAAATGATACATGTTTTGGCGTTTAATAACACACATATGTTGTTCAATAAGACAATCACAGATGATACATGGCGTTTAATAACACAAATGATATATGTTAAATTGTGTTCTCATACATTTAAACAATATTAAACAAACAATACATGTTTTGGCATTTAGTAACAAAGTATCAAAGTATATTACATGATATATGGAGTTTTACAAACAAACATCATAAAAAGTAACAATTTGTACCATGCTCTCTTGTTGTCTTCTTTTGTTGCTTGGTGGCTTTTTGGCGTTTTGGAGTAGATGACCCTTCCCCTTCCACGCTCATAGAAATTGCAAATTTATTGTTAAAATTAGAACGCCAAAAACATCATAAAACTAGCACAGTGTAAATCGAAGTTAACTCACTATTTTTTTGCCTCTGGATCTGGTTTGATCTTTCAGCATTATAATATTTGTTGTTTCGCGTTTTCTAGGTTTTTCACGTTTTCCGTAGGAGTTGAGGAGGTTTCTCTGGGAAGTATATATGTTTCGGTCACGTTTGATGTGTTTTTGTAGATGTACATTTACCTTTTTGCCCTTATTGAGCGCGTACACTTTAAAAAGTTTATGTTATTTACGAAAACGCCACCGTGCAATCTCAACCATCAATTGTTTTGATCTGACAATCCATAAGCGTTCTCACTGTTCTCACACTTCTCAGCATTTTCCCTAAATCCTGACTCTATATATATATATATGTGTGTGTGTGATTACGTTTAGTGTTATGTTTTTTAATTATGTCCATTTTGGTCATTTTATACGTTTTATTAAAAGATCTAGCTACTCTGCCAAACACACTAAATATATATGTGTGTGATTACGTTTAGTATTATGTTTTTTTAGTTATGTCTATTTTGGTCATTTTATACGTTTTATTAAAAGCTCCAGCTACTCTGCTAAACACCTAAATATATCTAAAAAGCTACCGCTACCAGCTACCAACCACCAGCTATCAGCTTCTAGCCACCAGCTCCTTTAGGCAAACATACCCTATATATCATTAATATTTGTAATTAAGTATATTATATTATCTACGACAAATGATGTTATAATACATTTAGATGTGAATTAATGTAGTGCCTTTCTTTTGTTTTGGTTTTGATTTCGTGATACAGGGTCTTACATAATGACATTAACCATGTTACGTGTTTCTTTACAACCCTGTAAGTATCAACTAGTTATGCTATATAATGTACGATAAAAAATTGTATCTTTTTTTACAAAATTCATTGTCTTGTATATGCTTATACAATTGCTTAAGGCTTCCACTATTCTCACACCCCTATATCTTGTTTTCACATTCCTTTTCCCTTTATCTCTCTCTCTATATATCTATGTATGTATAGAAACAGATAGAAAGGAGGGATGTGTGAATATTAACTCCCCTTGCTTAATGTTAAATTGCTAAGGGACAAAACCGTCCCTTAAAAAAACAGAGATCTAACAAAAGATTATTTTAATTTATAAAATTAAATACAAAATTTATGTTGATGGGTCTTTAACTCTTGAGAAATGTATTTAACCCGTGGGATTCTAGCGCTTTATAGCAGGTTTACGGTCGGTATCATCTCGGTTCATTAAAGTATCAAGTTATCAACACCGTATCGGCTCCTTTCTTATAGCAATTAAAAGAGATACGTCCAAAAGATACAGACACGTGATTTACATTGATAAAAATATATAAACAAATACCGATACCGGTACCAATGTTGTTCAGGTAGGGCATTGGTTCGGTCACTTGCACTCAGTATAGCATACTGTACTAAAAATACTCTATTGCCAATACACCTTTATTTTCAATTAGTTTTATACCGTCATGACGAAAAAATCATAAATAAGAATATGCTAATGGTACCGATATAGTTCGAATAGTTTTGGTTCAGTTCTTCGCGGTATAGAACAAAAAAATCAACTATATATTTTATCGAATCGTAGATTGAAATAAGCATGTTGCAACGATTCATTCAAAATTTTCTATTATGTTACTCAATTAACAAAAAGGTAAACGGCGTAACTGTACATAACTCAACGAACCTTGTAACATTATGTCAAGAAAACCATAAAACCAAATACAACTTCGGTACAATGTTCATTTGAATAAAAATTTTATTAAAGCGTAGATAAAAAATAAACGCGTTGCAATGATCTAATCGAAAATTTAGTAAGCGTCATACTATATCACTCAAATAACAAAAAGGGTAAACGACTTATAAAATGTCATATTTTATTCCTTAAATTATGAAAAAGGTAAACGACATCATTTTATATTGCTATGTATACCTCGTTTCAAATAAAATTTATGTCTAAAGGTAAATAAAAAAGGCACATAGTAACGACATACTCGAAATTTTATAAAACATTATATGTTTTTAAGTTACAAGATAAACGAAATCTATTCAAAAGGAATTACAACAATAAAATATTATAATAATTATGAAGTTGGAAAAAAAAACAAAAAGTGTTTGATGGACTTAGGTAATAATTCAACAATTCATAGTAAAAAAAGAGTGATAAAATATTGTTAATGGTCCAAGTGGACAAATTAAAATAAATTATTTTACAAGTCATTAGAAAATGAAAGGTATAAAAATTATGTTAAAAATAATTATAAAATAAAAAAAAAACAAAAAGTGTTTGATAGACTTAGGTAACAATTCAACAATTCACAGGAAACAAAAAAAAGAGAGCTAAAATATTGTTATTGGTCTAAGTGGACAAATTAAAATAAATTATTGTACAACTCATTCGACAATGTAATATATAAAAATAGCTTCTTTACTTTATTTTAAGCATTTAGTTTTTTTTAATTGTATAGTTGTTTGTACAACGTAACATATTTAGTTTTTGGAGTAGAAGAATGTTTAGTCGTTGTGTTTTATTTTTTAAATTACTATTTTATTTCTCTGTAAGAAAGACACAAAAAATATAAATTATCTTCGTCATCTCCCACTCTTCTGCACTATCGACGAAGCGAAAATCCCAACCTTTCTGTATAGGGCAACACCGACGACCATTCTTCTCTTTGTGACCAAAGACCCATCTAATCACAATCACACGAAGGCTTCTTCTCAGTTAGCATTTCCCCTTAAGTCCTGAAATACAAAATACAAAATACAAAACCCTAAAAAAGCACACTAAATCTCAATGAAAGGAATGGCGGTAAAGGTATAGTAAAAAATCAAGTGTGGCATGAAAAATCAAATGACTTAACACCAGAGCCAAATGTTGAAATTTTAAACTAAACCAAACCGAACTCTGTTACTAGCGGTTTGGTTTCATAGTTTAGTTTTATTAGGCTATCTAGTTACATACAAAAATAATTAGCTATCTAGTTACATACAAAAGTAGTCCAACAACATAGAAAAAATTGTCCAAATACAAAAAAGGTTGCCGGGTTGGTCATAAAAATCTTTGTTCAAGACATCACGTTTTGATTTATTATCACATTTTAGTAATTACTAATTAACACTAGTTTTAAATCACCGAGCACTCATGAGCGGGTACCTAGCACCATATAACTTCTAGTTTCTGAATGGCGAAACTTCTATATAAAATATAGAAAAATGGGCCAACAAGAAGCTAGAACCCCAAGATTACACAACTACATCCCGGATATTAAACTCACACCATCTCACCCAATTAAGGTTTACATATTTAGATCGACTAGAAATCCAATAAAAATCATTTTCTTTGATAGTATTCGCCGTCCTATTGAAGTAGAGATGATTATTGTTGAAAGTGGCTTCATTTCTCACCTTCCATATTTCCCAAGTCGAGACCAAGAGAACCCCTTCGATAAGCTTTTTCCAACCCTTAGACCCTTTCATGTTTGAAACAATTCCAAGAACTTGTTGAAGAGAAACATCGTTTGATGGAAATGGGATCTTAAACCACACTAGAATACACCACCATGTAGCTTTCGCAACCCAACAATCCCAAAGAGCATGAAACGCTGTTTCTTCACGCAAATCACATCTAGAGCACAACCCTTTCTAAAAGAAAACTCCCATTTTTGCGAGACTGACTTTGACCGGGATCATGTTTAAGCACGCCCTCCACTTGAAAATATTAATTTTTAGTGGAATCAAGTTATTCCAAAAAGGCCATAAATGATCGTGATCCTTCTTCGCCGCGTCATGAAGCATAGTTCTTACATCCAAGACTTTTATTGGTTCATTGTGATAATTATCCCAAACACAAAAATCAGGTCCACTGTGAAACTATAATTGTTTAAGGCCGAAAATAACAATAGGTGCAAGAATCTTTGTAGTAACTAATTTTTTGAAAGTTCACCTAGTAACCAAGGGGCTTATGGTAAAAAGAGACTGGAAGTAGGGACGGACCGAGAGCTTGGGTAGGTGGGGCAACAGGTACGAGAAAATCCTGAGTGCCCCGTGAAATGAAATCGCTCACCTTAAACTCATCGGATCTATCTTTATCGGTAGAATTAAGCGGGGTCTAGAGGGTCAGCAAGACAAACTCCTATTAATATTGTATCCTATACAGTGGCTCTGTACTTGTTACAGATGAGTCGAGGAGAAGATGTTAGACATTTTTGTGTAATTGGGATTAACTTGGTGACCCGAGGAAATTATAATATACATCCAACACGTTAGGTGGTGCGGAAGTGCACGCTTGTTCGAGTTCTCATAATTCCAAATATTCGGGGCGGGGCCCTGAATGGGGGTTCTAATCCCCTGGCTGGGGTCGATTAAATTGCTTTGTTAAAAATGGTTTAAAAATTAGTTTTCCATAAATTAGGACATAGTTTCGTAATGGAAAATAAGACCATTTTTATGCATTTTAATTTAAAAAAATAATAACTGCCATGAGGCAGTTACCAGCCTTTCATTCCCAAATTCAAAATTAGGGTTTTTGGCATTTTACTGGTTCATCCACGAATTTTCATATACACATATTGTTGATTAATTTCTCGAATTTAGAGTTATATTTGATTGAATTATTCAGGAGAAGAACCAAAATAATTTGATCTGAGAGTAATTACACACCTCTCTATTTATCCATGTTTACGAAATTCCCCAACAAAGATCAAATTAATTTATGTGAAGACGACGAGCGGATCGGTGAAAGAAATGACAAGCAAACTTGACAAATAGGAGAAATTTGAAGGACAAGATTTCCGTCGATGGTAGACGAAGATGCACTTTCTTCTTAAAACCCTTAAAGTGGTGTATGTGTTGACTACTCCAATCCTGGAGATATTTGAGGAAGGTAATCTGGAAAAAATCAGGAAGCGATCAAAGTTGGATAACGACAATTACATCTGTGTTGGCCACATTCGAAATGGTATGTTTGATTCCCTGTTTGATATTTATCAAAATGTAGAAAAAGAAAAGTTACTGTGAGACACTTTGGAAGCCAAATACATGGTAGAAGATTCTTCTACTAAGAAGTTTCTTGTTAGTAATTTCAACAATTACAAAAAGGTTGATTCGATTCTTGTCATGGAATAGTATAATGAACTGTTGCGAATCTTGGGGTAGTATGCCCAACATGACATGAAGATGGATGAATCCATCTCGGATTCAAGCATTATTGATAAGTTACATCCTTCCTGGAAATATTTTAAACATAATCTGAAACATCAGAAAGGATAGTTAAGTTTGGTTAAACTTGGAAGCCGTAAGAAAAATGTTGGTCAATGATGAAAAGAAACAGGGTGGACGTCTTTTGTGAATATGGTTGAGATAGGTGAATCATCCAAAGGAAACAATAAGTTCAAAGGGAAACGAAAGTTTCAAGGGAACAACAATTCCGGTCCAAACAAGAAGCCGAATTACCCTTGCTTGAAGTGTAGTAAGGTTGGTCACTTCAAGAGAGACTATAAAGTGATGAAGAACAACAAGAAGTTTGGTTCAAAGAACAAGAATGAGGTTGGTTCTAGTGGATCATGGACTTGGGCAAGCATGTCACACCCCAACCGATGGCGGAAACATCGGGATGAGACGAACAAATCGCTCAAAAGCATCATAACACTATGTGACAATATAATTTCAATCCAATTTCATTAATGACTAAAATTTGAATACATTGTTTCGAATAAAGACAAATTGCAACAACATTGTTTATTATTGAATGAGTATCTAAGTCCATCCTAACTTGATTTCTTCATCGTCTTGTCTAACAACCTGCAACATGTATTAAAATAAAATCAACAAAAGTTGGCGAGTATACAAGTTTGAATACATAGCATAATAGAATAAAAACTCAAATCCAACATGATTCATAATATGTGATTTACTAGTATGCAATTTTGGCGTACAATATGATCAAACCCTAGAATACAACGCATAAAATAGCCTAATCCCAATAGTTTAGCGGGGTGGTAACTTAACAATACCCAATAGAATAGCGAGCGGGGCGTTAATCCGATAGCGCTATAATTGTTAAGGTGGGCGAGCAAAGTCAATGAGCATATAACGTTCCAAATCGTTCATAGAGCATACAAGAATAGCAAGTAAGTCACATTAGTTTCATGCTTCGTTCAAGGATTTAGTATGTTTAGTTTAAAAGTATTTGCATAATTATACATGTTGCATCCCAAAGTGTAAAGGGGAAAAAGGGATCGAGTATACTCACATAATTGCTAAGTCTTCCGATTATCCACATGTTGACGAGTGTATGAGATTAGGAGGATGAAACACCGAGGTCACCCTATACGGGAAAACGATGGTGCATGAGTAAACGGAATTATGACGGAGGATTGGAAGTGGAATATAAAGTACAACTTGATGATATATATATATATAGTTTATACAATAATTCTAAGTTAAGTTTATCGAGAATATTATTGAAGTATTGTCAGAATAAATATAATTATTGTTATAAAAGCTATTTGAATACGATACGCCTTCGTTAGCGGTTCGTCTATAAAGTATATGTATATATTTTAACGAAAATCGGGCAGAGTTTCCTCTGTTTTTGGATGATCCCGACAAAACTAGTTGTCGATATACATATATATATATATTTTTCAAAATTCAACAACACTATTATCAACAATGCCCACGATATATATATTTCTCATCAAATGCCAACGTAAATAATCGATAGATATATCGGTTCGAGCTAGGTTCATGTTAAAAAGAAAAAAAATAATAATACTAATAAAATATACAAGTACATAATAAAATTCGCGGCGTTGAAAGTATACCGAAAGGTGTGTGACTGAGTTTGACCTCAGTTGACTGTTCTTGGCCCGAACACCGAACCAACATCGAATCAGATCTGTTGACCGTGGTTTGACCGAGAGTTGAACTGTGTTGACTGAACCCGAGACCGAGCCTGACCCGCGGTTGTCTTGCTGAACCGAACCATGAGCCTAAACATGAGCCGAACACGAAACTGAGCGGAAGTTGAAACAAGTAAAATCAAACAAACTTGAACCGAAACTAACCTGAACCGAATCGAGAACAAAGCTGAGCCAAGACTCGACGGAACTCGACCAAAACTGAAGCGAAACCGAATCTGAACCGAGACCAGCTTGAACTGAGCCGCGAACCGAGGCACGAGCAGAGGACGACCGCCGCTGCCATCGCCGTCCACCGCCGCAGACGGTGGCACTGGCCTTCTTCGCCGATCTCTCTCTCTCTCAGCCTCTTTCTCTCTCTCTTCGTTCTTGCTGTCTCTCTCTGTCTTCCCGTCTGTGTTCGCCGCCGCACGCCGCCACCACCACTGTGGTGGCCGGCCTTTCAACAGGGCTGGGTGAGAGAGGTGTGTGTGTGAGAGCAGGTTGTAGATCGATAGGAGAAGGGAGCTGCTTGAATATCTATGTGTGTTTGAAGGAGATGAAAGTTCAGGAGAGTTTGTGTGTGTAATCTCTTGAAGTAGCAAACAGGTGAAAGATGTAGGAAATAAACGTGATGTGCGGCTGGTATAAAAGAGATTAGGGTTGTTGTATTTTTTTGTTTTAGGAAACACCATTCTAACCCCTAACCTTTGAAGGGTTTAAATAAATTAGCTAAAATAATTTAGTTCAAGTTATATAACATGGTTGACCAACTAACTAGGTTATACATATATTCTAAAAGAACTAAACTTTACAATTAAATTAACCGGGTTAGTTTGTATCCTTTTTCTAACTTTAGAGTTTAACGAGACTAGCTAGATTATTATAAAATAAACTTTTAAATAGTAAAATCAATTAATTTAATTAATTAAACCATGAATAAATACCCATTTTTATAACGAATTAGAATACAGACAAAGATTTTTCGACGATTAAAACGAAACAACGAATGCTATGATCCCAAGTTTCCAAAAATAGGAATATGAACAATGGATTCCAAAATATGGAAAGTTATGAAAACGCGGGGCGTTACAGTCTCCCCTCCTTTAGGAAATTTCGTCCCGAAATTTATTCAGAAGGAAGACTTGAAAGGGTTTTGGCAACAGAAGATGATTGTTTAAAAATTGCGGCTTTGAAGTTTGAGACAACGGAGAATAATTGAGGTATAAAGGTGAACGATTGATCTAATAACGATTATGAGTATTAGAATAGCATAAGTATCGGATAGAAGAAAGTAGCGTGTTAAGAATGAAGTCCCGTCGTGGATAATCGGATATAATGCGTTTGTGAGTTATTTAAAGTTTGAATTAGGTCCAAAAGGTCTGTAAGACACTGAATTTCTCATGGCACGTTTTACGAAAGTTTGGTAACATGATGAAAACACTTATGTATAGGAAGTACCAACGGCGTATCCACCATGTTTTGACCATGTGAAGTCCGTCTAGTATTCGGTGTCATGTTACGTTCCGTGTCTTACCATACGCAGTAGTACACTCTATGGTTCTCATACGCCCATCACTATAATCCCGTGTGCACCCGCGTTTATAACGATCGTCGCATGATCCGCATAGCTTGTACTAGTTGCGTATGAATTTAAGGTATTCATAAATTCTGAAAATAAGATTACGTATAGATAGGGATGTAGCATATAAGCATGTTTGTGTTCCAAATAGTATAAGGCCAACGTAAGCGAATCCCTAGGGTTTCGCTCGCGTACGGTGCGAATGTATGAGTTTTGAGTATGAACAAAAGCATGAGCATAGTATAAGTTTAAATATGAACATGCATGTGAGCATAAACACAAAATGCACGTCAGGAGTATGAGTAAAAGTATAAGAATAACGTGTATGAAAAATGAGTATAAACGTGAGTACAAACATGAGTATAAGCATAAACACAAAGCGTAGGAGTATGAATACAAGTATCAGTGTAAACATAAGATGTATGAGCATAGATGTGAACGTGAATATAGGTGTAAAACATGAAGGTTTAAGTATGAATGAAATATATGTGTATGGTTATAAGTGTAAACAAAGTTGTACAAGTTCAAATGAAAATATAAAATGTCTGAATCATGAATATGAGGGTAGTATAAATATGAATGTAAGTACAACGTAAATGTATAATTGTGAGTGTATGTATGAACGTAAAACGTATGAATTTTGAATCATGAGTATAACAAATGCGTAAGTGTGAACATAAGTGAAGGCATAAAATGTATAAGTATGGATGTAGGAAATAATGATTTTGTTTATGGTATACACCGAAACTCATGAGTTCATGCGCGTAAAAGATTAAAAGTTTGGAGTATGAAAGAAACAGGGAACGAGTGACACGCGTGAGATCTTTGTGCGATATTGTCTAAAACGTGTAAAATGGTATGCATAAATAGGTGTTTGCGCAAAACGTGGAGTTAAAATAGATTGAATTGTCACGAAATATAGACTCTAGTTTGTGAATGTAAAGAGAGTATAAAACATCTATTGGTTATGTGGAAAGTACTTTGTAAAGGAATGGAAATGCTACTGCGGTTTTAAAAGAGTTTACATAAGTTGAAAATTTGTCGGTTCTTATGAAGTTTCCTTGCCCACATGTTTTGAAATTTAATTGTCGTATCGAGTGGGGTTTTGAAAAAGTTCTAGAGATTAATAAGTTTGCATCGTTTTAAGTGACTTTGTGTTAGAAAATTTTGAAACTTACTGCTTCTTGTGAAAAAGTTGATCCTTAGAAAAAGGAATTAGGTACATGAACTTAGTGATTGTTGAAAAATGTTTCATTGGTTTTGAAAAGGAATTTTAGTAAATGATTAAATAATATTGGTAATATTTTATAGGTGTGTGCGAAAAAGTTGATTTGATTCTCAATTGAGAATAACAATCTCTAGTTTAATGGTGTGAGAGGAACGTGTTTCATTGGTGAATTTGTGGGCAACGGATTTATTAAACCGACTAAGCTGACAAGTAGTATTTCGTGAAATTTAGAAAATCGAGGAACACGCGTTTATGGTAACATTTAAAATTTTTGTGTATGCGAGTGATGTGAAAATAGATTATAGAATAAGAGGTACATTTAAATAAATGAAGCATTTTGAAATACATGGTAAATGATTTAGGTATAAACATGATCGTGTTTACATAATATAGCCTATTAAAAGAAAGCGTTGGTAACGATCACCTAGGTAAGGGAATCACCCCTAATCCGTTGGTGAGGTCGTTGTAAGATGAGAAAAGAAGCGGAGTTAATCGTCAAGGTAAGGAAATCACTCCTATCTCGATGATATGTCTCTGCTCATTACAAAAGTGTAATTAAAATTACGTGAAATCATGCATGCTAATAATGTATAATCGTATGAAAAGTAAGAGTATGATGTGTGCGCAAAATGAAATCTCGAAAAATTATTCAAATTTGTCAAAAGATCGAAAATAATAAAGCGTAAGCTCGAATAAAACTTGGGATGGTTCCAAACGGAACGTTGACTAACCAAAGTGGTCGAAATATCTTTGAAATTGAGAAACATGCTTTGGCCTAATAGGTGGAATACTCACGCCGATATCTCGGTTAACGGTATTTACCCTTCCAGTTACTACATGTTCCAAATCCACCAAAATTTTGAGACTTGGTGGGATTTTTGGAAACCAATGAGCGGAACTAGTCGACAAGGTACGGGTTTCACCCCTAACTTGACGGTTTCGTACCCTAAGTGTGGTTGGCACTCGTCGAGTCAAAATTAAATTTCGACACGTTGACGAAGGTCCAAAAGAATTTAAATTTGAAATTTCCATTAAGATGTGGATTTCACTCCTAACTTAATGGTGAATTTCGTGCGAAAATAGAATCAGGCGGGATGAGAGTCGTTTACCAAATTGTGGGTTTCACGCCTATTTTGGTAAACTCGTATCGTTTGTATAATATGAGTGTTTTCGTGTTTAATATAAATCGAGTAAATGCCTTAGAAAGGGTGTATGTTAAAGGAACACACAAACAAGTATAAACACCTAAGAAGGCATATCAATAATAGCACATAAAGAGTGGGACAATAAAACAAGTATTGGCACATAATAAAGCAAGTATTTACACACAAGAATAGCATGTCAAGTATTAATGCATAAATGGCATATATGTTTTAAATAACAGAAGAGAATAAATAAAAACAATAAAGTAATACGCATGTAGTGTCAAGCAAAGCATAGAATAAGCTCTAAACTATAGACTAGGTTAAAGCATTCCTACTTTTTCCTAATTCCCTATAGTTATGGCTCTGATATCAATCTGTCACACCCCAACCGATGGCGGAAACATCGGGATGAGACGAACAAATCGCTCAAAAGCATCATAACACTATGTGACAATATAATTTAAATCCAATTTCATTAATGACTAAAATTTGAATACATTGTTTCGAATAAAGACAAATTGCAACAACATTGTTTATTATTGAATGAGTATCTAAGTCCATCCTAACTTGATTTCTTCATCGTCTTGTCTAACAACCTGCAACATGTATTAAAATAAAATCAACAAAAGTTGGCGAGTATACAAGTTTGAATACATAGCATAATAGAATAAAAACTCAAATCCAACATGATTCATAATATGTGATTTACTAGTATGCAATTTTGGCGTACAATATGATCAAACCTTAGAATACAACGCATAAAATAGCCTAATCCCAATAGTTTAGCGGGGTGGTAACTTAACAATACCCAATAGAATAGCGGACGGGGCGTTAATCCTATAGCGCTATAATTGTTAAGGTGGGCGAGCAAAGTCAATGAGCATATAACGTTCCAAATCGTTCATAGAGCATACAAGAATAGCAAGTAAGTCACATTAGTTTCATGCTTCGTTCAAGGATTGAGTATGTTTAGTTTAAAAGTATTTGCATAATTATACATGTTGCATCCCAAAGTGTAAAGGGGAAAAAGGGATCGAGTATACTCACATAATTGCTAAGTCTTCCGATTATCCACATGTTGACGAGTGTATGAGATTAGGAGGATGAAACACCGAGGTCACCCTATACGGGCAAACGATGGTGCATGAGTAAACGGAATTATGACGGAGGATTGGAAGTGGAATATAAAGTACAACTTGTTGATATATATATATATATATAGTTTATACAATAATTCTAAGTTAAGTTTATCGAGAATATTATTGAAGTATTGTCAGAATAAATATAATTATTGTTATAAAAGCTATTTGAATACGATACGCCTTCGTTAGCGGTTCGTCTATAAAGTATATGTATATATTTTAACGAAAATCGGGCAGAGTTTCCTCTGTTTTTGGACGATCCCGACAAAACTAGTTGTCGATATACATATATATATATATATATATTTTTCAAAATTCAACAACACTATTATCAACAATGCCCACGATATATATATTTCTCATCAAATGCCAACGTAAATAATCGATAGATATATCGGTTCGAGCTAGGTTCATGTTAAAAAGAAAAAAAAATAATAATACTAATAAAATATACAAGTACATAATAAAATTCGCGGCGTTGAAAGTATACCGAAAGGTGTGTGACTGAGTTTGACCTCAGTTGACTGTTCTTGGCCCGAACACCGAACCAACATCGAATCAGATCTGTTGACCGTGGTTTGACCGAGAGTTGAACTGTGTTGACTGAACCCGAGACCGAGCCTGACCCGCGGTTGTCTTGCTGAACCGAACCATGAGCCTAAACATGAGCCGAACACGAAACTGAGCGGAAGTTGAAACAAGTAAAATCAAACAAACTTGAACCGAAACTAACCTGAACCGAATCGAGAACAAAGCTGAGCCAAGACTCGACGGAACTCGACCAAAACTGAAGCGAAACCGAATCTGAACCGAGACCAGCTTGAACTGAGCCGCGAACCGAGGCACGAGCAGAGGACCACCGCCGCTGCCATCGCCGTCCACCGCCGCAGACGGCGGCACTGGCCTTCTTCGCCGATCTCTCTCTCTCTCTCTCAGCCTCTTTCTCTCTCTCTCTCTTCGTTCTTGTTGTCTCTCTCTTTCTTCCCGTCTGTGTTCGCCGCCGCACGCCGCCACCACCACTGTGGTGGCCGGCCTTTCAACAAGGCTGGGTGAGAGAGGTGTGTGTGTGAGAGCAGGTTGTAGATCGATAGGAGAAGGGAGCTGCTTGAATATCTATGTGTGTTTGAAGGAGATGAAAGTTCAGGAGAGTTTGTGTGTGTAATCTCTTGAAGTAGCAAACAGGTGAAAGATGTAGGAAATAAACGTGATGTGCGGCTGGTATAAAAGAGATTAGGGTTGTTGTATTTTTTTGTTTTAGGAAACACCATTCTAACCCCTAACCTTTGAAGGGTTTAAATAAATTAGCTAAAATAATTTAGTTCAAGTTATATAACATGGTTGACCAACTAACTAGGTTATACATATATTCTAAAAGAACTAAACTTTACAATTAAATTAACCGGGTTAGTTTGTATCCTTTTTCTAACTTTAGAGTTTAACGAGACTAGCTAGATTATTATAAAATAAACTTTTAAATAGTAAAATCAATTAATTTAATTAATTAAACCATGAATAAATACCCATTTTTATAACGAATTAGATTACAGACAAAGATTTTTCGACGATTAAAACGAAACAACGAATGCTAGGATCCCAAGTTTCCAAAAATAGGAATATGAACAATCGATTCTAAATATGGAAAGTTATGAAAACGCGGGGCGTTACAAAGCAAGGTCAGAATAATTAATAATTCGGTTTAAAATTAGGTATTACTAATTTCTGAAGCATTTTATGTGCAGGTTGATGACATTGCTTGGTGGGTTGATTCGGGTGCAATAAGCCATGCATGCAAGGATCTTCATTGGTTTAAATACTTTCAACCAATTGAAGATGGATCTATCATCAAGATGGGGAATATTGCAACTGAACCAATCAAAGGAATAGGAATCATGCAACTTGTTTTTACTTTTGAAAAATCTTTACTTTTGAACAATGTTTTGTATGCACCCAAAATTTGAAAGAATTTGTTAAGTGGCATTGTGTTGAATAATTGTGGTTACAAACAAGTGTTGGAAAGTGACAAGTATATCTTGTCAAAACATGGTACTTTTGTAGGATTTGGTTATTTTTGTAATGGCATGTTTATGTTGAATGTTGATGTGTCTTTTATGAATGAATCTAATTGCATAGATTCAACTAGTAATAGTAATTGCGGACTTATATAGGTGAATCCATGGAGGGCCACCGTTGACTAGTAATAGTAATAACTTGACTGATTCGGAATTATGGCATGCTAGACTAGGACATATAAAGTATAAAAGAATTAAAGAAATGCCTAAAATGAGCTTAATCTATGCTATTAACATAAACAATAATAAATGCCATATTTGCAAGGTGAATAAGATAACTAAAAAGCATTTCATGCAACATGTTCATAGGGAAAGTAAAATGTTAGATTTGATACATCTGATCTATGTGACTATCATGGTACACCATCATTAGGTAATAAAAAGTATGTAATAATGTTTATAGATGATGCTACTGGATTTTGTTTTGTTTATTTGTTGCATGAAAATGATGAAGCTCTGGAAAAGTTTAAAATCTATAAACAAGAAGCAGAGCTTCATCGGAAGGTGTTGATTAAAACTCATCATATATATAGAGGCGGTGTGTATTTTGATCGTGTATATTTCTAATGAACTGGAATAATACACCATACCACTGCTCCTTATACACCGAAATAAAATAGTGTGGCAGAAAGGAAGAATATGACTCTAAAGGAAATGGTCAATACCATGTTGTCCAATTCGGGCCTAAGTGAAGGCTTTTGGGGTAAGGCTATGTTGCAGCCTGCTATTTGCTAAATATGGTTCCAAATAAAAGGAACAAGACTACCCCTTTGAGCTTTGGTATAAAAAACCTCTAGAGTTGCATAAATTGAGAGTTTGGGGTTATAGAGCTGTGGTAAGGCTCACTGATCCTAAGATAAAGAACAAATGGAAGTAGGTATAGATTGCATTTTCATTGGGTATGCAAAGCATTCATATGCTGACGTGTTCTATGTTATAGAACCGAATGACTACGTGACTGTGCATACGACAATTGAAGCAAAAACTGCAAATTATGATAAGAACATATTCTTTTCTGTACCTAGACCTAAGGATATGGTTCCAAGCTCTATTAACTCTCAAATGGTTGATCAAGTGATTGATACTCCTACGGAACCTAGGTGGAGTGGTGGAGCAAGAAAAGCTAAATCATTTAGTGATGATATTCAACTATATTTGGTTGAAGGATCTAGAGATGAGATTCAAACCCAATATCAATATTGTTTCATTATTGAGGAAGATCCTAGAACCTATAGTGAAGCCACGGTATCTCGGGATGTAGCATTCTTGAAGGAAGCTATAAATGATGAGATGGACTTCATTATGCAGAATAACAATTGGAAATTGTCTAATCTACCCCTCGGTGTAAACCACTTGGTTGTAAATGGATCTTGAAGAAGAAGATGAAAGTAGATGATTCACTTGATAAGTTTAAAGCCTAATTGGTTATCCAAGGCTTTAGTCAAAAAGAAGGAATATACAACTTTGATACATATGCTCCTGTAGCAAGAATATCCACTATTAGATTGTTGGTTGCTCTAGCAGTAATACATAATCTTGTGATTCACCAAATGGAAGTGAAAACGACTTTCTTGAATGGTGATTCAGATTAGAGGATATACATGAAACAACCATAGGGTTCTGTTATGTTGGGTAATGAGCATAAGGTGTGTAAGCTAGTTAAGTCATTGTATGGCTTAAAACAAGCATCCAAACAGTGGCATCAAAAGTTTGATGGTGTGGTTTTGTCTAATGGTTTTGTATTAAACCAAGCGGACAAGTGTGTATATAGCAAATTTGATGCTCCTAGAAAAGGAGTCATAATTTGCCTATATGTAGATGACGTATTGATCTTCGGTACTGACCAAGATCAATTTGATAAAACAAAGAAATTTTTGTCATCTTGCTTTGACATGAAAGACATGGGGGAGGCGGAAATGATCCTTGGTATAAGGATCAAACGGGAGAACAATGGTATATCGATCTCTCAATCTCATTATATTGAGAAGATGTTGAAAAAAGTTTAATTTTCATGATAGTTCTCCGGTTAACACTCCAATGGATCCTGCTTTTAAGCTCTCACATAATAAAGGTGTTGCTGTAAGTCAACCTGAATATTCAAGGGCTATTACATCCCTCATGTATGCTATGATAAGCACTAGACCAGATATAGCTTATGTTGTTGGAAACCTTAGTAGATATACTAGGAATCCAGGTGCAATTAATTGGCAAATTATGAATCGAGTATTTAGGTACTTGAAGGGAACCATGTAATATGGTTTAACTTACACTGGATTTTCATGAGTTTTAGAAGGTTACTCAGATGCAAGCTGGATTAACAACATGGAAGATTATTCTTCCACAAGTGGATGGACTTTTCTGCTTGGAGGAGCTGCCATATCTTGGGCATCTAAGAAACAGACTTGCATAACTAACTCAACAATGGAATATGATTTTGTAGCGTTAGCAGTAGCTGGAAAAAAATGTTGAGTGCCTAAGAAACTTGATTTATGAGATTCCATTGTGGCCAACCTATATCACCAATATCAATTAGATATGATAGTGCTGCTACCTTGGCTAAGAAACTTGATTTATGAGATTCCATTGTGGCCAACCTATATCACCAATATCAATTAGATATTGATATCCGAAACCGTATCCGAAATTTCGGATATTTTTGGATACAGATTTGGATATCCAAACGGATATCGGAATTTATAAAAAAAAATAAAAAAAATTGTTTCATGCATAGATTAAAACTAAACGTATATTCGATTTTCCAAATTTCCAACATTGAAAACTAAAAACATTCATAAATTCACATCCGAATCCGATTATTTACTATTTGTTACAATATTTCAAACTAAATATAATGCTCATATACTATATATATATTTATAAAAAATATAGTTTTCGGATATCGGATAATCGGATTATCCGAAAATTTTGAAATTCATATTCGAATCCGAAAATTCGGATTATCCAGTTTTCGGATATTTCGGATTCGGTTTCGAATATGAATTTTTTTTAACACCCCTACGCATTATAACAATTTGCCTAAATAAATAAAAAAAGTAATGTTACTTATTTGTTGGAGTCGCAACATATAACCGGGTAAGTATAATATACAAATAAGGCTATAGGGTATGGGGCGTGGGTTGGCTGAAAACGCCCAAGCCACCACCCCGTGGGCTTGGGTTGGGGCTTCGGTTTGGGCGTGGCCCCTTTGGCGTGGGTTTGAAGCCGGGCGTGGGGCGGGCTAGCAAGGTGACATGGCGGGCTCTCAATGGCCATGTGTCAACTCATGCCCCCAACCCAAGCCCCCAACCCAAGCCCCCAACCCAAGCCCCACCATACCCCATGGGCGTGGGTTTATTTTCCCATTCCACGTGTCAACAAATGCCTCAACCCATGCCCCAACCTAAGCCCACCATACCCCACGATTTAATATCAACATAACAAAGGTCATATTGAGAGTAGGGTCTGTAGATTAGATTGTAGCACATAGTCTCATTGTTTATATCAATAATCAATCCAATGTTTCTTGTCTTGCAACTTGCCATGAAAGGGACATAAAACTCCAAAAAAACACAGGATTGCAGCACATATTTGACCACCCTCTAAAGTGATGATAACTACATAATTAGCAATTAAGTAATAAATCATTGTTTATTGTTCTTAAGCACATGTGAGAAAACAATGATTGATCGATCACTTGCAACCTTTTTAATAATGTTTAACCTTTTGAATCATGTTCAAGCTTTATAAGAAATTTAGAGTAAATTACTCGAATCTTTCATGTTTCGTAAGATAATATTGCAAGACTGCTTTAACTTTTCAGAATTACATTGTGTAGAGCTTGGTCCTAAATTTCTCTCTCTTACCCTCTCACAATAAGCAATATTTAAGAGATGTTTTGCCCTCTCACTAACAAAATACCTATCAAATATTTATCTTCTCTCTCCTCTCTCCTCTCTCCTACATCACACTCACATACCTTTCTTCCCTCTATTTTTTCTCATTTTTCTCATTTTTTCTCACATACACCACTACACTATCTCTCCTCAAAATCACACCCTCTCCTCCAAATCACACCCTCTCTCCTTAAAAACACCAAAAAATGACTCTATTGTGGATGCTCTAATATATGACTTTTACTCACTAAACGCAAAAACTACATATTTATAAAACGCCTTGCTTAATCACTGATTGTGTTAACCACATAGATAACACAATATCAACTATATATATTCTTTTATATAAGCCTAGCCAAAAGGGAAATTGGAGACATGGTCCCAATGAATATCCTTCTCCAGTTTGTTAGATATTCTCATATTCATATTCATTGAATCTGAATGTAGAAGACATGGCTTCAAAAATTGTTTTTAACTTAGGTCATTGACTGGAATTGAAAATTGGACCCTAGTCATTTTAAAATAGAAAAATTTAAAATCAAGATTTTAAGGGTTACGTATTTTGTTATTTTGTATCTGTAGTCAGATCATTACACATTTGTTTTCTTTTTTAACGGCAAGGATATTATATTGATAAAAAAACAGTAAGAACCCTCTAGCAAGGAAATTATATTACATAGTTGTTAAAACTGGAAAAAAAATCGACTCTGCGTGGGTAATTAAGTGTTCGTTTTATGGATTATATGTAACATCCCGGAATTTATAAAACTTTAAATCAGAAATTATTAAGTATTCATCAAACAAGAACCAGCTAACTGGGAAATTATAACCCAGTCAGCTACGAGCCTTGTAGTGGCATATAATAAGGTTAAAACATCTTGATTATAAATTAAATAAAAGCTAAGGGACCAAACTTGCAAAGATTGAAAGTAGAATGTTAAAATTGAAATTAACACACCAAACACACACATACGTGCGTGTCTGGGTCGATCAGAACAAGGGGGGATCAAGGATTCCCTTTTCAAACCCAAATCCTCACAAAAGCTCAAAATTAGAAGCCTAAATCAAGTCTGAATCGATTTCTGATTATATATTAGTGATCACCTCGACAAAGGGATCATAAGGTATGCAAAATTGTGGTATTTTGTTGCATCTTGAATTCTAGGTTAAATGTGAAAAACGAAAATGTAGCTTGATTATTTGATGCATGGATGAAATTAGAGGTAGCATGTTGTCTAGGGATAAAACCCTAGATGAATTCTTGTTAAATTTTAGTATGATAATTGTAGAAATTATAATCATCATTTTAGGTGATTATTAGGTTTGTAGAGACTAGATAAACACTAGGATTGTGATTACTATTCTAGTGAAAACTGAATTCATGAATTAAATTCAGTATTATAGATTTTGAAATTTGTTGCAAATTGCCCAATTGAAGTGGATATAGAAGGAAATAACATGTCAAGAACCTAGTAATGATTATGTAAGAATCTGACCCGCTAGGTGTTTGTTGAAACGCCTAAGTGAGGAATAAAGTGTATAAAATCGGACAAAAACGCAGATTTGAATATCATAATGAATTGTCCGTTATTGATTATAAAAGAGTTCTAAATTGATGGTGAATGGAACTCTTTAGATAAAGCATCCGGATCGTCAAGTGGACAAGCCGGAGGTGATACACGCTTGAAGGGTGCACTTTTAAGGTACGCGACTTATAGTTTTGCTACATTATGTTTAATTGTTAGTTTTACCTTGTTACATTGGAATTTGGTAAACACGGAAAACTCGTTAAGTCACGGAAGTGACAAAGTGCCTTAGACAAGTAAAACGAGTCAAGACACGTGTTAGAAATAGAGTTTGGATGTGTCTAGCAATGATGATACCCATTCGGCATCAAAACGGGTTAAAACAAGTTGGGTCACAAACATAGGAATTGATAACCATCACTTGTGATTGGTTATATATCAAGCGTAGGCCGTGTAACGGACACGCTAATTCGTTGCAAAAGCATGAGCCCTTGTAGAGGGATTATAGTTCGGAACATTCGCTTGTCAAATGATTCCGAAAGACATGGTTAAATTCTTGGAAATAAGCATGATGGTTATTGCATAAGCAACCCTCGGGAGGGGAACAAAAGCCCATATTTGGTAAACGCGGAAACGGGTGCATTGGCCTAAAGTTTGTGATGACAAAAATACATGTTGTGAAGCTTGTAAACATATGGGTCAAATAAAAAAGAGATGAATTATAGGTCAACTGTTTTTGAAATGATATTTTATGCAAATCGTGTTGATAAACATGTCCGTAATTAAATTACGGTCGCGTGGCAAAACGAATCGGCTAAAACGGATGCCCGAGTCAAAAGTTATGTTAATTTAAAGTTTGGATATGTTAAAAATGGTGTTGGGCTGAATTGCAGCTCCAACAAACAAACATTCTGTCGAAGTTACTCAGTGGCGCTACGCCACGGTGAAACGAAGTAACCGTCGCGCGACGCGACGGTGGTGGCAGCACGCGACCGCTGGACCTCGTCTCCGTCGCGCGGCGCGACCACCCAAACCGAGGAAATTTTCTTGCTTTTGCGTTGTTTTGAACATGGAACTTAATTATACTTGTTTCTAAGGTGTCAAAACTAATCTTTTACATGGTTTTGACCGTAGGTGATGACGGACTAAATCCGGATGGCGATCAAGCGATTATCAAGAACCGAACGCACTAAACAAAGCTTCCGCACTTGATCTATTTTATTTTAGGTAATATGTAAACACTTGAAGTCATGTTTTGTATGTTTAATTAGTAGGTTTAACTTGAAGATTATGACCATGTATAATCTTAAAAGCATGAAAGATTTTGTAAACTCGAAATTTTAGTACTAAATGCTTGTCTAGTAACATTAAATCTCTGTCTATTAACATTAATCTCGTTATTTTAAGTTGGGTCTTACAAGTTGGTAATCAGAGCTAAGGGTTGTCAATAAAGTGTGTTCGGTTCAAGCTTGATCAAGCATCCGGTAAGAGTTAATTGTTTTAAGTAGATTTAGAAATATAGAAATGAAACATGAACTGATATGCACGAAAAGAGTGTGTAAGTTCACTCAAACACGGGAAATGCATGAAACAAGAACGATTGAATCAAGTTATGAACTTGATTAAATCAAAACAAGTAAATCATATGTTATAAATGAAATGTTTAACGGTTAATGTAAACATTTCAGTATTAAAGATGGCGGATGAAAGTAACGATGATGCGGTGCCGAGAGTCACCGAGCAAATGAGAGAAGTGATTGCCGAGGAGGTTGGAAAGGCAATCGAAAATAGTTTGTCCGGTTTTATCGAGAAGATCCAAAACACGGTATTATCGGTAGTGGATGAAAGAATCAAGAAATTGGAAGATAGTGCCAATTCAACGATGGAAAAGTCCGGAGGACGAAAGCCTTGTTCATACAAAGAGTTCATGGCATGTAAACCGCCAGTCTATAATGGGGAGGTTGACCCAATAGTATGCCAGCGATGGCTAAGCGATATCGAGGGGGTATTTGAGAGGACCCATTGTGATGAAGATGACTACGTAGCTTATGGTACGGGTCAATTAAGGGGTCAACCGAAAGACTGGTGGGATAACAAAAAGAAAGAAATTGGAAGCGAAGCAGCTAAGGCTATGACATGGGATGAATTTAAGACGCCGTTTCTTAAACACCACAGTCCCAAGGCGGTCATAAATCGAATCAAGGAAGAGTTCATGCAACTTAGGCACAAGGGTGAGTCCATAGACAAGATCACGGGAAGGTTTATGGATAAAATGAAGTTTTGTGATGAACTGATAACAAACGAAGAACAGAAGATATATTATTATTACAATATGTTGAGCGCCGAGTATAGGGAGTTTATGACTCCTTCAAAATACGAGACCCTCACCGAGATCATAAACGTTGCCCGGGAACGGGAGATCGAATTGAGAAAGCAGGTTGAACGGGGTGAACGGAGGGCTCATAATGTTAATCTAAGCCCTACCAAGAAAGCGCGAACGAACGAAACAGTGAAGAAATCGGATGCAAAAGGCGGGTCGCCAAATTGCAAAATATGTGGAAAGGGTCATAGGGGCGAATGTCGCTTCAAGGATAAGCCTTGTCCCGTATGTCGGAAAACGGGGTATATGGCTTCATCATGCCCGAAAAAAGTGACGGTTTGCTACAATTGTAATCGACCGGGTCACAAGAAGACGGAATGCTCAGAACTTGTGGGAAAGAAAGACGGGCAAGACACGAAAGGTGAAGCCCCGAAGGCAAAGGCTAGATCTTTCCACTTGACTGCCGCAGAAGCAAAAGTTGAACCCGAAGTGGTTTCAGGTATATTTGCTGTAAACTCGATTCCTGCTCGTATATTATTTGATACGGGTGCGACTAAGTCCTTTATTTCATATGGGTTTATTCGACATCCTTCATTTGTTCTAACAAAATTACCTATGCCTTTAGAAGTAGAGATAGGTAATAACAAGAGTTTTATCGTCTGTGATGTATGTGAAAATTGTAAATTGAGCATTGACGACGAAGAATACACAATAGACTTGATCCCAATGTTGATGGAAGAATTTTAAGTAATCGTGGGTATGGATTGGTTGTCTCGATACCACGCCAAGGTGGCATGCTTCCAAAAGGAAGTAAAACTGACATCTCCTAGCGGAAAGCATGTTACGATATACGGTGAAAAAGGCGGTATCCTGGTGGTATGCACAATGCTAGAAGCTCACAAACTTATGAAACGTGGATGCAAGGCATTTATGGTATACGCAAACGATTCGGAAAAAGAATCCCTCAAAATCGGAGACGTGTCGGTGGTATGCGATTATAAAGATGTGTTCCCGAAAGACTTACTGGGAATACCACCAGAACGGGAGGTAGAGTTCGGAATTGAATTGATTCCGGGCGCAAAACCTGTGGCCAATGCGCCATATCGGCTCGCGTCGTCGGAGCTACACGAATTGATATCTCAAATCTAAGAATTGCTCGACAAAGGGTTTATCCGACCGAGTGTATCCCCGTGGGGCGCACCAGTACTATTTGTGAAAAAGAAGGATGGTAGTATGCGTATGTGTATCGACTACCGGGAGTTAAACAAACTCACGGTGAAAAATCGATACCCACTTCCAAGAATTGATAACTTGTTTGACCAGCTACAAGGAGCGAGTTGGTTCTCAAAGATTGATCTCAGATCGGGTTATCACCAATTGAAAGTCAAGGAGGAAGACGTACCGAAGACGACCTTTCGTACGCGGTACGGGCATTATGAGTTCCTCGTGATGCCCTTTGGGTTGACTAACGCACCCACGGCTTTCATGGATCTCATGAACCGGGTTTGTAAACCTATGCTGGATAAGTCGGTAATCGTATTTATCGATGACATTTTAGTGTATTAGAAGAATGAAGCTGAGCATGTTTACCATTTGCAAGAAGTGTTAGAGACACTCAGACGAGAAAAGTTGTATGCAAAATTCTCAAAGTGCGCCTTCTGGTTACGAGAGGTGCAGTTTCTCGGGCATATGATTAGTGCCGACGGGGTACTAGTGGATCCGTCAAAAGTAGAAGCCGTGTCAAAATGGAACACTCCAAGGAATCCCTCAGAAATCTGAAGCTTTTTAGGGCTCGCGGGATATTATCGGAGATTCATACAAGATTTCTCCAAAATTGCTTTACCATTGACCAAATTAACTCGCAAGGAGGAAAGGTTTGTATGGGGCATTGAACAAGAGGAAGCCTTCCAAATGCTCAAAGAAAAGTTAACTCATGCTCCGGTGTTAACGTTACCGGAAGGAATTGACGACATGGTGGTTTACTCGGATGCGTCGCATTCGGGGCTCGGATATGTTTTAATGCAACGAGGCAAGGTCATAGCCTATGCCTTGAGGCAATTGAAGATCCATGAAAAGAAATACCCGACTCACGACTTGGAGCTGGAAGCAGTGGTGTTTGCCTTAAAAATATGGAAACATTACTTGTATGGGGTAAAATGTACCATCTTTACCGACCATAAAAGTTTGAAATATTTCTTCGATCAGAAGGAATTAAACATGAGGCAAAGGCGATGGTTAGAAACGGTCAAGGACTACGATTGTGAAATACACTATCACCCGGGGAAAGCTAATGTAGTAGCAGATGCGTTAAGCCGAAAGACAGATTATGCCCCGATACAAGTACAATCAATGCAGCTTATTGTGACCTCGGGCCTACTAGAACGAATCCGAGAAGCACAAGTTGAAGCAGTGAAAGTGGAAAACTGGAAAAAGGAAAGAATTGTCGGCCAATTTAAAGATCTTGAAGAAGGCAATCACGGTTTGAAAACACGTTTCAATAGAATCTGGGTTCCTAACACATGTGGAGTTAAAAAGCTTCTACTAGATGAAGCTCACAAATCCCGTTATTCCATCCATCCAGGAGCGACCAAGATATATAATGACTTGAAACAAAACTATTGGTGGCCCGGAATGAAAAGAGATGTAGTGAAATACGTGGAGAAGTGCCTGACATGTCTACAAGTCAAGGCGGAACACCAAAAACCATACGGTAAGCTCCAACCATTGGAAATTCCGGTTTGGAAATAGGAACATATTACAATGGACCTGTTAACCAAACTACCAAGGACGAACCGCGGATTTGATGCAATATGGGTAGTTGTTGATATACTGACAAAGAGCGCTCACTTTGTTCTGATACGTGAGACTTATACGTCAGAAAAGATGTCTGAAGTTTACACTAATGAGATAGTGGCACGCCACGGAGTACAGGTATCCATCGTGTCCGATAGGGATACCCGATTCACTTCAAATTTCTGGCAAGATTTCCAAGAGCAAATGGGAACCAAATTGTTCATCAGCACTGCGTACCATCCTCAGACGGATGGACAGAGTGAAAGAACAATACAAACATTAGAGGACATGCTACGAGCATGTATTATTAACTTCGGAGGTAGTTGGGATGTTTATCTACCATTGGTCGAATTTTCATATAACAACAGCTACCATGCTAGTATCAGGATGGCACCGTATGAAATGCTTTACGGTAGAAAGTGCCGGACCCCGGTGTGTTGGGGTGAGGTGGGTCCACGTGAACTCGCTCACAAAGATATAGTTCGAGCCACTAATGAAAAGATTGAGGTGGTTCGGGCATACTTGAAAGCGGCACAAGATAGACAAAAGTCATATGCGGACAAAAGACGAAGACCGATCGAGTTTCAGGTTGGCGACAAGGTCATGCTCAAGGTATCCCCATGGAAGGGGGTTATCCGATTTAGAAAGAGAGGAAAATTAAGCCCAAGGTTTATTGGGTCGTTTACAATTGTCGAACGAGTAGGGAAGGTAGCATACCGCCTTGAACTACCGGAGGAATTAAGCGGGATTCATAGCACATTTCATGTGTCACATCTTCGGAAATGTTTAGCGGATGAAACAACCTATATCCACTACGATGACATCGAGGTGAATGATAGACTTAACTATGTGGTGAAGCCCATTGCGATTTTGGATCGTAAAGTGAAAACCTTAAGGAACAAAGAAATCAATCAAGTAAAAGTCAAATGGGAACACCGGAAGGGTTCGGATACCACATGGGAATCCGAGGAGGAGATGCAACGACTCTACCCTACATTATTCGGTACGTATTTTGGTTTCGGGGATGAAACCCTTTTTAAGGGGGGTGGACTTGTAACAATCCGGAATTTATAAAACTTTAAATCAGAAATTATAAAGTATTAATCAAACAAGAACCAGCTAACTGGGAAATTATAACCCAGTCAGCTACGAGCCTTGTAGTGGCATATAATAAGGTTAAAACATCTAGATTATAAATTAAATAAAAGCTAAGGGACCAAACTTGCAAAGATTGAAGGTAGAATGTTAAAATAGAAATTAGCACACTAAACACACACATACGTGCGTGTCTGGGTCGATCAGAACAAGGGGGCGATCAGGGATTCCCTTTTCAAACCCAAATCCTCACAAAAGCTCAAAATTGGAAGCCTAAATCAAGTCTAAATCGATTTCTGATTATATATTAGTGATCACCTCGACAAAGGGATCATAAGGTATGCAAAATTGTGGTATTTTGTTGCATATTGAATTCTAGGTTAAATGTGAAAAACGAAAATTTAGCTTGATTATTTGATGCATGGATGAAATTAGAGGTGTCATGTTGTCTAGGGATAAAACCCTAGATGAATTCTTGTTAAATTTTAGTATGATAATTGTAGAAATTATAATCATCATTTTAGGTGATTATTGGGTTTGTAGAGACTAGATAAACACTAGGATTGTGATTACTATTCTAGTGAAAACTGAATTCATGTATTAAATTCAGTATTATAGATGTTGAAATTTGTTGCAAATTGCCCAATTGAAGTGGATATAGAAGGAAATAACATGTCAAGAACCTAGTAATGATTATGTAAGAATCTGACCCGCTAGGTGTTTGTTGAAACGCCTAAGTGAGGAATAAAGTGTATAAAATCGGACAAAAACGCAGATTTGAATATCATAATGAATTGTCCGTTATTGATTATAAAAGAGTTCTAAATTGATGGTGAATGGAACTCTTTAGGTAAAGCATCCGGATCGTCAAGTGGACAAGCCGGAGGTGATACACGCTTGAATGGTGCACTTTAAAGGTACGCGACTTATAGTTTCGCTACATTATGTTTAGTTGTTAGTTTTGCCTTGTTACATTGGAATTTGGTAAACACGGAAAACTCGTTAAATCACGGAAGTGACAAAGTGCCTTAGACAAGTAAAACGGGTCAAGACATGTGTTAGAAATAGAGTTTGGATGTGTCTAGCAATGAAGATACCCATTCGGCATCCAAACGGGTTAAAACAAGTTGGGTCACAAACATAGGAATTGATAACCATCACTTGTGATTGGTTATATATCAAGCGTAGGCCGTGTAACGGACACGCTAATTCGTTGCAAAAGCATGATCCCTTGTAGAGGGATTATAGTTCGGAACATTCGCTTGTCAAATGATTCTGAAAGACATGGTTAAATTCTTGGAAATAAGCATGATGGTTATTGCATAAGCAACCCTCGGGAGGGGAACAAAATCCCATATTTGGTAAACGCGGAAACGGGTGCATGGGCCTAAAGTTTGTGATGACAAAAATACATGTTGTGAAGCTTGTAAACATATGGGTCAAATAAAAAAGAGACGAATTATAGGTCAACTATTTTTGAAATGATATTTTATGCAAATCGTATTGATAAAAACGTCCGTAATTAAATTACGGTCGCGTGGCAAAAAGAACAGGCTAAAACGGACGCCCTAGTCAAAAGTTATGTTAATTTAAAGTTTGGATATGTTAAAAATGGTGTTGGGCTGAATTGCAGCTCCAACAAACAAACATTCTGTCGAAATTACTCAGTGGCGCTACGCCACGGTGAAACGAAGTAACCGTCACGCGACGCGACAGTGGTGGCGGCACGCGACCGCTGGACCTCGTCTCCGTCGCGCGGCGCGACCACCCAAACCGAGGAAATTTTCTTGTTTTTGCGTTGTTTTGAACATGGAACTTAATTATACTTGTTTCTAAGGTGTCAAAACTAATCTTTTACATGGTTTTGACCGTAGGTGATGACGGACTAAATCCGGATGGCGATCAAGCGATTATCAAGAACCGAACACACTAAACAAAGCTTCCGCACTTGATCTATTTTGTTTTAAGTAATATGTAAACACTTGAAGTCATGTTTTGTATGTTTAATTAGTAGGTTTAACTTGAAGATTATGACCATGTATAATCTTAAAAGCATGAAAGATTTTGAAAAAACTCGAAATTTTAGTACTAAATGCTTGTCTAGTAACATTAAATCTCTGTCTATTAACATTAATCTCGTTATTTTAAGTTCGGTCTTACATTATAATGGAATTAGAATTGGAATTCGCATAGAAATTGAAATTTGAGTTGTAATTTAGGTGTGTTTATTTTGCAAAATGGAATAGAATTTTGATGGAATTAGAAGGTAGATTCCCTTCCTTATGTTGTTGTTCAATTCAAATTCATTTTCTTCTTGAAACCAACAAAATAAGGAGTGAAATCAACATTCCAATTCCCTCAAGATTCCATTCCATTCTATTGCGTTCGTTTCACGGAATGGAATGCAATTAAATTTTGATGGAACTGTAATCTTGATTCTGTTTCTTATTTTGTTGGTTTCAACAAAAAAATGAATTGGACGCTACCTCGTTTCATGGATTATAATGGAATTGGAATTGAAATTCGCGCAAGAATTGAAATGTCATTTAGAATTTAGGTGTGTTTGTTTCAGAAAATGGAATGAGATCTCGATGGAATTGGAATATAGATTCTTTTTCTTATGATATTGTTTCATTCCAATTCATATTTTTGTTGAAACCAACAAAATAAGAAACAGAATCAAGATTTCAATTCCATCGAAATTCCATTCCATTCCGTGAAACGAACGCTTGGATATCATGATTTCTACACTCGTCTCGGAAAACTTCAAACATATTGTTTGTTGTCTTATTAATGTTTTTTTTCAGACTCTTTATAGTTTCATTTATACAAGGGGGAAATACGAGAACCTCCCGAATGGGAACCTATCATCTCGCACTTGTTTTATGCAGACGATGCCCTCTTCGTTTGGTCATGTTCGGAAAGATATATTATGAATTTGAATCGAATCCTTTTGGAATGTTGGTGTATTCGGAAAAGTTTGAACAAGCTCGTTTTTATTTGGGCATGTTAGTGTATCTGGTGAAGTTGGAATAGTCTAGTCTGTTATTCTTTTGGCATGTTGGTGTATCTGGAGAAGTTGGAACAAGCTCACTTTTATTTTTAGAAAAAGGTGTCTTAATCACCAACCATATCGAGGAGACACAATCTTTTGCGTTTTTAGGATGAAAAATAGGTCCAAAATGCAAGATTTTGAAAATAGGTACAAAATGCAAGATTTTGAGTAGGATAATTGGTATAATTTTAATTTCATGGATATTTTGTTATGTTTTGCTAGGGTTCCTTGTATCTAGCTCTTGGCTAGTGTTGTTTCCCCTTTTAATATTTTTTTTTTGCTACCATTCAAGAAATGTATTTGGTGAACTTTTATTTTAGTAGAAGGTTGAAACGGATAGGGTGCCAACGGCTAAGGCTCTTACGAAACGGAATATAGACATCGGCGATTGTAACGCCCTGCGTTTTCAAACTTTCTACATTTAGAAACCATTATTTGAAATTCTATTTTTGGAAGCTTTGCAACCTTGGATTTGTCGTTTCGTTATAACCATTGTAATTCGAGACTTAACTCGTAATGAAACTCGTATTTTATCTCAAATCATACTTTATACAATCACACATTCATACACGTGAAACGTGATTCGTGATACTTGCAAACGTGTGTTAAACCTACCATTTCGTGACTTACAAAATTCGTACAATACGTGTACTTAATCTTATTCGTTTTGGTACTTATATATCCTTGAGAACATGCTATACAAACTAAAATATCTTAATTTGATCATAAAACCCGTAGTTGGTAACATTGGACAAGTTAGGAATCAAATAACAAAAAAAATAAAAATTTGTGTTTCAGCCCAAAGGCTTACGGACCGTATGCCTTTCCCCTTACGGTCTGTAAGGGTGTCTGGCGGGACAGCAGCTTCAAATCTCCGCGATTTTGCACGAAATCCCAAGTTTTCTTCTCCTCCAATCACCTCCAAACCTCCATTAAACACCTCCAATCAACCCTAACTCATCCCCTATAAGTACCATGCCTTCTCCAAGCCTTTTTCCACAATCACAACTCTCTAATCTCTCCAAAAATCACTCTCAAGTTCGTGAAAATCAGAAATTCGGGCAGATTCATACCCCTTTACAAAAGTGAGCATAACTTGCTCAAAACTCAACCAAATCACTTGATTCTTCTTTCTAATTGCTTGGATAATCTTTGGGTTTGATTCCTTGATTTCTCCTTGGAGAAATCAGACCTGGAAATGCCCTAAAAATGTCCATAAACTTTATGTTGTGTTTTAAACTTTCTTAAACTCTTGTATACATCAAACACACTTGTGTTCCTATGCTCCTAATCCATTGTATGATTAGTAAAGCCAAACCAAGGTTGTTTTACACTTAATATGGGTGTCTAAACACTCTAAACTTTCTGTTTTAATCGAGTTCTTAACTCACAAGTGGTGTCAAGTCTTGAGCTTGAAGTTAGTGTGACTACTTGTTTAGCCTAGGCTAACCTACATACAAGTCCACACATCACTTGATGTTTTACTTAGTTTAGTTGTATTATTTCTTGTACATATTCAAGAGGTACCTAAATGGAAGATTCGTCTTCCTACCTCCTCCATGACCTAAATGTTAACATAATATACGAGGTACCAAAGTGGAGGATTTCACCTCCCACCTCCTACTTGACTTATAAGACATCAAGAGGTACCAAAGTGGAAGGTTCAACCTCCCGCCTCCTACATGAATAACTATACTATTATGAATATATTATGGCTATAATAAAACCAAACCCTTGATAGTGATTATATAATCCTCTACCAAGTTAATAAGTTTATCACTATGTGTATAGTTCCTTGTCACGATTCTAATAGGTCTTGAACCTATGAAATCACATACAATCCATAAGGATTACTATAGTGTCAAAGACAAGTGCTAATACCATAGAGATTATTTTCAATACTTACTTTGTTATCCTTTGAATCTTAATCCCGAATCTCGACCCTAACTGTACCTTGAACTTTAACCCTTATACATTCGGACTCTAAATCTCTACTCGTCAACAATTGGATAATCGGAAAGCATATGCAAGCTTTGTGAGTACACTCGACCCATTTACATTTTAAACCACTTTTGGGTTGTAACATGTTACCTTACAAAATTACACTTACACACACACTTAACATGCTTTATGAACTCAATCCGTTATACATGCTACTTGTTATGCTTGATAATACATGCTTTATACTATGTTACACCCTCGCTTAACAATTATAGCGCTATAGGAGTAGCACACCACCCGACGGGGGATTGTTAGGTCATTATACTATACGGTCTCGTCACTTTTGTGGCGAGGGATGCTAAATGCTAGTGGATACTTTGGGTTTATACGTAATGATATTATGCTAGTTACCTTGCTTACAAATTGCCATGTGGATTCGAGTAAAATGCTTTTATACTTATGCTATACTTATTCAAACCTTGTGTACTCGCCTTTGCTTTTGCATTGAACTTTATTAAAACATGTTGCAGGTTTAGCAATGATGTTGGTGATGCATGGAATCTAGTAGGATGCTTAGATACACACTTTAAATCTTGTATTTATTTGTATTGTATTCCACTATTCATGTTGTACTTGTTTCAAACTCTTGTAATTAATTCTTTAGAAATGAAATGAAATTTACTATTTAAATACTTGTCACGATTATTAGTGTTATGATGTCTCGAGCAATCTTCACACTTCGTCTCATCCCGATGTTTCCGCCATTGGTTGGGGTGTGACAGATTGGTATCAGAGCCATAACTATAGGGAATTAGGTAGAATTGCCATGCTTTTACCTAGTCTATAGTTTAGAGCCTTATTCTTACGCTTTATTTGAAACTACACGCATGCCACTTTATGTGTTTCTTATTTATTCTATTTGAGCCTTTTTAACGTATGTGTCATTTTTATCCTTATGTATCATACTTGACATGCTATTCTTATGTGTTAATACATGCTTTGTTTGATAATACTTATGGTATCGTTCCACCCTTTATGTGCTACCCTTGAAATGTCTTTTACGTATTATTTCTTGAGATACTTATTATGCTTACACTTGTTATCATTATTTTGAGAATACGTCTTTTACTCGTTTATAATCAAAACCACTCGTAATACTCAAACGAGACAACTTCACCAAAATAGGCGTGAAACCCACAATTTGGTGAAAAACTCTCAATCTATCTACTTTTCTTTTTACATGAAATTCACCATCAAGTTAGGAGTGAAATCCTCACCTTGATGGAGAAATTCAAATTTCAAATTCTAGTGGACCCTCGTCAAAGTGTTGAAATTAAATTTTGACCCGACGAGTACCAACCACACTTAGGATACTAAATCGCCAAGTTAGGGGTGAAACCCGCACCTTGTCGACTAGTTCCATTCCTTGATTTTTTTTTAAATCCCGCCAAGTCTCGAAATTTCGATTGATTTGGGACATGTAGTAACCGGAAGGGTAAATACCGTTAACCGACTTGTCGGCGAGAGTATTTCACCTATTAGGCCAAAGCATTCTCCTCAAACTCGAAAGATTTTTCGACCACTTTGGTTAGTCAAAGTTCCGTTTTGGAACCATCCTAAATCTTAATCAAATATGTGTTTCTATTAATTATTTCATACTATGCGATCTTCAAATTCGAATTTACTTTCGATATTTTTCTTCTCACTCATGCATCATCTTTTCCATACACTTATACATATGCATGATTTCATATAATTTAAATCCATATCCCTTGTAACGATAAGTGGAGACATATCATCGAGATAGGAGTGATTTCCTTACCTTGACGATTAACTCCACTCCCCTTTCCTTAAAACGACCTCACCAACGAGTTAGGGGTGATTCCCTTACCTAGGTGATCGTTACCAAAACGTCCCTTCAAAATGTCTTATTATGCAAATTCGATCATATTTTATACCTAAATTGCTTATCATTAATCAAATCCCTACTTATGCGATTTTCAAAATTTATTATTTTATCAAACGTATTCTTCATTCCATTATATATTTCACATAAATTATATACATGAATTCTTAATCATGTCTTAAACGTTTTACTACACGAATTTCCAAACCTTACGAAATGCTACCTATCAATTTAATCGGTCCAATGAATCTCTTGCCTATGAACATCATATCCGATTTATTAACTAAAACACGTTCACGTTACATCATCATACTAGAGACTTCCACTCTTAATCGAAATCAAACTAACCTTTCCCAATCACTTATAAGATCTCATAGACGTTATATGATCGTTTTACCAAGGACTCTTTTCAACCTCAACAAATCATTTGTTAAAACTTTTAACAACCACTAAGCCCTTTTGCTAAATTTCTTTTCTAAGGATCCTTGTTTTCACAAGAACCTTCTAAATTCATAATTTCTTGTTTAATGAAACGAACTTACTTTTTATCAAAAGAAACCTTTTTCCTACACCAATTTACAAAACTCGTGGGCAAGAAGACTTCTTGGAGACCGACCATCTTCGGATTTCGTAAACTCTTTTAAAACAAAAGTAGCATTTCCATTCATTACAAAATGCATTACGCTTAACCAATGAGTACTTTATATCCTTTTACATATGCAAACTACATTCTACCTTTCAAACCAAGTTCAATCTAATTTTGATACGATAAACTCAACGTTTCGTTTAAACAACTATACATACATGTCATCATACACGTTTTAGTCGTTTTAACACGGCAATTTCATTTATAATAGTTCGTATTTACATACTTAACCTTTTGAACGATTTTATACACTTAAATCTATGATGTCCCAACATACACCATATACGTAAAATTTTAATATTCATACCTACACTTACTTTCATACGTTTTATGCTTATACTTATACACGTACTACTTATACGTTATATGCTTATACTTATACACATACTACTTATAAGTTTTATGCTTATGCTTATACACATACTACTTATACCTTTTATGTTTGTGCTCATACATACATGCGTATTTATACTTAAGCTTATGCTCATACTTTCATTCATAGTCATACATTCGTACCTAAACGCGAGCGTAATCCGAGGGATTTGCTTGCGTGGGTCCCATACATACTTAAGCATGGACTTGCTTACATACTATATTCTTATACGTACACATTCTTATTTTTTTTAAAATTATGTATACCCTGATTAATGCACAACTAGTACAAGCTATATGGATCATGCAACGATTAAAATAATCGCGGGTGCACACGGGATTATAGTGATAGACGCATGAGAATCATAGAGTGTACTACTGTGTACGGTAAGGCACGGAACGTAACATGGCACCGAATACGGAACGGACGTAATATGGTCAAAACATGGTGGATATGCCGCTGGTACTTCCTATATATAAGTGTTTTCACCATGTTACCAAACTTTCGTAAAACGTACCATGAGAATTTCAGTGTTTTGCAGACCTATTTAGACCTAATACAAACTTTATACAACTCACGAACGCATTATATCTGATTATCCATGACGAGACTTCATCCTTAACACACTACGTTCATCTATCCAACACTTACGCTATTCTTATGCTTGCATCCTTTAAGGGTCAATCGCTCACTTCTATACTCGTATTATTCCCCATTATCCTTTCTTTCATACGAACCTCGTTCACAATCAAGCTTGTTTAAACATTCGAATCCTAACTTATCTTATTACCTGTAGAACCGTCTCTCTATTCTTCATTCTCGTGTAACCGTATTTAGTAGGTCGTTAATACTTGATCTTACCAAGCTTTCTCGTTCCACTCGAGAAGCAAGTTTTACGAATATGTAGTCTTATACTACCTAAAAAAAAACTTCCTATGCAACCTACCTCACTTTTATTGATTTCAAACCATTATATAAAGACCTCCTTCGTAAATACAATACATTTGTAAAGCAACTCCAAATTTAGCCAGTCAAAATCGTTTTACCTATGTACGTTTCACTCATGCTTATGCCTCTAAACCCTTTTAGCCAAACAAATCATTTTACAAATCTATTATGACTATTCTTCCAAGATTTCGTACTTTTCAAAACATTTCAAAATTTCCCAGTATCAAGTTTTTGCCAAAACCCTTCAAGTCTACCTCTTGAATAAATTTCGGGACGAAATTTCCTAAAGGAGGGGAGACTGTAACGCCCTGCGTTTTCAAACTTTCTACATTTAGAAACCATTATTTGAAATTCTATTTTTGGAAGCTTTGCAACCTTGGATTCGTCGTTTCGTTATAACCATTGTAATTCGAGACTTAACTCGTAATGAAACTCGTATTTTATTTCAAATCATACTTTATACAATCACATTCATACGCGTGAAACGTGATTCGTGATACTTACAAACGTGTGTTAAACCTACCATTTCGTGACTTACAAATTTCGTACAATACGTGTACTTAATCTTATTCGTTTTGGTACTTATATAACCTTGAGAACATGCTATATACACTAAAATATCTTAATTTGATCATAAAACCCGTAGTTGGTAACATTGGACAAGTTAGGAATCAAATAACAAAAAAATAAAAATTTGTGTTTCAGCCCAAAGGCTTACGGACCGTATGCCTTTCCCCTTACGGTCTGTAAGGGTGTCTGGCAGGACAGCAGCTTCAAATCTTCGTGATTTTGCACGAAATCCCAAGTTTTCTTCTCCTCCAATCACCTCCAAACCTCCATTAAACACCTCCAATCAACCCTAACTCCTCCCATATAAGTACCATGCCTTCTCCAAGCCTTTTTCCACTTTCACAACTCTCTAATCTCTCCAAAAATCACTCTCAAGTTCTTGCAAATCAGAAATTCGGGCAGATTCATACCCCTTTACAAAAGTGAGCATAACTTGCTCAAAACTCAACCAAATCACTTGATTCTTCTTTCTAATTGCTTGGATAATCTTTGGGTTTGATTCCTTGATTTCTCCTTGGAGAAATCAGACCTGGAAATGCCCTAAAAATGTCCATAAACTTTCTGTTGTGTTTTAAACTTTCTTAAACTCTTGTATACATCAAACAAACTTGTGTTCCTATGCTCCTAATCCATTGTATGATTAGTAAAGACAAACCAAGGTTGTTTTACACTTAACATGGGTGTCTAAACACTCTAAACTTTCTGTTTTAATCGAGTTCTTAACTCACAAGTGGTGTCAAGTCTTGAGCTTGAAGTTAGTGTGACTACTTGTTTAGCCTAGGCTAACCTACATACAAGTCCACACATCACTTGATGTTTTACTTAGTTTAGTTGTATTATTTCTTGTACATATTCAAGAGGTCCCTAAATGGAAGATTCGTCTTCCTACCTCCTCCATGACCTAAATGTTAACATAATATACGAGGTACCAAAGTGGAGGATTTCACCTCCCACCTCCTACTTGACTTATAAGACATCAAGAGGTACCAAAGTGGAAGGTTCAACCTCCCGCCTCCTACATGAATAACTATACTATTATGAATATATTATGGCTATAATAAAACCGAACCCTTGATAGTGATTATATAATCCTCTACCAAGTTAATAAGTTTATCACTATGTGTATAGTTCCTTGTCACGATTCTAATAGGTCTTGAACCTATGAAATCACATACAATCCATAAGGATTACTGTAGTGTCAAAGACAAGTGCTAATACCATATAGATTATTTTCATAATACTTACTTTGTTATCCTTTGAATCTTAATCCCGAATCTCGACCCTAACCGTACCTTGAACTTTAACCCTTATACATTCGGACTCTAAATCTCTACTCGTCAACAATTGGATAATCGGAAAGCATATGCAAGCTTTGTGAGTACACTCGATCCATTTACATTTTAAACCACTTTTGGGTTGTAACATGTTACCTTACAAAATTAAACTTACACACACACTTAACATGCTTTATGAACTCAATCCGTTATACATGCTACTTGTTATGCTTGATAATACATGCTTTATACTATGTTACACCATCGCTTAACAATTATAGCGCTATAGGAGTAGCACACCACCCGACGGGGGATTGTTAGGTCATTATACTATACGGTCTCGTCACTTTTGCGGCGAGGGATGCTAAATACTAGTGGACACTTTGGGTTTATACGTAATGATATTATGCTAGTTACCTTGCTTACAAATTGGTATGTGGATTCGAGTAAAATGATTTTATACTTATGCTATACTTATTCAAACCTTGTGTACTCGCCTTTTCTTTTGCATTGAACTTTATTAAAACATGTTGCAGGTTTAGCAATGATGTTGGTGATGCATGGAATCTAGTAGGATGCTTAGATACACACTTTAAATCTTGTATTTATTTGTATTGTATTCCACTATTCATGTTGTACTTGTTTCAAACTCTTGTAATTGATTATTTATAAATGAAATGAAATTTACTATTTAAATTCTTGTCACGATTATTAGTGTTATGATGTCTCGAGCAATCTTCACACTTCGTCTCATCCCGATGTTTCCGCCATTGGTTGGGGTGTGACAGCGATCCTGTGTGCCCATTATGTAATTCGGAGGAAGAAACAGCTGATCATGTTTTCGTGGCATGTTTCGTTGCATCGACGGTTTGGAATGGTTTAAGTTCGTGGTGCAATATTCCTAACATTATTGTATTTTCTCTTAAAGACCTTCTTTCCATTCACAAAGATCTCAAAGTTTCGGACAAGAAGATAAAAGCAGTCCACGGCATAATTATGATAGCGTGTTGGAGTCTTTGGCGAGCGAGGAACAACTTCAAATTTTCGAACTCCTCGATCAAAATTGAAGGCATAATTAGCGAGATTAAAGCTTTGAGTTTCCTTTGGTTTTCCACTAGATCTAAGTATAAAGGGATAAATTGGAACGAATGGGTTTCTTTTGTGAATATGTAATTTTCTCTAGTTTTTGTAAGTACACTAATTTGAGAAAAAAACTCGTGTAAAGTTTGGTTCTAACTTTTCATACCGCTCTTAATCACTAAATTTAGGGGTGTCAACTTCCACACAAAAGGGAAATAATCAGGTTATAGTTAACCCTATTAATAAACTAGTCATGTTTCTTTTTCATTAAACATCTGTTGTTTGGATTTGACATTTTTAATTATATGAAACGTGTTTGGGTTGATCGGTTTAATACGTTTAACTAAACAAGTTGATCCGTCAACTTATTTAATTAAACAGGTCGACCTGCCAAGTCCCATTTACCTGCGACCTGTTTTACTCATTTATTATAACTCAGTAACACGATTAACATGTTTGTAACTTAATTATGTCGTGTTTGACATGTTTAAATAAATAAGTTAAAAGAGATTATGTTCATATTACACCATTCTAAATAGGCTAGGGTTTTGATTTTTACATGAATAAATATACAACAATTCAACCCCAACCCATCAAATTGACACCCCCATGCTATGACAATAAAATATATTAAACACCAAGACCCAATACATATTCTTTGATGTCAAAAAGGAAAATGACAAAATGTCCCAATCAATAACCTTCTCCCATTTGTTAGATTCAGATGAATCTGAAAGGAGAATTAATGTTCTCAAAAGTTGTTTCCAAACCCTACAGACCTGGAATTAAAAATTGGATTCTAGTAATTTAAAAACTAAAATCTTGAACTCCTTAGACTAAAGGGTATGGTGAGGCCCATCCCAACGAGGATGGGCCGTCACGTAGGCGCCACATCACCAGCTCGTGGGGGATGGGCCTCCTTCACATTTGAGGGGGATGGAGGATGAGGCTACCCTACCTCATTATTTTATAATTTTCTAAGTTTTTATTTATTAACTTAATAAAAACTTTATAAAAATTAAAAATACAACATAAAACAATATAAATAAATTCATTTCATAACATTAAAAAAAATTACATTTCCTACAAAAAAAAAAAACATTACCGAAAAAAAAATACATTTCATAAAAATAAAAAAAAAACCTACGACGTCCATTTTTTCATCACTTCTTCCTTCATCCTCCGATACACCACTCGTTCCTCCTCCGGAACCGAGTCGAGATCCAACCTCATAATCCTAAAATCCTCCGCTCGAGCATAGTCGGCCGACACGGTTTTCTTGTGAGTGTATTTTTCGGCCGCGAACTCTTTGAACGAACGGAATTCGTTTATCAAGTCGGCCATTTTCGCCGATGCCTTCGAGCCGCCCCCTCCACCCGAGCCGGCCCCTCCACTCGAGCCGGCCCCTTTGCGCTTTGCGGCCGCCTCTCTTTTTGCTTTGTCCCTCCCGGTGGGATGTTCCGACTCGTGAACGGGCAACGCATCCTCGTCATCTTCCGGGTCGTTGTTTATGTCGATTTGACAACGAGCGGTGGAGCCTCCCGCACTATAACTTCCGGACTCGGAAGTTTTAGTCCGTTTGGCGGTTGCGACCTCATTTGGAACCGGCTTCCATTTTTGTTCTTTCCTTACAACGTTCCATGCTCGGAAGTGCGGGAAAGAGTTTGCATTTTGAGAGTCCCACTTAGCGATAGCTAGGTTAAGAATGTCCTCGTCGTTACTCCCGCTAGGATGAGAAGTGTAAATTTGGTTATAAATCACGTTAAAGTTATTGATGATCTTGCTCATTTTACGCCACTTGCCCGAGACGGATTCGACATCACGAGCCGGGCCATGCTCCATAATCGCGTTAAATCTATCTGTTGCCGCCTTCCAAAAACTAGGCGCCGTTTGGTTGTTTCCTAAATTTTAAAAAATAATGCCTTAGTAAAAATAAAAAAAAAATCTTTTAACAAACGCCTAAAAAATAAATCATACCGACTATCGGGCAAGTAGAGGACTTAGCATACGTCATTGCTAAGGCCTCCTCCTCAACTTTCGTCCAAAGTATCCTCTTTGCTCTCGAACCACTTTTTGGTATCGGTAGTCAAATCACTACACCCGTGTTAAAATTTAAAATACATACATATAGAATAGACACTACGTAAACTATAATCGGTTTCATGTTTTTTACTCTTGTCATGAAAGTTTTTCAGCACAACGCATTTGTCGTTGTATTAGTTTTCTGCTTAGTGCTCTCTATATGGTTAACTTACCTACATTATAATATTGTATTAAACTTAACACATGCTTTAATCGTACCAAGTACCAACACACCAAAAAAAACTATCTTTAAATATTGTGAATTTGAAATGTGTTTTTTATATTTTGACTTGAACCAAAATATATCAAACCTGACACCTACTTTAATTGTGTGAATCCATATTTTAATAATTCTACACCAAAAAAAAAAAACTTCAAGATATAGTTATAGATTTTATTATAACAAAATTGTTGTAAAACTAGCCTAATAGTAAAACCATACAAGATAACAATAGGGAGGAATATATTGATATTATTGAAATGAGTGTATATTAGAAGATGTACAAGAGGATATATATAAGATAGGAAAACTTGTGGAACAAGCCTAATCTATTTTAGGTGTTGATAACCACAAGAATAATAAATATATTTATAACACTCCACCTTGGTTATCAACTTAATACGTTTGATGCTGCCTCGTTAAAAACCTTGCTAGGAAAATCCGGTGGGACAAAACCATAGCTAAGGGAAAAAGAGTGCAGCGTGTAATGCGCATTATCTCCCCCTGATACTTCTGGATCAGGTATGTTGCCTCATTAAAAATCTTACTAAGAAAACCCAATGGGACAAAACTTAGTCAAGGGAAAAAGAGTGCAACTTGAATAAGTCTCCCCCTCATTTTAACATGTATCCTTTAATTGACGGGTCTCCGTCTTCCTTGAAAGTCGAACAAAGCTTTTGTAGCCAATGATTTGTCGCTCGATCCCTTAATGTGCAATCCTTTATGTTGAGCAATGTTGTATAATCTTCTAACGAGACTTTCATAACTTGATAATGAGATGCATGAGTATGACATTCTGAGTGTCTTATCGAAAGATATTCGTACTCGTTATGATAGCAATAATAAATCATATTCTTGGTTTACTTGTTCTTGCAATATTTTCTTTATATAGAGATGATATCATACCACATACAAGGCATACTATAAATAAAATTATACGCATATTTTATAGACAATCACTACAAACAATGTAAATATTTCATGTATAATGGATTATGGCTACTCAACCGAGTCATTAGATTCGACCCGTATAAAAAAAACAACCAAACAAATATACACATAACCAGGCAAACAAATTTTAGACATGCATACATATAGGTCAACAAAAGAACAAATGAATCATAAACATTGTTGCCAAATTTTTATTCAAGTTCATCTTATTGGTTCTCAATTTCTTTTAGTCTAGTTTAATCTCATCTAGTAGCAATCTATACATAACCTATCTTTCAAATCTTTATTTTTAGTCATTATTAAAATTCCTATAACTCTTACATATGCTACAACTATTTAAAAGAAGCATGATATTCCCAGACAAGTTTTTAATCATTTAGACATTACACTAATCAGTCTAAATAATAATGATGATGATGATATCAACCTGTATAAAACACTTGAATATAATAATTCAATCTATGTTACTTATAAAACACCTTTTCTTGTACTTTTATAAAACTAAAAGTAACATCAAGTAAGAAATATGATATTATTTTATATACATTATATATGCTATTAAAATACACACGATACTAGTCAAAATCGTTTTATATGATCAATACTGAATATTGTTATAAAGCTATACCGATAACAATGCTTTGACTTTTTAAAATAAAATATTTATATTGTCATAATATCGATTATACTTTTTGTAACCTCTCTTGCTTTAGTTTTATTCAGCAAATGTTTTTATTTATTTTGCATATTTAGTCTTATAAAAATAGAAAATAATGAAAACAATGTAAACTGATGCATTGATAAATAGAACACCGAAATTGTTGTATCTTATTTTTAACTAGAATACTCAAATATACTTTTATCTTAAAAATAGTTCTAACAAAAACAAAAGCTACAATTCATTTATTTTATGATTTTCACCACTTCAGATATATATGTTTGCATACAAACAAAAAAAGGTGGTAAGTGGAAATCAATAAAGAATTTTATCGAAACCATCGTGTTGATATTGTTTTTATTTCTTTTTTCTTACGTTTTTCCATTGAAATAATTTAAATCTTACATTTATATAAAATCTCATTGATTTTAATCTCCCGTTTCGATTGAAAAATATTTGTTTTATGATATACAATAGCTTCTCTTCAGTATCGTTAATATCTAATTTTTAGTATCGTTAATATCCAATTAGGAAGATTAATAAATCACCCAAAAATCAATACCAACAGATAATACAACATTAATAAGTATAAATAATAATTCTTATAACATAAAATAAAACTTACTTGTAAGAATGTGTGAGTGATCATACTCCGATGAAACGACTACATATCACTTGTGGGAACGATAAATCATGGAAGGGAGATTAGGATTTTGGTGAGAGTAGATGTTATACTAGTAATATTATGACTCGGACATATAATTACTTCTCAATTGTTGTTATGTGAAGAAAGGTTTATTTATGAGGAAAATCGGATAAAACAAAATTTGTTTGTCAAACCTTAAATATGTTCAAGAAGTAGCAATATCATTAAAAGGGTATGGGTATGAAAGGTTTGAAGTGACTTTATATCCGTATGTCCGAGAAAATAAAGAAAAACCATGAAACTTGTTTTGTTTTACTCCATTCCTTGAAGTGAATGTGACTATATATTGATCGTTGTGATCATGTACCTAATTGCGAATTTAATGATGGTCATATTAATAATGAGATCGATCATCAGATGCAACTGTGATTATGTTAATAATGAGATTGGTCAACATCAGTGGCAAATAATGGAGTAATAATATGTGAATGATATATGGAAATAATGATGGTGATATAACTTGATAGTTTCTAATGATATAAATAATGATATATGGAAATAATGATGGTGATATAACTTGATAGTTTCTAATGATATAACTTGATAGTTTCTCTTGTGCTTTACCTCTTGTATTAGCATACGTGCAAGCAATACATATACGGTCAAAAACCAGAAGTTTATGAATCATTTGATTAGTTGGCATGAGCGGTTAGACCACACCGTGTATTGATGATGTGAAATGTATTGAAAAACGAGAAGATTCTTCTTGACAATTTAAAATGTTATGTTTGCTCTCAAGGGAACTTATGTATTTACCAACCTTAAAAGGGTGTGAATCCCTAAATAGTCCGGAATGAATAAAGGATATATCTATCCACACATGATACCATTTAGTGTTTTAAATCGATGCATCGTCTAAATGGTTATCAAATTCACAACTTGAAGTTTGTGTGACTTATGGCTAGCTAATGGGATAGCAAGCACAATATTCTAGATTACATATATTTATTTCCCGAGTCATTAATGATAATTGGAATAAGTATTGCACTTAATGTACATGTTTAGACACGAAGTGTTTTGTTGAGACGATCACTAAATATTTGCAATTGATTACAAAGCCAATGATCGCAAGAGCAACATTCATATTTGTATTTAGCTACATGTTATTTTACATGTACAACATTATTTCACATCAAGCCAACAAGTTATAATACTTTCTCCCCGTATTATTGGTTTTTGGTCAGGAACCAAAGATGTCCTATCAAAGAATTTTGGTTGTGCGACATATATTGAAATTGATCCACCACGATACACAAAGATGGGACCTTAAAAAGTGGTTGGGAATATATGATATTGAATAGAGTCATTGACGAGATATTTAATTATGGCTCAATTATTTGATATCCATATCAATTGATTAACATTCCCAACATCAGGGGGAGATAAAAAGCAGTTGGAAAAGAAATGAGTTGGTATGAATTATCATTGATCCTCAAAAACTAAAAGTGTGAACCAGAAGTTCAGATAATAACTCATTTACAAAGATTAGCGAATCTATTACCAGACACATTCACTGACCTTAAAGAGGTGATTTATATTACATATGCCAACTGCTAATGCTCCAATTAAGATGAGTGTCCTAGAAGGACAACCATATATTTGTGATGGGTCTATTGCACGTCTAATGCGTGGTAGGCTAATCGATTCCAATAATAAAATTCCTCGAAAGTTGGAGCAAGTAATTAAGATGGTCAAGTCGAGGTTATATTAATAGGGTCTCCTGAAGAGACATTAGACATGATGGTTCTAAAAGAACCTCAGGTACCTGGAAATAAAGAGATTTCATTATATTGTATCATGTCTATGAAATATATATGGAATCGAAACAAAATCGACGTCGTCATACTTTTGTATATAATATAGCGCTTGAAATGATGAGGATCAAAATTTAAGATCTACCTATGAGAAATGATTGGCCAAAATGGAAAGACGCAAATGAGGCAGAGTTGAATTCTCTATTAAAACTGGACAGTTTTCGGACCAACAGTCCGTACAACTGAAGTTGTAAAACATATTGGATACAAATGGGTCTTTTATGTGAATCATGAATTGAAATCGATTTAAGTGATATAAGACGAAATTGGTGGCACAAAATATTTGAAAAGACTCATGATTGATGATGAGGAGACACATTCTACAGTGGTGGATGTATTGACTTTCCAATATTTTATTAGTCTGGTAATATAAAGAGAGAATTGACATGCGTATTAGAAATTTTACGTATCATATTTGATACTGAAAATTTACATAAAAGTCCTTGATGGATTTAAATTGTCAAATTCATGTATATACTATCGAATTGAATATAACTGGAACTCCGCATGAGTATCCTAAAGCAATTGAGTGCTTAGAATGTTAACTTAAACATCTTATGGATGTAATTCTTGTGCACCAATAAACATACATAGAAAACTTGTACCTTGTGATTATAGCATTTCAATGTACAGTGTACAAGCATGTACAATATGGATTTTACAAATGCAGCAAATGTTCAAGACATCCTTGCATATAATATAAAAATCAATAAGGAGGTTTATGTAACAGAACTCCTAAAAAAATATATGCACATACGTTGTGAAAAGAAGTATGTGAATGATTGTAAATGCCTGAAGCATTAGTTTCAAAACCTCATGAATGTATCTTTATAAACTTTAAAAGATAGTATGGATAAAATAGTCGTGCTGATAACGTGTTGTAAAACTAGCCTAATAGCAAAACCATACAAGAGAACAATAGGGAGGAATATATTGATATTATTGAAATGAGTGTATATTAGAAGATGTACAAGAGGATATATATAAGATAGGAAAACTTGTGGAACAAGCCTAATCTATTTTAGGTGTTGATAACCACAAGAATAATAAATATATTTATAACAAAAATAAATATATTAATTTTTCATTCAAAAGAAATTTTGGTTATACAAAATAAAAGCGATTGACTAGCTACCCTAATTGGCAAGCAAGACCGTTTACTTGATTTAGTTATTTCTATATTTTTGTCCGGCGTTTTAATCGTAATCATAAGTGTACAATTAGTTTGACCTAGTGGATTAAAAACTCTTTTTCCCCGGGTTAATTAGTTGCTCACCGGTGGGTGGTTTGTTAAATGTTTACCTTTAGAAAAAAGCAGCAGCAGCAGCAGTAGTTAGGTACCCATTGTTTGAGTGAGCCACTCAGCCAATACATTAAAATAGTAAAATTTACAGATTACCCGTTGTTGTAGTCAGCCACTACTTATGTAGGGTTTAATACAATTATACAAAATTATTTTCATATATACATGTCAAAATTCTAATATACACTTATTTTTAACGTCTGTTAATATGTTTGTTAATTATTCTTTAACAAAAAGTATGTTAACCAACACCGATACAATGAGGGTGCTATCATGCTAGAAGAAAATGATTCCGTTGAAATAGCAGGGTGAATTTCTCATTTATTTTTGTCAACATGTCTTCCAAAGTCATTGTTTTTTTTATCTTCATTTATTTTTGTAAATGGTCAGCGATGTTCATTTAGATTTTTTTTTTGTCAACGTGTCTTCGTACAAGGTCATTTTTCTTATAAATCTATAGTCATTTTAGTAAAAGGTTAGCTATATCCAGTTAGAAATTATCCCTTTATATTGTTGTCTTATTTGTATACTTCCACGAAGTTAACTTGTGCATTTGTTGATTTTATTCGATATTTGTTGTGTACTACTTACAATGAAGGGGATATCATACGTTCATACTCCAAAGGAATCCAAAGGTTTGCAGTGTATATAGACCCTAAAGTTTCCAATGTAATGATAGCTACATAATTACTAATTATATTATGAATCTTTGTTTAATGTTGTAACAACAAGCTAGAAAAATAACGATTGACTTGAAACCTTTTTAACACAATCTAAGTTTTATATAATAAATTAGATGCATGAATATGCTATGACATTCTTACGGGTCTTGTCCAGATTTTTGAAAAATTAAATCTATGTTCTTCACTGAGTATGAGCGTCATCATCATCATCATCATCATCGTACTCAGTATATCCCACCTATAGCAAAGCTAAGGTAGGGTCTGAGGAGGGTGGGATGTAGACAGCCTTACCTCTACCCCGTAGGAATAGAGAGGCTGCTTCCAATGAGACCCCCGGCTCGATTGTGGTTTTGCATCAAGCCTTGGACATAAGGCACATAACACTCAGCAATTGAGACAAACGCCAATTGGTGCATGTACCCCCTTGTCTTTCGGCTATCAACGCCACCACATGATGCCTGATTAACGATCCCCTCTTTTTAACGTTATTTTCACGAAATTAGTAAAATAACGTTAAAAATTAGTGCACTACTCGTGATCAATTGACCAAAAGCTCAAATCCATGTACAATAAATATATAAATTAAGCACGGTCGTAAGCCAAGCTTCGCATACCAAGCCTGATTAGGCTTGCAAAAAACAAGTTTATAACTTAACTAGATATTTTTTTTTTATTTTGTATGATAAATATATAACTACATAATGAATATCAGTGTATATATAAATCTATGATTAACCACAACGATTTGTGATCTAGCGGCAAAGGCAAAGCCTCAAGGTGCACCATTTATGAGGAGGTCTGGCGTGGCGTTCTATCTTGAAGATTATTTATTAAATTTTGTTGTTTGTTTTAGGTAATAAATAAATCATCTCAGTTATAAATAAACATGTTAATGTTTTCATTATAAATACTTAATATTCAAGAATAAAATTAATAATTTCTAATAGAATTGGTAAAATACTTAAATAACTTAAACTTAAACATAAAATATATGTTTTTTTTCGTTTCGGTTTAGTTCGGTTTTTTTCGGTTATTGACAATGGTTATCCAAAAACCTAACCGAAATTTTCGGTTTTTAAAAATCCAAAAACCGAACTGTCGGTTTTTGTTTCAGTACCTATTTTACTTGAGTTATCCTTATTAACGTCCGATTTCGCTCTCTAATTGTTTTTTCTACATCTTTTTGCTTGTTCGATCCCCTTCATCTCTAAAAAAATGTATGTTAACATGTTTGTTAATTATTCTCTAAAAATGTTTGTTAACACCGATACACCGATACACTTGAGTCATTGTTTTTTCATCTATATACATTTTAGTAAAATATGGTCAACTATATTCATTTAGGAATTTTCCTTTTTTTGGTCAAAACTTGTCTTCCAAATTTATTGTTTGTTTTCTTTTTTTCATTATCTATATTCATTTTAGTAAAACGTCAACGATATCCATTTTGGACTTTTCCCTTTATAATATGTTATTCGTATGCTTCCTCGAACATTATAAATTCTGCATGTGTTGATTTCAATCCAGTGTTTGTTGTCTGCTACTTGCAATGAAGGGAACATCAAACGAAAACGAAAATAAACAACGAAAACCGTTATATTGACCACCTAACTTTCCAATGTTATGATAGCTACATAATTACTAAATTTATTATTAGAATTTGTTTAATGGTTATACACATGCTAGAAAAATAACGATTGACTTGTAACTTTTTAATAACGTTTAAGCTATTTTTAAAGTAAATTACTTGAATGAATGTGCGACAAGGTCACAGGCTTTGTCCAAACCTTTTACGAATTATATATGTGATCGATCTCCACTTTGTATGAGTGTAAACAAGTCAAACATTTCGTGAGGTACTCGAGATTGATTGGCCAAAAGCTCAAATTCAAATGAGCTTAAACGAGTCGAAATTGATTCTAAGCTTCATATATTGAGATTGACTAACTAGGCTTGCAAGTCAAAACGAGTATATAACTTAAATTATATATTAATGATTGTATTTTCTGACAAATTAAACAAGTCCGAAATTTGTTCTAAGCTTCATATATTGAGATTGACTAACTGGCTTGCAAGTCAATACGGTACATAACTCAAATTATGTACTAATTGTTATATTTTATGACAAATATAAAGCTACATAATAAATAATTTTATACAATAAATCTATTATCAACATAACTCGATAATATATATTTTATTTACAGAAGTTATAACTTTAATTTATGTGAACATAGGGTGTGGTTCATTTCATAGTATTAAATTATTTACGTAAAAAGAAAACAGATCTAAATCATTAAATTTTTTATTAATGGTAAATATTCTATAATTTCTTTACTTTTTTATATACGATTATGCATGCGAAGTTATGTATATAAAGACGAGCCAGAGCTTTAGGTATATACCTTGAAACAAAACCTAACCGCTTTGCATGGTGAAACTCGTTGTTAGTCAACAAGTTGGTTTTGGTGTGGTTGTAAGATAACTACCATTTATCCAAGAGAAGATGGGTCCAAATCCTACAAGGTGCAGTTATACGACTATTTTAATATTAGGTTAGTATGACGTTCAAAAAGAAGAAAGTTAAAAAAAATACAATGACTTCTTGGACCAAGTTGACTATTGCATATTGACGCAAGTCTAAATTAAAATTGCACATTTCCCCTTGTTTATTAAAATGACTAAGTTACCCTCTTAAAAAAAAGCATCATCACATTCATACCAAAATCCAGGTTATGACTCTCTGTATCTTCTCTAGCATCTTTCTCAGGCTATTCCAAGGCCGGACAATCAACGCCCGACGTCGCTCACGATATCGTCTTTCTTAGGCGTTGAGAATCCGACGACTCAGATGGATGGCGATTCTTCCTTAGTCGCGATTCCACAGGCAACGATTTTTTGGTGCGATTTACTCTGTTTTGATATTCGATTTTGATACTTGTTTCATTATCATGGACTAATCCAAGGTTTGATACCATCAACGATTAAAGCAGAGCATGATAAATTCGATTAAAGCAGAGCATGATAAAGTCAACGTGGTATTTTAACAATTTTCATGGCTATTTTGATAATTTTTTAAGTCAACCTAGCCATTTTGGTGATTTTCCCAGAATATATTGTTGTAAACGTTTTGATTAATCATCTCCGTTTGTTTAGATCTTTTGTATATATGTGGTGTAATCGTTCATTACACAACAAATTCATGGTATGCTCTGCAAAGCTCCATCAAGTTGTGTTTTTAACTTTTGTCACTGTATATTGATAAATCTCATTATCATGTGTTCATTACATTATCATTATTTGTATATTGGTAAATTTTGTTATGTTGATTTTTGGTGCTGGCATAAAGTTTTAGCATTTGATTTTTTTTTTCATTTAAATTAGTATTACTTTTTTTATGATTGTTATTTTAGCTCGTGATAGATGGCAATAAGGAAAAAACGTAAAAAAAACTTGGCGAAACGTAACAAAAACAATTAGTGAAAAAGACACAAAAACCGGTAAAAATGGGTAAATATTTAAGTTTAGTAAAATTAAAGGTAAAATAGTCATTATAAAATTTATTTTTAATAAAATAAATCAAAATGGGTAAATGTGCAATTTTATTAGTTTAGAAAGAGGATATATGCAATTTTAGTTTTAAATTGGGTAGATATGCAATTAAAAAGATTTATAAGGTGAAATATGCAATTGCCCCTTTTATAAAAATTGATGGATTCCCCTAGTTCTTCATCCATGGTAATTTTTTACTACAAAGAGTTTTTTGCGGATGGCGATGATTCCACCGATGAGGAGGTCGAGCAAGAGGCGGTTACGAGTGCTTGTCAACTAGCGGTGAGATATGTGAAGCATTGTCGCCGCCCCGAACCAGAAAAAAATAAAAGAGGTTATATTGAACGAGACCGACGCACGGCACAAGATCGTTTGATGAAAGATTATTTTGATGAGGCGCCGACATTTTCGAACCAGATTTTTAGGCGTCGTTTCCGAATGAGTAAGCGGTTCTTTCTACGCATAGTCGACGACTTGGAAGCCAACTACGATTATTTTAAACAAAAATCGGATGCAAGAGGGGCACTTGGATTTACCGGTATCCAAAAGTGTATGTCGGCGCTACGAATCCTTGCTTATGAAAACACAACCGACATCAACGACGAGTATCTAAAAATGGGCGAGAAAACAACGCGAGACACCTTGGAGCATTTTTGTCGCGGTACAATTCCTATACTTTACTATAATGTTTACAATTTTTTTTTGAAGCTTATGTTTGTGTATGTTTTTTTATAAAGGTATTATTGATTTGTATGGTGCGCGTTATCTTATAACGCCCACATGGGACGACCTTCAAAAGATCTACGAGGTACATTCGGCGGAGCATGGTTTGCCTGGTATGATCGGGAGCTTGGATTGCATGCATTGGCGTTGGCGTTGGGATAACTGCCCGACCGCATGGCGAGGCCAACACACACGGGGTGACCAAAAAGACCAACTGTTATTCTTCAGGCGGTTGCCTCACAGGACCTTTGGGTTTGGTCGGCTTACTTTGGCGTGGTCGGGTCATGCAATGATATAAATGTTTTTGAACAATCTCCGTTGTTAGAGGAGTGGATTTCTGGCAAAGCTCCAAAAGCGTCGTTTTACGCAAATGGAAACTACTACCCTCATGGATATTATTTGTGCGACGGAATTTATCCTAGGTATTCGATTTTCGTGAAGACGTTTAGTGATCCTATTGATGAAAAAAGAGCATACTTTAAAAAGGTTCAAGAGTCTTCACGAAAAGACATTGAGAGATGCTTTGGCGTTCTTAAACAACGCTGGCAATATTTGAGAAATCCTTGTCGTACATGGACCAAGCAAAAAATGAGAGATGCTATGTACGCTTGTATAATCATGCACAACATGATTTTGGAAGACGAAGGAAAGGCGATATGCCAGAATTATGTGCCAGAAGCCGTTCAAGAGGAGCATCCACTGGCGTCAATGGACGAAAGAGTGAATAATGCGCGAGAGTTGCGTTACGAACCGTACCATTCCGCGTTAACGGTTGATTTGGTACAACACGCATGGTCGGTTCGGTATGTACCACCTGAGGGTGAAGAAGAAACGGAGGACGAGGAGGACGAGGAAGACGAAGTTGGCGAGGGTGAAGAAAGCGAAGACGAAAACTAATGTATTTTTTTTTAATTTAGTCGGATTTTTTTTTATTTCTAGTATTGTATTTTTTTTAATTTAATGAAGTATTTTAAGTTTTTAATTAAAAAAATAATTGTTTAATGATTGAAAGGGGCGTTATTGGGCATTATTCCCACTACGCCACTTTTGCAATAACCCCCAATAATGCCCTCATTCTGACTGGACTGCCACGTGAAGCAAAACGCCCAAGGGTGGAGGCATTATTGCTCAAACCACTACACATGGTCTAAGTGCAGAAAAGAGTTAACATAACATGTGGTGATTGGTTGGGTGAAGAGTTAACCACCCCCCACCAGTGAACCACCCCTTACACCCTAAGACCATGTGTAGTGGGGCGTTTTTTTTTTTTTTAAATTCAAAAAAAAAAACGCCCGAAAACGCCCAACGCACCATTACACTAGGCGTTATTTTAAAAAAAAAATTCAGAAATTTGATTTTGGCGTTATTAAGAAAACGCTGCAATTGTCCATTTGATTCTTGCATTGGCCAATGGGAGAAGAAGGTCCACTGCATGTGGCCACATGGTGGGGTCCAAGGTTTTGACTAGCCAATAAGAATCTAGTTTTTTTTTTTTTTTTTAATCCTTTTGCATGGGGGTTATTGGAATAATGCCCCACTACGCCACTTTTGCTATAATGCCCAACGCTAACTAGGATGCCACGTGTCGGATAATGCCCCATGGTGGGGGCATTATTTTTGTTCACCACTACACATGGTCTAAGGCCTAAACTGAATGAGACAACTAATCATGATTTTTGTAATAATACCAAGCTAGAGGCTAAATACAATGGTTTAAGAAGTCAATCACTTTTGTACTATAAAAAGACTGAATAAAGGAATTAAAGGTAATAATTAGGATAAAAAAACATACCTTTCCAATATCTCCTTACACAGCACTATATCCTACCAAATAAAGAGGCATTGAATTAGGACTCATACTAAAAAGGTTATCTTTAGACTTTTTGAAGGAACTTGACTACTTGAGGAACAAAATAATCCATAAAATCCAAATTAACTCCATTATATAAATGTTAACTACGTTATCTCATGCGTCATAGATGGAATCAAATTCAAGCTAAACCTAATTTAACTATTAATATATTTCATAAACAAATATTACATTTCAGTGCCATCTATACGTTATTGAAGATATTACATAATGTTGTAGAAAGTAAGTAGCTACGAAGACAATGAAAAGAGGAAATCATCAAGATCATGGCATTTAGCAATATCGCCATAACCATGTGTACTACATGTAGACGACAATACCCCTGGAGATACCATGTTCTCACAATCTAATACGGATGAGATTATAGGTTCTGAAGGAACTTGTGAGACTCCCACGATCGGATCCCATGGAGTGTCATGATCAGAGAAAGAAACTTGTTCGTGTTTCATATAGCTTAAAGAAGGATTAACCTCCTTGGATGTATGTTTCATTGGTTGGAAACAAGTTCCCATTTTATTGTTCTTCACAGTTGTATTTTTTTCAAAACTAATTAGGAATGAATTATCCATAGGCTCTAGAGCTTCCTCAATGATTTGAGCCTTTTGGAAATTATTGCAAGTATGAACTCCAATGTATGTTATCTTGTACTTTGATGGCTCATCATCAGTCTTTTGAACTTGTTTGGTTGCTTGACACCCTTGTTCAAACTTGTGACTACATCTAAAGTAATTCCTACATATCATAGGAAAACATATTTCCTATCAATAATAGTCAAACTTTATGAAATCAAATCAAGTTGGAACCTTTACTAAAAACAAATACAATATGATTTGCTAAAAAATGTTCAAGTTGAATCCGTAAGTACTACCTTTGATGTTTCGAGTTGAGAATCACTTTTTGGCCGTACTTTCTCCAAGCATATCCGTCATCAGTCAAAGTATAAGTAAATATTGTTCTAGTTGAACCAATTTTTCTGCATATGCTCAAACAAAGTAATCTAATTAAGAATAATTTGATATAAAATATGTACATATATATATGTACAATCTCATATGTAAATCGACTTAGATCTAGCACTATCAACCTCATATCAAGTACACATAGTTTAAGGATGTTACTATGGGTCTATGCCAGTGAAAATACAATACAATACAATATAAAACATACCTTCTTTTGTAACATCCTCTTTTTGGTTTTACTGGTATCATATTCTTGACGCTTTCATCAGAAACTTCTGACTTTTGATCATCTGAGATGTTTGGAGTTCTCACATCATTAGTTGGATTATGAGGAATCCCATTGAGGTTAGAAGGGCTCAAGATCGAAAGGGTGTTATCAAACATCCCTAAGATCTGTACTACCACATCGTTGACCGAATCGATATCAGATTCGATCTTTTCAGGTCGATCGAGCATTTCACGAAGCTTATTGGTTAATACTTGACCTTTTGTAAGCTCTTGAATTGCTTTGATCCTATTACTTGGTAAACTTTCTTGCCAAGTGGAAGGCTCCATACAATATCTGGTTTTGTGAGATCTAGTTGCAAGAGAACACACCCATTGATAATATAGCAAAAAAGATAATGTATATTTTAGTTATTAATATCTAAAAAATATGTATTTTTAAACAGGCTAGTTGGCAAAATAATTCAAGAAAATTTAGGAGAGTGAGCTCCACGACCACGCGCTAAACTAGGGTTATCCAGATAGGTGAACACGACAATGTTGTTACACGTGCGTACATGCAAGTGGGCAATAAAAAAGTGACGTTAAACCTAATTTTTCTTATGACGCATGCATAAGTAAATGACTACATTAACCATTTGTTTCTTTTATAAATGCTTATTATACAATTGCTTAATGTTAACTTGTTAAGGGACAAAACCGTCCATTCAAAAAAATGGAGATCTAACAAAAGATTATTTTAATTTATAAAATTAAATAAAAATTTTATGTGATGGGTCTTCAACTCTTGAGAAATGTATCTAACAGCATCTTTACATTATTTTAAGCATTTAATATTTTTAATTGTATGCCGTAACATATTTAATTTTTTGGTAGGTGAATGTTTATTCATTGTGTTATGTCTTTTAAATGATTATCTTAATTCTCTATTAAGGGAGGAAGGGGCATTTAAACAGTACTATCCTTGTCGAAGGGTACTTACTACCCATGTCCTGACCAGTCAACCATTGTCATGTCAAATTCTATATAAGTTATCCTTGCACTACAAAACACTGGCGGCGTCCTACTCTTGTACTACAAAGTATCGTTGAACCATAAACCATACTATTTTACTCCACCCATCAGTTACACACAAATCATTCAAGAGACGGACCCCACCATCAAGCCCCTTCACTCCAAACCCGTACGGGTTGATGTACTCGTGGTACTTACTCTTGCCCTTACCTTTGGGGGTGACGATGGTGTTTTAGCAAGGGTTGAATCCCTTACACCTCAACCCGTGAAGGGCCCCATTTCCCTAAGTTGATAAAGTTAGAGTAGAAGTTGGGTTGCTTTAAAAAAAGCACATAGTAAAATGTTCTATGGTAGTGGGATTAAAATTTTAAATCTCATAGATGAAAAGACACATGTACATTTGATGATAAGATTATCAATAACATTTATAATTAAGTATATTATACTTTTTGAAAAAGCACAATGTAAAATGCTCTATGATAATGGGATTAAAATTTTTCATCACATATGCAAAGACACATGTACGATTGATGATAGGAATATGGGTATGTTTGGAATAAAGGTTTTAGGTGCTTCTAGCTTTAAATTTTTAAGAAAAACCTCTTACTCAATAAAAAGTCTTGTTTGATTGAATGAGCTTGATACTTTTAGGTTAGAAGCTTGAATATTTTGGTTGAACGCTCATACTAGTAGCGTTTAGAAAGAGCTACATGCTTTTAGTGGAAAAAAAATGACTATTTTAACCTTTAAAGATAATGAACTTTTTTAAGCACCAACTTTTTAAATTTTTTTCTAAAGATAACAAAAAATCAAATTCTTAGTTATCTTTTAAACAAATTCTTTGATCATATATACACGATCTTCGTATGCTGTTGTTCCCGTACGTTCTTCTTCGATTGTCCTCTTCATCACCGATTTTCTGGTACGTTATCTCTTCCATACACGTGAAAATTTTGACTTTATCAATTACAAGAACTTGTTGTGGGTATAAAGAATATCTTCGTTGATCAATATACAATTATTATTTGAATAGTTTCTATCCACACCGTTTCATATATATTGCATAAAGTGACTTTCAATTAATTGTTTGATTTGCATTAAATTCATCTTTAGTCTAATGTTCAAATTATATTTAGGATTGTATTGGATGTATTGATGGTATAAACATAGGGGCCTGTATCCCAGAGAGTCAACAACTACCTTATATTGGTAGAAAAGGGGTACAAACATTCAACGTAATGGAAACATGTGATTTCAAAATGTGTTTCACATTCGTATCATATCTATCGGATGGGAGGGATCAGCAGATGACACACGTTTTTTCATTAACGCGACCCAGAATAGTAAATTCAACTTCCCACAAACATCTGAAGGTAATATTTTGAATTGTTTACACATATATTTTTGGAATTGTTTCATATTACTTTTAATAAATTCCAACGCCTTTTGTTTTTCAAGTCCTTTACCAGGTAGATATTATTTGGTTGATAAAGGATACCCAGACAGAAAATGATATTTTGTTCCATATTCCAAGACAAGATGCTATCAATCTCAATTTCAAAGAGAGCCCCCGAATAATATGCAAGAAGCCTTTAACCGTTCGCATACATCTATTGAGAGGTCATTTGGAATTTTGAAGAAACGATTTAAGATACTTGGTAAAATGCCCAAGTATAGCGTGCGAACACAAATTGATGTTATCATGGCTACATTTGCATTGCATAACTATATACGTAATGCTCAAGAAGATATCATGTTTACTTCAATGGAGCAACATCCAAACTACATACCACGAGATGAACTGCATGATGTTCGTAACCATGACACAAGCACCAACGGCATATTTAAAGGAACATCAAATGAGATGAAACATGTTCACAACAATATTGCTACTTTGATATGGAAGGCACGAAATTAATAATTAATAGTATTATATTATGTTCTCGACTGTTTGGTAATGACTATGTTTTATTTAATTGAAAATGACCATGTTTTATTTATTTGAAAAAGAATATATATATATATATATATAGGGTAGGGTTCCAGCGTGAACAACCTCCCAAGAGTGAACTGCGTGAACAGATATGGACCCTTGATTTCCTTTTTAGTTGTTAAGGGTAGGATTGTAATTATATAAAAATTAGATTTAAATCATTATTTTAATAATTGAATTAAGTTACATCTTTCCTAATTTAAATTCATTATCCACATTATGTTTATTTATTAATAAGATAATTATCAAAACAAACAACAAATCACCATATTTCAATTTTAATTTTTATTTCAGATTTCATCACCAGAATTCAAATTTTGATTTTTAAGATCCACGTAACCTTCATATTTCAACGGTATACACATGTGTACTTAGATATAAATAGAACAGTACACATGTGTACTCAGCATCGTACTTATGTGTACAGTAACTCACAGGTGTACATCAACATTCAATACAAAAAAAAATTCCGAGATATCACAAAAACAGACGATATACACATGTGTACATCGCATTAAAAAGATGACAAAATCAGAATACACATGTGTACATCGCATTTAAACAAATAATTATTTTAATAATTGAATTAAGTTACATCTTTCCTAATCCTTTATTTGATTTGTGAGAGATTTATGCAATCAATTTAAGAGGATAATTGATTACTTGATTTGTGAGAGATTTATGCAATCAATTTAAGATTGAAATTACACATATACCCTTTTAGCATTTAATTAAAATGAAAAAAAATAACCAAATAATTACCATCATGCCACTCACTTTAATCTCAAGATCATAAAAATCAAGGGCTCAGATCAGTTCACGCAGTTCACTCTTGGGATTTTGTTCACGTTTGAACCTAATCCTATATATATATATATATATATGATTAGGATCATGAGTGAACAACTTTTTGAGAGTGAACTAATCTTGACCCTTGATCATTTTTAGATTAAAAGGGTAAGATTGAGATTAGACAAATACTTTTAATTAAAATCCCTTAATTTTCTCCTCTCTTAACTCTCTCTCTCTCTCTCTCTCTCTCTCTCATTTTTAATTATTTCTCCATTATTTTAATTATAAGAGATTGAAGTGATACTGTTTTTTTTAAATAAACTCTTATGTTTCTTTTAAAAATAAATATTAAACCTAATTAAATTATGTTTTTTAACATATGTGTATACAGGTCAGTATATAGAAGACTTATACACTTGTGTATTATTACATCTTGTTTCCACCGGTCAGTATAAACCAGATTTATACACTTGTGTATTATTAAAGTACATAGTGTATACATGTCGATATATAGCAGACTTATACACTTGTTTATTACTACATATTGTTTCCACTATACATCTTTTCATCAAACATTGATCTAATACATATATGTATAGAGAATGTAATTAAATATTTTTAATCGTGTTCTACATGGAACAATATTTGATAATGTTTGTATTTTTTTTAAATTATCAAATATTAAGTTAGGTAATATGTGAGAGAAAAAAATATAGAGAATGTAATTAAATATTCTTTTAATTGGAAAGAGAAATCAGGAGAGGGAAAAAAATCAATTGATAGAAAAATACAATTATACCCTTGTGTCTATTAAAATACATGTAAGTTACAAAAGATAATTACAATCTTACCACTAAAGAAAAAATCTAGATCTACAAAATCAATGGTGAGGATAAGTTCATTTTGTTCACAAATAAATCATTGTTCACTCATGAACCCTACCATATATATATATATATATGTGTGTGTGTGTGTGTGTGATTATGTTTAGTATTATGTTTTTTAATTATGTCCATTTTGGTCATTTTATACATTTTATTAAAAGTTCCAGCTACTCTGCTAAACACCTAAATATATCTAAAAATCTATCGCTACCAGCTACAACTAACAACCACCAGCCACTAGCTTACAGCCACCAACTACTTTTGCCACACATACCCTATGTATCATTAATATTTATAATTAAGTATATTATTTTATCTACGACAACTGATGTTATAATACATTTAGATGTTAATTAATGCAGTGCCTTTCTTTTCTTTACAACCTTGTAATTATCAACTAGTTATGCTATATAATGTACGATAAAAATTATATATTTTTACAAAATTCATTGTCTTGTATATGCTTATACAATTGCTTAAGGCGTCCACTATTCTCACACCCCTAAATCTTATTTTCACATCTCTTATCCCTTTATCTCTCTCTCTCTCTCTCTATATATATACATATATAGAAAGAGATAGAGAGGAACGATGTGTGAATATTAACTCCCCTTGCTTAATGTGCAAATTGTTAAGGAACAAAACCGTCCCTTAAAAAACAAAGATCTAACAAAAGATTATTTTAATTTATAAATTTCCTACATATATAAAAACCAACTTAGGGGAATAGTGCCACACAACTACATATACAAAAACCAACTTAGGGGAATAGTGCCACACAGCTGTGTGGCACTTCCCTATTGGACCAACCATTTTTTAATTTAATTTTATTTTATTTACAGTTTAAAATTACGCTTTCGTACTTCGTTTAAAATTACGTTATTGTCCCCAGCTCAAAATAAAATTATAACTTTGCCCTTACCTCAAAATTACGCTTTTGCCCTCCGGTCAAAAACGCTTTTTTTATTTTGTTCCCAGTTTAAAATTACGGTTTCGCTCTCCGTTTAAAATTACGTTTTTGCCCCATCTCAAAATAAAATGTTGTTTTTTCTTCTAGCTCAAAATTACAATTCTGCCCTCAGCTCAAAATTACGTTTTTGCCCACAACTCAAGTATTTTCAAGTTGAGGGAATAGTGCAAGGCAGCTTGCCTGACACTTCCCTATTTGACCAACCCATTTTTAATTTAACTTTATTCCCAGTTAAAAATTACGCTTTCGTCCTTCATTTAAAATTACGTTTTTGCCCCCCCCTCAAAATAAAATTATAATTTTACCCCTAGCTCAAAATTACGCTTTTGCTCTCGGTTCAAAAACTCATTTTTAATTTTGTTCCCAATTTAAAATTACGGTTTCGCCCTCCGTTTACAATTACGTTTTTGCCCCCAGTTCAAAATAAAATGTTGTTTTTTTCCTCTAGCTCAAAATTACGATTCTGTCCTCAGCTCAAAATTACGTTTTTGCTCACAGTTCAAAATAAATTTATGTTTCCCCCTATCTCAAAATTATGATTTTGCTCTCAGTTTAAAATTATAATTTCGCCTCTAGTTCAAAATATAATTACGATTTTTCCCTCTATACAGACATACATATTATGAGAGAGAAATATTCGGTTTATTGCCCCGCAACGCGGGCGGGGCAAAAACTAGTTAAATATAAAATTTATGTTGATGGGTCTTTAACTCTTGAGAAATCTATTTAACCAGTGGGATTCTCACGCTTTGCGGCAGGTTTACGGTTAGTATCGGCTCGGTTCGTTAAATTATCAAGTTATCAACACCGTATTAGCTCCTTTCTTATGGCAACTAAAAGAGATACGTCCAAAAGATACCGACACGTGTTTTACATTGATGAAAAATATATAAACAAATACTGATACCGGTAACAATGTTGTTCATGTAGGGCATTGGTTCGGTCACTTACATTCACTATAGCATACTGTACTAAAAATACTCTATTGCCAATACACCTTTATTTTCAATTAGTTTTATACCGGCATGACGAAAAAATCATAAAAAAGAATATGTTAATGGTACCGATATAGTTCGAATAGTCTTGGTTCAGTTCTTCGCGGTATAGAACAAAAAATATCAACTACATATTTTATCGAATCGTAGATTGAAATAAGCATGTTGCAATGATTCATTCAAAATTTTATATTATGTTACTCAATTAACAAAAAGGTAAACGGCGTAAGTGTATATAACTTAACGAATCTTTTAACATCATGTCAAGAAAACCATAAAACCAAATACAACATCGGTACGATGTTCATTTGAATAAAAATTTTATGAAAGCGTAGATAAAAATAAATGTGTTGCAATGACCTATTGAAAGTTTAGTAAGCGTAATACTATATCACTCAAATCACAAAAAAAGGTAAACGACTTATAAAACGTTATATTGTATTCCTTAAATAAGGAAAAAGGGATACGACATCATTTTATATTACTATGTATACCTCGTTTCAAATAAAATTTATGTCTAAAGGCAGATAAAAGAAGGCATATAGTAATGACATACTCGAAATTTTATAAAACATCGTATTTTTTTAAGTTACAAGCTAAACGAAATCTATTCAAAAGGAATTACAACAATAAAATATTATAAAATTATAAAATTTGAAAAAAAAACAAAAAGTGTTTGATGGACTTAGGTAACAATTCAATAATTCACAAGAAAACAAAAAAAGAGAGCTAAAATATTGTTATTGGTCCAAGTGGACAAATTAAAATAAATTATTGTACAAGTCATTCGAAAATATAAGGTATAAGAATTATGTTAAAGAATAATTATAAAATTGAAAAAAAAAGTGTTCGATGGACTTAGGTAACAATTCAACAATTCACAGAAAACAAAAAAAAAAGAGCTTAAATATTGTTATTGGTCCAAATGGACAAATTAAAACAAATTATTGTACAAGTCATTCGAAAATGTAACGTATAAGAATAGTGTCTTTACTTTATTTTAATCATTTAATATTTTTAATCGTATAGTTGCTTGTACAACGTAACATATTTAGTGTTTGGAGTAGAAGAATGTTTAGTCGCTGTGTTTTATTTTTAAAATTACTATTTTATTTCTCTGTTAGAAACACACAAAAAAATATAAATTCTCATCGTCATTTCCCACTCTTCTGCACTATTGACGAAGGGCAAATCCCAACCTTTCTGTATAGGGCAACACCGACGACCATTCTTCTCTTTGTGACCAAAGACCCCTCTAATCATAATCACATGAATGCTTCTTCTAGGCTAGCATTTCCCGTTATGCCCTGAAATACAAAATACAAAATACAAATTACAAAACCTTAAACAAAAAAGCACACAAAATCTCAATGAAAGGAATGGTGCCAAAGGTATAGTAAAAAATCAAGTGTGGCATGAAAAATCAAATGACTTAACACCAGAGCCAAAGGTTGAAATTTTAAACCAAACCGAACTCTGTTACTAGCGGTTTGGTTTCATGGGTTAGGTTTATTAGGCTATCTAGTTACATACAAAAGTAGTCCAACTACATAGAAAATTTGTCCAAATACATAAAAGGTTGTCGGTTTGGTCATAAAAACCCTTGTTCAAGACATCACGTTTCGATTTATTAACACATCTTAGTAATCACTAATTAACACTAGTTTTAAATCACTCAACATTCGTGAGCGGGTACCTAACACCAAATAACTTCCAGTTTTTGAATGGCGAAACTTCTATATAAAATATAGAAAAACGGGCCAACAAGAAGCTTGAACCCCAAGATTACACAACTACAGCCCGGAAATTAAACTCACGCCATCTCACCCAATTAAGGTTTTCATATTTAGATAGACTAGAAATCCAATAAAAATATTTTTCTTTGATAGTATCCGCCTTCCTGTTGAAGTGGAGATGATTATTGTTAAAAGTGGCTTCATTTCTCACCTTCCATATTTCCCAAGCCGAGACCAAGAGTACCCCTTCGATAATCTTTTTCCAATCCTTAGACCCTTTCATGTTTGAAACAATTCCAAGAACTTGCTGAAGAGAAACATCGTTTGATGGAAATGGGATCTTAACCCACACTAGAATACACCACCATGTAGCTTTCGCAACCCAACAATCCCAAAAGAGCATGAAACGTCATTTCTTCATGCAAATCACATCTAGAGCACAACCCGTTCTGAAATAAAACTCCCATTTTTGCGAGACTGACTTTGACCGGGATCCTGTTTAAGCACGACCTCCACTCAAAAATATTAATTTTCAGTGGAATCCAGTTATTCCAAAAAGGCCATAAATGACCGTCATCCTTCTTTGCCACGTCATGAAGTATATTTCTTACATTCGAGACTTTTATTGGTTCATTGTGATAATTATTGATACGTGGTTGTAAACCGGTGCTCGTTATTGTTTAACTTGACGTTTTTACGTAAGTTTTAGTTTCGAATAGCCTACTTTTAATCAAGAATGTGTTTTGCAGGTTTGATGGAGTTTAAGGAGCTTTTCGGGAGCTTTACGAGTCACCGGGTCGAAAACCGGAGCACCGAAACGTGTTACGGATCAATCGGGAGTGCAAGGAATCAAAAAATGGAGAATTGGTGCTCATGAGGTCGTCGGCGACGGGGTATAGCCCGTCCCGGACGGGCTCTAGATAAGCCCGTTTGCCAAAATCAGCCGTAACCAGTCACTTAGGCCGTCGGCCATATAGGTGTTTTTGGGAGCCCGTCGGCGACGGGGGTGAGCCCGTCGGCGACGGGTAGTGCTTTGCTGAAACGCGATTTGTTGTTCTTTGGGGGTTAATCTCGATGCCTATTGGTCAAGGGGCCTCCAATTCGGGGAGTTACACTTGTTTTGAGTTTGAAACTTGTTCTTGGAGCCATTAACATCTATCACCCACCAATCTTCAATCCATCATCACCATTACCGAATCAATACCCGAATCATCATCATCATCATCCAATCCATCATCCGTCTCACCTTCATCATTCCATAAACCCTAATTCTCCATCATTCCTTCATCCTACAAGCTTCAAGATGACTCCATCCGCATTCCAAACATCCGGTGATCAAGTTGCATCAACCATGAGCGGCTAATCATCTCGGTTTCACCCCGGTGTAGGTAGTTGTTAATTTTAGGGTTTCAATTTGTTCGTGTTTCATCTTAGTGACAATTTGTATTTGGTTTTTGAAACTTTTGACAATAGTATTACATTTGTTACGAATTCGTGAATTGTCGAACGATGTTAAAAGTTATGACTTTGCGAAACGGTGATATGTAATTGTACGTTGTCGTTGTTAGGATTTACTTGTGTTGATTACAAAGTGTCTTTTTGTCCGTTCTTCGGGGCGTTGATAGCTAGTAGCACCTAAGTCACGGTACACTAAATCCGTTAATCGAATGCATTTGAGTTGAAACTAAAACTTGTAGAAATCCTAGGTTAACAATTACCGAAACCGGGTGTGATTCCTTTTTATTATAATTGTTCTAGTATCCAAAATTCTTGCAATCGTTAATTAGTAGTTGTTACTCATTTTCATCACATCATCTAGTTTAAAATCAAATCTTCCAAATAAACAAAAACACAAAATTATTCTAGTAAGCTTCATAATCGTGACACAATTGTTTAATTCATTCGAATCCATACACAAACCACATACTCTTCGTGGTTCGACCCCTTACTACCACTAACACATTGTTAAGGGTAATTTGGGCTTATAAATATTATCTTTGACCGGAGCGCGACACTCCGATCAAATTTTGGCGCCGTTGCCGGGGAGTGCGTGCGCTTTGTGTTTGGATTATTGTTTGAATTTTCGTGATTATCTGTTTAATTTGTTTAGCTTTCTTTTTGTACTTGTCTTTTTCCTTGTTATGCGGGGTGTGTTACTTGTGCAGGTTACAGGTAGTGCATGCATACGCGGAACTCCGGGAGGACTTCACCTTTAGTCTACGAACCGGAAATCGAACGAGTAGCAAGAAGAAACCTAGCAAGCCGGTTAGAAGCAACACTTGCTTCTAATCAAACTAACCAAACACCACAACATACACCATCCATTGAAACCGATTCAATGGCGAACCAAAACTCAAACCAAAACCTTAACTCGAACCAATTCCAATACCGAAGCAACTTCAATCCCGCTCCAAATATGCAACCCATACCTCCCGAGCGACCGGGTGGTAATAACAACAATACCGGACCACCTACACCACCTTTCCAAAACCAAAATCCCAACAACAATCAAAGAACACCTCAACAACAAAACCTTCATAGACACAATTCCCTACCCATTAACCTAGATGATCGGAATGTCAATTCCGACCGTCGGGGAAATCATGATCGCGGCAATCCCGCAAATGAAGACCCATTCTTCAACATCGATGACTTGAGGAATGCAATCCCCGATAATGAACCTTATAGTGTTCCCGGTTATCAATCGCCGGAACATGTGAGTATTCATACGGAAAATTCTGATGACGGGGGATATTATGATGATAGGGCTAACGATGACGAAGATTGGGGCTACGTGAATCGGGGAAACGTCTACAACGCAAGAAGGTATGATGATGAGGAATTTGGCTACCAAAATGCCAATTATGTTGGGGACGACGAATACGGTTACGGAGGTGGAAGAAATGATGGTTATGGGAACAACCGTCAACCACGAAACAATGACCAACGGAACCGGAATGATGGGTTTTATAATAACAACAATAATGCAAACCCTAACCGGATTCCTCGTTTCGTGGGAGGTGCTAACCCAAGAGATAATCGAAGAGATGATCGAAGAGGTGAAATACGGGATAATAGAAGACCGGTTGATCAAGAAGTTAATGGTCCACATCGTCGTCAACGACCTCCACGGGGAGTGAATGATTGTTTTAGGCCGGTTGTCACCGAGAACGACTCACCAATCGTTTGTGAGAGGAGGATGTTTGATTGTAAACCACATTACATCAACATACTTCCTCATTTTAATGGAAGATCTAACGACGAACCGTATACACATTTGACGGAATTTTCTTCGGTTTGCAACACTATCGGGGGTCACAACTTTGCTTTAGAGGAGGTCAAACTTAGACTATTCCAATTTTCACTGAAGGATAAGGCAAAGCAATGGTTCCTCACACTTCCCGCAAATAGTATTCGCACTTGGGAAGAAATGCAACAAGCGTTCCTTGATGAATACTACTCAATGGCGAAGACCGATGACGCTCGTGATGAAATTAGGTCTTTTCGCCAATTATCGGGCGAACCGTTACATGAGGCTTTTACAAGATTTAGAGAAATGATGCGAAGATGCCCTCATCATCAAATTGAGAAGTGGGAGTTGGTTAAATGCTTTGTACGGGGTCTAGACGACAATACATGGAACCGACTTGAATCCACAAGCAATGGGACCCTCCTAAGCAACCATGAAGACGATGATTGGGAGTTTTTGGAACGAATGAGCAAGCGTTCGAAAGAGAAAGAATCGGCCGATCGAGCCAAGAAGCATCCCGTTTCCCGGTCACTTCCCGATCTTGATTCTAAAGATCGGATTTCTACTTTAGAGCGGGAATTGGCTCGAATGAAGAAAAAAGAAGTAAATGCGGTTCAATTCGAGGTATGTGAAGATTGTGGTGATATTGGACATAGAGCGGAACAATGTCCAACGGGGTCGAGTGGCTATACTGAAGAAGTCAACCAAGTGTATAGAGATAGGAAGCAATATGAAATGAACTCCAACACTTACCATCCGGGGTTGAGAAATCACCCTAATTTCCGGTACGGTAACGCTTCGAATCAAATGAACCCGAACTTTCAATCGGGTAATCAAGGTAATCAAGGTGGATCATCGTACAACAACCGTCAAAGTGGTAACCAAGGGGGTTATCAACGTAATTTCAATCAAGGGTACCAAGGTAGAGACAATAATTATCAAAGTGGGTACCAAAGGAATTACAATAATCAAGGCGGTAATGGAGGCGGGTCGAACAATCAAACCGGTGGCGATGATTTGAGTGCCAAAATGGATGCTTTGTTGAACACGCAAAAAGAATCTCAAAAGACAAACGAGATTAGGGATAAAGCACATGAGGCATTGGCAAAGCAAGTGGGCCAACTCGCGGAAGAAATGGATCAAATGAGAGGAAGCACGGGAAGACTCCCAAGTGACACCGCGGTGAACCTTAAGCATCAAGGGTCAAACTCAAGGAACACACGTGAGGTACCAATTAATAAAATTACTTTACGTAGTGGTCGAGTCGTTGATAATGGTGTCAAAACACCATCACCCAGTTTGTTGAAGGGGTGGTGGAGGATGCTAGTGAAGATGAGAATGAGAATGGTCAAACGGGTCAAAATAAAAATGACTCGAAAAAGAACAATGATACCCCCGTTGTGACCATCCCCGTCCCCAAGGCTAAGGAAAAGGGTGTGGAGGCTAATACCGCCCCTTATCCCGAAGCATTGAAGGGACCCGTGAAAAAAGTTGTAAACAAAAGAGGTCCACAACAAGAAGAGTTGTTGGAAATTTTTAAACAAGTAAAAATCAATTTACCTCTTTTGGATGCAATTAAACAAGTACCGTCGTATGCTAAGTACTTGAAAGATTTGTGTACCCAAAAACGCACTCACAAATTTCCAAAAAAATTAGATTTAACCGAAAATGTGAGTTCGATTCTTTCGGGTGCACTTCCACCTAAGCTCCAAGATCCGGGTGCGCCTATCATTTTAATTCAAGTAGGCGATTTTAAAATCAACCGGGCACTTTTAGATCTTGGTGCTAGCGTGAGCATTCTACCGGGTAGTTTGTATGACCAATACGAGTTTGGTCCACTTCAGTCGTCTAACACCACCGTGGTGTTAGCCGATTTGACACCTAAACTACCCCGTGGAATTGTTTCGGATGTGATAGTGAAAATCGAGGATTTATACTATCCGGTGGACTTTTTAGTGCTTGATTATGTGGCCAAGGACCCAACCAAACAACCTACGGTGATTTTGGGTCGACCGTTGTTAGCAACCGCGAATTCTCAAATTGATTGCAAAACGGGAACGGTTGACATGACATTTGGAAACCGAAGGTTGAGGTTGCATGTTTTTTCCGGACTTATGAACCCTCCAGTTGATGATGAATGCTATATGGCGGACGTCGTTGACACGTGTATACCTCTTTGCGACACAGTCGTAGATGGGGAAAACACAATGGAGGATTGTTATATGTTTGACAGGTCACAGGTGGAGATGGATAAGAGCATAGACGAGGAAGTGAGAAGTTTGGAGGTGCTTGCGGTTAGAGAGGGAAAACCGACATGGACGCACCAAGTTGAGAGTTTACCGGAGAGCATCGACACCAAGTTGAAGCCGTCATTAGTAGAGCCTCCGGAGGTTGAATTGAAGGTGTTGCCTAAGCATCTCAAGTATGCTTATGTTGGTGAAGGCAACACGCTCCCGGTTATCATTGCATCAAACTTAACCGTGGAGCAAGAGGATAAATTGATGGATGTTTTGGTCACTAATCGGGCGGCGATTGGATGGACCATTGCTGATTTAAAGGGTATTAGTCCCTCGGTGGTGATGCACAAAATCATCACGGAAGAGAATGTGACTCCCGTTCGAGATGCACAACGGAGATTAAATCCGAACATGTGGGAGGTAGTGAAGAAGGAAGTGCTGAAATGGCTAGATGCGGGTATCATTTACCCGATCTCGGATAGCCAATGGGCGAGCCCAACACAGACGGTTCCCAAGAAAGCGGGCATACAAGTCGTCAAAAATGACGCAGGTGAAGAGGTAGCCACTCGGCCGGTAACCGGGTGGCGAATTTGTATTGACTATAGGAAGTTGAATACCACAACTTCCAAGGATCATTTCCCTTTACCGTTCATTGATCAAATAGTTGAGAAATTGTCGGGACAAAAATTTTATTGTTTCTTAGATGGCTATTTTGGTTATAATCAAATCGCCATCCATCCGGAAGACCAAGCAAAGACCACGTTTACTTGTCCTTACGGCACTTTCGCATTTAGGCGAATGCCATTTGGATTATGTAACGCCCCCGCCACCTTCCAAAGGTGTATGATGAGTATCTTTTCAGATATGGTGGGGAAGTCTTTGGAAATCTTCATGGATGATTTCTCAATTTTTGGGTCATCTTTTGAGGCTTGTTTGGATCAACTAGATAAAGTATTAAGAAGGTGTGTCGAAACTAGTTTGGTCTTAAGTTGGGAAAAGAGCCATTTTATGGTTCAAGAGGGAATAGTGTTGGGACACGTGGTGTCAAGTCGTGGGATAGAGGTTGATCGTGCAAAGGTACAAGTCATATCTACTTTACCGTATCCCACGACCGTTAAAGGTGTTAGGTCATTTCTAGGTCATGCGGGTTTTTACCGGCGGTTTATTAAGGGTTTTAGTGACATAACCAAGCCTTTATGTAACTTGTTGTTAAAAGATCAACCGTTTGATTTTAATGAAAATTGCCAAAATGCTTTTAACAATTTGAAAGAGAAGTTGGTTGAGGCTCCAATCTTACAATCGCCAAATTGGTCTTTTCCTTTTGAAATTATGTGCGATGCGAGTGATTATGCGGTGGGGGCCGTGTTGGGACAACGGGTCGATAAGAAACCCGTTGCCATATACTACGCGAGTAAGACTCTTTCGGATGCACAACTAAATTACACCACTACCGAAAAAGAGCTACTCGCGGTGGTATATGCTTTGGATAAATTTCGGGCATATATATGGGGTAGTAAAGTGATTATTTATTCTGATCACACTGCAGTTAGGTACCTCATGGAGAAGAAAGATGCAAAACCGAGGTTAATCCGATGGGTGTTGTTGCTCCAAGAGTTCGATCTGGAGATACGGGACAAGAAGGGTACCGAGAATGTGGTAGCGGACCATTTGTCCAGGTTGATGAGGATCCTAAATCGTTAGAGATCAATGAGTCGTTTCCCGATGAGTATATTATGAAATTGGATAAGTTGCCTTGGTATGCTAACATTGTGAATTATCTTGTTACAGGTGACTTACCGGCACATTGGGATAGACGGAAGAGGCAACACTTCATGTCCCAAATCAAGTACTATCGGTTGGAAGAACCGCATTTGTGGAAGGAGTGTGCGGATCAAGTTATAAGAAGATGCATTGATGACGTAGAGATTCCAAGCGTGTTGCAGCATCTACACTCATTTGCATGTGGTGGTCACTTTAGTGGTCACAAAACGGGTCATAAAGTGTTAAATAGTGGTCTTTTTTGGCCTACTATTTTCAAAGATGCAAATGAGTTTGCCAAAAATTGCATAGAGTGTCAAAAACTAGGGGTTATTTCAAAAAGGGATGAGATGCCCATGCAACCAATCCTTGTAGTCGACATCTTTGACGTGTGGGGAATTGATTTCATGGGCCCATTCCCCAATTCCTATGGCAATTTGTATATCTTGGTGGCCGTTGACTATGTGTCAAAGTGGGTCGAAGCAATAGCCACCAAGACGAACGACCACTCCGTAGTGTGTAATTTTGTTCAAACCGATATTTTCTCAAGGTTTGGGATTCCTCGGGTCATCATAAGTGATGGAGGATCTCATTTTAAAAATTTTCGGTTTGGGAAACTTCTTAAACGGTTTGGTGTTGACCATAGGATTGCTACCCCCTATCACCCGCAAACAAGCGGGCAAGTTGAGGTGTCAAATAGGCAAATCAAAGAGATTTTGCAAAAGACCGTGCGGGCGGACCGTAAGGATTGGTCAATTAAATTGAACGATGCTTTATGGGCCTACCGTACGGCACATAAGACACCTATTGGCACTACACCTTACCGGTTGGTTTACGGTAAAAACTGTCATTTACCGGTTGAACTTGTGCATAAATCGTTATGGGCTATCAAAGAGGTTAATGTTCAATATGACGATGCAGGTAAGGAAAGGAAACTTAAGCTATGCGAGTTGGAGGAGCTACGGGAAATGGCATATGAATGCGCGTCCAACTACAAGGATGGAATGAAGAAAGCGCATGATGCCAAGTTGAGAAAGAAAGAGTTCGAGGTTGGCCAAAAGGTATGGCTTTACAATTCGAAGCTCAAGTTCTTTCCCGGAAAGCTCCGAAGCAAATGGATGGGACCCTATGTGATCACCCGGGTTGGACAATTGGGTGATGTTACCATCGAGGACCCGAAGGATGGGATACGACAAACGGTAAATGGTCATCGGCTAAAACCGTTTCTTGATGGTAACGAGAAGGTAGACGAAAACAAGGAATTGGTGAGCTTTGTGGTAAGCACACCGATTTACGAGGTCGACTAACAAGGACCGGTAACATTTTCTGTAAAGTTATGTACAATTATTTATTTGTTTGTGTGTGTTTATGTTAATCATTTTCGTTCCATACTAATCTCTCTTGATTGTGTGAAGTCCGGACATTCCGAACGGGTCACGAAGATACTAGGTATGTTTTAGACTTGGTTATGTGCATTGAGGACAATACACGATTTTTTGGGGGGTGGTAGGGCCGTTGACGGTTGTTGCGTTTAAAAATTTTAACTTATAAAAATTCACAAAAACATTTTTAATAATTTTTAGGATTTTTGATTGTACATAGTACCTTTATTAAAAATTCATAAAAATCCTCCTATTTTTCAAAAAAAAAAAAAAAAAAATAAAAATTTTTGCCAACCCGTCGGCGACGGGGGTAAACCCGTCCGGGACGGGCACCGGAAACAACCCGTCGCCACAATTCCTCCGTATCCAGGTATATAAGCCGTCGGCCTCAGGCCTTATTTTTACTACCCGTCGGCGACGGGGTAGTGACCGTCGGCGACGAGCTTCCATTTAGAGCTGCGGGGATTTTTTTTTTGTAATGCGTAAAAAACCGAACCAAACACTCCTTAAACCCATCTAAACATCACCAAACTCAATATACATCAAATATTTCGACCCACATTCACCTTACACCATACAATCCACCTAAATCCCTGCTCTCTCCCTCTCTCCTAAGTCACCTTCAACTTCATCTTCTTCTCTATTATCCTTCAAGAACCCTAAACCTTCTAATCTCCATAACTCTCTCAATTCTCCACCAAATCACCCGATTTCAGAGTCTATCTTGAGTAATTTTTCGAGAGGAACAAAACCCCCAACACGATTTTCATCAATTCTTGCTAGTTTGCAAGATTTCTGGGCGTGTACTTTAGGGTTTTTGAAAGGGTGTTCATCAAGTTGCTTGCTTTCCATCTTTTCTTAGTTCTTCTTGTCTAACAACATCAAAGGTATGGATTCTCTTTAAATTTATGCTTGATTATCATATGTTAATGTTTTTCTTCCGAAATTTTAAACTTTTTAGTTTAAGAGTAGGTTGTTTAGACAATGTATGTTGTTCTAGCATGATTTTGAGTAAGATTAGTTGCTTTGAATGGAATTTGAGCATGTTATAACTTTAGTGACGTGATTACACTTGTTATGAACATGATTGAACATGAAGGTGATGTTGAATATATTGTTGAATTTATGAGAAATTGTAAGATTAACAAGAAATTGATAAGTTTATGATAAAGTGAGCGACTTTGGAAGTTTAAAGAGGCGACTTTACATTCACTTGTTAATTAAAATGTCAACATCACACATCATGTTCAAAGTTTGAGAAGTTTAGTAAAGGTTTGGGTTTATATTGATGTTTTGCTTGTTTGTGATTGTAGTGATGGCCGGTGGTAAAAGACAAAAGACTACAGGGCAAGCTTCATCATCAGGAGTCGGTTCTTCTTCCGGATTAATACCGAGGAAGTGGGAGCAATTAAGCTCCGTCGCAGAGGGGGATGCAAGACTGTACAGACAAGATTGGGAGTGGGCAAAGTTTAGGGATAGCAAAAACGCCAAAGTTTGGGATGAGGAGAAGAGAAAACCTTTATCGGAATATCAAGACCGTAAGTTAGAGGCTAAGTTATGGAAGTGGAAGATGGTGAACAATGTGAACACTTCAGTTCCAGAAAGGGTGCTATGTGAACGGGTTGTGAACGTAGAAGAATTTCGTCAGATCGGGATTGTGCAGATGTTTGAACGTTTAGGATGGGAAAAAGTGCTTGATTGGTGCGAAGATAACACTTCGCGGATCTATTTGTCGGAGGTATGTGAATGGTTGTCGACACTGAAGTTTGTGAATAAGGATAGCTCTCTTGCGGAGTGGAATTTGGTCGGGAAGACAACTCGCGGGACAATGAAGATGTCTTTCGAAACCATCAACCGCATTGCACGCTTTGATTCCTTGGGGGTACAAGCGTATGACTATCCAACCATGCAACAATTCTTTGATAGTCATGCGAATAATGGTGATCCGGATCAGATGACTGCGGCTGTTTTACCTTACCATGATGGGGGAGAGACAAAGAGAAAGCACATGACGATTGAGGGAAAGATTCTCCAAGGGATTAATGTTGAGAACATTTTGGCAAGGTTTGGTGATCGTGGAAGTGTTAAAGCGGGTGATTGTAGGGTGGTGCATTCTTTGTTATATGGGACCCCGACATTGTCATGGAGACACATAGTGATGATGAATACGTGGGCTACTCAGGAGTCGTTCCAGAGGCGGTTTATTCCATACGCACGCCTCATTAGTGCCATGATTGTTCAACAAAGTTGCCTACCTTCGGAATCACTATGGGTAACTAAACCGTTGGAGGAACTTAACAAGGCCTCCATGAAGAAGAACTGGAACATAGAAGTTAAACTCTCGGGGAACAAATATGTTGTGACCGACAGGTTGGGTCATAAGTATGAGTTCCTTACTTCAGGGGCACCACCGGAATCGGAAGAAGATGAAGAGATGGGGGATGAAGAGGAGGAAGCTGGACCCTCCGGTCCACAAAGACCATGACAAAGATACATGAGGCCGCATAGAGAAATTAATGCAGATGTGGCGGGCTTTGTGACCACTAGACGGGTGCCTTCCTATAAAAATTTTGATCGGGGACAGCAGGAGATATATGACAATGTCTCTGCTTGCATAGGTGAAGGACGGGAATACAATCGAAGAAGGGAAGCTTGGGAGGGATCCCATGGATCCTCAATGCAAGAGTATTGGGCAGCTCAAGAAGCCCAGAGGGAAAGAATGAATCAGTTTATGGAAGAGCAACAACTGTTCCAAGCAATGCAGAGGTCACATATGGAACAGTTGGCAAAGAGGCAAGAGGATGAGGAAGCCCGGAGACGGGCATGGGAAGAAGATGAGGTTAGGCGTCAAAATGAAGCAAGGGAATTGGAACGACGCCGTTGGAGTGCTTTGGCTATCTCTCACCAAATGGCGATTAACAACACCAAGATACTCCACGATCAGGAGCGCCATCAAAGAGACCTTCAAGCCGGTCTCCCATACGCCGAACACTCGGGGTGGACTGATTACCCCAATCTTCCTCATCCACTAGGTCCATCCGATCCCACCCCTCATTGGCCCGAGGCAGTCGGTTCTAGCTTTATCCCGATTCCGTATCAACCGCCGCCTCAAGGGGAGCAGAGTCCCCTCGATAACTATAGGGAGATGTTCGAGTCCCTCACTGGTTATCAATACCAGCCCAACTCGCCAGTGGATCCAAACGAGCGATATCAGCGGTAGAGGTATGGTATGTTTTTGTTGTTGTTGTTGTTGTATATTATTTTGTTCCCGTTATTTTTTTTATTTTTCATGTTATTTATTTTCGCCTAGTTAAATGAACGTTGTGGGTGTGTTCCCTATATAACCCTCACGAGACCTCTCGTCCTCCCAAGCTATTGGGGGGTTTAAAAGGGCTTGTTGCATAAGCTAAATGCAACCGTGATTCCTACGAAAGTGAGTTAGGTTTATTGTTGTTGTAAATTATTGTCCACATAAATCGAAGTGAAATAACACATGGCTTGGTAATATGTTTCATAAAAAGGGTAGAATTAGGTAACTAACAAATTTTGATGGTTGTGAGAAGCATGCTTCTACACAAGGATTAGAATTTGTAGGTACAACATGTTCGCGGGACAACCGTTTTTATGAAGAGATGAAGGAGATATGAGTATCAAGCGACAAAAATCAGGTGCATGTGTTTCCTTTTACTTTGATTCTTAGTTAGGAATAAGTGGATTGTACATTGTATTTTATTTTCCGGGGTGAGATTTTGGGAAGGTTAGACGTGTCACATCCCTTGTGAGTTTTAAAACTCTAGTTCTTGCACATTGAGGACAATGGTTACCTCAAGTGTGGGGATGGGGGAGTAGTAAAAGTTTTCGATTTTGACCCATTCATTTAAATTCTATACATTGAGGACAATGTTTACCTCAAGTGTGGGGATGGGGGAAATTTCAAAAAAAATTTCAAAATTTCTTGTCTCAATAGCTATCTTAAAAGCACAAGTAACTAAGTCAACGAGGGATGTCACAACCCATTTGGTCTTTTGTCATGGTCAAGTTCAAATTAATAAGCATAACGGGTATTTAGCGGGTGGTTATTTGGGAATAATCCGCCTAAGGAACTAGCAATTTCTGCATATCACATATCATACCCTTATACGTGAGGTTTGAGCCACTTGTATATCATAGATTTACATTTACATGTTTCTTTGTTTGAGTGGACCATTAGTCGCGTATTGTAGAACTTGCAACTTTTGATACGTTTGAGACTATAGACCGAATACAAACACGAGAATGATTAAGGCATTAGGTAAACCTTTTCTCTTAAAACCATTTATCTATCCTTACCCGAACAAATCCCCTAGTCGCCCATTTTGAGCCTAAACCTTTCGTTTGACCACCCTATAGCCCATAACCCTTAAACCTTTTCTTTTTAAACCCGTGTGATAAAAATTCGATTATAGGAGCTTAAGTTTGTATAGTTGTTATGATTCTTTGAAAAAAAAAATGTTGCGAAAAAGATTGAAAAAGCTTTGAGAAAAACACAAAAAGATGTGCTAGTAGTTTGTTGAATAAAAGGCAAAAGTTGTTGCCTTGTAGTGATGTTTATAGTCTACTTCTGTTTAGAATAGTATTTTGTAATAAAAATCGAATTTTCATCACTTTAGCCACTTTAAAAATATCCTATTTCCTACCCTTAGCCTAGCCCCGTTACAACCCTTCAAAGACCTTTTGACTTGTGCTTAGTATTCGTGTTCGGTGGTGGAGAATGATTGAGTTGCAAGCCTATGCGGGTACGTGTTCTAATCGGTTTTGAGCGATTAATTGTTGAAGTGCTAATACATTATACACGTTAGCCAATTTTAAGCCGAGTGGAGAGCACATTGTGAGGGATATGCATGAGTTGTTAGTTTTACGGGCTGGTTAATCTTGGATAACCATTATTATATGTGAGTATTCACTTAACCGGTAAATATGTGAAATTTGTAGAGAGTTTGAACTTTTGTATGACAATAGACCTTAACCTATGTCTCGGGAATGGGATGTGTATTCGTTGTTCGACCCACGTAAAAGTGAAAAACAGATTTGCTTGAGGGCAAGCAAAAGACAAGTGTGGGGATGTGATACGTGGTTGTAAACCGGTGCTCGTTATTGTTTAACTTGACGTTTTTACGTAAGTTTTAGTTTCGAATAGCCTACTTTTAATCAAGAATGTGTTTTGCAGGTTTGATGGAGTTTAAGGAGCTTTTCGGGAGCTTTACGAGTCACCGGGTCGAAAACCGGAGCACCGAAACGTGTTACGGATCAATCGGGAGTGCAAGGAATCAAAAAATGGAGAATTGGTGCTCATGAGGTCGTCGGCGACGGGGTATAGCCCGTCCCGGACGGGCTCTAGATAAGCTCGTTTGCCAAAATCAGCCGTAACCAGTCACTTAGGCCGTCGGCCATATAGGTGTTTTTGGGAGCCCGTCGGCGACGGGTAGTGCTTTGCTGAAACGCGATTTGTTGTTCTTTGGGGGTTAATCTCGATGCCTATTGGTCAAGGGGCCTCCAATTCGGGGAGTTACACTTGTTTTGAGTTTGAAACTTGTTCTTGGAGCCATTAACATCTATCACCCACCAATCTTCAATCCATCATCACCATTACCGAATCAATACCCGAATCATCATCATCATCCAATCCATCATCCGTCTCACCTTCATCATTCTATAAACCCTAATTCTCCATCATTCCTTCATCCTACAAGCTTCAAGATGACTCCATCCGCATTCCAAACATCCGGTGATCAAGTTGCATCAACCATGAGCGGCTAATCATCTCGGTTTCACCCCGGTGTAGGTAGTTGTTAATTTTAGGGTTTCAATTTGTTCGTGTTTCATCTTAGTGACAATTTGTATTTGGTTTTTAAAACTTTTGACAATAGTATTACATTTGTTACGAATTCGTGAATTGTCGAACGATGTCAAAAGTTATGACTTTGCGAAACGGTGATATGTAATTGTACGTTGTCGTTGTTAGGATTTACTTGTGTTGATTACAAAGTGTCTTTTTGTCCGTTCTTCGGGGCGTTGATAGCTAGTAGCACCTAAGTCACGGTACACTAAATCCGTTAATCGAATGCATTTGAGTTGAAACTAAAACTTGTAGAAATCCTAGGTTAACAATTACCGAAACCGGGTGTGATTCCTTTTTATTATAATTGTTCTAGTATCCAAAATTCTTGCAATCGTTAATTAGTAGTTGTTACTCATTTTCATCACATCATCTAGTTTAAAATCATATCTTCCAAATAAACAAAAACACAAAATTATTCTAGTAAGCTTCATAATCGTGACACAATTGTTTAATTCATTCGAATCCATACACAAACCACATACTCTTCGTGGTTCGACCCCTTACTACCACTAACACATTGTTAAGGGTAATTTGGGCTTATAAATATTATCTTTGACCGGAGCGCGACACTCCGATCAATTATCCCAAACCCAAAAATCAGGTCCACTATGAAACTATAATTGTTTAAGGCCGAAAATAACAATAGGTGCAAGAATCTTTGTAGTGACTAATTTTTTCAAAGTTCACTTAGTGACCAAGGGACTTATGGTAAAATGAGACTGGAAGTAGGGACGGACTGAGAGCTTGGGTAGGTGGGGCAACATGTACGCGAAAATCCTGAATGCCCCATGAAATGCAATCGTTCCCCTTAAACACATCGGATCTATCTGCATCGGTAGAATTAGGCAGGGTCTAGAGGGTCAGCAAGACAAACTCCTATTAATATTGTATCTTATACAGTGGCTCTGTAATTGTTACAGTGGAGTCGAGGAGAAGATGTTAGACATTTTTGTGTAATCGGGATTAACTTGGTGACCCAAGGGAATTATAATATATATTGAACACGTTAGGAGGTGCGGGAGTGCACGCTTGTTCGAGTTCTCATAATTCCAAATGTTCAGGGCCGGGCCCTGAATGGGGGTTCCAATCCCCTGGCTAGGGTTGATTAAATTTCTTTATTAAAAATGGCTTAAAATTAGTTTTCCAGAAATTAGGACATAGTTTCGTAAGGGAAAATAAGCCATTTTCTATGCATTTTAATTAAAAAATAATAATAACTGCCATGAGGCAGTTACCATCCTTTCATCCCCAAATTCAAAATTAGGATTTTTGGCATTTTACTAGTTCATCCACAAATTTTCATATACACATACTGTTGTTCAATATCTCAAAAATAGAGTTGTATCTGATTGAATTATTCGGTAGAAGCACCAGATAATCTGATCTGAGAGTGATTACACACCTCTCAAATTATCGATGTTTACAAAATCCCCAACAAAGATCAAATTAATTTATGTGAAGATAACGAGCGGATCGGTGAAGGAAATGACAAGCAAAGTTGACAAACTAGAGAAATTTGAAGGACAAGATTTCCGTTGATGGCAGACGAAGATGCACTTTCTTCTTACAACCCTTAAAGTGGTGTTTGTTGACTACTCCAATCCTGGAGATATTTGAGGAAGGTAATCTGGAAAAAATCAGGAAGCGGTCAAAGTGGGAAAACGACAATTACATCTGTGTTGGCCACATTCTAAATGGTATGTTTGATTCCCTATTTGATATTTATCAAAATGTAGAAACTGTAAAGTTACAGTGGGACACTTTGGAAGCTAAATACATTGCATGAGATTCTTCTAGTAAGAAGTTTCTTGTTAGTAATTTCAATAATTACAAAAAGGTTGATTCGATAGTTGTCATGGAATAGTATAATGAACTGTTGCGAATCTTGGGGTAGTATGCCCAACATGACATGAAGATGGATGAATCCATCTCGGTTTCAAGATTATTGATAAGTTATGTTAGGATCTGAGTTTGGATTGATTGTGTTTTACGTTTGATTTAAGATGGAAAATGAACAAGTAATTGCAGCGGAAATAAATGGAAATAAACTTTGCACACATCAAACAGGAGAAATGCTTTCAACACACATTTTGAACAATGAACCGAATGATTAAATTTATTTCAATCACTAATTACAACTTTGCATGCATGTATAACAAACTCCCCCTCAGCCTGAGCTCAGTATTTGTTCGTACAAGAGATAAGAGGTGAAAGAGCCAATAGAACAGTACAGGGTACTGTTCTATTTATAGGCACGAGCAAACCACTGAAGCATCTTGGCTGACGCCACCATGAAAGTGACATCTAACCTCCTAACAAACTCTAACTACTGACCTCATACAAACACTGCTTGGCTAACTACTGATAAACAATACAATACAAAAGAAAGACTAAACTACTGCTTTCTCCTTCCACTGTTGTGACTCCAGCAATACTTGTATCATCAACAGTGCTTGACCCATAACAGTAGATTGATCAACAGGTCTTCAGTCTTCATCAGTCTTTAACATGATCAGCAGTTGTTTGTATAGCAGCACTTGTATACAGACAGTGGATAGAGACCATCAGATGTTAGAATCACATTCAAGGGGAGAGACTTGTATACAGCAGTGCTTATGCTGGATCCACTGCCCTGATCCAGTTTTGGCTTTAATCAACTGTTCCTCTGGTAGGGTTCAATCCCAACAATCTCCCCCTGGAACAGATGATGCCAAAACTCTTCATTATTGTGGAACTTTATTGTCTCATCAATAATTCCCTGATTTGGCCTTTGAATTGTAACTCAAAATTCAGGGAATCTGTGTCATCCTTATCCCTGCACAGTGTAAGATCAAGGAGATCCTATAGATCTTCAACACCCAGGCCCAATGCTTGTTCCCTTGATATTTTCTTCACATCACCATTGGACTTGATCAGAGTCAATACGTGGGTCTGTTTGTCAAATTTCCACTTTAGTACTTAAGAGTCCTTTGGGTTTCTTGGGAGAGGTTTTATTGATGATGAGTTTGGAGATGGTGGCCTGGTAATGACAGGTTGAGCAGTGGTTGAAGTTTAGGCAGATTCAAGTCTTTTTTCAATCATCTTCTTAACCCCTTATTTTACAAGTAAATCCTCTGCTTGCTGTTAGTTTATCCATCTGCTTTTGGTTTCTTCTTTGGTAGATGAAAGCTGTAGGTGGAGCAGTGGATCTCTTGAATTGTTGCTTTTGTGGCTCAGCTGAAACCACTATTTCATGATAGTCAGGCTTTTGTGGAATGTTAGGATTTTTCTTCCTTAGTTCTTCCAGCCTTTTGTAAGAAATCATCACTTTCTCCTCTGTCCATCTTGACACTTGGTTCCTTAACCCAAAATCAGCTGTAATCAGCTCTTCTTTCATCCTCTTCAACTACAGGGTCCTTTCTGGTACATTCTTTTTGAACTTTGCCCAGATGGGTGGAGTCTGCTTTACCTTGTTTTTTATCATATCTTGAATCCTGTCTGCTTCACTTTCAAGCTCTTGAATGGTCCATTCTTTGTACATGTACCTTTATCCCTTGTATTTCTTGTAAGCCATGATGTTATCAAGATAGTCTTTTCTCAAGGTTTCATCTGCCCTTTCTGGCAATTGCTGACAAAGGTTCTTAGAAAACTGCTCCAAAGTTCTGACTTGTGTGAGCAGAAATTAAAGGTATCTTTGGATTTCCTTGTCAGATTTACCTTTTAAGTTTCTTTTGGAGATATCCTCTGCTTGTTGACCTTTTAATTTCAAGTATTCTTCAATATTTTTAGGGCTTGGATATCCTTCAACAGATGGCAAGCTCCTTTTATCAGGATCATCTTCTGTATAGAAAGATTTTATTTCTTCTCTAACAGCTGCTAGTTCTAAAGGGTACTGGACAACAGCAGATACAATGGCAGTGTTTGGGTTAAAGACTTGTGCAAAAGATAGTGGAACAGGGCTTGGTATAGTGACAAGTGAAAGAGATTGTGAAGATGTTGGTGGTGGTGGTGGAGAATCAGCATCATCCAAAATTACCCTTCTCCTTTTTAGTTTAGGAGAGGTTGGTGGTGCTTTGGTTGGTTCAGTGGTGGTGATTTGAGTGGTGGTGATTGTTGTGGAAGGTGGCTGACTAATAGTTGTTGAAACAACTGGTGTTTCAACCACTGTTGTCATTACAACAGATGTTGTAACATCTGATGTCTTCTTCTTTTTAGCAAGAGGTGAAGGTTGTAATGATGATGTTTTTTGGTGGTGAGGTGATTTTTGGTGGTAGTGGTAAGGCAGTGGATGTGGTGTGTGTTGAAGTGGTGGCAGTTGTTTGGCTAGCAGTTGTTGAGACCACTGAAGTATCAACAGCTGTTGATACAACAGGAGTTTTATCAACTGCTGGTTTGGGAGATTGATGTTTGGAGCTTCTGGAAGATTTGGGAGTGTGTTTTGTGGGTCTGGATGGTATGGTTTTGGGTTGCCTCACTTTTCTAGTGGGCTGCTTCTTTTTGGGCTCAGGACTTTCAGGCTTTGGACTTTCCTGATCATCCTTAGGCTCAGAAGTACCCTGCTCATTCAGCTCCATAAAAACTCTTTTCTCCTGTGCAAACCTTGCTTTATCTTTAGCCTCCTTATCCTTTTTCACATCAGCTTTTGCCTTAGCAATGGCATTTGTGGTTACATCAATCTTTTTAGAACCATCTGGCAAGGGTATGTCTGCAAGCATACTTGAATTATCAGGTGCAATGTAAAGACCATCTTCATACCCCTTTTTCCTCAACTGCTTTAATTTCTCCCCCTTTTTGGCATCAGCTGGTGGTGGGTTGTCCACAAAGATGATAGAGGGAGGATCAGTGCCAGTGGTGTTCAACAAATGAGCCTTTATTGCTTTGATGTCTGCCTAGGTATCCATGAATCTTGCTTCCATGACATTTCTGATCTTTTGAACCTGAATCTCATGTTGCTGATCAGCTAATTGTCTTTGATGGATGAGCAATGGTTGAAACAAATTCCACAGCTCATTTGCAGCAGGTGCAAGTGGTGGTGCAGGTGCTTGAGCTGGAGCAGCAGTGGATGGTACCTTTTGAACTTTCAACAACTGTTGCAACATATCTTTAATTTCTGCAACAGAGGTATCCCGTTTGTCAACTCTAGCCGTCAATTCTCGGTACATTAAACCATCACCCAACTTAATGGGATCATCTGATTTCCCATTAGCAGTGGTTGTAACAGTGGTTGACCCAGGAAATGTATCCCATAAATCATCCACTGATGCCCCTTTGTCTTGGTACTGGGGACCTCTTCCTTCAAAATGAGAAACACTTTTTAGTGAACCAGTAAATACTGGATACACAAATGTTCCCAGAGAAGAAATTGCCTTCAAGGAAGTCTTATTTATGAAACCATTGTCCAAGTGAAAACCAGTGGGTTCAGCACTTGTAGTGGCTGCTTCACTTGAACTACCACCAAGAGTTACTTGTAACTCAAGGGGTGTAACCTCCTCAGGTGTTGTTGGTGGGTTAGCAATGATTGAAACACCAGACCCAGTCACTTGTTGGGGTATATTCTCATGAACATGTGATTGAGAAGGACTGGTTTGTGTCTGGTTCAAATCAAGAGCATCCAACAAAAGTTTTGTTTGTGGGGGAATTGTGGGAGTGATGATGGGTGTAGAAAGCGAATTTACCCCGGGCAGTGGTCTGTGGATGATAGAATCAAGTGATTCTATTGCATCATATTGTGGTGTCCCGATGTGTACAACCTGTTCTTTTTGAGAAGAAGCAGGAGGAGTTTGAGGCATGGGTTGAGATCTTTCTACCACCTACTGTGAGGAAGTAGCAGTAGTGGTTTCTGGTGACTTTTGTGCTGTCACTGGCATTTGCTCTGGGATCTCATCTTCCAGAGTTGCCTTTGTTTTGGGTTTGGGGGGTTTTTGAGTTTTCTTTTGTTTTGGTTTTCTGGTGGTTTTAGGTGTGGGTTTCACAGCAGTTGTTTTGCTGCTGTGATCACCTAGAGTAGTGGGATCAGCAGCAGATCCCTGAGGAGCAGTGTTAGCTGCTAAATTCTGCTCAGGAACCCCTGCTTTTATTTTAGAAGGTATTGATAATCTTGTAAAAGTTTCAGCTGTTTAGCTGTTTATTTGAAAAGATTCACCATGTGTGAGCACATGAGCATCATCCTTTCCAAATTTCTTTTGAAAGTAAAAGCTTAGGAACCTTGGAAATAGTAGGAATGATTTTTTATCAATATTTTTAACCAAGTCATCAAAGATATCCTGGGAATAGTTAAAATTTTCTTTATGTAAAATAGCATAACCCAGGTATTGGATCTTTAATGGTATTTCGTTAAAAGCAGTTGTTTTATTTGAGACACACATCAAGAGGGTATGGAATAAAATTTTGTTGCAGGAGGAAAACTACCTTTTTGTAAGGTATCCTTTTTCATTTCCTTAGCATACCCCCTCTCAATAAAATCAGTTTGATACTCAATTTTGGGAAAAGAAGTTTTACCTTGCTGATCATCGAGTGCAAATACCTCTGAAATGGATTGTGGTGTGATTTTAACTGGTTTACCCTTTATTGAGGAATTGATGGCTAAGGCCGTTTTATTTTGAAGTTCAAGGGTGGCATTCTTCCAAAATTCTCTCTGGGTTGCCAGGTAGATCGGAGCATCAGCAGTCAACAAAGTTTTATACTTTGAAGACGACATAGCATTAATAATGGAATCGTAGGTATTAGTATGACCGGGTTTTGTGAGTAGACCCAAAGAATTATGAGGTGCTTTGTATGGAATTTCAGGGGTTTTGATGGCCATTTGAGTGTCTTTTTGAGAAGACGAAGACGGTGATTTTGGAGAAGAAGACATGAGTGGGTTGAGAGATGAAGAAGACGATGAGGGATTTGAGAGAAAAAAAAATGGAAACTGCTTTGAGAAAGGAATTTTTAGAATTCAATTCGACAGTGTAAAACCCTGTTTGGGGGTTTGAGGAGGGTTTTATAAAGGAAAAAGTGAATGCTGATGTGGCAGCGGTTACAAAAGATATGACCGCTATGTACTGACCACGTGCCAACCCCTGATGAATAATGGAGGACAGTTGTTTTATGAAACCACTGATGGAGAAATATAAGTGGTTGTAATGGTAACAATAAGAACAGTGGGTGATTTTAACTATCAGTGGATAGCATATCAGTGGATAAAAACACTGATTTTGAACAACAGTGATTACCAAGGAAATGAGAGAACAGGGGTTGACTTTCAGCAGTGGACAACTTTTAGTGGAACAGATGTTTGAACAAAACAGTGGTTATGGCAGACTTTTTAAGGATTTAATGAAAAATTCATTTTTAACTATTTTTAAGGATGGATTTTTTATTTTCTGAAAACATTTTAATGCTTTTATTCATAGAAAAACAAGATTTTGCTTGTTATTCCATGTTTAGCATGCCAATCCTAGAGATCAAGCTTTCAAAGGTGGATGTGTCTAATGCTTTGGTTAGCACATCTGCCAGCTGATCCTTAGTTGGTACATGGTGCAGAGAAATCAAACCTTTTTCATAGCAATCCCTCACATAGTGTTGTCTGATATCTATGTGCTTGGTGGTTGAATGTGAGACTAGATTTTTGATGATATTTTCTGCTGCCTAACTGTCCAACATGAGAGGTGTCTTTAGGGCAGTGATACCAAAATCCAGCAATTGATTTTGAAGCCAAAGCAGTTGGGCTGTACAGCTTGCAGCAGCTATATACTCTGCCTCAGCAGTGGATGTGGAAATAACTGCTTGCTTTTTTGCTTTGCCAAGACACTAAGCAACTGCCTAGGAATTGGCACCCTCCCGAAGTGGACTTCCTTGTCTTGTCACATCCAGCAAAGTCACTATCTGAGAAACCTGAAAGCTTGATATTTCCATCAGCTGGATACCAGATACCAAGTGTGGGAGCACCTTTTAGGTATCTGAATATCCTTTTTACAGCAATAAGATTTGACTTTCTAGGGGCTGATTGGGATCTTGCACAAACACATGTTGCAAACATGATGTCTGGCCTAGATGCAGTTAGGTACAATAAAGACCCAATCATGCTTCTATATAGAGTTTGATCAACCAAATCATCCTTTTCATCAGACATGACAATTTTATTGGCTGCGATGGGTGTACTGCATGGCTTACAATCATCCATCTCAAATTTCTTTAAAAGTTCTTTGGCATATTTGTCTTGATGGATAAAAGTGCCATTTTGCAATTGCCTTACTTGGAGACCAAGAAAGCACTGGAGTTCACCCATTGCACTCATTTCAAACTTAGCTGTCATGAGTTGCCTAAACTCTTCACACATTTTGTTACATGTGCTTCCAAAGATGATGTCATCCACATAAATCTGGACAATCATCAAATCCTTCCCTCTCCATTTTAGAAACAGTGTTTTGTCTATTTTACCTCTTGTGAAACCTATGGAAAGTAAAAAGGTGGAAAGATTTTCATACCAGGCTCTTGGTGCTTGTTTCAGGCCATACAAATCTTTGTTTAGCTTGTAGACATGATTTGGATTAAATGGATCCTCAAAGCCTGGAGGTTGACAAACATAAACCTCTTCTTGAATCTTACCATAGAGGAATGCACATTTGATATCCATTTGATACACCTTGATGTTGTGGTTGACAGCAAAGGCCAGGAATAATCTGATAGCTTCAAGTCTTGCTACAGGGGAAAATGTTTCATCATAGTCAATGCCCTCTTCCTGTCTGAACCCTTGAACCACAAGCCTAGCTTTATTCTTAACAACAATACCGCTTTCATCAGTTTTGTTTTGAAGACCCACTTTGTGCCAATAGGACTTACACCATCTGGCAGTGGTACAGGTTCCCATACTTGTTGTCTTTTGAACTGTTGGAGCTCCTCTTGCATGGCTTCTACCAAGCTGTTGTCTTTCAGTGCCTCTTGGTACTTGACTGGATGATGGAGAGATAGGAAACCAGCAAAAAGACAGATGTTTTGGGATTGACTTCTTGTGAGCACCCCTTCACTGATGTTGCCAATGATTTGGTCAGGTGGATGAGACTTCAAGGAGATTAGATCTCCTTTCTATGGAACAATGGCGTTTAATGGTGAGGGCTGCAGATGTGAATCATCTGAGCTAACCACTGCTGGTGACTTTGATGATCCAGCAGTGGCTTCAAATGGAGGTGGAGGAATTGGAGGAACTGTTGTGAAACCATGTTGACTTTTATCCACTGTTTGATGGCCTTTGTCAATAGTGGTTGATGATGTGGAAGCAGGGGTTGATGGGCTACTTTGGTCAACAACTGTTGAGGTAGCAGTGGATGAGCTTTGACAACTGTTTTGAACATCTGCTGCTCTTCCCATTGAAACAGACTTTTATTGAGGAATGATGACTTCATACCCATAGTCAGATGGAGGATTTTCTGATGGACCTGCATTGTTAGGCTTGACAGCAACACTTTCAAATGTGAATTTATCAAGATCAAATAATTCTGCAGGGTTTGCTGGGATTTTCATTGATGAAAGTTCATTGAACTTTACATTCAAAGTTTCTTCCACTATTTTGGTCCGTGTGTTAGACACTTTGTAGGCCTTAGCAGTGGTTGAGTATCCCAGATGATAACCACAATCAATTTTGGCTGCAAACTTTGATATAGAATCTTTTAAGTTTAAAATGAAACATGGGCAGCCAAAAACTTTGAAATATGAAATCAATAGCTTTATCAATAGCTTTATCACAAACACTAACACTCACGGAGGCATTGGGTGAGGACCTATTCTACCTTCCTCAGTGGCCGTGATGTGTCGAAACGTAAACAATTAACGCTAACAAAGACTCTCAGGTGAGTGCTATAGCTCCAGTCGTCGTGACGATGATGACAATACGAGTGAACGGTACCCCGTCGGTCATTGTGGCACAACACACAATCACGTTCATGATGACATCAAGAAAGGACCTATACTACCCTCCTTGATGGCCGTGAAATGTAGCTAATAATTGCATACTCGAATCGAAAACCGTTTGTATATCGAAACTGTGGAATATGAATACGTATATACGACCCTTTGGTGATTAATTATAATATATAATAAAATAAATATAAGGAAATGTGGCTCAACTATCGCAACGCACCAAAAACGTGGATCGAAAGGCCTCCGTACGAATGGCCAGCCGAACGACTGGGCCAACCGATCGGACAGGCCAGCCGATCGGACAAGGCCAGCCGATCGGACAGCCATCCGATCGGACAGACCTGCACGTTCCTTCCTTCCCTCTTCGCCTATAAATACCCCATTGTCACATCAAGCACACATGCTGTGACTGTTGCTGTTCGACCAGACGTTCCAACCCCTTTATATATCGATTTCTCGCGATTCTTGTAAGTTTTCAACTCAAACCTTGTACTTCCGTGATCTCTAACAAATTCTACACCTTTCTACCTATGAAATCTCCCCTTTTAACCGTGGAATCACTGGATTTTGGGCATTCTAGGGTGACATCACCATAAAGTTCTTATGAACTTCATGGGTGATGTCATCCCAAGCAAGAACGACTCAAATCTGGGTGATTTCCATACATTTTTACATAAATCAAGTCTAAATCTATGTTTTCTAATCAAAGTGTGTGTGTTTTCGGGTTAAACACGGGAAAGGCCATCAAGAACGGCCAGATCTGATGGAACGGGGTGGTTCCCGGCCGTTAGAACGAGTCGGATTTGATGGGGTTTCGGTAGTTTAATGCAAGGACACTCCACCTCAGTCAAATCACCTGAAATCTTTCCAAAACCCATCAAGTGTGACACGATCAGGACGATGGAACGAATTGCCGTCCGATCGGACTGCTGTCCGATCGGACAGCAAAACAAAACTCAACCAACCGAACGGACAACATGCCAACCGATCGGCCAACATGCAAACCGATCGGCTAGCATGCCAACCGATCGGACAGCATGCCAACCGATCGGCTAGTATGTTAACCGACCGGACAACATGTCCAGCCGACCGAACGGGCCCAAACATCGATGTCCGAACCAAACCCTGGTCTTTTCGCCACCATTTAACGCGCTATTTTATCGCTTAACAATCTGTAACCAGGATAACTCAGACGTACTCTCAATCGATCCAAATCAAGTTGTGTTTACTTGTCAAATACGCACTGTGAGTATACTTGACCCCTTTTTAATCGTATTTTGGGTGTAACATACGTTTCCAAGAAATCGAACTTATTAATTGAATTATTCAATCAATCGAATTATCACTTGTGAATAACTGTTATGCATTGATATACGTGATGCTAGTTGCATATGTGCTAGGGCTTATACTCGCGACGTCCCACCACGACTAGTATAGTGCTATTGCGCCCGACGGGGTCTAGTTTGCCATCGCATATTCGAGCATCGAGGACTTAGTTGGTAGTATCAGCTTTGTGAGTATATATGTTGTGTGTTACGTTTGTGCATATGGAAATTCACTACACTTTTTATCTATTACGCTATACATATCAAACCTGTATACTCGCCAATACTTTTGTATTGACAAATATTTTCACGTGTGTTGCAGGTTAGATCGCAGGCTATACCAAATCAAGCTAGGAAGTCTAGAAACTCAATTAAAATCTAGGTTGTCGGATTTGTATTGTTCGAGAGGACAAGAAATCTATGATAACTTATGTGATTGTATTATTTGTTAGTATGGGATAACGAATGTATTAAATATTATCGCAATATAGTTGTTATGGATTCTCTTGAGCAATCTGATTCGCCTAGTGCCGCGCCCCGATGATTCCGCCATCGGTTGGGGTGTGACAGATTGGTATCAGAGCCATAACTATAGGGAATTAGGTCAGACTCGACCTAGTCCGGGTCGACATCTTAGAAATTGACCTAGTCTATAGTCTAAGTACCAACAGGCCGACTCGTGCGAACCCAGTAGGGTTGCATTGGGCTTACTTGATACTCTCGATCGAAATTGCTAAAAGCTACAACTTTGTGTGAACACGCGCACTACAGCTTCACACGAAGGAGCCTTTCCTAAGGCCGGAATACAACTTAGCCTTTCCTAAGGCTGACACAATACACGTGTTTTCGAAAATACTCGCATAACAAAACCGAGTGATTCAGTCGAGATCGGGTGTGAAAACCAAGAACTCTCGACGAGATCGCTCACTCAGCGCATTTTCTGGCATGAGAACCTTTCATCGAGTTAGGAGTGACATCCAAATCTCGACGAAAGCCTCCATTTCGAAATCTAGTGGAACTCACGAATTTATTCAAAGAGCATAACCACAAATTAGGAACGAAACTATTAAGTCAGGGGTGAAACCCGTACCTTAATAAGCCGTTCCACTCTCTATAAACTGGTTTACAAAAGCTCTCACCAAGGACTCGACTAACACGATAACTCGAGCCACGCGATGACTAGGAAGACGAATGCCATGAGCTGCATCCCAGTGGAAGCATGAAGTTTTCTAGGTCAACGCGCGTGCATGAACTTGTCGAATACAGTTGGGATACCTTGGGTAGTCAACGCCTAAACACCCAAGGCACTCTATCATATGACCCACCAATCTTACAACTGGTTGGAAACTTATTTACGTTTTGAAACTTTACGCTTTATCGATTTCTCGATTGAACGATTCTCACTCCCTGCTTTATAAACGCACAAGTCGCACAGCCATCGCAATCTAAAACGAAACCCGAATGTTCGCAACGAAACTAATGCATAATCTATCGTCTTCGCTCTCGCTTTCTCACTTCAACGCGTCCTCGCATATTCTAAACTGACCTGTATGTGTATGAATACAAATTACAATTATATAAATACCTAAATATACGTATAAACAACAAGTCAATGTGTGAGAACTTAGGAACTTTGTGTCTCCTATATGGCTCCTATGTGATTCGTATTACTATTATACTATCGCATCAAGTTTTGAACGCGCTCAATCGCATCACAGAACTCAAAAATCATTATGATCGAATCTCATTCCAAGTCTCTTCCTGTCTAGATGCCTTCCAACGATTCAACCTTGAGACGAACAGCTAGGAGGAGAGCCAAACGAAGCGCCAATAAGAGGATTGCATCACTTGTGACCAAAGAAGTGGTAAAGGTTATTCCTCAAATTGCCACTCGCGTGCACTCTCTCAGCAACTCCCGAGCCTCGGAAGACTCCAAGACGGGAGCGCCGCAATCTACTTTTCTCTACAAACACTTCAAAGCCCGTGACCCGATGGAATTCACAGGAGAGGGAGGTGTTTCTCAACTACTCCAGTGGTTCGACTCTATCGAAGTTACCCTTCGTCAAAGTGGGTGTCCCGATAGTTTCCGTAGTACTTGCGCTACTGGAGTGTTTCAATCACGAGCACTCGACTGGTGGACCGCCGAACGCAACAAACGTGGGATCTCTGCGGCATATGCTCTCTCTTGGGATGAGCTGAAAGAGCTCATGAAGAAGGAATATTGCCCTCCCCACGAGATTCAGAAATTGGAAGACGAATTTTGGAAAATCAAGCAAGTCGAAGGTGATAACGCTGGCTACACCGCAAGGTGCAAACAGCTTAGCATAATCTGCCGAAGTCAAGTCAACACTTCAGAAAAAGCCATTTCGAAGTATATTCGCGGCTTACCTGAGTGTGTGGGTGATTTTGTCGAAGCTGCAAGACCAGCTACCATCGAAGAAACCTACCGCTTAGCCACAGAAATCAACAACAAACGACTCATGGAAGGGTTTTTCTCCAGGAATCCTGTCAAGCAAGCTTATCAAGCGATCGACATCAATCCTTCAGAGGATCCTAGCAACGAGTCTTCGGACGAATCTACTGACGATCCTTCGAACGAATCTGCTAACGCTTCCTCTGACGGACCTACCGACGATTCTTCTGATGACTCTGCCGACGGTTCTTCCAACGTCTCGGTCAAGGATTCTGCAAGTGAGTCCTCCGTCGAATCCTCCAACGACGATACCTCATCGCAAGACACCGACAAACCCAGCCGCAAACGAAAGATTTCAAGTCCAAGCTCATCAACAACCGAACTGCTGCAACCGAAACCTCTTCGAACAGTTCCGGTATTTCCAAAACGAGCTTACACTGGAACTCATCCCCAGTGTCACTCATGCACCTATCATCATCCAGTTGGGGCTGACTGTCGCTATTGCAATAACTGCAATCGTTACGGTCACTTCACCCGCAACTGCCGCATCGAACCATGAACCTGAGTACGACAACAATAGCTCCAGCAGAAGTCTTCATCATCAAACACCTAGCAAGCGTAGGATAAAGTTGTAGTGATACAATTTTCGACGTTAATTTCTAAGTTTTGAACCTACTCTATTACTTGATGTTGCCACTATGCGTAACATTAACTCTCTTTTTCGTTCTCTCTTCCACTCTCTAATCATCACACTTAGACTAGATTCACACACATACTATATACTATATCACGAAATAATGTGTTTTACCCTCACTACACTCTTAGAACGAGGTACGATAAACGTGCAAGGAACGATTAATCACGGGTGCACACGGGATTATTTGGGTCAGTGCACGGAGATCGTAGTGAATTCTAAGGTGCCACAAGCGTTTCAGCAAAGTATGACACCAAAACACGAGATTTAAGTAATAGGGGTAAGGCAAGGTGTGCCTTACCATACTACAGAAGTTTCGTGCAGAAAGTGCCTGTGGAGTTGAACGTTATTAGACCTATTATACTATTGTGATTATTTTCAACACACTACACTCAATCGCAAGGTGTAACAACTAAACCGCAGCATCACAAGACTTGTCGTAAGTCTGCAAACACAGTGCAATTGCCTCATCGATGGACTCTGGGGAGTCTACCTCGCAGGGAAATTGCATCGACGCAAGACTGGTCGTAAGCCTGTTGCAACGAATCTCATCGAGTACAGTAACGCTCACGATGTTGTCTGCGTGAGGACCTATTCTACCCTCCTCGGTAAACGTGGTGCGTCGCAACATAACTTTAAGCTTATTCGAAACAAAACTCGACTAATCGCAATCGCTTATCATGTGTATCTCGCAATCTCTATCACTTATTATGTGAACCTATATCGCTTGCTGTGTATCAAACTATCACTGTCGCCTACCGTTGTCTGTGGTGTTTGTGTTAAGTTAGCACACATGACCACCCTTCACGAGATGAAGCTCATATGATTAAAGCAAGGTGCTTTAGTCATATCGGCGGGCTTTCATGGAAAAAGGCCATGTGGGGTCTGATGTCAGTTAACCTCTGTGATGTAAATCAATCAAATCGAACCGCGTGAATCGAACCGCATACCTCCATCGCTTGCAACGCAACAACTACCGATTATCATAATTCGTTTAGCATCGTCGTCATCACTAGTGTTTTGTGTTTATTCGCTTAATCACCTGATCGCTTATCGCTTATCGTGTATAGGTTACCGCTTATCGCTCGTTGGAGTTCATTGCAGTCTGTGTGGTGTTAATACACATGACATTGCTTCACGAGGCAAAACTAACCTGGTCAAACGTGGTGTTTCACCATGTTAGCAAACCCTCGTGGAAACATGCCATGTGGGTTTAATACGGAATCTAATCGAAAACACGCTATTCGCTTATCGTTTATCGCTCGACGCCTACCCAGACACGACACATAAATGTTTTGTGTCATCAGGCTACTCGCTCACGCTACTACAGCTACATTCGCAATCCAACCCGCCGGTTCAACCCATCCGATTCTATCTTATATTCGGTCTGACCCTCTAATCGATCGGGCCGAGTGAGCGCAATTCCATCCGTGTCGTATCGGCTCACCTGACACCGCCTCACGAAACGGAAGTAATATGAGTGAAACATGGTGGATACGCCGCTGGTACTTCCTATATATAAATGTTTTAATCATATTAACGAACTTCCGTGGGAAGGTGCCAAGTGGGGCTCGATGCTAAATTGTCTTTCTCAAATCGGTTAAAACTGATTTTTTTATAAAAACTTTTAATAAAACTAGGGGACAAATGAAACTCCTCACAACGTGGAGGTAACATCGAACCAGCTTAACTCCAAGTCCTAGAGGAACCTTCATGAGCCCAATTTTTCCTTAAACCTTTTTGCAATATCGAAAACGAGACTTTCTTGAGACGTCGGTTCGACATCGAGTTCAGCTTGAGCCCATAAGAAAGTTTTCGTAACCCCAGTTTTCATCTTCGAATTCCTTAAAATGTTAAAACCTAAACTTCCTTGCAACATTGGTTAACATCGACTCAGTTGACCTTATGTTAAAAGGAAAATTTTCAAGATTTCCATCCAAAATTCCTTTTAAATATCTAAAATGAACGTTTCTTGTAACGTTGGTTAACAATCGACTCCGTTAACCCTACGTCATGAGAAACCTTTCAAATTCTTTAAAATTACAATCGCATCGAACTAACGAATTCTCCGCGACACGAGGTACCTTGGAACGCCAACTCGTGGGATATTACTTTTGTCTTTACGTCGCCTTCTCGCTATCGCAATCGAGTTCTCTTATTCGAAACGCCCTCGCTTGCCAACTCCCGGTCAAATCACTCGCTGTACCGCTACTTATACAGGATCAATTCTCAAATGTCTACCGTTGGATTAATTTCGGGACGAAATTTCCTAAAGCAGGGGAGACTGTAACAACCCGCACTTTCGTGCGTTGTTACCGCTCGATATACTCGTTACGCCTAGCACCAGAGATTTGGATCATAATGTAACTATATCGCATACATCGCTATTCGAAGGATAATCGCATAATTTCGCAATACATTATCACTATACTACACTATTATCACAAACACTAACACTCACGGAGGCATTGGGTGAGGACCTATTCTACCCTCCTCAGTGGCCGTGATGTGTCGAAACGTAAACAATTAACGCTAACAAAGACTCTCAGGTGAGTGCTATAGCTCCAGTCGTCGTGACGATGATGACAATACGAGTGAACGGTACCCCGTCGGTCATTGTGGCACAACACACAATCACGTTCATGATGACATCAAGAAAGGACCTATACTACCCTCCTTGATGGCCGTGAAATGTAGCTAATAATTGCATACTCGAATCGAAAACCGTTTGTATATCGAAACTGTGGAATATGAATATGTATATACGACCCTTTGGTGATTAATTATAATATATATTAAAATAAATATAAGGAAATGTGGCTCAACTATCGCAACGCACCAAAAACGTGGATCGAAAGGCCTCCGTATGGATGGCCAGCCGAACGGCTGGGCCAACCGATCGGACAGGCCAGCCGAACGGCTAGGCCAGCCGATCGGACAAGGCCAGCCGATCGGACAGCCATCCGATCGGACAGACCTGCACGTTCCTTCCTTCCCTCTTCGCCTATAAATATCCCATTGTCACATCAAGCACACATGCTGTGACTGTTGCTGTTCGACCAGACGTTCCAACCCCTTTATCTATCGATTTCTCGCGATTCTTGTAAGTTTTCAACTCAAGCCTTGTACTTCCGTGATCTCTAACAAATTCTACACCTTTCTACCTATGAAATCTCCCCTTTTAATCGTGGAATCACTGGATTTTGGGCATTCTAGGGTGACATCACCATAAAGTTCTTATGAACTTCATGGGTGATGTCATCCCAAGCAAGAACGACTCAGATCTGGGTGATTTCCATACATTTTTACATAAATCAAGTCTAAATCTATGTTTTCTAATCAAAGTGTGTGTTTTCGGGTTAAACACGGGAAAGGCCATCAAGAACGGCCAGATCTGCTGGAACGGGGTGGTTCCCGGCCGTTAGAACGAGTCGGATTTGATGGGGTTTCGGTAGTTTAACGCAAGGACACCCCACCTCAGTCAAATCACCTGAAATATTTCCAAAACCCATCAAGTGTGACACGATCAGGACGATGGAACGAATTGCCGTCTGATCGGACTGCTGTCCGATCGGACAGCAAAACAAAACTCAACCAACCGAACGGACAACATGCCAACCGATAGGCCAACATGCAAACCGATCGGCTAGCATGCCAACCGATCGGACAGCATGCCAACCGATCGGCTAGTGTGTTAACCGACCGGACAACATGTCCAGCCGACCGAATGGGCCCAAACATCGATGTCCGAACCAAACCCTGGTCTTTTTGCCACCATTTAACGCGCTATTCATCGCTTAACAATCTGTAACCAGGATAACTCAGACTTACTCTCAATCGATCCAAATCAAGTTATGTTTACTTGTCAAATACGCACTGTGAGTATTCTTGACCCCTTTTTAATCTTATTTTGGGTGTAACATACGTTTCCAAGAAATCGAACTTATTAATTGAATTATTCAATCAATCGAATTATCACTTGCGAATAACTGTTATGCATTGATATACGTGATGCTTGTTGCATATGTGCTAGGGCTTATACTCGCGACGTCCCACCACGACTAGTATAGTGCAATTGCGCCCGACGGGGTCTAGTTTGCCATCGCATATTCGAGCATCGAGGACTTAGTTGGTAGTATCAGCTTTGTGAGTATATATGTTGTGTGTTACGTTTGTGCATATGGAAATTCGCTACACTTTTTATCTATTACGCTATACATATCAAACCTCTATACTCGCCAATACTTTTGTATTGACAAATATTTTCACGTATGTTGCAGGTTAGATCGCAGGCTATACCAAATCAAGCTAGGAAGTCTAGAAACTCAACTAAAATCTAGGTTGTCGGATTTGTATTGTTCGAGAGGACAAGAAATCTATGATAACTTATGTGATTGTATTATTTGTTAGTATGGGATAACGAATGTATTAAATATTATCGCAATATAGTTGTTATGGATTCTCTTGAGCAATCTGATTCGCCTAGTGCCGCGCCCCGATGATTCCGCCATCGGTTGGGGTGTGACACCTTGTTTCTGAACTCTGTGCCATTATCACTCCTGAAGACTTTTACAAGAAAGTCAAACTGCTTTTCAACCTGTGTAACAAAGTCTTGCAGAATGACTGCAGTCTCATCTTTTGAGTGCAAAAAATAAGTCCATGTAAATCTAGAAAAGTCATCAACAATTACCAAACAATATCTTTTCTTCCTAAGACTCATGACTTTTACTGGACCAAACAAATCCATGTGAGGCATTTGCAAGCACTTGGTTGTTTTGGACTCTTCAATTGATTTGTATGAGCTTTTATGTTGTTTTCCTTTTAGAAAGGAAACACAATGCTCAGGACAGGTGAACAGTTTTTAAGGTAAACCTCTTACTAACCCCTGTTTTGAAATAGCAGTGATTGTTTTGAGATTTGTGTGCCCCAATCTCCAGTGTCATAATTTTGTCTCATTGTTTGAGGCAGCTGAGAACAGACAGGCATTAGTCCTGGGGCTCTCTTTTGACATATCCACCACATAGACATTGCCACTTCTTTGAGCAACAAGTTGAGTTTTTCCATTTTTTTATTATTGCTTCAATCTTTTCAACCATTTCTGGTCCAACAATCCTACAACACTCTTTTATAAAGAATGAGCCATAGCCCTTATCACTCATTTGAGAGACACTTAAGAGGTTGAATTTTAGATTGTCTATTAGATTGACATTTTCAAACTTAACTTTACCAGACTGAACTGTACCAGACCCCAGAACCTTCCCTTTACTATTATTGCTAAAGGATATATCACCCCCTCCATGAGTTTTGAAATCTTTGAGTAGGGCTTTACATCCTGTCATGTGCCTGGAGCCTCCACTATCTACATACCAAAGACTATCTAAGCATGCATAAGCTCCCTGCACATGTAGTAAAAGGTTAGTTCATTAGGGTCTCCAAAGCCAATAAGGCTTTGGATGGGGTCTCAACAGTGTCTAGGTTAAGTTCAGGTGGATAGACAGTGGTTAGGTCAGGAGTTTGGACAGTTTTAGCACTATTTTTCTCTAACCACTGTTGGGGGTCTTGCCCAATCATCTGCTGATACCCAAAAGGATGCCTTTTCACTCTTGGTTTAGAAGGCTTTTTGTAAGCCTCATAAACATGTGGGATCCTTTGGTATGGTGGTTGCCCTTTACCTCTTTTGTATTGGTTGGTAGGGGGTGCATCAGTCACCTGAACATCTCTTTTAACAGAGGTTTGGTTCAGCTGTTTTGTAACAGCTGTTTGAACTGGCACAAACAGTGGTTGGTTCTTGGTGAACTTGACAGATGAACTTGATGAACTCAAGGATGTTTTTGCAGTGTACTCATTCTTTTTTACATCAAAGGATTTGAGATACACACATTCTTGAGTTTTGTGGTTTGATTTACCACAGATGGTGCAGCTCTCAGCAGGTACAATTACACTTCTTTTGTTCAAATCATATGCTTTTAGATGAAAACAGTCTTTTGTTAGATGATTCTTCTTTTCACAAAAATCACAAAACAGGTTTTTGACCTTTTCTCTTTTCTTTCTCTTGTTAGACTCCTTTGCAACAAAGTTTTGAACTACTGTTGGGATGTCTTTGAGAGGAATGACTTTTGATTTTGGAGCTTTTACACCATCAGTGGATGTGAAGTCCATAGGTTTGAAGTTTTCAAGAATGTCACACTCATCAGACCATCTAGGTTTAAATTGGTATTTCTCAATCTCTTCATAGGTTGAAGAGTCCAATTATCTTTCAAGTGTGATTTTGTTGCCATTTTTATCAGTAATTTTGATTTCCTGGCCATTCTTGTTTGTGGGAATGATTTCAACTGAATCAGATTCATTCACAGCATTGTTTTCAACTTGGTCATGCTTTCTAAATCCTACACCAAATTTTACATTGCTTTTGATCTGTTTCTCAAGCATTACTTCATAGCCTTTGCAAGATTCCACCCATTTTTCACAAGTGATTTGGGTGGACTCTAACTCCTTTTTACAAACTTGATATTTTTCAATCATAGTTTGGAGTTGGTTTTTGGTAATGCTTTGCTCTTCTTTTTTACTGCAGATTTCTTTATCTTTTTCTGCCAACTTGATTTTAAGTTCTTTTAAAGACTTCTCAAATTTGACTTCATCAGTTAAGACTCTATCCCTAAGGTTTTCATTCACCTCTTTAATGTTAGCAAATGCAATGATGCATTTGTCTGAACACAGATTTTCAAGAACCTGAGGTGATACCTTGGCTGCAGCCATCATGGCACAGTCACATTGATGATCACTTTCTTCATCAGCTCTCTCTTCTTTCTCACCTTATTTCTTCTTTTCTTCTTCTTCTTTGTCTTATTTGGACCAGGGGTCAAACAGTGGTTCAATTAGGCTTTCAGAATTTTCTCCCAGCAGTATTTCACCAGCAAGTGTAGTAACCACTGCTTCAGCCACTTCATCCACTGTTTCAGCACTTAGCTATTCTCCTTCAGCTTCCAGCCCTTCTGGTATTGACTCTAATGCCATAAAACAAAATTCATCATTAAGAGCATCATTAGAAGCATAGAGTGCAAAATTTTCATCACCAAGCTCATCAGGCATACTGCTCCAGTCAACAAAGCCTTGGGTGAAAAAGCTTTGCTGATCTGGTTGAACCACTGCTGGAGCAGCTTGTTGAGGTGCAACTGGTTGCACTTGAGCCTGAGGGACAGGGGCTTGAACATACTGAATTTGTGGAATAGTGGTTTAAACATAATGCACAAGCACAGGGGTTGCAGCATAGTGAGCAGTGTTAACATGGGCTGCAGGGGTATATTGGGCATAGTGCACAGTGCTTTGGTTTTGTGGTCTAGGGTTTGAGGTGGGATGAGTAATAATTGGACCAGTGGTTTGACTCCTGCATTCCCTAGCAAAATGTCCTAGCCTATTGCACTTATAACACTTGATTTTTGACTTATCCAACCCCACTTTTAAATTCCCATGTAACCCTGGGAAGTTTCTCCCTGTTCTTTTATAGAATTTGCTTGTTCTTACACTAAGCAAAGCCAATTGATGCAAAATGTCCATTTCTTCTAAGTCAGTGGGATCAAAATGCTGTAAGTCATTGAGTTCAAAGCACATATTATCAGAGATCTGTCTTTCTCCATTTGCTGTGAAAGCAAAGTTGGATGAGTGAGGATCAGAGTTGAAGTTTGCACTAGCAGTTATGTCAATAAAATGATCATAACTCTGATCCTTACTGCTGCCAGACTCTTCCTGACCCAGAAGTGCTGTGTTGCCAAATGTGTAATCATCTGCAACTTTGCCAGAATCTTGCAACTTCTTTTTCTGGTTTAACTCCCTTTCATAGGTCAGGAATATACCATGAAGTTGGGTCAGTGTCAGATCTTTGAACTCAACTGAGTTTCTAATCACAAATGCAATGGTGTCCCATTTTTCAGGTAGTGATCTAAGAAACCTGCTGTTTTGAGTTGAATTTGGAAATTTAACATCAACAAGTCTTAGCTCACTAATGAGACAACTGAATCTCTCAAACTGTTGGGTTAATGTTTCACCCTTAACATGACAAAACGTTTCATACTGCTGATTCAGAATTTCCCTGTTATTTTCAATAACTTCTTCAGTCCCCCCAAATTGTTCCTTAAGTGCATCCCATAGTTCTTTGGCACTGTCACAGTGTAACAGTCCAGCATAGATCTCATTGGGCAAAGCAGATGCAACAATGCTAAATGCTTTGGCATCCAGTTCGAACTTTTGAAAATCAGTTTCAGTATAGTTTTCAGGTTTTTTAGGTTCGAATTTCTTTGAATCCTCAGCACTCGGCACCTTTGGAACATGGGGTCCAAAGATAACCGACTTCCAATATCCGGTATTCTGTTGAGCAAGGATGTGACCCATCCTTCTCTGCCAGATGAAGTACTCATTTCGCTTCAGTATGGGTGGTTTGAAGAGTGAGCCGATGCTATTGTTTGCATCTTGTGCTTGTGACGTTATTTTGGTTGTTTTACAGGCACTGATTAATCAACTTTGTTCGTAATTAATCCTTGTTCTGTTTTTCAACGAAACGAACAATAATAAGTATCAACGAATGTGAGCTGAACTTTTACGTCAAAACGATGGTTAAATCAAATTTGACTGTCCTAGCTCTGATACCAATTGTTAGGATCTGAGTTTGGATTGATTGTGTTTTACGTTTGATTTAAGATGGAAAATGAACAAGTAATTGCAGCGGAAATAAATGGAAATAAACTTTGCACACAATCAAACAGGAGAAATGCTTTCAACACACATTTTGAACATTGAATCGAATGATTAAATTTATTTCAATCACTGATTACAACTTTGCATGCATGTATAACAAACTCCCCCTTAGCCCGAGCTCAGTATTTGTTTGTACAAGAGACAAGTGGGGAAAGAGCCAATAGAACAGTACAGGGTACTGTTCTATTTATAGGCACGAGCAAACCACTGAAGCATCTTGGCTGACGTCACCATGAAAGTGACATCTAACCTCCTAACAAACTCTAACTACTGACCTCATACAAACACTGATTGGCTAACTACTGATAAACAATACAATACAATACAATACAAAAGAAAGACTAAACTACTGCTTTCTCCTTCCACTCTTGTGACTCCAGCAGTACTTGTATCATCAGCAGTGCTTGACCCATAACAGTAGATTGATCAACAGGTCTTCAGTCTTCATCAGTCTTTAACATGATCAGCAGTTGTTTGTATAGCAGCACTTGTATATGGACAGTGGATAGAGACCATCAGATGTTAGAATCACATTCAAGGGGAGAGACTTGTATACAGCAGTGCTTATGCTGGATCCACTGCCATGATCCAGTTTTGGCTTTAATCAACTGTTCCTCTGGTAGGGTTCAATCCCAACAAGTTATTTCCTTCCTGGAAAGATTTTAAGCATATTTTGAAACATCATAATGGATAGTTAAGTTTGGTTTAACTTGGAAGCGGCAAGAAAAATGTTGGTTAATGATGAAACTTAACAGGTCTGGAACGTCTTCTGTGAATATTGTTGAGATGGGTGAATCATCCAAGGGAAACAATAAGTTCAAAGGGAAACGAAAGTTTCAAGGGAACAACAATTCGGGTCCAAACAAGAAGCCTAATTACCCTTGCTGGAAGTGTAGTAAGGTTGGTCACTTCAAGAGAGACTATAAAGTGATGAAGAACAACAAGAAGTTTGGTTCAAAGAACAAGAATGGGGTTGGTTCTCGTGGATCAAGGACCTGGGCAAGCAAGGTCATAATTTAGTACAAATTAATAATTCGGTTCAAAATTAGGTATCACTAATTGCTGAAGCATTTTATGTGCAGGTTGATGACATTGCTTGGTGGGTTGATTCGGGTGCAATAAGCCATGCATGCAAGGATCTTCGTTGATTTAAAGACTTTCAACCAATTGAATATGGATCTATCATCAAGATGGGGAATGTTACAACTAAACCAATCAAAGGAATAGGAATCGTGCAACTTGTTTTTACTTCTGAAAAATCTTTACTTTTGAACAATGTTTTGTATGCACTCGAAATTTGAAAGAATTTGTTAAGTGGCATTGTGTTGAATAATTGTGGTTACAAACAAGTGTTGGAAAGTGACAAGTATATCTTGTCAAAACATGGTACTTTTGTAGGATTTGGTTATTTTTGTAATGGCTTGTTTATGTTGAATGTTGATGTGTCTTTTATGAATGAACCTAATTGCATAGCTTCAACTAATAATAGTAATTGCAGACTCATATAGGTGAATCCATGGAGGGCAACCATTGATTAGTTTTCTAAATAGTCATAGCTTCAGCTAGTAATAGTAATAACTTGACTTATTCGGAATTATGGCATGCTAGACTTGGACATATATAGTATAAAAGAATTAAAGAAATGCCTAAATGAGCTTAATTTATGCTATTAACATAAACAATAATAAATGCCATATTTGCAAGGTGAATAAGATAACTAAAAAGCATTTCATGCAACATGTTCATAGGGAAAGTAAAAATGTTAGATTTGATACATCCGATCTATGTGACTATCATGATACACCATCTTTAGGTAATAAAAAGTACGTAATAATGTATATAGATGATGCTAATGGATTTTATTTTGTTTATTTGTTGCATGCAAATGATGAAGCTCTAGAAAAGTTTAAAATCTATAAACAATAAGTAGAGCTTCATCGGAGTGCGTTGATTAAAACTCAGCATACAGATAGAGGTGGTGTGTATTTTGATCGCGTATATTTCCAATGAACGGGAATAATACACCATATCACTGCTCCTTATACACCGAAACAAAATAGTGTGGCAGAAAGGAAGAATAGGACTAAGGAAATAGTCAATACCATGTTGTCCTATTCTGGCCTAAGTGAAGGCTTTTGGGGTGAGGCTACGTTGCAGCCTTCTATTTGCTAAATATGGTATAAAAGGGACAAGACTACCCCTTTTGAGCTTTGGTATAAAAAACCTCTAGAGTTGCATAAATTGAGAGTTTGCGGTTCTAGAGCTGTGGTAAGGCTCACTGATCCTAAGATAAGGAACATAGGGGAAGTAGGTATAGATTGAATTTTCATTAGGTATACTGAGCATTCATATGCTCACATGTTCTATGTTATAGAACCGAATGACTATGAGTCTGTGTATACCACAATTGAAGCAAAAATTATAGATTATGATAAGAACATATTCTTTTCTATACCTAGACCTAAGGATATGGTTCCAAGCTCTAGTAACTCTCAAATGGTTGATCAAATGATTGATACTCCTCCAGAACCTAAGAGGAGTGGTAGAGCAAGAAAAGCTAAATCATTTGGTGATGATATTCAACTATATTTGGTTGAAGGATCTAGATATGAGATTCAAACCCAATATCAATATTGTTTCAATATTGAGGAAGATCCTAGAACCTATAGTGAAGCCATGGCATCTCGGGATGTAGCATTCTGGAAAGAAGCTATAAATGATGAGAGAGACTCCATTATGCAGAATAACACTTGGAAATTTTCTGATCTACACCTCGGTGTAAACCACTTGGTTGTAAATGGATCTTCAAGAAGAAGACGAAAGTAGATGGTTCACTTGATAAGTTTAAAGCCTAATTGGTTATCCAAGGCTTTAGACAAAAAGAAGGAATACACAACTTCGCTACATATGCTCATGTAGCAAGAATATCCACTATTAGATTGTTGGTTGCTCTAGTAGCAATACACATTCTTGTGATTCACCAAATGGAAGTGTAACTGCTTTCTTCAATGGTGATTCGGAATAGAGGATATATATGAAACAACCATAGGGTTTTGTTATGTTGGGTAATGAGCATAAGGTGTGTAAGCTAGTTAAGTTATTGTATGGCTTAAAACAAGCATCCAAACAGTGTTATCAAAAGTTTGATGGTGTGGTTTTGTCTAATGGTTTCATATTAAACCAAGCGGACAATTGTGTATATAGCAAATTTGATGCTCCTAGAAAAGGAGTCATAATTTGCCTATATGTAGATGACATATTGATCTTCGATACTGACCAAGATCAATTTGATAAAACAAAGAAATTTTTGTCATCTTGCTTCGACATGAAAGACATGGAGGAGGCAGAAGTGATCCTTCGTATAAGGATCAAACAGGAGAACAATGGTATATCGATCTCTCAGTCTCATTATATTGAGAAAATGTTGAAAAAGTTTAATTTTCATGATAGTTCTCCGGTTAGCACTCCAATGGATCCTGCTTTTAAGCTCTCACCTAATAATGGTGTTGCTGTAAGTCAAATTGAATATTCAAGGGCTATTGGATCCCTCATGTATGCTATAATAAGCACTAGACCAGATATAGCTTATGCTGTTGGAAAGCTTAGTAGATATACTAGGAATTCAGGTGCAATTAATTGGAAAATTATGAGTAGAGTATTTAGGTACTTGAAGGGAACCATGAAATATGGTTTAACTTACACTGGATTTTCATGAGTTTTAGAAGGTTACTCAGATGCAAGCTGGATTAACAACATGGAAGATTATTCTTCCACAAGTGGATGGACTTTTCTGTTTGGAGGAGGTGTCATATCTTGGGCATCTAAGAAATAGACTTGCATAACTAACTCAAAAATGGAATATGAGTTTGTAGCGTTAGTAGTAGCTGGAAAAAATGTTGAGTGGCTAAGAAACTTGATTTATGAGATTCCATTGTGGCCTAAACCTATATCACCAAAATCAATTAGATGTGATAGTGCTGCTACCTTGGCTAAGGCCTATAGCCAAGTGTATAATGGGAAGTCTAGACACTTAGGTGTTAGACACAACATGATTCGTGAGCTCATCATGTATGGGGTGATTTCGGTGGAGCTTGTAAGAACTCAACATAATTTAGCCGACCATTTAACCAAAGAGCTAAGTAGAGATCTTGTGCACAAGGCGGCTGTAGGGATGGAATTAAAATCCACAAGAAATTTCTCGTGTTAAGATACCCAATTCCTACCTAATATGACGTTGGGTGTTGACTTTAATGAGGAAAACTTAACATCTAGAAATTGGAACACATTAATAGCATCATCCTAAGGTATGTGTTTAGACTTGCAAGTTAAATGAGGTTGAAAATTTTCTTCTTAATAGTTCTTTGAAAAATTTCATATGCAGGTGCAAGAATAAAGAGCTAGCTATATGAGCACGAAGTTTAGCCACTTCAATAAGCTAGGACTTGGCTTTGATATGTTCATTGAAGGATAAGACACATGCTAGTAAAAATAGTGTCAAGAAAGAACATAAGAGTATGTAAACTTATGTGTATATTATCTTCATGTATTCACTGTGAATAGAAAGGGTTCAATCCTTAGCGACACACCTATATTCGAATATTTGGAATGTGTAATATACTAATGTGAAATTCAATCATTGAAATATTTCATTCATGTATAAGTTTGAATGTTGTGAATTTGTTTAAGTTAATCAAGGATTATGTTAAAATGGTGGAGGATTGTTAGATACTTTAGTGTAATCGGGATTAACTTGGGGACCAAAGAAAATTATAATATACATTGAACAAGTTAGGAGGTGATGCTTATTGGAGTTGCTATGATTCTAAGTGTTTGGGAAGATCCCCGAGTGGGGGTTCCAAGGGGCCACAGCCCCTGACGAGGTCCAAGGGGTAGAGCTATATTTTACCTGGTTCATTCACTAATTCGCATATACACATACGGTGAATTCGGAGTTGTATCCGATTAAATTATTCAGGAGAACCACCGAGATAATTTGATCTAAGAGTGATTACACGCCTCTTTGATTATCCGTGTTTACTAAATTCCCAAACAGAAGATAACCTATTTATTATTAGGTGTTGGAGTGTGCTTTATTAAATGTTATCAACCTAATTTTTAATATAAACATTATCAACCCAATTTTCAATTTAAACATGACTTTCTTTCTTATTTGAGTTCTTTTATGAACAGGTTTGTCCCAGGTTTAAACCTAAGTAAGAGGAGTAGTTTATAATTATTGGTGTAAAGTAGAGTATGAGCAATATTACTGTTAAAACGAGTTTTTATATGTGAAGGTAAAAGATAAGAAAATCAATGTATTAGGTGTAGTAAAAAATGTGTGTTTAGTTTACCAATTATTTGCCTATTAATTTATTCAACTTAAAATAAAATAATTTTAATATTTTATGATTTTTCTTTTAATTGGCTAATTGTTTAATAAGTTTTATGGTTTAGTGTCTGGTATGGTTTTACAAACACTTGTTATTGCTAGATTTAGAAAATCAAAATCCGTAGACAACTATAAATATATTAGATTTTCATTATGCATTTGTAATGACATTTGACATTCTTTTGTTGATTATTAAAAATTAGTAGATAAATAACCAACCCCGAAGAATTTCTGCTCCATGAAAAAACTTCTTGAATTCGCCACTAACTAGGAGTAACAATAGTCTAATGAATCTTGGAGGCAACTTACTCTCTTATGGACTTCAGGTAAGAGGAGATTGGGAGGCCTATTACACTTTATTGATGGAAGCAAACCTCACTTAGATTATGGGTTACCCCTACACTTCAAGTAGTCCATGTTTATTTTATTTAAATCTAACTAGTAGGTTACCATATGTGCTTCGCGACGGGTTCGAACCATAGATAAAAAAGCAACCGGGATGGGACATTTTACGTAACGGTAAAAAACCATGTCACTACTGTATATTCGAAAGTCATGAAAAATTTATCAGTTCAGTCCGTGATGGTATCGACACTTGTTATAACCATAAAACGAATACATGCAACGGGTTTGGAACGTGAATAAAATAACCTACTTACGACGGTACATACGAAAGTTAGAAAAACAATACATTGAGAAAAAACTATAAAGAAACGACGATAAATTAGTAAATGGAAAAAATAAAAGTTTTGGGTTTAGATAATAATTACAATAAAGGGGAAGAACTAAAGTTGAGTGTCAAATTGTAACTATAATAAAGTGTAAGGGTTGGAATAAAAAAATATAGTAAAATTTAGGGGCTAAACATGTTCTTACTAAAGTTGAGAGGCCGTATGGTAAACTTGCTAAAAGTTATGAGGTGTAAATGAAGATTCTATTAAATGACAAAAAAGTAGCTTAAGACTTATGTTTTAGTATACAAGAAAGAATGAGAGAGAGCAAACTTGGTTGAGTTAATAATATGAGAGAGAATGAGAGAGAGCAAGCATGGTTGAGTTAATAATATGTTGAAGTAGTGGTGTAGGTGGAAAATACCAATTAAATCGTAGAAAAGTTTAACGGTAAATCTGTGAGGGAAAGAAAGTTGTAAATTAATATATGGATAATATAACCTTCAATCTTATATCTTCTACTCTCTAGTAAATTAATATAAACTAGTATTCTGATCCCCCGTGTTGCGGCGCACCAAACTGAAATAATCACTTCAAAAACAGCGATGTGTCCTTCTTTAAACACCTATTCACAACTGACTCTTGTATCCTCCTAGCCCTAACCTCCGCTACCAAATCCACCAAAACATTATGCAACCACCGCCCTACCCTTCGTTTGCACTATGCGATGGGACCATTAAACCGAACAAACGTAGACTTACACTACTGAACCACGCACATGCGTTAGCGCGTTTAACATGCAAAATTTAGACCGAAACATAAAACATAAAAAGAATAACCAAGTCGACCTTACCCTATATATATATATATATATATATATATATAGGGTAAGGTTCATGCGAGAACCACCCTTATTGCGAGAACCGCGAGAACCAATGTGAACACAAAATAAAATCTAAAAAAAATAAAAAAAGCACTCAAATTTTTTTTTTATTTTTTTAATATTTTTTAATAAAAAATCACTATATTTCGTTACCATAAAAAAAAAAAAAAAAAAAACTTTTTTTTTCGAGTAACAGTTATCCATGCACATGTGCATATGTATCATTACTTCAACAAATTCGGTAATACGTTATCAGGAATAGACAATTGCACTTTAATTTACAATACCATTAGTAATACACTACTTTTTACATTACCAATATTCAAAATGCACATGTGCATAATTAGGTATAACCATGATATAACGTGTTTTGGTACAAAAAGTTTGTGATTTTGAATGGAGAAGTAGGCTCATATACATGTTTTTTGGTTAGTTATATCTAGTGGTTGATGGTTTGGTTATAGTTGTCAATTTTTTATGTAATATGTTGATTGGATGGTATAAATGGTGTTTACATACATGTAATAAAGTGAAAATATTGTTAATGGTATTGTATTATGGATGGTAGGAGTTAATGGTATTGTATTATGGATGGTAGGAGGTAATGGTATTGTATTATGGATGGTAGGTGGTAATGGTAGTGTATTATGGATGGTATGATAGATGAAAGGGAAAGTGTATTCAAAGTGGTGTATCAAAACACCTTATTTCATGTTGATACATATAAATGCACATGTGCATTTCTAATATTGGCAATGTAAAAAGTAGTGTATTACATATGGTAGTGTAAATGAAAGTGCAATTGTCTAATATATGTAATGAATTACGGAATTTGTCAAAGAAATGACAAAAATGCACATGTGCATGCTTGTGTATTATGGATGGAATGATAGATGAAAGAGAAAGTAGTGTACCAAAACACCTTATTTCCTGTTGATACATATAGATGCACATGTGCATTTCAAACATTGTTAACGTAAAAAGTAGTGTATTACACGTGGTAGTGTAAATGAAAGTGCAATTGACTATTATTTGTAATGAATTACGGAATTTGACAAAGAAACCATACATATGCACATGTGCATGGATAACTGTTACTCGAATTTTTTTTTTTTTTTTTTTTGAAAATTTTTTTTTATTAACAAAATATTGCGATTTTTTCAAAAAAAAAATAGAAAAAAAATAAAAAAAAAATTTTTTGGGCGTTTTTTAGATTTTTTTAGGAATTACTGTTTGTGTTCACACGGGTTCTCGCGGTTCTCGCAATAAATGGTGGTTCCTAACGGATCTTTTTGTGAGAACCAATGGGAACACAAAATAAAATCTAAAAAAAATCAAAAAAACACTCAAATTTTTTTTTAATATTTTTTTAACAAAAATCGCTATATTTAGTTACAAAAAAAAAAGAACTTTTTTTTCGAGTAATAGTTATCCATGCACATGTGCATATGTATCATTACTTCAACAAATTCTGTAATACCTTATCAGTAATAGACAATTGCACTTTAATTTACAATACCATCTGTAATATACAACTTTTTACATTACCAATATTCAAAATGCACATGTGCATCATTAGGTATAACCATAATATAACATGTTTTGGTACAAAAAGTTTGTGATTTTGAATGGAGAAGTAGGCCCATATACATGTTTTTTTTGTTAGTTATATCTAGTGGTTGATGGTTTGGCTATACTTGTTACTTTATGATGTAATATGATGATTGGATTGTATAAATGGTGTTGATATACATGTAATAAAGTCAAAATATTGGTAATGGTATTGTATTATGGATGGTGATTCAAAATATTGGTAATGATATTGTATTATGGATGGTAGGAGGTAATGGTAGTGTATTATGAATGATATGATATATGAAAGGGAAAGTGTATTCAAAGTAGTTTATCAAAACACCTTATTTCATGTTGATATATATAGATGCACATGTGCATTTCTAATATTGGTAATGTAGAAAGTAGTGTATTACATATGGTAGTGTAAATGAAAGTGCAATTGTCTAATATTTGTAATGAGTTACGAAATTTGTCAAAGAAATGATACATATGCACATGTGCATGTTTGTGTATTATGGATGGAATGATAGATGAAAGAGAAAGTGTATTCAAAGTAGTGTACCAAAACACCTTATTTTATGTTGATACATATAGATGCACATGTGCATTTCTAATATTGTTCACGTAAAAAGTAGTGTATTACACGTGGTAGTGTAAATGAAAGTGCAACTGACTAATATTTGTAATGAATTCCAGAATTTGACAAAGAAATGATACATATGCACATGTGCATGGATAACTGTTACTCGAATTTTTTTTTGAATTTTTTTATTAACAAAATATAGCGATTTTTCCAAAAAATAAAATTTTGGGTGTTTTTTAGATTTTTTTAGGAATTACTATTTGTGTTCACACTGGTTCTCGCGGTTCTCGCAATAAAGGGTGGTTCCTAACGGATCCTTCTCCTATATATATATATGGGAGCGCTAAAATGAAAAACACATCTAGTTGTAAGAACCGAGAGAACCACTTTCTAGCCACTAGATCAACAAGATGGATGTATGAGATTAAAAGTAACTAAAATTAATATTAAATACATTTTGTCTTATTATGTCTTTAATATTTTAATCAAAAAGGGTAGTCTAGTAAATTACTCTTTTTTGTCTTTTTTTCTTTATTATTTTTATTACTTTTTTGTTTTATTATATTATTTTTTATTTTTTAACCAAATTTTTTTTCTTAAAAGCATTTTTAAATTCAAAATTTTCTACCAAAATAATTTTTTTTGCGCGCCAGTCTTTTCACGCTTTTTTTACGCCCGACTTTTTGTAACACCCTTGTTATTATTTTAAAGGTTTTCGTATATATAACGGAAATAAACATGTAATTACGATTAAGGATCCGTAGAAAATACGAGTAGTTTAAATCTTTTGCAACTTAAAAGTTTACAACATAATATAAATAAGTTCGTCGTTTAAAATGACAATGAAACGCCGTGCGGAAGCTTGTATCTTGATTGTGTTCGGTCCTTCAACGAGCTTGATCTTCATCCGTAAGCTTACTAAAGTTTACCTGTAATCAAAACCAACACCAATGTTAGTTTTGATACTAATATAACTAGTTTTATCAAGTCCCTTTATCAACAAATGAAAACAAAATAAAATTTTCCAAATCGTGCCTCCCGCGACACGCGGGAGGAGTCCCTTGTTCTGTCGCGTGTCGCGACAATCGTCGGGTGTCGCGCCCCAATTACCGGATCCCGTCGCGCGGGAGAAACTAATTTTCAGCAGGTCCGTTTCTGGACCTGCATTTTCTGCCCAGCTCAAGTTTTTAACAAAAAATAAACTTCAAATGGCCATAACTTTTAATCTATATGTCCGTTTTACACGATTCTTTTTCCTACGCGCCGTAATTAAATTACGGACCCATTTATCACCTTGGTTTGCATAAAAATCTGATTTATCCAATCTTGGCTCATAAATCCTTTAGGTGATTATTCGACCCGTTTGACATTATTATTTCACTACATGCTCTAAAAAGAAAATAGTTAATTCCTATCATTTTACCCATCCCGGGCTTGTCAAACCTTAATGTTTTTGCTCCCATCCTAGAGTTTACGTAGGCGTTTACATTCACAGATTCATTTGTATCTATCTAAGCATTTAACCACAATTTACTTCTTAGTCTATTTTGACCCGCAAACGTTTTTGCCTATACTTTTTATATGTATCTAAGGGTTTCAAAATCAATAAACATGTTTCTAAACAAACTCTAACGGTCGTTTACCCGGTTCGCCCGTTAAGGGCTTTTTGGTCAATTCTAGTCTCTTATTTTACGACGAAAGACTCTCACCAATTGTTGACCAAATTAGCATTTTTAACTAGAAAATAATTATACGTACCTGGCTCGGATCAATACATTGACCCGTTTTAATAGCTTGTCTCGAAAATTTGTTAATTCATAGCAACGCTAATTCATAAGCCGTTTTATCTTGTAAGCATAAAAATCGACAAGTGCTTGTTAGTCGATATTTGTCAAATGGTATCCACATTACCATTTAACCCGTTTTACTCTTTTTATTTATTAGGCTTACTTATAGTAACCGTTCAAAAACCCATTTTTATAATTAGCTTTTCATGGCTAATTTACCGTTCTATCTCTTTTACCATTAAACATGGTTTTTATCATTTATATTAGTTCCGACCCGTATTATTTCGCGTCGGGAACCATATCTTGAATATTATCCTTATTGTATTTGAAACTTATAGGATGAACATTTATTTTACTAAAAGGTGTAAGTTTCACTTACCTTGCATCCGGTTATGTCCTTTTTCCGCGTACTCGATCCGTTTGACCCGCTTCTTTCCCAAGTCTTCATCTAGCTTGTCTAGAGTCAAACTATCATCATCACAATTCGTAAGACGGTTAGATTAGTCATAATCGTTTACGACTATTCCATCTTACGGGTTTTATGTCGAATTTATCATTCGACCATATCAAAATTATCATTCGATCTAATCATTGGTCGGTTTGACTTTTTAAAAGTCAATTGACTTATCAACATATTCAAATGCATATTTGGTTAATTGAACTCACTTAGGTATATTTCATCCGAACTCTTAATGAAATCAAATTTTACACACAACCAAGTAGACCGCGATTTCATTCAGGCATTTCATATCACTGAAAAATGGGCTGTTTTTGGTGACTTTTTTAACCTGTTTACAAGTCTTAAAAAATTATGATTGTTTTATGTGGCGTACCACTCGGATGGTTAGGCCTTGTGTTAAAATTTCAAGATCTAACTCTATACCAAAAATTCATAAAAATTCATTTACTAAGCTGCAATCAGATTCGTCACTTCTGACAGCAGCTTACGGAAAAATTCATTAAAAATTCCTCGTTTATCCGATTGACGAAATTCCAATTGGCGATTCTTTTAATCGCTTAAAAATATCTACAGTAAAAATTTGAGATCATAACTAAATTCCTAAATTGAGTTATGACATTCGTAATGGGTTGCAAATTCTGCCAGAAAACGTAGCTTGAACCTTTGATACGGAAAAATTCATAAAACGCTCAATTTTCGTCGAACAAATGCGATTCCAGTGGGGTTTTAATGATATTTCCTGGAATTACATTTTAGACTCAAGAAACACATGTTTTTGTCAGGTTTTGTTTAGGTTACAGCCAATACAAATCGGCTGTAAATTCTGATCAGGAGCTGTTTGAATCCAGCTTTCAATTTAAGCATGTTCTTGACATTATAACACTATTTTTTAGCAATCAAAACCCTAAAAACATCTCATACAAGAATTTAGCATTAACAATATTTAAATTTACTTGAGCTAGGCATGATTTCAATATATACTTGTCTAGGGTTTACTCCTAAACACTATTTCACTTCAATATCATCCATACAACATTCATGCAATACTAATTTCGGATTATAATTGTTCATCCAGAATTTTGAATAGAATCAAACAACGAATTTTGACATACCTTATGATCCCCTAGGCTTGGTGATCACTAATTTATTAAAAGCCCTAATTTCCTAGCTTGATTTCCCTTGATTTGGCTGAATTTCTTGTGATTTAGGGTTTTGATCAAGAATCCTTTGTGGCTCCTGTGTAAATCACGATCAGAACACACACATTAGTGTGTGTTTTGGTGTTTTGATTTTTATTAAATTAAAACTATTTTCTCATTTAACCCTTTTAGTCCCTCAAGTTTTTAGAGTTATCAAAAGGATTATAAACCAAGTTTTCTTTATTGTTTTCAAAGCACATAATTAACTAGGTTGATATTCCTAGTTACTTAGTGGGTTCCGAGAGTTATAACCCGTTTTATTCTAAGTCCCGTTAACTCGGGCTTCTTATAAACTTACTTTTCTCAAAGCATTTATTCTCCTTTTAATTAATATTAGGTTTATTTACTTAAATCCTAATATTTACCGGGTAAATTTTCACCACTAACGGTACTTTACCCGTCTTTTAGTATTAACGTGGTTTGATTACCAAACCCGTTTTCAGGGTGTTACAAGTCTACCCCCTTATTTCTTTTAATTTAGACTAAACGAACTTAGTTTCGTTTTCAAGATATTCATTCGTTCCTTTCGATCTAACGTTTTAATTTATATTGACGTGTACGTCTTTCATGTATAAGGCCTCGTGGGCCGTTATTTTTAGCTCATATCCTTTATCTTTATTGACCGAGTTGTCACTTGACCGTTCATTCGCGTTAGGCTTGTTAACATGTTTTATCCCGCGCTTGTCCTATATTAACAAGCGCTTGATATTTGTCATGACACTATCTTGACTTCGAATAGTTTTACCGACTAGACTAATTAGTCGCCGTCACTTCATACCTCGTCATCCGGGTATACTATTTTTCCATCTCTGGTCTTATGTGTGTTTTAGATTTTCTAATTCCCCTCATACTACTTATGTTTGTTAAAATGTTTCTCTTGACTAAAAACTAAATTTTTTTAGTTTATGTTTCCTTTTTGTCTTACATCTTTCTCTCATTTCTAGGAATGTTACTTCCGAGGATCTATTACTTTCCGTTATTATTTAATGCGGGGAATTATAACCAATTCCCACGTTTAACCCATATGACCCGTAGGTTCTTTCACTTAGCCTCGTAGGCTATTTATTTAGATTTTCACCTTTTTACCCTTTTAAGGTGAGACCCCTACAATTCGTTTCTTTCTATTTGTGACCCAAAGGTCTTTTGGTCCCGTAAACTTTAACACTATTTATAATCCCGTAGGTTAAGATGATCCCGTAGATCATCTTTTATTTGTGTCTTTACTTAACTGTATATATATTTATGGTGTCAAGGTACCCTTTTTATGTTTAGAATCATTTACTTTTGCTTTTTGGATTTCATTTGACTTTGACCGTAGTCTAAGGCTTCATTTGTTTTCTTTCGAATTATCTTTTCGACTTTATGACTTCTAACGTCATTTACACGTCAGTTTGTCCTACGCTTACCATTATCCGGTTCTTACCTGTATTTCTTTACAACCCGTTACCCGGGTTCCTTATCTTAATGTTTTTAACATTCTTGTTTCGCTAGTTTACGTTTTTCCTATCTACATTCCTTTACGACCCATCACATAGGTTCATTAATATTTCGCGCTTCTATTATTCGGTTTACGCCTATTTGTACTACCAATTTCTTATACTATATTTTTCTCGTTTGACTTATTCGTGTGAGGTTTTATCACTTATGAACGTCAAACTTCGTTCTTTATTCGACCCGTTCAACTCTAAAATAGTTGAACATAGTTATCAAAATATATGTTTGCAAATTCTCATCGTCTTTTAGTCATGACTCATATTCCGAGTCTTTTGACCCTTTTTTTTGCGTTCCCGTCTCTCGGTTTACGCATTCGCCCACAATCCTACCCGTCCATCGGGTATCTTTACTGAAGTCATCGTCAAGTAACCATTCTTATATAGTTTTAGACACCATCTTAATTTATTTGGTCGTCTTAGCGAAATTCATCGTTTTTATTCAGTCGAGTCCTTTATTCTTTAGTCTACCCCCTTTAACTTGTCTGTGTGAATTTCATCACTTATGACAGTCAAACTTTATCCCCTATGTCTTAGCATTCACATTAGTTGGTTCATATTTTCATTTACTTTAATCTTTGTCCCTTCTCTTGGGCTCGTTATTCTAACGTAATACGCTTCCGTCGTCCGACTTGCGTTTACGTTTACTATCAAAATTTTACTTATTTGACTCATTTGGGTACCTGTTTAATTTATCCCATTAACCCCGTCCTTACTACATCGGATGTAAATGTGTCCGCTATAAGAATTTCATGGTATCATATGCCACTACTTACTTGGCCAGAGTAAGCGATTAACGCATAACACGCATGACCTTTTTATAGTTTTCACATCACCCCCTATGTAAGTAACGCCTCTATTTAGTTTTCTTGGAAATAATATCCTGGGTAGGTATTCTATTCAGGTTTTCCAAGTTTCTAATTTACATATGCAACAATCATTCTCTACATGTTTACTGCATATTGCTATTTGTGCGATTAAATTTAAAACATGCACCTAATAACGCTTGCCCCGACGGGCTTTCCTTGCCATTCACCTTGTTCGCGATCGTTACGCGATTTAGGTCCTTGGTGAGTATACTCAGCTTGTCATACCTCGGACCATTCCACCGTCATATTCACAGTTCGTTCAACTCTCGTCATCTTCAACTAAACATTTACAAAAGTTAGTAATTTCTACATTAATAAACGCCCGTATTGTAATACAAGGCTTTTTACTCTACATGTCAATGCACGTAATATAATTAACTGTATCAATCATTTTAATTGGGGTAGCGTGTATTACGCGATAACCCTATGTGTTGTTTACAACACTTTAACATGCTAAACCATTAATATACATGTACTTACCGGATTTGCGATCAAGCCACGAACCGAACACACTTTACTCTTTAACCGTGCGCTCTGATTACCAACTTGTAACACCATTGTTATTATTTTAAAGGTTTTCGTATATATAAAGGAAATAAACATGTAATTACAATTAAGGATCCGTAGAAAATACGAGTAGTTTAAATCTTTTGCAACTTAAAAGTTTACAACATAATATAAATAAGTTCGTCGTTTAAAATGACAACGAAACGCCGTGCGGAAGCTTGTATCTTGATTGTGTTCGGTCCTTCAACGAGCTTGATCTTCATCCGTAAGCTTACTAAAGTTTACCTGTAATCAAAACCAACACCAATGTTAGTTTTGATACTAATATAACTAGTTTTATCAAGTCCCTTTATCAACAAATGAAAGTAAAATAATTTTTTTCCAAATCGTGCCTCCCGCGACACGCGGGAGGAGTCCCTTGTTCTATCTCGTGTCGCGACAATCGTCGCGTGTCGCGCCCCAATTACCGGATCCCGTCGCGTGGCGCGGGGGAAACTAATTTCCAGCAGGTCCGTTTCTGGACCTGCATTTTCTGCCCAGCTCAAGTTTTTAACAAAAATTAAACTTCAAATGGCCATAACTTTTAATCTATATGTCAGTTTTACACGATCCTTTTTCCTACGCGTCCGTAATTAAATTACGGACCCGTTTATCACCTTGGTTTGCATAAAAATCTGATTTATCCAATGTTGGCTCATAAATCCTTTAGGTGATTATTCGACCTGTTTGGCATTATTATTTCACTACATGCTCTAAAAAGAAAATAGTTAATTCCTATCATTTTACCCATCCCGGGCTTGTCAAACCTTAACGTTTTCGCTCCCATCCTAGAGTTTATGTAGGCATTTACATTCACCGATTCATTTGTATCTATCTAAGCATTTAACCACAATTTACTTCTTAGTCTATTTTAACCCGCAAATGTTTTTGCCTATACTTTTTATATGTATCTAAGGGTTTCAAAATCAATAAACAAGTTTCTATACAAACTCTAACGGTCGTTTACCCGGTTCGCCCGTTAAGGGCTTTTTGGTCAATTCTAGTCTCTTATTTTACGACGAATGACTCTCACCAATAATTGACAAAATTAGCACTTTTAACTACAACATAATTATACGTACCTAGCTCGGATCAATACATTGACCCGTTTTAATACCTTGTCTCGAAAATCTGTTAATTCATAGCAACGCTAATTCATAAGCCGCTTTATCCTGTAAGCATAAAACTCGACAAGTGCTTATTAGTCGATATTTGTCAAATGGTATCCACATTACCATTTGACCCGTTTTACTTTTTTTATTCATTAGTCTTACTTATAGTAACCGTTCAAAAACCCATTTTTATAATTAGCTTTTCATGGCTAATTTACCGTTCTATCTCTTTTACCATTAAACATGGTTTTTATCATTTATATTAGTTCCGACCCGTATTATTTCGCGTCGGGAACCATATCTTGAATATTATCCTTATTGTATTTGAAACTTATAGGATGAACATTTATTTTACTAAAAGGTGTAAGTTTCACTTACCTTGCATCAGGTTATGTCCTTTTTCCGCGTATTCGATCCGTTTGACCCGCTTCTTTCCCAAGTCTTCACCTAGCTTGTCTAGAGTCAAACTATCATCATCACAATTCGTAAGACGGTTAGATTAGTCATAATCGTTTACGACTATTCCATCCTATGGGTTTTATATCGAATTGATCATTCGACCATACCAAAATTATCATTCGATCTAATCATTGGTCGGTTTGACTTTTTAAAAGTCAATTGACTTATCAACATATTCAAATGCACATTTGGTTCATTAAACTCACTTAGGCATATTTCATCCGAACTCTTAATGAAATCAAATTTTACACACAACCAAGTAGACCGTGATTTCATTCAGGCATTTCATATCACTGAAAAATGGGCTGTTTTTGGTGACTTGTTTAACCTGTTTACATGTCTTCAAAAATTATGATTTTTTTTATGTGGAGTACCTCTCGGAGGGTTAGGCCTTGTGTTAAAATTTCAAGATCTAACTTTTTACCAAAAATTCATAAAAATTCATTTACTAAGCTGCAATCAGATTCGTCACTTCTGACTGCATCTTACGGAAAAATTCATTAAAAATTCCTCATTTGTCCGATCGACGAAATTCCAATTGTCGATTCTTTTAATCGCTTAAAGCTATCTACAGTAAAAATTTGAGATCATAACTAAGTTCGTAAATTGAGCTATGACATTCGTAATGGGCTGCAAATTCTGCCAGAAAATGCAGCTTGAACCTTTGATACGGAAAAAATCATAAAACGCTCAATTTTCATCGAAAAAATGTGATTCCAGTGGGGATTTAAAGATATTTCCTGGAATTATATTTTAAACTCAAGAAATACATGTTTTTGTCAGCTTTTGTTTAGGTTACAACAAATACAAGTCGGCTGTAAATTCTGATCAGGAGCTGTTTGAATTCAGCTTTCAATTTAAGCATGTTCTTGACATCATAACACTAATTTTTAGCAATCAAAACCCTAAAAACATATCATACATGAATTTAGCATCAACAAGATTGAATTTACTTGAGCTAGGCATGATTTCAATATATACTTGTCTAGGGTTTACTCCTAAACACTATTTCACTTCAATATCATCCATACAACATTCATGCAATACTAATTTCGGATTATAATTGTTCATCCAGAATTTTGAATAGAATCAAACGACGAATTTTGACATACCTTGTGATCCCCTAGGCTTGGTGATCACTAATTTATTAAAAGCCCCAATTTCCTAGCTTGATTTCCCATGATTTGGCTGAATTTCTTGTGATTTAGGGTTTTGATCAAGAATCCTTTGTGGCTCCTGGGTAAATCACGACCAGAACACACACATGAGTGTGTGTTTTGATGTTTTGATTTTTATTAAATTAAAACTATTTTGTCATTTAACCATTTTAGTCCCTCAAGTTTTTAGAGTTATCAAAAGGATTATAAACCAAGTTTTCTTTATTATTTTCAAAGCACATAATTAACTAGGTTGATATTCCTAGTTACTTAGTGGGTTCCGAGAGTTATAACCCGTTTTATTTTAAGTCCTATTAACTCGGGCTTCTTATAAACTTAATTTTCTCAAAGCATTTATTCTCCTTTTAATTAATATTAGGTTTATTTACTTAAATCCTAATATTTACTGGGTAAATTTTCACCACTAACGGTACTTTACCCGTCTTTTAGTATTAACGTGTTTTGATTACCAAACCCGTTTTCGGGGTGTTACACTTTTTCTCGCATCGTTTTTGCAGGCCGTTTTTTACGCTCGGCTTTTTCAAGCGTCGTTTTTTAACGCACCATTTTTTTCATCCCGTTTTAACGCGGCGTTTTTTACGTCCCGTTTTTTCCGAGGCGTTTTTATGCCCTGTATTCACGCCCCTAGTTTAGGCGCCGATTTATCACAGGGTTTCTTACGTTTTACAATTTACGAAGAAAATTTTTTACGTTTTACGTTAAATAGTTTTTACATAAAAGTTTACGTTTTACGTTAAAAAGTTTATGTTTTACGTTAAACTTTTTAAACTTTTTACGTTTTACGTTAAAATTTTTACGTTTTACGTTAAACTTTTTACGATTTACGTTTTACTTTAAAAAGTTTACGTTTTACGTTAAACTTTTTATACTTTTTACGTTGTACGCAAAAAAAATTACGTTTTACGTTTTACGTTAAACTTTTTACGTTTTACGTTTTATGTTAAACTATTTACGTTTTACGTTTTTACGGAAAACGGACAGAGTTTCCTCTGTTTTTGGAATAAGGCGACAACTCAAGTTGTCGTTATCTTTTCAAAACTCAACAATTTTCAACAATATAAACACAATATATAAAATTTCTATCAAAATATAAACACAATTTTCAACAAGTCACTAAAGTATCGGTTCGAGCTTGGTGCGCGTTAACTAAATAAAATCTAAACTAACGTAATAATAACTTGCTACGCTTAAACTTTACCGGTCCTCAGTTGACCATCTTTGACTTGTTTTTCTGCTGCTGACCCGAACTGGGTCCGTTGACTGCTTTCGACCCAAAACAACACCCGAAACTGACCCGAGTTGCACCGCGTCGAGCCGAAACCCGAGCCGCTACTGAACTGTGTCACTGCCCTATTTTCTTGTCGATCCGAACTTGAACCGAGTGAACCGTAACTGAACTATGTCCAATCGAAAATGAACCAAGATCGGAGCCGAAACTGAACTAGGCAAACCCAAACCCAAAATAATCCCCAAAGCCAAATCTGAATATGGACTGAATGAACCCAGACTTGTACCGAATCTCAATCCTGAAACCTGAACCGATTCCAACCTGAAATCGGAGCTCTGCTGCAAAAATTCCCACAGCCGCCGTCAGAGGGTCATCGACCAACCACCATTATCTTCACCTACGTGTCACCGTCGTTGGATGTCTCCACTGTACCATCATTTTCATCACTCCTCAAAACTTTAGAAAAAAAAAAAGAAACAAGGGGAAATTTTACTAGAAAACTTGTCGGAGAGTAGATGTGGCCATCGCCGTCGTCGGAGACGGCATCGGCCACTACCGTCTACCTCTCTCTCTCCTTCTCTGCTCAATCTCTCTCGGTCTCCCTCGCTATTTGCGCTTTAGCCGCCATATGCCACCACCAAAAGATGGTGGTGGCCGACCGATAATAGAGGAGGAGGGGTTGTGATGTTTGTCGGTGAAGGGGTGTGGGTGTGTCTGCTACAATAGAGGAGGGGTTGTGATGTTTGGTGGTGGCTGACAGATAAAAGAGGATGAGGAGGGGTTGTGTGTCTGCCGATAATAGAGGAGGAGGATGGGTTCTTTGGAGAAGATGATTGCAGAGGAAAAGGAGTAGGGAGGGTAAAGTGAGATGAAAGATGAGAGAAGTGAGAAGAGTGATATATAAAAGTCTGCTACCATTAATGAAGAGAGAGAAAGAGAGAGATTAGATATTTGGAGTAAATGACCAAAACACCCTTTATGTTGGCGTAATCTGATTGGTGGAGAGTGGTTCTCACGGTTCTTACAACTGGAGGTGGTTTTCATTTTAGCACTCCCCTGCATGCATAAATATATTTTATATAGAAAGCGATCTTTCTTTAATGCTGAAACATAATTAACCATTATAACATACCTATCTAACTAGTTTAGATATACAAATTAAACAAGTTGATTGTAATTATGTGTGTAACTATAAAAATAAGATAATGATTGTAATTTTAGGAAGCTATCCAACCCTAAATATGCTAAAAAAACATAGATGGACTCTCACACTCACAGGTTTCCTTAAATATAATTTGGTAAAGGCTTAGTCTGTTTGAACACCCAAGTATCTATTTGACTCCCAACCATTTCTAAACGACTCATATAAACCTATACGAGTCGTATATGGTTAACTTTAAACAAGGCAGACTGGTCAGTCTACGTCTGGTGGCTAGTCGTATACAATCCGTATAGATCTATACGAGTCGTATACAGACTAGATGATTTTTTGGAGTTTAAAGATGGGTGTTATTGTTGGTTTTTTTAAATATTATTTTTATATGTTCTGTTTTATATTTTGCTTTCTATTTTATCGTGATGTGCCGTTTCGTATTGTATCGTATCGTGACGTGTCATATTGTATTATATCGTATCGTATCATGATGTATAGTAACACATCGTGACATGTCGTATCATATCGTATTGTAATGTATCAGAGTTGCTACAATGTAGAGAACGGGTTAGTCGTCGACTCCGCTCTCTCCCGCGTCCGAGTCTTCATCTGCCGGTGCCTCCTCCGGCTCTTCTTCCCGTTCTTCTTCAGCATCCTCTTCCGGCTCTAGTTCAGCCGGGGACGCTGTTGGTGCAGGTGGTGACACCAAATTCTCTAAATTATGAATCCTCCCAAGGGCTGACTGCAAATTCATTCGTATCTCCTCGATTTCCATATGGTCAGCAATTTGATTCATTCGTAGGCCCAAATTTGCCTTACGGTGCCTTGTCGATTCCTCCCTCAACTCGTGAACCTGTTTCTCCAGTTCTATGATACGTTTTTCCATTTCAGTGGTTGATTTGTGAGTAGCTTGGTTGATTCCTGTTGCTAAGATGGGTGTGGAAGATGCTTCCCCACCTTGAGCTAGATGTTTCTTTTTTACAGCTCGCATCTCCATATGACACGTCGGTGAGTTAGGTACCTCAAGGGCCTTCCCTGGTGCCTCTATGAAATATTAGGATGAGGAGGAGGATGACAATATGCATGTTAAGTTAGTATGATGAGATACGTTTAAAATAAAATAGTACACTACAACTAATGTGACGTGGTTGTGTTCGAGCCAGTTCGTACTAGTGTCGTGTCTGTGGCTATAGTTTAAGTCTACTACCAATGTAAGCCTAATTCTCTATAACCAGTGGCTCTAATACCAATCTGTCACACCCTCAAAATCCACTTGAAGGGTTTTACCGTGAGGCGCGTGACAAACCAAGATCTAAGACACCAGTCATATTGAATGACCCCTATACGAGAAAATGTTTTTAAACTAAACAACCAACAAAATAAAAGTAATGCGGAAGCGTAATACATATAGCGTAAAAGTATGCATCAAAACAAACACCCAAACCAAAGGAATATAAATGTAAAATGCAACGTCAAGAAATAATTTTTTTACCCCCATGCAGTGTACCTAACTGTGAGCAAGTACCTTAGCGACTTGGGGAAAATATGTGAGAAACAAGTGTCAATCATTTATGATGAGTGAGTTCACAGATATAGTTCAAAGTTATAACATCATTCATTTTTACAAGTTTCCATTGTTCAGTCAGAACAGTAAGTATTAGTATCTAATAGTTCATTGTCATATTAGTAGGTAACTAACCCATGTTACGTCACGAAAAAGTTCAAAACCGAAGCTGACTGTTGTTGCCTTTGTTTGCCAGGTCTATCACTGACTATGGCGGTATGTTAGGCTAATTCTACACCCGATGACCGTTACCGGTCTAGCTAGCGCGACTAGCTCGGGTGGGGCTTGTCAGGCCCAGTAGTACTACTCAAAATTCCCCTGCTATTATCTCAATACTAACTGTTCGAGATTTACAAGGACTTTATGTGATGAAATGCTACTTTGTAACCGTAACGATATAACAACATGCTATTAAATATGGGTTTATAATCCTATAACTTTTAGGCATTTCACGTGCTCGTGTTTCCTTTCCCTATATTTCAAAACGTTTAAATATGGGGACCAAGAGCTCACCTTCGTATTTCTTAGTAAGATTAAGTGTATGCGAGTTAGAATGGCCAACCATGGCCTATTATTGTTGCCATGGATTATTAGTGGTTGTTTATGCAATTCACGTAAGTCCTACACGTATCTAACAACTAGCATGCGGACAAGTTGTCACATAGTATTTTATCGTGTGGTTTCGTGCACGTATTCACATTATAATCTACCACATGATATATGATATTTATATAATCACCGAACAAGTGTGGACACTTAAAATAGCAAATTCAACTCTTATAAATTTATAACACATGCACTACAAATTCGCTGAAATTAGGCAGTTTTAGAAAGCTTGTTTACCAGAGTTACGGAGTTGCAAAAATTATAATATTTTTATGTGACGTGCCCCTCAGTGTGGTCAGCCTTGTGTACAATTTTCAAGATCTAACTCTTTAGCGAAAAATTAAGAACTTTTATTTACTAAGAAGTTATCAGATTCATCACTTTCTAACCACAGCTTAAGGAAAAATTCATTTAAAAATCCTCAGTTTGCCGATTGAAGTAATTCCGGTAGGAGTTTCGTACAGACACAGAAGACCCTCTGCTGTATTAGTTTCATAAACCTACTCTAATAATTCACCAAGATATGACGTAAAACACAAGACACAAATTCTTCAGAAAATTGTAGCTTTGACCACTGAAATGATTTAAATGTTTTGGCAGACCATAGGAGGTCCAAGAATTATGAAACTAGCACAGTTTGAATTGTATTTCAAAGAGGTTCATTTTAGACTTCAGAAAATCGCATTTTCGTTATGTTTTGACCCGTTTACACCCAACTAAAGTTGGTTGTAAACATCAAACAGCTTTGTGTCTTCAGCTATCAATGTTTAAGTGCGAGTTATTGTGACTCCTTTAGTGTGTTTTTGACATCATACAACCTAACGACACTTCATAATTCAGATTATACATGTCATTTATCATACCGAACTCATCCCTACATTAACTAACATTAAAGTATGAGTTCTACTACGCTAAATCATGGAACATCCCTTCATACGCATACCCAAACCCGCATAATTTCGATCATACAAACTCTTTTACACTACAGCCCGTCAAGATACAATTCAACATTACTAAACCGACAGTCATGCAGCCACTATTCATGCATACCTATGTAAGTAATAACAGGTGATACATGAAACCATATCAAAACTCAACATACATAACCCGAAACTTGGCTAGTCATCGTAGTTCTCTAAGCTGAACCACAGCTGCCCATAAATTCCACATATATCACATTTACAAGGTACATGTATACACAAAAACACAACACAAAAGACTAGACAGTTACCTAGTTGAGTCTTGATGATCGCTGACCAGAACTTGAATGAGAAGAAAGAGAGCCGAGAGTGAGAGGGGTAGCGAGAGAGAAATGGAGGCAGAGAGGGGTTTGTGAAGTAGTTAGGGTTCCTGATTGTGTTGCATGCATATATCATACACACGCACATACATGTACAGGCTTTTGGAATTAGGGGGTTGGGCCAAGAGTTCATGGGTAGTGGGCTGGTGGTTTTGGGCCACAGGTGTAAAGGGGGCAGGGTTGGGTTTGTTTCACTTGGGCCGAGGGTGCATGGGTCACGCAAGGGTTTTGGGTTTGGGGTTGGGCTTCACGGGAGGTGTGAGGTTGGGCTGCTAATATACGTAAGTTAGAATAAGATAAACTTGTTCACGGACCGGTTATCGTTATAATATACGTAACGCACTTGTTAACTATATTTATAAAATGAACTAAACTACAAAATATAAGTGAACTGAATCAGGAAGGATACCTGATTTTGCAGGATGTCACATATGTCGCCAAGCAGAAACTAACCTCGATCTAAAAAAATTGAAAACAAGGTAAATAGTTTACCTAACCATGGAGTGTTGTGTACAATTATATTCCGGATTCTCCCCGCCGTCTGCGCATCTCAATCAATTTCCACACAGGCGGCGATCTCCATCTGTCAAAACTTTTCACAGTGGTGAAAAGCATCAGATCTATCCTCAAATACCAGATACGAGTGCTCGAACATCGGGTCAATATAAAGGACACCACGCCCACCACCGCGTCCCCGACCTCGGCTTCACCCCGTCCCGACTCCTGATCAGCCATATCGATATACGACATATATATATTAAAAAATATATAACATTTATAATATAAGTTTTTAAAATAATATATACGTATATAGGTTAAAAGTGTGAGAAGTGTGAGAAATATTGTGGAGATGACATGTATCCTCAATCTAAATTAATTCAAAACGGTAAACAAGTAATTTTATCATTGATTCAATTAATTCAAAAACGTTCCATAACCGCCACCATATTTATAGGAACATGATTTTTTTAAAAGATCTCTACAAAAACACTACGAATAACACTGCAACCACCATTCAGCACGTATATAACACCATTCAATAATTATATAACACCATTCAATAAGTATAGAACACCATTCAATAAATATATAACACCATTTTAAAGATCTCTATAAAAACACTACAAATAACGCTGCAAAATCACCATTCAGCACATATATAACACCGTTCAGTAATTATATAACACCATTCAATAAGTATATAACACCATTAAATAATTATATAACACCATTCAATATGTATATAACACCATTCAATAAGTATATATAACACTATTAAAGACACTACCACCATTTCCAGAATGTGTTCTTAGTATAATGTTCATAGTATGGTTATTGTACATGGTGTTTTAAACCTGCATGCATGGTGTTTTACATCTGCATGCTAGTAGATGTTCCAGATTCCATATGTTAAAACACCATGGTGTTCTAAACCTGCATTCCAGTAGATGTTCTTCGCATGTTCATCGTATAGTGTTTTACACCTACAACCCATGCAAGTGTGTGAAGCATCACAATAAACAACAAAGTCTTCTATACTTTCTGGCAAGGCTAAAATGGATTCATTCGTTAATTTTTTCTTTAGTGTTTCAAACGCTTCGTTTTGCTTTGGTCCCCATTCAAATTTAACAGACTTGCGTGTCAAAGATGTCAAGGGAACAACAATTCGGGAGAAGTCCTGGATAAATCGGCGGTAATATCCTGCCAAACCAAGGAAACTACGAACTTCGGTTGGCGATTTTGGAATCTCCCAGTTAGCAATAGATTCTATCTTTGCAGGGTCTACTTGAATACAATTTGCATTTATAACATGGCCAAGAAATTGTACTTCAGGAAGCCAAAACTCGCACTTCGAGAATTTAGCGCACAACTTCTTGTTTCTTAATAATTCAAGTAACACCCTAAGATGATTTTCATGATGTTCTTGATTTTTAGAATAAATAAGTATATCGTCAATGAAAATGATAACAAATTTATCTAAATAATTTAAGTAACACCCTAAGATGATTTTCATGATATTCTTGATTTTTAGAATAAATAAGTATATCGTCAATGAAAACGATAACAAATTTATCTAAATACGGTTTACAAATCCGGTTCATCATATCCATGAACGCGGCTGGAGCATTAGTGAGTCCAAATGGCATAACAGTGAACTCATAATGTCCATATCTTGTTCTGAAAGCTGTTTTAGGAATATCTTCTTCCTGAACCTTCAACTGATGATAGCCTAAACGAAGGTCTATTTCGAAAAATAACAAGCTCCTTGTAACTGGTCAAACAAGTCATCGATTCTTGGAAGCGGATATCGATTCTTGATAGTTACTTTGTTCAATTCGTGGTAATCAATGCACATACGCATTGATCTGTCCTTTTTCTTTACAAAAAGAATTGGAGCTCCCCATGGCGAAGAACTCGGTCTGATAAAACCTTTCTCTAACAGCTCATCTAACTGCTTCTTCAACTCTTGCATCTCAGTTGGTGCCAGAAGGTAGGGAGACTTAGCAATTGGTGATGTACCCGGTACTAGATTTATTTTGAATTCCACCTCACGATCTGGTGGTAGTCCTGGTAATTCTTCAGGAAACACACCTGCATACTCTGCTACGACTGGTACATCTTCAATTTTCTTTTCTTTATTATCGGCTGATAAGGAAATTAGGTTTGCTAAGCATCCTTTCCTTATACACTTTGTTGCTTTCATTACTGAGATGATTCTAATCGGGGTAGTTAACTTATCACCATAAACGGTTATCTTCTCTCCATTCGACACTCGAAGTTCGATGGCTTTCTTGTCACAGAGGATTCGAGCCTGGTTAGATGCTAACCAGTCCATTCCAAGTATGATATCGAAGCCTGCTAATGTCATTGGTAACAATTCACAGGTATGACGTGTCCTAGAAGAGTTATCTTAACGTTCTCTAGGATTTCAGAAATCTTAGTTGGGTTTCCTTCAGCAGTTTCAACTACACATGTTTATGCTAGTTTAACTAAGCTCTCGTTTAATAGACTACAAAACTTATAATCTATAAAACTTTAATTTGCACCCGAGTCAAATAAAACGCTAGCATAGACATTATTTACGAGGAACGTACCGGTAATCACGTTCGGTACTTGAGCTGCTTCACGATTGTTTAGCGCAAACGCTCGTGCATTCCCTTTCTTTGCTCTGTGACACCTGTGCCTCTGCGACCGTCAAACAAATACCAAATTTATGAAATATTGTGTTTCATACTTGGGATTTGTAAAAATACGTGTATTGTTTGCACATATAAATTCATGTTCGATTTCAAGCTTTAAATCGCTTTCTAGAAGGTTATACGCGCACTGATGCGTAAATATAACCAGTTTAATGCAACAAACACTCTGGAATAGTGAAATAGGCTTAACATACCTTAAATAACCTATACATAACTTAGAAATAAGTTTTGGAGGGTTTGGTGTGGCGAAATCAAGTTTATTCGCTTACAGGGACTAATTTCGACAAACTATGAAAGTATGCCGATTCGTACTGTAATGAACATTCCGGAACTTTATCATAAGTTAAATATGCCCTAAATATCCTTTACATATCTTAGAAATAGGCTTTAAGGTGTTTGGTGCGCAAAAATAAACTTTCTTGATCAATAGGGACTAAAAGCGTCAAAAGTGCATAAGTTTGCATTTCCGCGCATATCTTACGTTCTGAATACATCCGGACATCCAAAAATTTATGTAATCATTAAAATATTTTATTTTAGTGATTGGCTTGATAAAAATCCATTCGTCGCGAAATTTGGATCGTTTTTCGCGTCCGTTCGTGTTTCGTTGTAATTAACTGAACAACGCAATCGTACGACCAAACGAACCGACATCCGAGATATTTTTGAGCATGTTTCATGTTCCCTATACTTCAACTTCATTTTAGAGCCTTGAAATGGGATTAACGGGGCTTAAACGTTTCAAAAATGCGTCAAAAACCATGTTTTGCACTTTCAGGGACCAAAATTGACAATCTACCATAGTTATCTTAGGAAGGGACCAAAGTTGAAAATCTGATTTCCAGCTTGTTCCAGCTGTTCCCCTCATTTGCACATGGTTTTAATGAAACTAGGGGCTTGTTTTGGGGTACCCATGGTATTCTAAAACCATGGGCACACATGTAAGGTCCAGATCGAAGCTCGGTTTTCAATGAACGATCTTAACGGTTCTATGAAATCTATAAATACCCCCACCCTCTTGCTTCAAACTCACACTTTGATCTGATTTGGCTCTCTAATTTGAAGTTATACACTTCATACCTAAGAGTAATCGGATCAAAACTACATAGCTTGGACCCGTTGTAAGTCCTCTTTCGTTCTTTTATGCGTTTTAAGCATGAAAGTCAAACTGTGTTTGACTTTAAACTTTGACCAGTTTATGGTCAACACGAAGTTCATTGAACTTCATAACATGAGCGTAATCACGATGGTTATAGTCCCTTGTGACGAGTCGTAGTTTCGGCCAAAATGCGTATTCTTGTGTATTTTGTAACCAAACTACTCTTGGGTATCAAAACCGTTTGTTTTGATATCAAACCTATTTTAAAACTTCGTTAAACATGTTATAACATGTTTAGCTCGTCACTTTAGGTTTAGTGCTTATATAGGGTCGTAAGGTAAGCGGTCTAAACAACCGGTTAGACTTTCGAACCCGAACCGTTTGGTCGATCATTAGGATCCGACCACACACATTAGGTGACCATAGTTGTATAGGGAATAACCTTCCTAGGTTATACCTTATGGTCACTATGTTTAGCTAGTTGTATGATAGGTAGTTTATATGCCTTAGGAAAATTACCAAAATGCCCTTTTATGTATAAATTCATTTTAAGCATATGTAACCTAAATTTTGACATCTAAACTGATTAGGCAACATTATTAGACATGGTAAGGCATATAATACTTGTCATAGGACTAGTTAGGCGGTCCAAATGCGTTTTACGCGAACGACGCGTTAAAGTGGCGTAAGCTACCTAAACGGGTCATAATGGGTCGTAAGCACTTACGTTAGGTTTCATTTTAGTATATAGGCTTTGTTAAAACATATTACATGATTTCCTATACTCATTTGGTTTACGAAACCTCATTCTATCCGATCTTCCGATTTAGGTCCGTTTATTTACATAATTACCTATGTTAGGTGTCGTTTGATTCCGTGATCCCTCTAGCTTTGCTTGGTTGTTATTCAAGACTTCTAAGCATCCTCAAGTGAGTACATAGACCCCTCTTTTACTGTTTTCCAAACGTTTTGGGGTGAAACACATGTGCCTACTTGTTATTTTCGTGCTTTCCATGTTTTCATATCATATACTTGCTATGTTCATTAGTACACTATTAGTACATGATTTCATTATGTTTTGCTATGTATGTTCACTTAACATGCTAGCACAATTGTTTTACGTTTTGAACCATTTGTAATCGTTGGATGTATATGAACCATTTGTAATCATTGGATGTATGTGAACCATTTGTAATCATTGGATGTATGTGAACCATTTGTAACCATTTGATGTATGTGAACCATTTGTAATCGTTGGATTTATGTGAACCGTTTGTAATCATTTGATTTATGTGAACCATTTGTAACTGTTTGAGCCATTGGGTTAGGGAAGTGATTAGGTAACGGGGCGGGTGTAATGTGTTAAAAGCATGGTGGATACGGCGCTGGTACTTCCTATATATAAGTGCTTTTAACACATTATATATCGTTGCGTTATCTAGATCACTTGGGTAAACGATTTCGAAACAATGTCACACAAGGATGTTTTCTGAATAATATAAACCATACGAGTTTTATTAACAAGTTTTTATGAGATATTTTACAATTTGATTTAATAAAACAAATGTTTTGGAGTTAAGAATCATGGCTACGAGATTTTGCAAATTATAACCAACTTGATTTGAGTTGGTTAATTATGTCGCAATATTATACTTTTCAAAACAAGGTTTTTAAATAAGTATTGCAACATGTAAAACGAGCCATGAATCTGACACTCATATAAAACCTATGTACTCGCCGACATTTTTATGCTGACGTATTTTCACGTGTGTTTCAGGTACCATAGTTGATGATGTTTGATGATGATTTTTGTGTACGCTCACATAAGAATGGACGAGGCCTTAGTGACTTAATAACAATGAAAGTCTATTTGTTCTTGTTTTGTTTCTAATTCCAATGTAATGCAATACGTTTAATTTAATAAAACGAAACTGTTTAATCCATGGTTGTGAAACAATGATTCTGTTACAACACTCCTCGATGTTTCCGCCACGTTTTGTTGTTTTACGTGGTCGGGGTGTGACAGAAAAAGTTGGTATCAGAGCCAACGGTTATAGGGAATTAGATTATTAGTAATGCTTTGACCTAGACTATAACCTTCCTAGGACCCTAACGCGAGTTTACTTGCGTTTAGTCATAAAATAATACCGTTGCCTATCTTTAGGCAGCAACCACAATAAGAACACAAAATTTGAATCTGCTTTGAAAACTAATCATCTGTTCTAGGATGATTTATTATAAGGTTACGAACCTTCAAAGTTTTCAAATTCTCGTCAAAGTTTGGGGCTACATGATGTGAACACGTGCAAACTGGAAGGGTGGGTGCCTGTACCCAGAGCTTTCTGTCTAAGGCTAGAGTGTTCATACAAATCTGTAGTATCGGACCAGTCACTCTTACCTGGGAACTCCTGGAGTGAGTGTCCACTTATAGGCGAGCATGTCTTCGTGATACATTATGAGGACCTATTTACTTTGATTCAGCCTTTGTGTGTCGTTTGTTTGCTTCGTGGTTCAAACAAATGACCGTCACCCATGATTTTTGGTCGGTAATTGTAACATCCTATTCTTACCCAATGCCATTTCATTTGTTTTCTCTCTTGTTTCCCCTTTTTAGAATGCCTCCACGACGCGAAAATCAGGTACCTATTGAAGAGCTGGCAGCTGTCATTACGCAGCAAATGACTTCTGCAATCCCGAACATCATTGCTCAATGTAACCAAGCTCTCAACAACAATAATGCCCCCTGCAACTTCAAGACGTTCAACTCGGCTAAGCCATCAAAGTTTTCTGGGTCTCAAGGAGCGACTGCACTTCTGCAATGGTTCGAGAGTCTAGAGAGCACCTTCAGGCATGTTCAATGCCCAAATGAGCGAAAGGTAGAATTCGCATCTAGTGTCTTTAAGAAACGAGCTTTGACATGGTGGAATGGTGTGATGATAGATAGGGGTGCCGATGTGGCACTGGCTCAAAAGTGGGAAGAGCTTCGAGCTCTGATGATGAAGGAATTCTGTCTTCGTCACGAGATCAGGGCCTTGGAAAGGGAATTTGACGATCTTAAGCAAGATAGCGGTGAGCATCGAGCCTACACGGATCGTTATGAGGAGTTAAGTCTGTTATGCCCGAATATGGTTACGCCTTTGGATAAGGCAATCGAAAAGTACATTGATGGCCTCCCTGACCCAGTACAAGACATTGTGACTGGTAGTAACCCCACTACGGTTAGGCAGGCCATTGAGCTATCTGCTACCTTGACTGAACTCAAATCAGGAAAGGTAAACTTTTCCAAAAAGGTGATAAGAAACCAATCGAGGAATCGAAACCCAAAGATGAACAGACTAAATCCTCCGAGAAGTCAAGGAAGCGAAAAGCTTCCCAGAACTTCGCTGTGGTTGCTCACAATGATCAAGCTGCCCCCAACCAACCAGCTCAACCCCCTGCTAGGAAGCCATACAACGGAACTGCACCCTTGTGCAACCAATGTAACCTTTATCATCATGCTAGTGTGAAGTGCCGCAAATGCCAAATTTGTGGACTTATAGGTCATACAGCAAGAGTTTGCCGAGTTGCAGTTGCACCAAATCAAGCGGACAACAATCCTGCTCAAGCTCCTTTTCCACCAGGTTCTTGCTACAACTGTGGCGAGATGGGTCATTTCCGAAGAAATTGCCCAAAGCTTGCTAATGCAAATCCAGCACAAGGATGAGCATCTGACCGACTAGAAGACAACACCGTTTAGAAATAATCACGGCTTATGTATTATTTTCTTTTGTTGTCAAGGTCCATGAAACAGTTGTTATCGTTGTTTATAAATAAATCTTTTATTTGCATTGCAATATATTTATGTGGTTGCATGTATAAACAACATATCCGCTACAATACCAATAATCAGGGAATCGTATTCCTTGAAGAACAGACTACCCCCAAAATTCTTCCATTTTATGGTCTCTTGCGTTTTCCACGAAAATCCTAAGTACCCGTTTCTTCCAAAGAAATGAAGTACAAGGCGCAAGTTACAACTCTGGACGAATACCCAAAGTACCACTATAAATCCTTAATAGGGTACCTAAGGGTATTTCCGTAAATCCTAAAATTGTTGTGTACCTTAATTAGAATATTACGTTTCTTTGAAAACAAAATTGAATTTTCGGAAGATCATCCTATCTTCATAGAGAGATTCTTGAAAATGATTAAAGTGTCAAATGAAATCCACGGATTGGATTCCTGGTGTGCTTTAAATATCCGTGTCCAAATTAAAGGTCAAATTAAACAAATATGTGATTATGTGCTTATGTGTTCCCTTTTATGTTTTTTGTGTGATCCAAGTTTTTGTTATCCAAATCCTCATAGAATCTTCCATATCTTCGTATAAGGGATTCATAGTAGGATATCCAAAGGTATTACCTTAAATCCTTAATGGGCTTCTACGTAATAGTAAAGACCCTTGGATTATAATATACTATTCCATAATTATACCCCTTGAGTGGTCTAGTTAAACAGATTGATCCAAAAATCTGGTTAGGAATATCATGTGATAATATAGCTGAAAAGACTCCTTGGTGGTCTAATTAAAGAGATCATTTGTCGATCTAATTAAAAGGACCCTATGATAGTCTAGTCACACTCATCACAGGTTTGATTTTCTTCCCCTTCACATTACAAAACAAACTGTGCGGACTGTGCAAGGAATTACGTAATTATGGATGCATACATAATTATGGGATTCAGTGCACAGAAACCACAGCGAGTTTTGTCATGTGTCTAGAGTTGACTCAGTTCATTTCCATTTCTGAAGAATACCCGTTGAGGAAAATGGCTCATTCCGTTCATTTTCGTTTCTGAAAAATATCCATCGAGGGAAATGAATATCCCTGATTTATCTTTTTCCTTCATTTCCGTTTCTGAAGAATACCCATTGAGGAAAATGATTCATTCCGTTCATTTTCGTTTCTGAAGAATATCCATCGAGGGAAATGAATATTCTTGATTTTTCCTTCATTTCCGTTTCTGAAGAATACCCATTGAGGAAAATGACTCATTCCGTTCATTTTCGTTTCTGAAGAATATCCATCGAGGGAAATGAATATTCTTGATTTTTCCTTCATTTCCATTTCTGAAGAATACCCATTGAGGAAAATGACTCATTCCGTTCATTTTCGTTTCTGAAGAATATCCATCGAGGGAAATGAATATTCTTGATTTTTCTTTCATTTCCGTTTCTGAAGAATACCCATTGAGAAAAATGACTCATTCCGTTCATTTTCGTTTCTGAAGAATATCCATCGAGGGAAATCAATATTCTTGATTATTCGTTCATTTTCGTTTCTGAAGAATACCATTGAGGAAAATGACTCATAACGTTCACTTTCGTTTCTAAAGAATATCCATCGAGGGAAATGAATATTCTTGATTATTCATTCATTTTCGTTTCTGAAGAATACCCATTGAGGAAAATGACTCATTCCGTTCATTTTCGTTTATGAAGAATATCCATCGAGGGAAATGAATATCCTTGATTTTTCCTTCATTTTCATTTTTAAAGATTGTCCGTTGAGAGAAATGACAGGATTATACCTTGCATAATCTTTGATGGGTTATTCTACACAAATAGATAAACACCCTAGATTCCATCCAAGGCAATTATTTAACACAGCGTCACAGACAGACTCCTACGAATAAATTTCGGGACGAAATTTCCTAAAGTAGGGGAGACTGTGACACCTGTGCCTCTGCGACCATCAAAAAAATACCAAATTTATGAAATATTGTGTTTCATACTTGGGATTTGTAAAAATACGTGTATTGTTTGCACATATCAATTCATGTTCGATTTCAAGCTTTAAATCGCTTTCCGGAAGGTTATACGCGCACCGATGCGTAAATATAACCAGTTTAATGCAACGAACACTCCAGAATAGTGAAATAGGCTTAACATACCTTAAATAACCTATACATAACTTAGAAATAAGTTTTGGAGGGTTTGGTGTGGCGAAATCAAGTTTATTCGCTTAGAGGGACTAATTTCGACAAACTGCGAAAGTATGCCGATTCGTACTGTAACGAACATTCTGGAACTTGATCATAAGTTAAATATGCCCTAAATATCCTTTACATAGCTTAGAAATAGGCTTTGAGGTGTTTGGTGCGCAAAAATAAACTTTCTTGATCAATAGGGACTAAAAGCGTCAAAAAGTGCATAAGTTTGCCTTTTTGCGCATATCTTACGTTCTGAATACATCCGGACATCCAAAAATTTATGTAATCATTAAAATATTTTATTTTAGTGATTGGCTTGATAAAAATCCATTCGTCGCGTAATTTGGATTGTTTTTCATGTTCGTTCGTGTTTCGTCGTAATTAACCAAACAACGCAACCGTACGACCAAACGAACCGACATCCGAGATTTTTTTAAGCCTGTTTCATGTTCCCTATACTTTAACTTCATTTTAGAGCCTTGAAATGGGATTAACGGGGCTTAAACGTGTCAAAAATGCATCAAAAACCATGTTTTGCACATTCAGGGACCAAAATTGACAATCAGCCATAGTTATCTTAGGAAGGGACCAAAGTTGAAAATCTAATTTCCAGCTTGTTCCAGCTGTTACCCTCATTTTCACATGGTTTTAATGAAACTAGGGGCTTGTTTTGGGGTACCCATGGTATTCTAAAACCATGGGCACACATGTAAGGTCCAGATCGAAGCTCGGTTTTCGATGAACGATCTTAACGGTTCTATGAAATCTATAAATACCCCCACCCTCTTGCTTCAAACTCACACTTTGATCTGATTTGGCTCTCTAATTTGAAGTTATACACTTCATACCTGAGAGTAATCGGATCAAAACTCCATAGCTTGGACCCGTTGTAAGTCCTCTTTCGTTCTTTTATGCGTTTTAAGCACGAAAGTCAAATTGTGTTTGACTTTCAGCTTTGACCAGTTTATGGTCAACAAGAAGTTCTTTGAACTTCATAACGTGAGCGTAATCACGATGGTTATAGTCCCTTGTGACTATACCTACTGATTACCACGTTATTTAGGCAGAGTGACGAGTAGTAGTTTCGGCCAAAATGCGTATTCTTGCGTATTTTGTAACCAAACTACTCTTGGGTATCAAAACCGTTTGTTTTGATATCAAACCTATTTTCAAACTTCATTAAACATGTTATAACATGTTTAGCTCGTCACTTTAGGTTTAGTGCTTATATAGGGTCGTAAGGTAAGCGGTCTAAACAACCGCTTAGACTTTCGAACCCGACCCGTTTGGTCGATCATTAGGATCCGACCAAACACATTAGGTGACCATAGTTGTATAGGGAATAACCTTCCGAGGTTATACCTTATGGTCACTATGTTTAGCTAGTTGTATGATAGGTAGTTTATATGCCTTAGGAAAATTACCAAAATGCCCTTTTTATGCATAAATTCATTTTAAGCATATGTAACCTAAATTTTGACATCTAAACTGATTAGGAAACATTATTAGACATGATAAGGCATATAATACTTGTCATAGGACTAGTTAGGCGGTCCGAACGCGTTTTACACGAACGACGCGTTAAAGTGGCGTAAGCTACCTAAACGGGTCATAATGGGTCGTAAGCACTTACGTTAGGTTTCATTTTAGTATGTAGGCTTTGTTAAACCATATTACATGAGTTCCTATACTCATTTGGTTTACGAAACCTCATTCTATCCGATCTTCCGATTTAGGTCCGTTTATTTACTTAATTACCTATGTTAGGTGCCGTTTGATTCCGTGATCCCTCTAGCTTTGCTTGGTTGTTATTCAAGACTTCTAAGCATCCTCAAGTGAGTACATAGATCCCTCTTTTACTGTTTTCCAAATGTTTTGGGGTGAAACACATGTGCCTACTTGTTATTTTCATGCTTTCCATGTTTTCGTATCATATACTTGCTATGTTCATTAGTACACTATTAGTACATGATTTCATTATGTTTTGCTATGTATGTTTACTTAACATGCTAGCACAATTGTTTACGTTTTGAACTATTTGTAATCGTTGGATGTATGTGAACCATTTGTAATCATTGGATGTATGTGAACCATTTGTAACCATTTGATGTATGTGAACCATTTGTAATCGTTGGATTTATGTGAACCGTTTGTAATCATTTGATTTATGTGAACCATTTGTAACTGTTTGAGCCATTGGGTTAGGGAAGTGATTAGGTAACGGGGCGGGTGTAATGTGTTAAAAGCATGGTGGATACGGCGCTGGTACTTCCTATATATAAGTGCTTTTAACACATTATATATCGTTGCGTTATCTTGATCACTTGGGTAAAAGATTTCGAAACAATGTCACACAAGGATGTTTTCTGAATAATATAAACCATACGAGTTTTATTAACAAGTTTTTATGAGATATTTTACAATTTGATTTAATAAAACAAATGTTTTGGAGTTAAGAATCATGGCTACGAGATTTTGCAAATTATAACCAACTTGATTTGAGTTGGTTAATTATGTCACAATATTATACTTTTCAAAACAAGGTTTTTAAATAAGTATTGCAACATGTAAAACGAGCCATGAATCTGACCCTCATATAAAACCAATGTACTCGTCGGCATTTTTATGCTGGCGTATTTTCACGTGTGTTTCAGGTACCATAGTTGATGATGTTTGATGACGATTTTTGTGTACGCTCACGTAGGAATGGACGAGGCCTTAGTGAATTAATAACAATGAAAGTCTATTTGTTCTTGTTTTGTTTCTAATTCCAATGTAATGTAATACGTTTAATTTAATAACACGAAACTGTTTAATCCATGGTTGTGAAACAATGATTCTGTTACAACACTCCCCGACGTTTCCGCCACGTTTTGTTGTTTTACGTGGTCGGGGTGTGACATGCTCCCCCATTTCCACTTCCACCTTCTTGATTTCTACCAGCCTGATTTCTACCAACTTCATTTGCACCCTGTTGTTTCAGTTTTGGACAATTAGACTTGAAATGTCCTTGTTCACCATAATTGAAGCATCCAAATCCTTTCTTTTTGAAACAATTTTCAGTTGTATGTCCTGAGATCTTGCAATGGTTGCAGAAAATAAGTTTCTCAAACCTACATCTCCCTAGATGTCTCTTTTTGCAAATCTTGCACTCAGGAATTTGAAAATCTTTTCGTCCTGACTTCTTGTCAGTTCTTTTCATCTCTTGATCACCCTTCTTCTTCACCTCCTTTTCTTTATTCTCCTCCTTTGTTCTCACCATCCCATCTGTTAGCAACCCTGCCAACTCCACAGCCGAATCAAAGTTCTAGGCATAGCAGCCTTCACCGTGTCCCTGATTTCACTAACAAGACCCCAAATATAGCGTCGGATCAAGTTTGATTTCGGTTTTGCCAGGTATGGTACCGATCGAGAATACTCAAAGAATGTCTTTGTATATTCTCGAACTTTCGCTCCCTCCATCCAAAGATTTAGAAACTTTTCTTCAGTCTGCTCCTTCTCATGCATGGGACAAAATTTCTGCTTCACCAGTTCACAGAAATCTTCCCACTTCATTCCCTACTCTCTCTTCCTACCCTTCGTCTGAATAATTATGTTCCCCCATTCTAGTGCTTCATCTTTAAACGAATTGGTAGTATACAATACCCTATCCTTGTCAACACATTTACTAATGGCTAACACAGCTTCCATTTTCTCCAACCATCGTAAGACAGCAACAGCTCCTTCACTACCAGCAACTCTACAGGCTTACAAGCTTGGAATGCCCTATAAGTACATCCCTCATGTTTCGTCTTTTTATTATCTGATTCACCTTTATTGGAGTCACTGTCTTCATTAGAGCTTGGTAATCTTCCGCCTTTCTTTTTAGTTTGAACTTGCATTTTCATTATCTGAAGATTCATGTTGCTTCATGGCGTCTATTAGTGTAGGTATAGCTTCTGCTATTCCTTGCTTTATCATTTGTTGAACCTCCTCTTTATTGATGAGGGGCTCAACAATGTCGTTAACTTTTATGGTTTTGTTCTTACGTCCCTTCGTGTTTCGGGAGGGTCCACTATTCTCCATTGGCCTTGACATTCTAGGATGATTTATTACAAAAATCTTAACTCTATGTTTAATGGTTAAAAAATACAAACATATATTAATTCCTATGTAAGTATATCATAATATAATATTATACAATATTACATAGCATGCTATATTATGCATCAATACTGCATATACATGTAATATCCTTAATTTTTTTTTAGTTCTATTCATTTATTTTATTATTATCAAATTTAATTCTAGTAAATACTTAATATTCCATTCGAATACTATAATCACTTAACAAAATTATTACCATGCAGCTATTTCGCCTCTTTTGTCATAAGACCCCACCTTTTTTTCCAATTTATCCAATACACTCCAACAAATGTTTGTATATAATATTATTCCATATTTTTCGTATTGGTTTATATCAATAACAGAAAATCTCTAACACCTCTATGGTATATGACACAGTTGGTGTCTTAAACATAATTTCTAGTGAGTATAACCAATACTTTTCTTATCACTGGTACATATGCTTTCTAAAATAACCATAATTTAGAACACTTATATCTACTTATTAAATTCTAGTTCTCTTTAACGAAAACATTTTTTTTCCTAGTATACGTATTCACCTATCTTATATACTAGCGGTAAGACCCGTGTGCAAACACGGGTCGTTTTTTAGAAAACCATGCATAACACATATTGACAGAGAGTAAAAAAATAATTAGTGCAGACTTACAAAATTGATATAAATTAATGATCAATAGGTTTATTCAATGCTCCTTATAAAATATTATTTAGCTAGGTTATTACCCGAGATTGTTTCCCGGGCTCGGGAAACTTATTATATTAATTACTATTTGTTATTAATAGGACCGCATTAAATCAAGCATCTCATTCGATTCAACAACAATGTCTTCAAATCACCGGATTAGATCATGAACCCATATTAGAGGTTAAACAAAAGCACAACAGGACCACATGAATAACATCATTTCCACTTTTACTTCAATGAACTTAAATGATAGGGTGATTTGAGATTTTGTAAAAATGTTTGTTTTTGTACTACTTTACAAAATTACATAGAATTCAAGAAAACGAAACAACGAATTAAACAGATGTTGATTTATTCAAAGTTCTATTGAATACTAAATGAGATGTTGACCAAAATTCAAACAGATGTTGACCAAAAGTCAATCAGATGTTGACCAATAGTCAAACAGATGTTGACCAATAGTCAAACAGATGTTTAATTTAAGGCCAAACATCTGTTTATGGACAAACATCTGTTTAAGGTAAAACATCTGTTTAAGTCCAAATATCTGATATAGAAGGCTAAACATCTATTTAAGGCAAAACATGTGTTTAAGCTGAAACATCTGTTTATGGCCAAAAATCTGTTTAAGGTCAAACAACTGTTTAAGTCCAAACCTCTGATATAAAAGGCCAAACATCTGTTTAAGTCTGAACAGATGTTTAACTTAATCAGATCTACTGTCTTCTCACACTGTTTTCCTCTTCAAAACACTGTTGAACCTAACATGGGTTTCCATTAACTATTGACCAAAAGGCAAATATGGGTTCAAACCACTGTTTGTAATTGTACTTCTTTACAAAATTACATAAAATTCAAGAAAACGAAACAATGACTTAAAGAACTCTAATTTAACACATAATCTAATCGGGCAAAGAAATCTATTATCTGACAATTCCCTGTTTTTACAACATGAAACACAACATCATCATGCCAAATACAGTCATATATATCCATCCATTATTCTAAATTCATAAACCCATAAATGCAGAAGAATGCCACATTTGCGATTAATAAACCAAGTTTCTACTAATTGTAGTTACTATTAGCAAAAAGAAGCATGATATCATCTATATATAAAACATAAAGAGCTAATAACAGTGTTTTATCATGTTAGCTATACATAGCAACAAAACATCAAGTTAATAATTTAAAAAAAAAACATACAACATCACCATCAAAAAATTCATAGTTATAATATCTGATATCAGAACATACTTAAATGTCGTTGTTAAAGTGAGGTAACTTGATTTAATACGATCTTCTGTTGCGAAGACAATATGTGAAGTGCAACATATCACCAAACCTCAAGTTATTCTCAGTCATAAACTTTCGCCAACCGTCCAACGCATAACGTGGCTTCAATTCATTTAACTCCGACTTAACATCATAAACCTCCACAACTCCAACCATGTTTTGAACTTTCAAAGGATGAAGATCAACAGAAAGACCTGATCGTCTGACAACTTCAACAGGAAGACGGTACATGTATTGTGTAGAAAAAAAATAATAGTCAGACAAATAAACATAAATCATTAGTTTGTTATAAAAAATGGTATACCAGCCTATAGTCTCCTTTGTGATCAAAATGAAAGAACTCAGGGTCGAGAAGATGTCCAGAATGTTTTTTTGCAGTCTTCGTAATCTTATTTCTACAGTTAAGCTTTTTCTTAACGTTAGCGGCTCTCTTCCCCTTGATGAAAAAGTAAACATATACATGTGAATTAAAGGAATGTTGAATATATGCTGATGCGTGCGAAGTGTTACTTATTTTAGGTGTGTATTTTAAGCCCTTTTTAACACTTATTTTAGCCAAGTTTTAAATTTATAAAACACGATATTTCACTAACACTAAACACACATATGGGCAAGTGCACCCATCGTTGAGTGTAGTATAACGTTGGTAAGATACCGAGGTCGTCCAAGGACACAAGAGCTTTTAGTACCGGTTTATCCTCAATGTCTAACCAAAATAAAAGTTTAGAAAAATGTTTTAAACTAAGGAAATTAAAAACTAACTAAAATGCTGAAAATAAAAATAAAAGAAAAACAGATAGACAAGATGAATCACTTGGTTCCGACTCGTATCTAGTATAACCTTTGATTATTTCCGCACTTTTGCACATAATTAAGAGATTATCTTAGTTATTGTAGTAGGCCCCTCTTTTGAAGGTGACGTTACCCCCACCCCAGTAGTTTGAGTCAGCAGGGATACAATCCTAAAAGGGTGGATTATTGGAAGATAATGAATTAAGTTATTAATGCAGTATTGTGGTAGGCCCCGCTTTTGACGGTGACATTACCCTCGGCTAAGTAGTCTGAGTCAGCAGGGATACAGTCCTAAATAGCCGGGTTATAGTATTAATAGTAGTTAACTTATGAGGGGATCAAAGATTTTGGACCCCCGCCATCCAATACCGTGAAGTATTGAAGGAGTACCTACTAAATTTGACCCAGGTCCATTGCAGGACCTCTAAACGCTGAACAATGGCAAGACCTTTACCAAACCGTTCCCTTAACCCCCGACCAGGTAGCCAACATATCTCCATATAGACCGTGGAGATATGAATGGTGAAAATCCTTTATTTTATATAGACAGTAAAATAATGCCAAGACACCACGGACAAACGATAATGAAAGATCACCTTCAACATAAGTAACTAGTTATTAAAGTCATTAATACAAAACCAAATAAAAAGTGCAAAAGATTAGAAATAAAAAGTATTATACTAGACACTTTGTCTTCACCAAGTGATGTAAGAGACTTAGGCAAACATGGCCTTGATTGTCAAGAACTCTTACGATCAATCTTGGATCCCGAGACGACTCACACACTCTACGATGGACAATGGATGATGGTGGTGGATGATGGTGTTGTGATGGTGGTGGGTGGTGGATGAAGTGTGAGAGAGGTGGTGTGCCAAGGGATGAGATGAAATGAATCCAAGCACTCCTATTTATAGGCTGAACAGAGAGCTGGGCACGGCCCCGTGTCCGCTGGGCACGGCCCCGTGTCCGTCTGACAATCTCTCTCCTCATTAATTGTAATTCGCAATTACAATAAATGCGCCTGCTATACTTTCGGCCATCCCCCGTGTCCGCTGAGCACGGCCCGTGGTGGGCAATAGAAGCTTCTATAGGTTTGTCTTTTCTGCTGCTTCTTGGGCACGGCCCCGTGCTGGCTGAGCACGGGGCGTGTTCAGTCTTCTGATTTCTCCACTTTGCTTTGGAAGGTGCCGTTGAGGGGTCGGGCAGTCCACTAATATTCCTTTTCTTGTATTTATGTTGGATTTAGCTGTCTTTTTGCTTCTTTTGCGTTTTTGAGCTCATTTAATCCTGAAAATACAAAAGAAAGACAAAAACACTCTTTTTCCAATATTAGTACTTAAAAAGGGTTAGTTTTATGACTCATTTGATGTAATTTATATGTTGCATTTTACGTACATCAAATACCCCCACACTTGAACTTTTGCTTGTCCTCAAGCAAAACTCTTTAATATGTGGCTTACACTCCCAAATGGAATAGGTAGAAGAGAAGGTTTTGGGCTTGTCGTAGAGTGTCGGGATTTCCAAGATCTTTTTGGGTTTTATTTTTATTTATTTACACTCCTATTCGTAATGATTTATTTAGAACTTTTCATAAAAGAAATTACTTATTTGGGCATAACATGCCTTTTTAAAATTCTATTTATATACAAGTTCACATACCTCACGGGGAAATCACTCACACTCGGCCGAAGGTGTATTTTTAGTGAATCACTCGAGAGCGGCATGGAACTTATTCCTACCATAGGCTTGCCAAGAAATCAATCCTCCTCATTTTTAACTTTTATACCTTTGTAGATATCAAGAGGAGTTTGTGGGTTAAGGGTTAGGCTAGGGTTAAAGGTAGGTGGTTGGGTTAGTGGTTAGTAGAAAAAGGGCTAAAAGCGTAACAAGTGTCGGTTTTCGTATTTTTGCAACTTTTTATTTTGATGAAGCTTTTATTCAAACTAAGTTATTTTTTATTAACTTGTTTGTTTATTTTCTTTTTGCTTCATCATTATCACATTATTATTATTATTATTATTATTATTATTTTTACGAAGAACCGAACTTGTTACTAAAATAAAGGGTTAAAAATGAAAAAGGGTGGGTAAAAGGGTTTTTGTTTGGGTGATGAAACGAAAAGGTTTAGGCTCAAAGGGGCTAACTAGGGGGATTTTTGGGTAGGTGGTAAAAGAAAAAGAAAAATAATGGTGTGGAAATAAAAAGGGTTAGTCCTAATGCCTCCATCATTTACTTACTCGGGTTTAAGTTGATAAGGACCGGGAAAGTATTGTCATGGCAAGTTCTAGAGTCGTAAGAACCAAGCGGCTATTCACACAAGAAACGAAAAATGAGCATTTAGTCAAATGGTATGTAATTGTGTGCTCAATAAAGGCTCAAAACTCACTTTTGTGGGAATGGGTTTTTATGTGATCAAGTATATATAATCAAATTTTAAATAAGTTTGCTATGCCTTTTCATAATTTTCTTATGTTGGTTCTTTTTATCACTATGCTATCGGTTGTAAATTTGTAAAAATATAACCTTTTTGAGAACTTGAATTTTCCGAATTAAACCTAGACAAGTAAAAAAATATGAAAATTTTTGAAAAAATTTTTTTGGGGTGATTAGCGGTTCCAATAGAGTTTTGTGTAAGGCTTGTATTTAGGACTTGCAAAATTCAAGGTTTTAGCATCCCCTCCACACTTAAATTACACATTGTCCTCAATGTGTCCCAAAAATAAATTTTTAGGTTGATTAGATGTGTAAAATAGTGTTTAAAAAGCAAAAATTTGTGTTACTGGGCACTGAACACGGCCCCGTGTTGTCCGGACACGGCCCCGTGTTCAAGTGCCAGTAACAGAATTAAAACAAGAGAAACAGAAGCCTGGACACGGGGGCGTGTTGGGTGAACACGGCCCGTGTCCAGTTACCTGAACTGGGCGTTTTCTGCAGGGTGCTCAGCACGGGGCCGTGTTGGTTGGGCACGACCCGTGTTGAACCTTCTGAAATGGTGAGAATTGTCGGGTTGCCTTGTTCTTGTGCATGGGTTCATTTTTCTCGTTCCCCTTTTCATCCTTTATCACCATGAGTGTGTTTTATTCATGAAAGTTAAACTAACTAAAAAAAAACATAAAAATTAATCTAAATAAAACTAAGGATAGTTCCGTGGAATGCCTCCATGGTGCGCCACGTTTATAAGGGTCCTTGGCTAGACCCAAAGCCTGGTCATATGTTACCCAAGTGGGATGTGTTGCATCCCATGTTACACCATCGGAGAGCGTCATCCAAGCTTGAGTCTATGACCTTCATGTAGTTGACCGGATCTTCTTCCTCTACTCGCTTTCCACATTCAAATTTCACTTCCTCATCCCCAAACTTCAATGTAAGAGTTCCGTCATTCATATCTACCAACGCTTGGGCGGTGGCTAGAAATGGCCTCCCGAGGATGAGAGGGACATCGGTGTCTTCCTCCATGTCTAGGATGACAAAGTCGGTTGGAAAGACGAATTTGTCAACCTTAACGAGCAGATTTTCGGCGACACCTTGTGGGAATTTGACGGACCTGTCGGCGAGTTGTATGCTCATCTTTGTAGGGCTTGTTGTTCCTAGGCCGAGTCGCTTGAACATTGATGTGGGCATGAGGTTGATGCTAGCCCCAAGATCGGCTAAAGCATTTCTGACGGGGGACTTTCCAATCGAACAAGGGATTGTGAAGCTCCCGGGGTCGATTTTCTTTTGTGGAAGTTTCTTGAGTACTAGAGCTGAGCATTCTTCGCCTAAGTTAACTAATTGCAATGATTCAATTTTCCTTTTGTGAGTGAGGAAATCCCTCATGAATTTTGCATATTTAGGCATTTGGGTTAGGACCTCAATAAAAGGAATATTAACATGCAATTGTTTTAGTAAACTTTCGAACTTCGCGAATTGCTCATCAGTCTTTTGACGATTTAACCTACCGGGGTATGGAATTTGAGGAGTCTTGGTGGCCTCTTGATTTGTTGTAGAAGCTTTTTCTGGCGCAGGAGGAGTCATAGGCTGGCCAGAATGGCTTCTTTCAGTTGGCGGTAATGGAGCATCCTCGGGTCCCACGGTTCGACTTCTTAATGTGAAGAGATGTACTTGTGCCTTCGGGTTCGTTTCGGTATTACTAGGTAACGCGCCTTGTGGTCTCTCGGAGAAAGTTTGAGCTAGTTGATTTAATTGTTTTTCAACGTTTTGAATGCTAGCTTGTTGATTTCTGAAATTCGATTCCAATTGTTGAAATCGATCCGAGTTTTTCTTTTCAGTGTCAGAGATGAGGCGAGATACAGTATCTTCAAGCCTTTCTCTTCCACCTTGTTGTTGAGAAAAATTTTGCGGTTGTTGAAAATTAGTTCGTTGGTTTTGTTGGTTACTACTATTGCCGGGATCTCTCCAACCAAGATTTGGGTGGTTACGCCATCCTTGGTTGTAGGTACCCGTTGGAGGACCCGACGGCCTAGGTCTATTATCCATGTAGTTTACCGTTTCAGTTTGTTCATCTAATTCTTTCATACAACTCCAATTTTCATGTGACCCACCACACCCTTCACAAGCCATAACCGAGGCCGTTTTTGTCATTTCTAGCTTTTTGATTTTTGAAGAGAGGGCCTCGATTTGGGTTTGTAAAGAGGTGCTTTCATCAACCTTATGGGCGCCCGGGGCAATGGATTTATTACCTCGGGGAGTGTGCCATTGAAAATTGGTTTGAGCAATTTCCTCAATTTGGTTATATATTTCATTTGGACGACGATTACCTAAAAGTCCCCCGGAGCTTGAATCAAGTGTTTGTCTTGTGTGTGGCAACAATCCATTGTAGAAAGTGGATACTTGTTGCCATACCGCTAGACCGTGGTGAGGACACTTTCTTAGAAGCTCCTTGAACCTTTCCCAAGTTTCATATAAGGATTCCCCATCCTCTTGTGAGTATGTATTAATTTCAGTCATTAATTTAGCCGTTTTAGCAGGAGGGAAATACTTATACAAAAACTTTTGGGCGAGTTCATCCCAGGTGTTTACCGATCCAACTGGGAGGGTGTTAAGCCAAGCCTTAGCTCGGTCTTTTAGTGAAAAAGGAAACATTCGAAGGCGGATGGCGTCATTTGATGCTCCATTGATCCGAAAGGTATCACATATTTCTAAGAAGTTAGTAATATGTAGATGGGGATCCTCGTCCGCAAGCCCGTGGAAGGTTGCGGAGTTTCGGAGCATTTGTATCAAATGCGGCCGAAGTTCGAAGTTGTTGGCCTCGACATTTGGTGCATTGATAGCGGCGCCGAGATTGCCTACGGTAGGCCGTAGGTAATCCATGAGGGTACGTTGGTCTGCCATTGGAATTGGGTCCCCCGAAGCTTTCTCTTGATTTTTAGCTTTAAGTCTTTTTCTGAGAAAGCGTTCGGGTTCTTCTAAGGGTTCTTTTATGTCTCTACTAGAACTGGAGCTCATGCACTACGTAGGAGGGTCAAATGTGGCACCTGGGTTCCAAGTCCTGCAATAAAAACAGAAAAGAACGTTGGTCAGAAAGTTCACCACGGCCCCGTGCTCAGCGAACACGGCCCGTGGTCAGAGATACAGTAATTGTTTTCTGGATTCCCAGTTACTGGGAGTTGGACACGACCCCGTGTTGCACCGACACGGCCCCGTGTTCAGCTCTCTGTAACTCAGAAAATAAAAGCTGCCAGTGATGATGCTGGGCACGGCCCGTGTCTGACCGGGCACGGCCCGTGCTGAGTTCTGCAGAAGCTGAAAAACTAAGAAAAATCCTAAACAAAAATAAAAAAATGATTAGGCCGTTGATTCCTAACTTTCTTAAAATCCTTGTGTCCCCGGCAACGGCGCCAAAAACTTGATGCGTGCGAAGTGTTACTTATTTTAGGTGTGTATTTTAAGCCCTTTTTAACACTTTTTTTAGCCAAGTTTTAAATTTATAAAACACGATATTTCACTAACACTAAACACACATATGGGCAAGTGCACCCATCGTTGAGTGTAGTATAGCGTTGGTAAGATACCGAGGTCGTCCAAGGACACAAGAGCTTTTAGTACCGGTTTATCCTCAACGTCTAACCAAAATAAAAGTTTAGAAAAATGTTTTAAACTAAGGAAATTAAAAACTAACTAAAATCCTGAAAATAAAAATAAAAGAAAAACAGATAGACAAGATGAATCACTTGGTTCCGACTCGTATCTAGTATAACCTTTGATTATTTCCGCACTTTTGCACATAATTAAGAGATTATCTTAGTTATTGTAGTAGGCCCCTCTTTTGAAGGTGACGTTACCCTCACCCCAGTAGTTTGAGTCAGCAGGGATACAATCCTAAAAGAGTGGATTATTGGAAGATAATGAATTAAGTTATTAATGAAGTATTGTGGTAGGCCCCGCTTTTGACGGTGACGTTACCCTCGGCTAAGTAGTCTGAGTCAGCAGGGATACAGTCCTAAATAGCCGAGTTATAGTATTAATAGTAGTTAACTTATGAGGGGATCAAAGAGTTTGGACCCCCGCCATCCAATACCGTGAAGTATTGAAGGAGGTCCTACTAAATTTGACCCAGGTCCATTGCAGGACCTCTAAACGCTGAACAATGGCAAGACCTTTACCAAACCGTTCCCTTAACCCCCGACCAGGTAGCCAACATATCTCCATATAGACCGTGGAGATATGAATGGTGAAAATCCTTTATTTTATATAGACAGTAAAATAATGCCAAGACACCACGGACAAACGATAAGGAAAGATCACCTTCAACATAAGTAACTAGTTATTAAAGTCATTAATACAAAACCAAATAAAAAGTGCAAAAGATTAGAAATAAAAAGTATTATACTAGACACTTTGTCTTCACCAAGTGATGTAAGAGACTTAGGCAAACATGGCCTTGATTGTCAAGAACTCTTACGATCAATCTTGGATCCCGAGACGACTCACACACTCTACGATGGACAATGGATGATGGTGGTGGATGATGGTGTTGTGATGGTGGTGGGTGGTGGATGAAGTGTGAGAGAGGTGGTGTGCCAAGGGATGAGATGAAATGAATCCAAGCACTCCTATTTATAGGCTGAACAGAGAGCTGGGCACGGCCCCGTGTCCGCTGGGCACGGCCCCGTGTCCGTCTGACAATCTCTCTCCTCATTAATTGTAATTCGCAATTACAATAAATGCGCCTGCTGTACTTTCGACACGCCCCCGTGTCCGCTGAGCACGGCCCGTGGTGGGCAATAGAAGCTTCTATAGGTTTGTCTTTTCTGCTGCTTCTTGGGCACGGCCCCGTGCTGGCTGAGCACGGGGCGTGTTCAGTCTTCTGATTTCTCCACTTTGCTTTGGAAGGTGCCGTTGAGGGGTCGGGCAGTCCACTAATATTCCTTTTCTTGTATTTATGTTGGATTTAGCTGTCGTTTTGCTTCTTTTGCGTTTTTGAGCTCATTTAATCCTGAAAATACAAAAGAAAGACAAAAACACTCTTTTTCCAATATTAGTACTTAAAAAGGGTTAGTTTTATGCCTCATTTGATGTAATTTATATGTTGCATTTTACATACATCATATGCACACAAAAAAAACAGTTTATATAAGATATACTAATTAAGTGGCAAGTATAGATACCTTAACTTTGTGAGCAGATGAAGAACATCCAATATGATCACTTGTGTCGACAGCTAAGTCAGCATTTCCCTTAGTCCTATTCTTGACCGTCTCCTTCCTCTCAGAAGTAACTTTACATTTCTTCTTAACCTGTTGTCATAGAGTAACTTTAATAACCATAGTAATATAACAATCTTTAAGATGGTAAACTTACATCTTGTGTTTTATTTAATCGTGAAGACATGCGTCTCTTCGACGTGCATTCGACATTGGTTGGTAACTTCTTCTAAATAAAACATTATTGGATAAATGTAACATCAGTAAACAGCATTACTAATAGTTGTAAAAACATTAAATTCTTATATGTGTTAAATTAAAAAATAAATATAAATAATTTTAATAATTTAGTAAGTACTTGAGTAATGGTTCATCCTTCACCTACAGATACAACTTCTTCATCCTCATAGATGTCCTGGTCAACATTAATGAAATAATTAATATAATGCTAAAATAATTAAAACTTTTACTGCTAATGCTAAATACATACGTACCTTCAATAAATTCTCAACATAATCAGCCTTCGATATCTCAAGTACACTATCATCGTCAGATTCAGGTTTCTTCGAAAAGCAAATCTCAGTCTCATCTCTCTAAACTACTACCTCAAAAACAACATCATCAATTCTGCTAAATACAAGCAAATCATCCTCAAGTATCCCAACATCTTTGCACATTTCAGGCCATCCTCTAGCAAATACAAAGTTTGTATCAACCTTAGACACCTCAACATTTCAATAGGAACCTTTATAACAGATTTGAAATTTGCCACTTGGTGGAATGTTTACGTAAAATTGTTTAATGAAGCAGTCTTCGATTACCAGCATAAAATTAAAAACAATGAATACTATACGTGAAGTATGTAACTTATGAGAATAAGTGTTGACACGTTTAAGATGCAAAAGGATTGAAGTTAAGATCAATAGTCATACCATAAAACCAAATCTTGCATAACGATTAAACATGAAATAAGATTTACCACACATGCCATCAACAAAACATGAAAGTTCAAGCCCAAAATCACCTAACGCTTTGAAAACCAACAAAGTATCCCTCGACAGATTGAGATCTTTAACAACATTGTCCCAACCGTCAGTTATTATTGGTGTTGAATTTTCTGTTCTGACCCTCACAACCCATTTTTTACAAGACTGATGATAGATTCGTAACTTTGTTTTTGCCAACAATCTCCCCACTTTTGATTAACAAAGGCTATAGGTACATCCTGTATATAATTTTTAAGTAGTGTAAGAAAATATAAACCATAACAACTGTTAAATATATATCTCAATAAAAATAAATTATGTATATAAAAACATGTCATACCAGTTTCAAAGATTCTGGGTTATCAAGAAACTTGACAAATGTAGTATACATGACAAAACCTGAATCAGTAAAGATGTTAAAAGATTGAAATTAAAAAGTTGGCTACGAAGATGAACATTAACTTTTTGTATTAACAGAGTATCTACTGAAATTAATCATAGAAAGAGAGTATGAGTTAAATTTTTTACTATTTTAATATGTTCTCAACAAATGATTCAAACACCTAACTAAACCCTTCTTGAATGTATAGTAATAAACGTTTAAAATCGTATTTGTAGCAAGATAGGATTTAAATTAAAATCGGTTAAACAATATAAAGTTCATTACAATATGAATGTACATACCAGTTGCTGAAGAAAAAACAATAAAACCTCCAGTAATTGAAGTGTAGAAGACGGAGAATAAGAAAGTTGAAACCCTAGAAAATGACTGGTAAGAAGAGATTTTTGAAAGAAGTCAGATGATAGATGTTTGATGTGTAATGATGCTAAAGAAATAATGACGGTTGTGTTTTCGTTTTCCCATATTTTCAACAGATGAAAAATATTTACACATACACCCCTTATTGAATTTGTTATTTACATTTACATTGAAAACCTTGCATAACACATATTGATAGAACATATAGATACATGTATAGATATTGTACGAAAATGTGTTATCTATTATAGCTAAAAGAAAACTATAAGTAAATATAAAAGATATTTAACAAACTTAATAGCAGATGTCTAAAAGATGTCCAATAAAATGTATTTGGAAACCTCGGTTGGTCGTTGGGAACAGTGTGAGTCAAACAGTCGTTAGATAAACAGAAGTTATGAGAACAGACGATAACTTTCAGTAGTTGTTTTATTTTTAGCTAACATCTATCCACGTCAGAACCTCTGTTGTCATAATGGATGACAGTCAACAGTATAGTAAATCAACAGTCATTAGGATAAAAAGAAATTAAGACAACAGACCATTCCATTTAGCAGTGGATGTATTTTTAGGCAAGGATAAGTTTCAACAGTCATTAGGATAAACAGAAATTATCACAGACCTTTTATAACAGCAGATGCTGTCTTTTGTCAGACTTTAGCTACAACACACCTTTTATAACAGCAAAATATACCGTAAATTCTTCCAAAAAACTGTTATTGACATACAAAATTATATAATAATACTTATAGCAGACCTTATATAATAATACTTATTCATCATTAGCCCAACCACTGTTAGTATCAACTCCTCTGTTAAGCATTTTAAGATTGAATATCATCTGTTGTTCGTTAACATCTGTTGACCAATAGGAATGACTGAAATAATTAAAATGAAGATGCAACAACAAAGATTAATACTATTAAAATTTATTCATTTAGTCAAAAGTGGTAAATCAAACAGTCGATAGCATACACAGTTGTTTCATCATCAGCAGATGTTCTCTTTTACTAAACTTTAACTACAACAGACCTTTGAAAACTCCAAATATTGACCTCTTTTGACTTACCAAACAGATGTTCAGACACAATTAAACATCAACATAATCTAAATCAAACTCAAACTCTAAATAAGTAAAACTAAAACGCAGATTAATACTATTAAAACTTAGGAATGACTGATAAAAAAATTATAAAATAATACTTAGGAATGACTGAAATAATTAAAATGAAGATGCAACAACAAAGATTAATACTATTAAAATTTATTCATTTAGTCAATAGTGGTAAATCAAACAGTCGATAGCATACATAGTTGTTTCATCATCAGCAGATGTTCTCTTTTACCAAACTTTAACTACAACAGACCTTTGAAAACTCCAAATATTGACCTCTGTTGACTTACCAAACAGATGTTCAGACACAATTAAACATCAACATAATCTAAATCAAACTCAAACTTTAAATAAGTAAAACTAAAACAGAGATTAATACTATTAAAACTTAGGAATGACTGATATAAAAAATTATAAAATAATACTTAGGAATGACTGAAATAATTAAAATGAAGATGCAACAACAAAGATTAATACTATTAAAATTTATTCATTTAGTCAACAGTGGTAAATCAAACAGTCGATAGCATACACAGTTGTTTCATCATCAACAGATGTTCTCTTTTACCAAACTTTAACTACAACAGACCTTTGAAAACTCCAAATATTGACCTCTGTTAACTTACCAAACAGATGTTCAGACACAATTAAACATCAACGTAATCTAAATCAAACTCAAACTCTAAATAAGTAAAACTAAAACGGAGATTAATACTATTAAAACTTAGGAATGACTGATAAAAAAATTATAAAATAATACATAGGAATGACTGAAATATTTAAAATGAAGATGCAACAACAAAGATTAATACTATTAAAATTTATTCATTTAGTCAACAGTGGTAAATCAAACAGTCGATAGCATACACAGTTGTTTCATCATCAGCAGATGTTCTCTTTTACCAAACTTTAACTACAACAAACCTTTGAAAACTCCAAATATTGGCCTTTGTTGACTTACCAAACAGATGTTCAGACACAATTAAACATCAAAATAATCTAAATCAAACTCAAACTCTAAATAAGTAAAACTAAAACGGAGATTAATACTATTAAAACTTAGGAATGACTGATAAAAAAATTATAAAATAATACTTAGGAATGACTGAAATAATTAAAATGAAGATGCAACAACAAAGATTAATACTATTAAAATTTATTCATTTAGTCAACAGTGGTAAATCAAACAGTCGATAGCATACACAGTTGTTTCATCATCAGCAGATGTTCTCTTTTACTAAACTTTAACTACAACGGACCTTTGAAAACTCCAAATATTGACCTCTGTTGACTTATCAAACAGATGTTCAGACACAATTAAACATCAACATAAACTAAATCAAACTCAAACTCTAAATAAGTAAAACTAAAACGCAACATAGATTCATAAGATTAAAATTTATTCATGACATTAAAATTCCAATAATTACATCACATACTGAACAACATTAAAGTTCAAATCTAACAATAACAACAAGAATTAAGAAACTTTAGCTTCAACTCCATCGATTGTTGGACCTCTCGATGTATGTCCTTCAGCATCGTCATGAACTCCACGTCTCTATCACCGCACTCTATATTACTAACAACACAAAGCTCACGAACGGAAGTTGAAGGCATCCGCATAAGATCTCTGGAAACCTGCTCTCTAGTGAACAGGCCAACTTGCAATACATCAAAACATCTCTTCAGCTCTTGAAGAGTAGCCCTATCTTCATACACATGTTCCTCGATTTGCATGACAAAACGCTGCTTTAAATCATCTGATTTTGCATTTGTGAATGACGCCATTTGAATAAACTATATTACTCGACTTTCCAGAAAGTATGATATCTTCGCAGGAAGATTTTCTGAAAAACATGTGAAGTGACTATGAGTTTATATACTGAAATTTGTAATTGTGAAAACGTGTACATTTAATATAAACATAATAATGTATATTTCAAAACAGCAGTCTTTTAATGCAAAAACCTTTTCAAACCCCAAGTTTTATGAAAAAACTGTAAAATTAAATACCAAGAAACCCAAGGGACAAAATATCGAAATTCAAAGAACAAAAGAAGATTGTCACAATTACAATTAACCTCTTCATTTACCATGTAGATGCGTTTTTAAACTCTATAAAAGACCGATAATTACTTTTGATTCAAAACATCAACAAACTGTCCTACAAATCACTTTCTGTCAAAAATTGTTCCAAATCAGAAAACCAACAAAAAATCTACATGACAAACTTCAGCTTCTACCACTGGTCAGACACCAGCGATGTTAAAACACAATTCTCGATGTGGTCACTCAAAGAACAAAGAACAGACCAAGAACTAAACAGGAAAGTCGACATAATCAATGACACTAATTACAACAAAACTTGGAACAACATAGCATTGCTCGATGAACTCCTCCACTCTCCTCCATCAGAGTTCCAGAAGAATGCAGAAGAGTTTCTGACACAACTTCTAGAACAGGATCAGAAAATCTGCAACATGCTAACTGACCTGAAATTCAAAAGAGAGCATGAAATCACATGGAGAAAGGCCAGAGTCTACGAAATCTTAGCAAGTGTTAACCCTATCGTGTAATACTTTATAAATATTTCATTAAAGAAGGTAGCACATGCAACCTTTCACGATGTTGCAACAATTATACTTCAACTTCGATATTGAAAGGTTGATGTGTATGGGAAACTTCATTGAAACGACAATGTTGGACAATGATACTGGAACGATAACATGTGAACAGAATCATCAAACATTCGAACAAAGAAGTGTAATCGGAGAATAGCGGCTGAATCACGAGAAAGATGCATTTGAGAGAGAGAGAGAGACACGCTCGCAGATATCAGCGAGATAGATTTGAATGTGGAGCCAGATAATTATGTCTTATTTATAGGATTAGAATATATGATTTGAATTTTGAATTTTGAATGTGGAGCCAGAATTTTGAATTGGGAACTAGATTTGAGGGAGAGATGAAAGTGTGGAGCCAGAATTTTGAACTGGGAACAGATGTTTGATTATAAAATTTTGAATTGAATATGGAGCCAGGATTTTGAATCGTCAGAGATTTAAGGCAGTGGTTTGATGGCAGGCCTTTGGAATATGAATGTGGGCCAACTTTGAACTTTAAAGTCTTTTAATGTTAGGCATTATGATGTAATAATGACATAAGAAAAGCATTGTTGGACATGCTCTCCTGCTGACACATCAGCTTTTCTTATGTTACTAGGATTTCTCCTTTTATAGAAAGTATAGATAGGTATCGTAACTTAGTCTGGTTCAAGCTTAGACACTACCCAAGTATCTAATTCGCTAAAACCTGTGACTCTGATACCAACCTGTCACACCCCGGATTTTCGACACCCCGGGCGTGCGACCACTTGGTTGGTACCTGTTTTAATAAATACGCAGCGGATAAATGTTTATTTTATTTTACTTTTATTTCTTTATTTATTTTTTAAGAACATTTTAGTTAAACAAAACATATTTTTATAAATGCAGAATTAAACATCCATTTTCCATACAAAACGTTTAATACATAGGGTAATCAAACTTTCTGTCTAATGACAGTTTTATAAAATATTTTAGCCACAAGGTTCTTCTGTGCCTAGGGAATCGTCCTCCTTTCAGCACTAGTCTTGCTATTCATAACTATTCCTGATTACCTGAAAACGTTTTGAAAATAATACGTCAGCGAAAAACAAGCGAATAACATTTAACCGACACTAAACCATTTTTAGCATAAGTGGTATTAAAGCTATTTAAAACATATTAGTAATCTACACATTCAGCGAGCTACCCGCCCGTTTTACTACCGAACTTCGTGCCCGGTTTTACGTATTTCTCTTACCGAACTTCGTGCCCGGTTTTACGGTCTGTAACACGTCTACAATTTGATCAAACTATATGTGCACTTATAATCTGAATGCTATCCATAGAATACCATATGAAAAAAATATATTTAACACAACTCATGCTATATATAAATATTTTTAAAAGTAGTTAAATGTATTCACCTTTGATAATTTGTTAATTTGTGCTTAGTGAAAGCTTAGAACTTCTACACCTCCTGGATTGTTGGACAACACTCCGATATCGTATCAATAGATATCATGATCTCTGATCTTATTAATCAAAAAGATTTCCAACATCAACTGATTATCACTGGTGTTTACTACCGACTCGCCACTCCGCGCTCATTTGGACACCAACATAATTTATCCCTACCCCCTTATATTTATTTCTCTCGTTGGCTAAATGACTGACAATTTTTCTTGTAAATAAATTTGAAGGTTAGTGGGTATATATTATAAAAATTGGGTGCCATTCATACACTAGAGATAAGAACGGCCAACATTTACGTCATGAAGTCACCCTATTGGTTTGACATGTGTAATGTTATTAATGTAAGTGGAATATGTGGCATCAATGCTTGTCGGCTAAGTTTCTACCCATTCTTACTAACTAAGCTTCTACACCCATTTATCTAAATATCTAGGTATATATTGTATATATATAAAAAAAAACAATACTAATGGTGGCTCATAAATATGGCATTAGAATGCACCCGAATTTTGTGATTTAGTGTCCATTTTACTTCATAATTTAGCTTTAAACATTTATATGTGTATCCACTCTAGGTGGATTATATATTTATATTAATAAAACCATATAAAAATATACATAACATTTATTTCATCACGTAATATATATATATATATATATGTTATAGTTAATTGCTTATTTATCTTACTCCACAAAGTTTTATGTTTTGATTATTTTCTATGCCCATTAAACATCTTGTAATTCAAGCGAACATTTCGCCTATCAAATATTGTTTTAAAAGTATTTGGGATATAAGTGTAACGAAACAACTAATAATATTATTTTTTTATCTGTATTTAGAAAATAGGATGTGTGTATATATATATGCTATATATGTTTTAAATATTATTTTATAATACTAATTATTCGTCTAGACACCCTATCTTTTTTTTAAGGGTCATCTTACTCGTTACCTACTCATAAGTTTCATATATTTTATTTAATACATAAAAATGGAAACATTACACAAGGTTAAGTTCTCTCTAGAATATGTCTACCGAATCGAGCGGAATAATGCAACCTACAAAAAAAAGAAAAAAAGATTACCCGTTGCTCGCATATTAAAATAATATACTAAATCATAAAATAAGCTTATATGTACATGTATTTTCAATTTTCTCCGGATGACAGACAAGTGGCAACCCAACCCGTATACAGCTGACAGCCACATATTACACCAAATCTCCGCAACACAAATGGCTTCCGATGAAGCTCGTTTTCTTGTAGGTCAAGATCATTGATGGAAACTTTACGAATTAGATTACGAAACATAGGAGTATTTAGGTTATGGTTCATTCACTTGGTGTTACTTTCTTTCAAACATTACTTTATTTGATTATGTTCTTTTAATAACATACTGTCGACCTTATCCACCAGACTTTCCAGACTGCATTTTTGTGAATTAGGTTGTCTTTTAATTCAGCATGCGCGCTCGGCTGTATGTTTCATAGTTTGGTGAACGTTGACCATTTGATTGGTCCATATGGATACAAATTTATCTCGGGATGTCTTTAACCAATTATCATTTAGGTAATAAAAAACATATGAAAATATAAAACATAATTAAATTTTGTATCTATTTTATTGAATGTATAAATTTAAAACAAAATTTACGTTCACGTCCGTCTCTGGCAAGGACTTTACGAAGGTTGGAGATGTTATACTGGTATATTGGCTCGTTCGAAGAATCACACATTGTTAACCATGAACGAGTAAAATCCTCCCACTTAGGGGTGTTCAAAAAAATTTGAATCCGAAACCGAATTCGAAATATCCGAAAACCCGTATCCGAAACATCCGAAATGAATGATAGAAGATATGGTAAGATATGATGGTAATGTGATAAGATTATAGTTTTTGCAAGTTAACAAAATCTTCCATACCATACTTGTTTATCCATAAGTCATGATGTAGGTTGGTGGGAGTCCCACCATGGACGAAATGGGGGGGGGGGTAGTGTGTGTATATATATATATATATATTATAAAAGTTATAAAATATAAGTTGTAAGATTTAATAAAAGTTTAGGGGTTTAGGAGGTTTGATATGTTCTTGCACCGTAAATGTTTCGGCAATATTTTTGACGTCAAAATGTGGTTAACTAGTTCACTAAGATGTAAGTTTAGGTGTTTGGGTGGTGAATATATCGCTAACTAGTTCGTTGACGCAGAAGTGGCGAAGTTGTGATCGTTGTAGCGATGTGTCGGAAACTTGTATTTCGGATATTCCATTGATATCCACAAGCCTTTTAAGGTGTATACATTAGTTATAAGTCTTGCGGACACTAAAATGATAGATTCTAGTGTCGCGGACATTTTATTTTGGTTATATTTTAGCGCAGAACGGACAAAGTATAGTTAAGTGCATTTACCGGAAAGTCGAGGTGTTTTAGTGTTTATTGTCCCTAATTAGGGATTTTCATTTGTATTTCATCTATAAAGTGCGTTCATGCCCTTTGTCGCTTGTTCGGACAGTTTTCGGAACTTGCTGGCATGAATAGTGTGTTCAGGTGAATAGTGTTTTCAGCATTTTGCCAACATATTAGGACATAGTTTGCAGTTTTCTCGCGACGTGGCGATTGTATTAATATGGTTTAACATATTTACCCATGTCCTATGATTGCTAGACTTTATACTACCTAATCATGCAATAATTAAATCGTAATGAGAGAAATTAAATGTTTAATCACGCGTTTAAGTTGTACGGAATTACCATTATTTTTGCCAATTGTCACATTCTCCCCCCGTTAGAAGAATTTCGTCCCGAAATTCAAGTCGTGTTACCGGTTGCAGGGGAGCCTTGGAACAGATGAGGGTACCTAGACTTGATTTGATCTTCACGTTCCCACGTATACTCGGGACCGTGACGCGAGTTCCAACGAACTTTAACTAGCTTTATACGACTCCTCCGTGTCTTGTGGACCTTCCAGTCCGTAACCTCAATAGGTTCTTCAGTGAATTGGAGTTTATCATTAATGTGTATCTCGTCCGCTGGGATGACAATCGTCTCTTGAGTTGGGCTTTTCTTGAGATTAGACACATGAAACGTGTCGTGTACACTGCTGAGCTCTTCTGGTAGTTTCAATTTATAAGCAACGGTTCCGATCTTTTCCAGGATCTCAAAAGGTCCAATGTAGTATGGATTCAACTTTCCACGTTTACCAAATCTTACCACGCCCTTCTAAGGCGAGACCTTCAACAATACCATGTCTCCGACCTCGAAAGCTAATGGTTTGTGTCGTTTGTCGGCGTAGCTCTTTTGTCTATCACGAGCCGCTTTGATACGGTCTCGTATTTGAATGATCTTGTCTGTGGTTTCCTAGACCAATTCTGGACCAATGAGTTGTTTATCCCCGGTCTCCGCCCAACATAGCGGGGATCGACATTTCCGTCCATACAAAGCTTAAAACGGGGTGGCCTAAATGCTAGTGTGATAGCTATTATTGTATGCGAACTCCACTAATGGCAAGTAAGTATCCCAATTTCCACCCTAATCTATCACACAAGCACGTAACATGTCCTCCAAAGTCTGTATCGTTCGTTCACTTTGGCCTTCCGTTTGAGGGTGAAAGGCCGTACTAAGATTCAGTTGTGATCCAAAGGCCTTTTGGAACGATTGCCAAATCCTTGAAAGGAACCGACCGTCTCGGTCCGATATAATAGAAACAGCTGTGCACTCCATGTCGTGCCACAATCTCTTTGAGGTGTATTTCAGCCAGTTTCTTAGTGCTATCCTTCTCACTGTAGGTAGAAAATGTGCGGACTTTGTAAGTCGATCTACAATTACCCAAATCATATCATGGCCTCCTGAGGTTCGGGGTAACTTAGTAATGAAGTCCATCGAGATTTGTTCCCATTTCTGTACGGGGAATTTCAGGTTGTTGTAGTAACCCTGAAGGCTTCTGGTATTTCTCCTTAACCTTAGCGCATATAAGGCTTTTTTCGACATAAGTAGCAATATCGCCTTTAAGGTTAGGCCCCTAATAAAATCCTTTTAAGTCTTGGTACATTTTATCCAATCCTGGATGAATAGAGTACCTTGACTTATGAGCCTCGTCCAAAATAATTGCTCGTAGGTCGCCAAAGAAGGGTACCTAAATTCGTCCCATAAAGAACAGTGTTCCATCATCCTTTGGCACCAATTGTGCCTCCATTCCCCATAAGGATTTGGCTCGTATATTTTTTGGTTTAAGCGCTTCTTGTTGAGCATCGTGAATCCGAGAAATTAGATCAGTTTGTATGGTTATGTCTAAGGCTCGCACCCTTAGAGGTTTTGCACGTTCCTTGCGGCTCAAGGCGTCCGCCACGGCGTTCGCCTTTCCCGGATGATACTTTATCTCACAATCATAATCGTTCAATAACTCGAACCATCGTCGTTTCCGCATATTCAAGTCCTTCTGATCAAATATGTGCTGCAAACTCTTGTGATCTGTAAAAATTGTTAGCTTCCAACACAGCTTCCTTCTGTGCAGCTAACACCCTTTCTATCAAACTGTTCTTTATCTCCATACGCTTGGCGTTAATTCGGATGGGTTTAACCCTTTCCTTTCTGCTCAAGGCGTCAGCGACTACATTCGCTTTGCCGGGATGATACTTGATTTCACAATCATAGTCATTCAAGGTTTCCATCCAACGGCGTTGCCTCATGTTTAATTCTTTCTGATTAAACAGATGCTGGAGGCTCTTGTGATCAGAAAAGATCACAAACTTGATTCCATAAAGATAATGCCTCCACAGTTTTAGTGCGAACACAACGGCACCCAACTCCAAGTCATGGGTGGTGTAATTCTTTTCGTGCACCTTTAACTGCCGTGATGCATAGGCAATAACCTTGCCTTTCTGCATAAGCACACACCCCATGCAAGTGTGTGATGCGTCACAATAAACTACAAATTCTTCAGCGCCTTCAGGTAATGTAAGCACAGGAGCGTTGCTCAACTTTTGTCTCAAAACATCAAAGGATTCTTGCTGCTTAGGGCCCCAAACAAACTTAACCTTTTTCTTAGTTAAGGAGGTTAGGGGTGCAACTATCCTTGAAAAATTTTCAATGAAACGCCTGTAATATCCTGCCAATCCCAGGAAGCTACGTATCTCCGTTGGCGTTTTTGGCTCTTGCCAATTCATAACAGCTTCAACTTTAGCGGGATCCACTTGGATACCACGCTCACTGACCACGTGTCCAAGAAATTGGACTTCTCGTAGCCAAAATTCACACTTAGAGAATTTGGCATAGAGCTTCTCCTGATGTAGCAGTTTGAGAATACAACGAAGGTGTTTCTCATGGTCAGCTTGATTCTTAGAATAAATAAGGATGTCATCGATGAAGACGATAACAAATTTATCTAAGTAAGGTTTCCAGACGCGATTCATGAGATCCATGAATGCGGCTGGTGCATTTGTGAGCCCAAAAGGCATCACTAGGAACTCGTAGTGACCGTAACGAGTCCTAAATGCAGTCTTGTGAACGTCTTCATCCTTAACCTTCAACTGATGGTAGCCTGACCTCAGATCAATCTTTGAGAAGTAACTTGCCCCTTGAAGCTGATCGAACAAATCGTCGATCCTGGGCAATGGATATCTATTCTTGATCGTGACTTTATTGAGCTCACGATAGTCGATGCACAGACGCATCGACCCATCCTTTTTCTTGACAAACAGGATTGGCGCTCCCCAAGGAGATGAGCTAGGTCGAATGAAACCCTTAGCCAGCAATTCATCTAGCTGCGTCCGCAACTCCTTCATTTCTGTGGGTGCCAATCTGTATGGTGCTCTTGCAACTGGTGCCGCTCCTGGGATGATATCGATCCTAAACTCAACTTGTCTATCTGGTGGTAAACCAGGTAGATCTTCAGGAAACACTTCTGGGTATTCAGAAATGACAGGGATGTCTTCTAACTTCGGTTTAGGCTCATCTAAAATCACATGTGCCATGTAAATGACACATCCCTTCTTCAAACACTTGGAAGCCTTGAGCATAGTCACGTGCTCAGGTAGTCCATACTGGGTATCTCCCCGAATGGTAAGTGATTCACCAGACGGAGTCTTTATTACCACCTGTTTCTGGTTACAGACGATTTGGGCCTGGTTATGAGATAACCAGTCCATACCCAGAACTATGTCAAAACCAGCTAATTTAAACGGAAGTAGGGACAGAGGAAAAGAATGGTTCTTAATGGATATAACACATCCATCTAACACATTAGAGACGGTTTCTATGGTACCATCTGCTAACTCTACCTCATAGTTCACTTTTAGGGTTTTGACAGGTAAATTTAACAATTTACAAAATTTATGATCTACGAAGGACTTATCTGCGCCTGAATCAAAAAGTACTCTTGCAAAAACATCATTTACAAGGAAAGTACCTGTTATGACGTTATCATCCTGCACAGCCTCCTTCGCATCCATCTGAAGACTCTGGCATTAGTCTTCTTAGCCTCTTCAGGCTTCTTGTTGTTCTTGGGGCAGTTAGTCTTTATGTGGCCCTTCTCATTGCAACGGTAGCACGTCGCATCTTTCATCTTCTTGCAATCCAAGGTTTTGTGTTCCTTGGACTTGCACAAACCACAAGCAAAAGACCTTGACTCGTTATTCGAGTTTGATTCGAGTCTTCACTTTCCAAAGTGCTGTTTCTTGCAAGTTTTGCATGTGGGCTTCTCTCCAGAACGTTGCCCATCTTTCCTCGATTCCGATCCCTTCTTGTGATCACCGCTCCCACGGTGCTTCTTGTTCGACCTACGCGAACCATCATCTTCTCGCTTCCTCTTCTCAGCATCCTTATTCCTCAGCGATCTCTGCCGGACCGCATCCAGTGTGAGGGATAAAGAAAGGTCAGTTACAGACCTGAAGGTAACTGGCCGAGAAGCTTTTACACTGGCCTTTATCTCGGGTTCTAAACCTCCAATAAAACGAGCGATCCTTTTAGGCTCCGGGGTTACTAGATAAGGTACCAACCGGGATAGTGTATTGAAGCTTGTCAGATAAGCTTGACAGTCGAGGTTCTTCATTACCAGTGATAGAAAGTCATATTCTATCTTTTCCACCTCATGTTGAGGGCAGAAATTTTCCTTGATCAAGGCGATGAATTGATCCCACGACATACTATACAACGGGATCTTTCCGGAGGCCTCCATCAGAGATCTCCACCAAGCTAACGCCTCACCCTTGAAGGACTGTGAGACAAATTTAACCACATCACCTTCAGCGCATCCGCTGATGTCCACGACCGTGTCCATTTCATCCAGCCACGTCATGCAGTCTACGGCTCCTTTCTCCCCCGTAAAATCCCTGGGTTTACAAGACACAAAGTACTTATATGTGCAACCCTTGTTACGGTGTCCCTGATGCAGTACCAACTGCTGAGATGGATTACTTTGGTGGTTGGTGGACTGGCGATCATCACCGTTTTTCTTTGGTCCATCCTTTTTGGGAGGAGGCTTGTTATGAGCCTCTGAGTGTGTCCTTGGCTTTGAATGTGATACAGAGTGGGTCCTACTTCGGGTACTACTGTATTCTTCATACTGTCTATCCAAAGCTTGAGTAATAGCGCCGTCTATGATTGCTTTTAGCTCGGCACCCGTTAATGTAATCTGGGCGTTCTCATTTGGCGCCACTGGATGGCTATTGCCTTCATTGGAGTCAGCCATTTGTATTGAACTGTTGCAGAAAACAAGGTCAATATTTTATTTGGGATTTTATTATGGAATTACCCCTTAGGGTAACTCGTTAACCATGGTAACAGAGACCATATTTGGTTAACTTATTAATCGTATTAATTTAGGATTTCAATTAAAATTTATCCTAAACAATAACAATATATATTAGCACATAAGGCTTGGTCATATGGACGATTTAATAAACTATGATTTCAGAGAATCAAGACTTTTAAGGTTTGAACCTAGTTCATTACCCTTATTTGGCAGGGAGTCAATGCTACCACTGTCTTTTGGCTCATATGGAAATAAGCAAGGCCCGTAGGCACTATTTTACCACGTATGGTTAAACATGATCATCTTAATTGATGATGTATATTCAGGATTCAGAGATCATTAAACTGGATTAGGAATCTTCTAAAGAATCCTTATTCACTTAAGAATGACATGTGATTTTCAACGAATCACTTCTGCCAGGAGTGTTAACATGTTTTAAGATGTTAACAGGGATCTGAATCTTTTAAACTGGTCTTACCATTTTGGCCCGGTCTTATATTTGACATGAGGCTAGGTTTCACACTTAAAGATTCTTAATTAAATAATTACTTAGGCAGATTAAAAGGAATGATTTTAATTTATTTATTTCATTTATAATTTATTTATGCACAATGGCAAACATGAAATTTATAAAAATAACACTCCATTAATTTATCACTATATTACATATCGCCCTAAACGGGTCTTTTACACATGAAATTTGCCCACGCAGGAGCTAAATCATACCAACATGCCCACGCAGGGGTCTTACAGAAGACATGCCCACGTAGGGGTCTTACAGAAAGACACAAGTCCTCGCAGGGACTATCAAACATAAGTCCACGCAGGGACTAAACATACAACATACCCTCGTAGGGGTTTATGGAAAGATAGACCCACGTAGGGGTTAATACACACAACAAACACACATACCCACGTAGGGGCTTAACAACAAGATATGCCCACGTAGGGGCTTATACATCAGCGATGGAAGAATTCAACGATCCTTCTTGTTCTTCCCCTTGATCAGACCCATCAGTCCTTGGAAGAATGTCTGCCTTTCCCTACGATCCTCGTGAGCTTCCCGTTCAACTTGCTGCAACCTATGTAGAATTTCCTCCCGTTCTGGGGGAGAAAATCGTGGCGGCTGAGACTGTGTTCTAATGATAGGCCTGGGAGGTATTGGGTACCCCTGATTCGGGTAGCTTACCCCCCATGGATCTCCGTAGGGTCCTTGGGCATTGAGGGCGTTATAATATGCTGCTACCATATAAGGATCTGCCTCAGCGTATCCGTAGTTGTGGTAAGCTGGTGGTTCAAACGGGTTGTAATTACTTGGACCCGTGTACGCTGGGATTGGGTTATCAAAACCCATGTGCGGTGGCTGTTGAAAAGCCGGCTGCGAAGGCCCACCCATTTGTGGGTCCTCATAGTGCGGTGGGTAGTGACTAGCACTAGACTGTCGTGGGGAGTCGAAAGTGAAGCCCCCTGGTCTCACCGACATGCGGGCACCGGTTCTTCTACGCCTTGGCGGTTGAGGAGGTGGCGGTTGAACTGGTGGCGGTGGAGGTGGTGGCGTAACTGCCACAAACCGATGATCCTCTGATGAATCTTGATGATGCGGCTGTGGTTGTGGCTCCTGGTGTTGTTGAGAATGCTGCTGCTGATGCTGCCCATGAGACGACGAGTGGTGTGATGGTGTATAATACCATGGGTGCTGATTAAAGAAGGCTTGGAAGCTGTCTGGACCACCATAGGGTGATCCGTGAAACGAAGATCCGTCCGATATCTCTATCGGGTGGTTCGGAGTGCCACTCGCAGGCATGACGGGGTCCGTATCCTCGTCCATATCGTCTGCGTGATCTCCTGAGAAGTGTTCCTCTGGACCCAGTGGGTTGAAACCCACGGGTTCTTGTAGGTAATCGGCCGGATTAAACTGGCCTCTAAAGATAGGTGTGGGGTCCCCATAGGAATGATGGGACAAAGACCTCTGAAGTGGTATGTATGAGGGCAGAGGGTTATTAGGCTCGTCTTCTGATTGTGGTCCATATGAATTTCGGACCGGAGGGGTAGAACTGTGCGAGACAGATCGTCTCGCTGGTTCGAACAGGTTTCTCCTGTTCCGTCTTGGATTCTCGCTTTCCGTCGCAGCTGGAGCTCGTGTATTAGACGGCCCTGCTTCATGGTCGTTGGGGGCGGCTACCGGCCCCTTTCCGCGTCCTCGTATACGCAAGAATCTTGGAGGCATCTTTGTTATTCCTGTCAATAAAGCATGAGATAACAATAACAAAAATATAAAAATTAAAGGACAAAACAAAAACCGAAAGGTGGGATTTGTCCTAAGTTATAAGTCTAGACTCAAAAGTTTAGATATGTGCAATTGTGTAACTGAGATTAAACACAAAAGGCTAGTGTTTAATTCACTCAGTGTTGGCTCTGATACCAACCTGTCACACCCCGATTTCCACGTGTCACCGGTGGGCCCGGTGGGGGAGTATCGTGACGTGGTTGGCAACGTAATAGTCAAACAACACAATATAATAATGCACAGCGGAAGCAAATTTAAAATAAGATACAACCGAATTTATTTATTGTAAACAAAGTCACAATTATCCGGTGTTTATCCACAGTAGGATCGAATTAAAAACATTGTTTATGGTTCAACAGACTTCGGCATCTTAAGCTTGCGAGACTTCTAATGATGCTTAGGAGAATCCCAGCCTATTTCGCCTAGTACCTGCATTTAATCTTTTTGGGAAAATACGTCAGTTTACACTGGTAAATACATTCAACTGACTCATTTTATAAAATGATTGAAAATTGGTTTGGATGCACATGGCATAAACATTTTTATTAACTTGGGAGAATTATTTAATATTATAATCTTGTGAACGAATTACATGTTACTTATGCGTTCAGTAGCCCGGAACGTATCCGGGTTAAAGATCAATAGACACACCACAATAATGAGTTATACACCGACAGGTGTACGCCTACACCCCGTGCTCAGGTCGTGGCTATCTCGTAAGATAATGCCGAGGATATCCGGGACATGGTCATTAACCCCCCAAAGGCTGTAAAGTAAACACATCTGTTTAAAACGAACCGATCAAATTATTCAACTACCCACTAAGCGTGGAGATTTGATGCCCGATCAAGCGGTACGCTATGTACCGTAACCCAAGCCCGTATAGGGAAAATAAGTTAAAAGTATTTACCTTGATGCAAAGTATAGTCACAATAATCAAATAGCAGGTAGCTTTTACTGTTTCTCCTAATCTGGAACGAAGGTTAAATATAACCTATCAGAATCCTAGCGGGTCTTTAATTATGCTTAAGCTTAGACCGGCTAGTTTCAAAGATACGGTTCGTACGCACTATTAAGCGAAGACCGGATAGAATGTGACTCAGACCTGACAAGTTTGAAGACTTGTTTAATATGGGTTTATTATTCACATTCTGGATTTTGAGATAAAACTGATAAGGTTTGACCCGTTTCGGCTAATTTATGTAAACTTGTTACATAAACCGAGCCGAACGCGTAATATGCGCAACGGGTATCCGTAAGAGCCATATACAGGTTTCCTAAGTTAATATGCTTCAAATATGTTGTAACATTAGTAGGATGTCTTTTGTTATGCCCCGAACTAATTTAAACACAAACTATGCCCCGTAGGGTAGTTTGGTCATTTTAAAGTGTGTAAAAGAGTTTAAGCGACAACCTGAGTTACAGGTCTGATGTAATAAGCAAATATATCAAATTTGCTAAGTTACATCAGTAGGTTAAGGCATGTATGTGAAACTTATCACCTTTAACCAAACTAGGCCCCGTAGGGGTATTTTGGTAATTTCACATAAGCCAAAAAGCTCAAAACCGAGGTCTGAGTTTATCAACCTTTGCTTACTGTTAAAATATGATAATTTGCCTCTTATATCAGTAGGTATCAACCCGGGTATGTCCAATATGATTTTAAGACATACTATGCGTTAAAAACGCTAATTTAGGCGATTCAAGGCCATTACCGGGTTCGATACTTAAATCTGATATTTTTATATATCCAGAAGGCTCAAAATAATTTATTTATCATAATTAATCAGTAGCAAAAGGTTTGGAATCGTTTAGATGTGTAAAACTCATTTTATGGCCCGTAAGGGCAAAACCGACAATTACCGAATTAAGCCTACGACTATGAGTTATGCTCAGCCTAAAATTAATTAAAAATCTTTAAAAATCCTAAAATAATATATTATATCAGTGGGTAAAAGATTTGATACCAAAAAGTATGTTTAACTAGGCTATACGCTAATTACGCCATTATGTTAACATAAAGCATTAGTTTTGCGATATTGAGCCTAACTCTTAATCTACAAGTCAAACTGATGTCAAACTTTGCATGCAAGTCTATATATCAGTAACTAAGGTTTCTACACTTTTACATTTTCATAAATCATGTTTTAAGGTAATAAGGGCATAACGGTCAACGTATGAGCAATTAACGGAAATATGCATATTAATTGGATAACTAGTGAACCAAGGTGTATGATCACAGAGGGTTGTTCTAACATGTATCCTAATTCAATTTAAGCTCTGAGGCATTTCTAAAATATGCCCAAACGGGTCAGAACTGAAAGTCAACCGAAAAGTCAAACTATGTGACTTTCGGTTCCGAACCGGGTCTAAACAGGAAATAGTCAGGTTGAACATGTTGGGACATGTTCTTACACTTATTTCTTGGTTATAACAATGTTCAAACAGGTTATACATGTTCTAGATAGCTAATTATGCATAAATGACATTTTAAGCAATATGTTGACTTTTTAACTAAAGGTTTGACCCGACATTTGACCTGTTTAGGATGGTGATCAGGGAAACCCTTTTGGGGTTTTATTACCCACATAAATACCATTCTAAAACTACTTTTAATTCGAGATTAGACTGAGTCATTAGTGACTAATCTCGAAGTCAAACCGTAATTACGACGGTTTGACTTTTAGCTAATTAACTAAGCTAAACACAACCAAATAAGAACTAGCAGACTTACAATAGTCCAATGCACGACTTATGATCAGAAGGGAGAGTTCCTATGCTCCAGGATGCTCCAAAGATCAAATGCAAGTGTGAAGAAATGTGGTTGCATCATGTGGCCTTATATAGTACTTGGATCCACCACAACTAAGTGACAACTAACTCTAGGACCAACCACAACCATTGAACACTTGTCCTAGTGCTCTAGGATAGTTTAGGGGCCTTTTATAACTGATAAAAACCGGTTTAATGGGTTAAAATCGCGAAAGACAGGCAACAGCCCGTTTTCCTGGAACTGGGCATGTCTAGCGCACCGTTACGCTACACTTGTAGCGGTGCGCTAGCCCGCTATAAAGGGCCGTTTGACTTTACATGGTAGCGCACCGTTACGCTACACATGTAGCGGTGCGCTACCTCTTCTCAGAGGCAGATTTCGTTGCTGTTTGTTGGTGTTTTGAACCAATAATCCACTTGCACGATTTTTAGCCATTCTTTTACATGGAGGGGCCTCTAATAAGTGTCTACTCCTGTATATTACCCTACCATGAACCTTTGTTGAAATTGAATGAACTTACAAGACCCGAAAACAACGGTTTATCATTCTTTTTCTTCTTGGGATCAAATCATGCTTTTTGCGAGTCCATTATTGTGAACCCATTTCTGAATTGTGGCATGAAAGATGTGTAGTAATATTATATCGGGTCTTGGGATTTATAATTGAGGTCGTTCAGAGGTAACAATTTAACATGACGCCACTTTAAATCCTACCGAATTATCTTTATTAAATTCGGGTTTACCACGCGTTTTGTCTTACATGACACGTGTCGTTTTATTATTGAACCCGAAATTTTCGAGGTGTTACATCCTCACCCCCTTAAAATAAATCTCGACCCGAGATTTACTGAAACAAGTAAGGGTACTTTTCCTTCATCGTGGATTCAACCTCCCACGTGAATTCGGGACCTCTACGGGCATCCCATTTGACCTTCACAAAAGGTATATGCTTCCTTCGAAGCTTCCTTACCTGTCGATCTTCAATCGACAAAGGTTTTTCAACAAATTTTAAGCTCGCGTCAATCTGCACATCTGTATGTGGCATGATATGTGATTCGTCAGCGGAACACTTCTTTAGATTGCAGATGTGGAACACGTTGTGAATTCCACTGAGCTCTTCCGGTAAGTTCAACTTATAGGCAACTGACCCGACACGTTCGATAACCTCGAAAGGTCCTATGTATCTCGGGCTTAGTTTGCCTTTCTTACCAAATCGCATCACTCCTTTCCAGGGTGACACTTTAAGCAGGACTTTGTCACCTACTTCGAAGTGAAAATCCTTACGACTTGGATCCGCGTAACTCTTCTGCCTATTCCGGGCAGCTTGGAGATTGTTACGAATCTGGACAATCTTGTCCGTCGTTTCAAACACGATCTCTGGTCCTGATAACTGGACTTCCCCGACTTCCGCCCAACAAACTGGCGATCTACACTTTCTACCGTATAATGCCTCAAAAGGCGCAGCCTTAATGCTGGTATGGTAGCTATTGTTGTAGGAGAATTCGATCAATGGTAGGTTCTTATCCCAACTACCTCCCAAATCGATCGCACATGCACGCAGCATGTCTTCCAACGTTTGAATAGTACGCTCACTCTGACCGTCTGTCTGAGGATGGTAAGCCGTACTAAAGTTCAAACGTGTGCCCAAAGATTGCTGGAAGCTCTTCCAAAAATGTGACGTGTACCTAGTATCTCGGTCAGAGATAATAGCTACAGGTATGCCGTGTAAGGCTACAATCTTATCAACGTATAACTGGGCTAACATATCGGAGCTATAAGTCTCCTTGATGGGCAAGAAATGAGCTGACTTAGTCAGTCGGTCAACTATAACCCATATCGTATCATTTCCTTTCCTCGTCTTGGGTAACTTGGTAATAAAATCCATAGTTACCATTTCCCACTTCCATGTAGGAAGTTCAGGCTGTTGTAGCAAACCTGACGGTTTCTGATGCTCGGCTTTGACTTGCGCACATGTCAAGCATTTTGCTACATGGGCGGCTACAGACTTTTTCAAGCCTATCCACCAATAATTTGCCTTTAAATCCTGGTACATCTTATCAGCTCCAGGATGTACGGAGTATTTGGAACTATGGGCTTCTTGGAGGATGACATCACGAAGTCCTCCAAAAATTGGGACCCATATTCGTCCGTTTAACCGTAAAATTCCGTCCTTGCTAAGAGTTAACTGCTCCTCAGTCACTCCTAACTTTTCATTAGGATAGTTAGCTTCCAACACAGCTTCCTTCTGTGCAGCTAACACCCTTTCTATCAAACTGTTCTTTATCTCCATACGCTTGGCGTTAATTCGGATGGGTTTAACCCTTTCCTTTCTGCTCAAGGCGTCAGCGACTACATTCGCTTTGCCGGGATGATACTTGATTTCACAATCATAGTCATTCAAGGTTTCCATCCAACGGCGTTGCCTCATGTTTAATTCTTTCTGATTAAACAGATGCTGGAGGCTCTTGTGATCAGAAAAGATCACAAACTTGATTCCATAAAGATAATGCCTCCACAGTTTTAGTGCGAACACAACGGCACCCAACTCCAAGTCATGGGTGGTGTAATTCTTTTCGTGCACCTTTAACTGCCGTGATGCATAGGCAATAACCTTGCCTTTCTGCATAAGCACACACCCCATGCCAGTGTGTGATGCGTCACAATAAACTACAAATTCTTCAGCGCCTTCAGGTAATGTAAGCACAGGAGCGTTGCTCAACTTTTGTCTCAAAACATCAAAGGATTCTTGCTGCTTAGGGCCCCAAACAAACTTAACCTTTTTCTTAGTTAAGGAGGTTAGGGGTGCAGCTATCCTTGAAAAATTTTCAATGAAACGCCTGTAATATCCTGCCAATCCCAGGAAGCTACGTATCTCCGTAGGCGTTTTTGGCTCTTGCCAATTCATAACAGCTTCAACTTTAGCGGGATCCACTTGGATACCACACTCATTCTTTTTCTTCTTGGGATCAAATCATGCTTTTTGCGAGTCCATTATTGTGAACCCATTTCTGAATTGTGGCATGAAAGATGTGTAGTAATATTATATCGGGTCTTGGGATTTATAATTGAGGTCGTTCAGAGGTAACAATTTAACATGACGCCACTTTAAATCCTACCGAATTATCTTTATTAAATTCGGGTTTACCACGCGTTTTGTCTTACATGACACGTGTCGTTTTATTATTGAACCCGAAATTTTCGAGGTGTTACAACTGTATGGAAGAAAGTGTAGAACTCCAGTTTGTTGGGCATAAATATGAGAAAGCCAGTTATCAGGTCCCGAAATTGTACAAGAAACCACCGACAAGATCACTCAAATCAAGGAAAAACTTAAGACGGCTGGAGATCGCCAGAAGAGTTATGCCGATAATCGACGCAAGCCACTGGAATTTCAAGTCGGAGATAAGGTACTCTTGAAAGTTTCTCCTTGGAAGGGAGTAGTTCGGTTCGGTAAAAAGGGAAAGTTAAGTCCAAGGTACGTAGGACCATTCCCAATAATCCAGTGAATAGGACCAGTTGCCTATCGTTTACAACTACCAGAAGAGCTAGCCGGGGTACATGACGTGTTTCATGTATCCAACCTCAAGAAATGTTTATCTGGCGAATCCCTGGTAGTACCTCTTCAAGATGCAGAGGTAAATGAAAAGTTAAAATTTGTTGAGAAGCCACTGCAAATAGAAGACAGAAAGGTCAAGTTTCTCAAACATAAGCGACTAGTGCTGGTCAAAGTCAAGTGGGATTCAAAAAGAGGACCTGAATACACTTGGGAGCTGGAATCAGAGATGAAGCGGAAATATCCCTACTTATTCCAGTAAATCTCGAGGACGAGATTTTTATTAAGGTGAGGAGGATGTAACAACTCTCATTAAAATTACCATTTCTTATCTTATTTTACCCAATAGGAAACCCTAATTGAGATCCCCAAGTAATCCTGCATAACCCCTAAAATTTCCAGAACAATCGGAATCAGGATCAGGGCCCCTAAAACTCAGGGGGCTATTCCCTAGTTGGTAATATCCTTACAGTTTTACGTGGAAATCGAATTTTAACGAACGGTCAACTCAGCTAAGCTAGTAACAGACGTGGCTACCCTATGCTAAAAGTGACCTCTCGCGCCACGCGAGAGCCTCTCGTGACACGCGACAACGCCGTTTTTCCCGTATAAATAGAGGAGTTCGGCACTTGAATTTGGGCGTTGGTTCGACGTAAAAACTCATTTTCTACGTTGAGATATTGTCTGATTACTCCAAAAACACACACAGCACGAAATTCTGCCGCGATAACAGGGTAATAACTCGATCACTGCTACGATTTAATGTCCGATCGATAAAAACCAATCCGATGGATGTTTAAGTGCTGCCCAAACTCGGGTTACGCTTTGTCATTCGTCGTGAATTCGATGGATGTTTAAGTATCGCACTTTGTCATTCATTGTGAAGGTTTTGATCTCGTGAGTTGTCGTAAAAGTTGAATTAAAGTTACTAACCTAGTTTTCGTGTGCATTGTTATTTGAATTAGGTTAACAGGCTAATCAGTAGGCTAAACTCTGCCCGATTAAACTTGCAATGTAAGTCATTCTCTTTTATCAACAATGTTTTACAATACTCCAATTATTTTCAAAGGTTATAATTACAGGGATTAAGTCGTGGTTATCTTGAATCACTGGCTAGTGGGGTATCGTGCACATTACTAATCTCTCACGGTTAGGCTAATAAATCCTAACAGTGATAATCATCACTACTTGGGTGAAAGGAACCAATAGTGGTATGACCATCGTCACCAGGAGGTGACACGGCGCCAGATAAAAATAAGATAGAAGCCATTGTAATCGCTCTTATGCTGTAATTTATAACTATGTGTCGTTTTATCAAATTGAGTGACTCGCCAGTATTTCCCCGCTGATAAAATATTTTTAAAACATGTTTCAGGTGACTACTGTGAACCAAGGAAAAGTGCTACGGAGCACTAACCAGCTTGAAGTAGTGGCTCAAATAAATAAATAAACATGTTTTGTAAAACAGAGAATTTCCTAGTAAAATTTCTCTATTGTAAATTACGGGGTTTGACCCACGTTATGAAATAAAATAATCGGGCATTTTCAAGTTTACAAGATCCTGCTAGACTTCCGATGTAAACTTAAATACCACGGGTTTCTGCCCCGCGGCTCCTGGACCGGGTAAAACCGAGACGGGGGCTGTGACAGGCCACGGCTTAAGCACGGGGTGTAGGCATACACCTGACAGTTGCGTATGTATAAACGATATCTCACTCTCTTGTGGGCATATACTTGTGGCGTGTCTATTAATCTAATCTGGCTCTTCTAACCGGGTCCCGAATGGATGACAAACATGTAAAACTGTATACAACATTATTTTTAAATAATTGTCCCAAGTTATAAAAGAATATTTGTGCCTTGTGCATTTAAATCAATTTTCTTAAATGTTTTCAAAAGAGTCAGTTAATTGTATTTACCAGTGTAAACTGACGTATTTTCAAAAGGTTAAGTGCAGGTAGTAAGCGTAATGGGCTGGAACTCCTGAGTGATTAAATAAAGAGTCTTGCAAGCTTTTATCACTTTAAGTCTGTTGAACAATATTTCTTTTGTTTTGATCCGCCTGTGGATCCACTACAATCTGTTGTGTAATATTTAATGTTACTTTCGAATCGGTTTGTATAAATTACTTTAGACTTCCGCTGTGCATTTAAACTGTGATTATTGACTATGATGATATCAACTACGTCACGATACTCCCCACCGGGCCCACCGGTAATACGTGGAAATATCGGGGTGTGACAGGTTGGTATCAGAGCCAAGATTGAGAGAATTAACACTAGCCTTTTGTGTTTAATCTCAATGACACAGTTTGCACATTCCTTGACTTCCGAGTCTAGGCAAATGACTTAGGACTAATCCTAATCTTATTGTATTTCTTTTGTGGTTTCTTTTGTTTGTTTTGACAGGAACAAGAAAAATGCCGCAACGATTCAGAGGGAGAGGTGGACGAGGAAAGGCGCCAATTACTGCTCCAAATGATTACGAGGCCGGGCCATCACACCGGCGAACCCCTTCAGCAACTTTCAGCTCAAGTCCCTAGGAGGATTGGAGGACTTACCTGGAGCCTGCGAGACGCTCTGTCTCGCTCAGTTCCTCCCCATCATACCACGACTCTTTCGGGCTCCACCAAAACAACGAGTCCGACCACTCCAATCACTCCTTCATCCCGTTGCAGAGATCGGGATAACATCGGGCTTTCCAGGACCCTACCTCGTACTTTCAAAGAAAGTTCAACCCAATGAACCAAATTCAAGAACCCGAGGGTCCAAACCCTTTGGGGCCAGACGACCACTATCCTGAGATGTAGGATATGGAGATGGATGAAGATCCGGATCCGGAGATGCCAACTAGGACGCCCACGCATCCCATCGAGATTTCTGACAGATCATCTTTTCATGGTTCGCCATATAGGGGCCCAGACAGTTTCCAAGAAAGGTGGGCCACATACCACTGGGAGTTTACTCCCCCTTTCAACCCACCTCAGCAGCAGCAACAGGATCCCTCTGTGGATTCGCGTTTCCAGGCGGTTACGCCACCGCCACCGCTGCCGCCAGAGCATCAGCCGCCTCCAGAACCACCGAGGCGAAGAAGATTAGGTGCACGGATGTCCGTGGGAGGGGGATTTCACTCCAGCACCCCCCAACACTCCAGTGGCAGCCACTACCCGCCACTGTATGAAGACCCGCAAATGTGTGGGCCTTCAAACCCAGCTTCAGAAGTCGACTCAGCTCCAGTCGCACCACCACCACCAATGGGTTTTGATAACCCAATCCCTTCATACGCCGGTGCAGCGGCGTATAACCCGTTTGAGCAGCCAGCTTACCTGGGTTATAATTACTACAGTGCCCCTGCCGTCGACCCGTACCTTGAGGCGGCCAACTACAATGCTATCCACCCTAAAGGGCCCTATGCAACTTCGTACCAATCTGGGTACCAAGCATATGGGTATCAATACCCGCCACCTCCTCAACCTCCGCAGCAACAACCACCGCAACCGCCACAGATCCAACCACCGCAGCAGCAGGAGATCCTCCAACGGTTGCAGGAGGTGGAGCATCAGGTCCAGGAGGAGCGTAGGAGCCGCCGGGGTCTGCTTAAGGGTTTGGCGAACCTGATCAAGGGGAAGAAGACGAGGGATTATTGAAATCTCTTATTTATTTGTTGTGTAATTTTTATTTTCAATCAAGTCCTTATGGGACATTTTATTTATGTATTCAGTCCCTGCGTGGACATTTTATTTATGTACTTGGTCCCTGCGTGGACTTGTCACTCTATTTCCGTCCCTGCGAGGACAATGTTATTGTTTAAAAGTCCCGTTTAGGGTAAATATGTACTTCTCTTTATTTATTTATGGAATGTTTTAATTTAAAATTTTCATTTGTCATTATATGTAAAAATATATTATATGAAATAAATCAAAATATCATTTCATTTTTGTAATAAATCTGCCAATAAATATTGAAAGAAAATCTTAAAGGTATAACCTAGCCTATATGTCATTTTAGACATGGCCCAGACGGTAAAACCTTTTTTAAGATTCAAATTCTTATTAACATCTGAAAACATGTTAGCACTCTTTGCAAATGTGATTCGATAAAATCACACAAGTCATCCTTATATTGGATTCTTCCAAATCCTTTCCTCTATTTTATTAAAACATCCATCAGTGATGGAGTGCCTACTGGCCATAATAATTGTCAAATAAGACAAAAGACAGTCGTAGTCTACGACTCCCTGTCAAGAAAAGGTAATGAACTCTGTTCAAACCTTAAAGCCCCGATATTACGAGATCAAGGCTTATGAGTTAAAAATGTCCTTGTGACTAGGATTTTTGTGCCACTCTAATATCTTTAATAAGTTTTAACTAGGGATAAATTGTAATGAAAACCCTAAATGAATATGACTAACAAAATAACCAATATGGTTTGTATTTACCATGGTTAATGAATTGTCAAAATGACAATACCATAATAAGTAGGGCTGGCAATTTTACACGAATACACGACATGAACCTACACGAAGTTAACAGGTATCGTGTATGGCCTTAACAGGTATCGTGTACCAAACAGGTAGACACGAGATTACCTGTTAATTTTCGTGTATAAACAGGTTAAATACCTGTTTACCTGTTAATACCCGTTTGTACACGATAAGAAATTAAATTAAATAAAACTCATCAGCCATGTGCGTGTGGGTTCCTTAATTCCTTTCTATTTTCATTCCTCATTCAATTAAAAAAAAATAAAACCCTAAACTCCCTCTGTAACTCTCAGAAAGCATGTCGTGTTTTTTTTTTGTTTGTGTTAACAGGTATTAACAGGTAATTTTCGTGTATAACAGTCGAAGAGTTGTGTTAACAGGTAATTTTCGTGTATATCGTGTCGTGTTCGTGTTTGAAAAAAAGTACACGATAAGTTATCGTGTCGTGTTCGTGTATGGGATTTCGTGTATCGTGTCGTGTCGTGTCGTGTCGTGTCTTATCGTGTACGGGTATACACGATATGCCAGCCCTAATAATAAGATTTCTGAATAAAATATTGTCATCATTTTTATGTAGCAAACAAGCTACATGGCTGAATCAGAAGAAGTTAACAGCCACCCCAAGGAAAGAAACGACACCACCAGGGTTAACGTGGCTGGTGCAGATCTTCAAGCATTAATAGACAATGCCGTTACAAGGGCTCTTGAAAGACAATTCAAAGAATCTAGTGGTACTCGTAGCAGGACCCTATCTGTAGCTCATGCAAAGCCACCTTCCAAGACTCATGCATCTCATAAAGACGATTCTCATCACTCATCAAACCAAAGGAGTGTCCCGTCTAAGAATATTGTGCTCAATCAAGAGCCACGTGTTAAGACATGTTCTTATAAGTATTTTGTCTCCTGCAAGCCCAGGGATTTCACAGGGGAGAAAGGAGCCATTGATTGCATGACTTGGCTCGATGAGATGGACACATTGGTTGATATTAGTGGATGTGCAGAACAAGACATTGTGAAGTTTGTTTCACAATCTTTTAAGGGCGAAGCTTTAACTTGGTGGAGGTCCCTAATCCAAGCTACAGGAAAGATCCCACTTTACAACATGTCTTGGGAGCAGTTTGTTGCGTTGATCAAAGATAATTTCTGTCCTCGGCATGAGGTGGAAAGGATTGAAACTGACTTCTTGACCTTGGTCATGAAGAACTTGGATTATCAGGCATACCTCACCAGTTTCAACACCATGTCTAGATTGGTTCCTTACTTGGTCACACTGGAACCAAAACGCATAGATCGTTTTATCGGAAGTCTAGCTCCAGAGATTAAAGCAAGTGTGAAAGCATCTAGGCCTACCACATTCAGGTCAATGGTTTATTTGTCGTTATCTCTTACTCTCGATGCGGTCAGGCAGAGATCGCTTAAGAATTCCGAGGAAGGAAAGAGGAAACGTGAGGAGGAGAACTCACGCCGTTCGGATAAGAAACACAAGGGAAACTCTGAGCACAAGAAGAGTTCTGGGTTTAAAAAGGATAACCAACAGTCGGGTGAGAAACCCAAGTGCAAGACCTGCCAGAAACATCATTTCGGAAAATGTAGACTCGAGTCAAGGTCGCAGTCACAGTCAAGGCCTATTGCGTGTGGGATCTGCAACTCCAAGGAGCATAAGACCTTGGATTGCAAAAAAGATGAAGGACACAACCTGTTACGGTTTCAACGAGAAGGGGCACATTAAGATCAATTGTCCTAAGTTTGCAAAGAAGCCTGAAGAGGCTAAAAAGGCCAATGCACGGGTCTTTCAGATGAATGCTCAGGAGGCCATTCAGAATGATAATGTGATAACAGGTACCTTTCTTATCAATGATGTTTATGCTAGAGTGTTGTTTGATTCGGGTGCAGACAAGCCTTTTGTGGATAATAAATTTTGTAAGTTATTAAATCTGCCTGTTAAGACTCTAAGCATAAAGTATGAAGTAGAATTGGCCGATGGTACTATAGAGACTGCTTCAACTATATTAGATGGATGTTTTATATCCATTAGGACTCACTCTTTTTCGCTATCCTTGCTTCCGTTGAAATTAGCAGGATTTGACATAGTAATAGGCATGGATTGGTTATCTCATAACCAAGCTCAGATCGTTTGTGACAAGAAGCAAGTGGTGATCAAGACTCCCTATGGTGAGCCGTTAACAATACAAGGAGATACGCAGTTTGGGTTACCTAAGCAAGTGTCCATGCTTAAAGCATCAAGATGTATGAAGAAAGGTTGTGTCATTTATATGGCACAGGTAACCATTGATGAACCAAAGCCCAAGATTAAAGATATCCCTGTTATTTCTGAATATTCAGAAGTATTCCCTGAAGAACTACCTGGTTTGCCCCCAGATAGGTAAGTGGAGTTCAAAATCGATATCATACCTGGAGCAGCACCAATTGCAAGAGCACCTTATCGGTTGGTACCAACTGAGATGAAAGAGTTAAGGACTCAGTTGGATGAATTGTTGGCAAAGGGTTTTATTCGACCTAGCTCGTCCCCTTGGGGAGCTCCGATTATGTTTATGAAGAAAAAGGATGGCTCGATGCGTCTATGCATCAATTATCGCGAGCTAAACAAGGTTACAATCAAGAACAGATATCCATTGCCCAGGATAGACGATCTTTTCGATCAACTGTAAGGGGAAAATTATTTCTCCGAGATTGATTTAAGGTCAGGTTACCATCAACTGAAAGTCAGAAATGAAGATGTCCATAAGATTGCATTCAGAACTTGTTATGGTCACTATGAGTTCTTGGTGATGCCTTTCGGGCTCACTAATGCACCTGCAACGTTCATGGATCTCATGAATCGCGTTTGCAAGCCATACTTGGACAAGTTTGTCATTGTCTTCATTGATGACATTCTTATTTACTCGAAGAGTCAAGCCGATCATGAAAGACATCTTCGATGTATCCTTAAGTTGCTACAACAAGAAAAGCTCTACGCCAAGTTTTCAAAATGCGAGTTTTGGCTTCATGAAGTCCAATTTCTTGGACATGTCGTGAGTGAGTGTGGTATCCAGGTGGATCCCGCTAAGATTGAAGCGATTATGAATTGGCAAGAGCCTAAGACTCCTACAGAGATACGCAGCTTCTTGGGTCTTGTCGGATACTATCGACGTTTCATTGAGAACTTCTCAAGGGTTGCTACACCTCTAACATCGCTGACCCACAAGAATGTCAAGTTTGACTGGGGCCCCAAGCAGGAAGAATCCTTTGATATTCTTAAGCAGAAGTTAAGCAATGCACCTGTGTTGACATTGCCAGAAGGATTGAAGAATTTGTGGTTTATTGCGACGCATCGCACACCTGTATGGGATGTGTGCTTATGCAGAAGGGCAAGGTTATTGCCTATGCTTCATGTCAATTAAAGGTGCATGAGAAGAATTACACCACCCACGATTTGGAGTTGGGTGCCGTTGTATTTGCACTGAAGCTTTGGAGGCATTACCTTTATGGGACAAAGTGCGTGATCTATTCTGGTCATAAGATCCTTCAGCATCTGTTCAATCAAAAAGATCTTAATATGAGGCAACACTGATGGATGGAGACATTAAATGATTATGACTGTGAAATCCGATATCATCCAGGCAAAGCGAATGTAGTCGCCGATGCCTTGAGCGGAAAAGAAATGGTTAATCCTATTAGAAACCATGCCAAGAGCATTGAATTAAAGAACAGCTTGAATGAAAGGTTGTTAGCTGCTCAAAAGGAAGCTGTATTAGAAGCTAACTATCCGAATGAGAAGTTAGGAGTAACTGCTGAACAGTTATCATATGACAAGGATGGAATCCTTAGAATGAATGGATGAATCTGGGTTCCAATTTATGGAGGACTTCGAGATGTGATTCTTCAAGAAGCTCATAGCTCCAAATATTCAGTTCATCCTGGCAGTGATAAGATGTACCAGGATTTAAAGGCAAATTATTTGTGGATAGGTTTGAATAAATCTATAGCCACTTATGTAGCTAAATGTCTGACGTGCGCACAAGTTAAAGAAGAACATCAAAAGCCGTCAGGTTTGCTTCAACAACGTGAACTTCCCACATGGAAATGGGAAATGGTAACCATGGATTTTATCACTAAGTTACCAAAGACGAAGCATGGAAATGATACTATTTGGGTTATAGTCGATAGACTGACCAAGTCAGCCCATTTCTTGCCGATTAAAGAAACTCACAGCTCCGACAAGTTAGCTCAGCTATATGTGGATGAGATTGTATCTCTCCACGGAGTTCCAGTGTCTATTATCTCTGATAGGGATACAAGATACACATCGCATTTTTGGAAAAGCTTTCAGCAATCTTTAGGCACTCGATTAAACTTTAGCACTGCTTACCATCCTCAAACGGATGGTCAAAGCGAGCGTATGATTCAAACGCTTGAGGATATATTACGAGCTTGTGTTATCGATTTAGGACGGAGTTAGGATGACCATCTTCCGTTGATCGAATTTTCGTACAATAATAGCTATCATTAGAGTATTCAAGCTGCACATTTCGAAGCTTTGTACGGAAGAAAGTGTAGAATGCCAGTTTATTGGGCGGAAGTTGGAGATGTACAACTGTCAGGACCTGATATAGTCCTGGAGACGACGGATAAGATCGTGCAGATCCGTGATCATCTCAAAGCTGCTAGGGATAGGCAGAAAAGCTACGCGGACAAAAGGTGCAAACCTCTGAAATTCGAGGTAGGTGACAAAGTGTTACTCAAGGTATCACCCTGGAAAGGGGTGATGCGTTTTGGCAAAAAGGGCAAGCTAAGCCCAAGATACATAGGACCATTCGAGATTATCGAATGTGTCAAAACTGTAGCTTATAAGCTAAATCTGCCAGAAGAGCTTAGTGGGATACATAATGTCGCATAAGGATGTGCAGATAGATGAGAGCTTGAAGTTCGTTGAAAAACCTTTGTCGATCAAGGATCGGCAGGTCAAGAAGCTTCGAAGGAAGCATGTGCCGATCGTGAAGGTAAAATGGGATGCCCGTAGAGTCCCAGAATACACGTGGGAGGTTGAATCCACAATGAAACAGAAGTACCCTCATTTATTTCAGTAAATCTCGAGGTCGAGATTTCTTTTAAGGGGGTGAGGATGTAACACCTCGTAAAATCATGACCAATATAATAAAGACACGTGTCATGGACTTTAAACGTGTAATGGATTAATCTGGAGGGACTAAAATTGTAGGCAATGTAAATATGCTAGTAAAAGGATCCAAAGTGTCAACATGCCATTCTTGTGCCTCAGATTGACCTCATACGATGTTCGTATTCTTTAATGAATAATTTGTCGAACATTGGAAGTCGTTTGTGATTAAATTAAGGATCTTACGAAACATAGGAGTTAAAAGTGTCAACATGTTAAATGTTACCTCTAAGTTACCTTTTAACGAAACCAAAAACATTGTAATAATTGTATATTTTGCTCTCAAGAATATTGGATATTAATTTTGTGGATTTTCGATGAAAACGAGACTTTTCGGGTGATCTTACATCTAACCGGGAGCTTAACGGAGTTAAATAATGACCCAAGGTCCTTAATAGTTAACTATGGGGGTCCTAAATGCAATAAATAGAAGTTAAATAAACTTATTTTGGACCAGGGGATGAAATTGAAAAACTTGCAAAGTGTTTACCGGATCAACCCATTGTCGCGTCCCGCGTAGACTCCTTAAGAGTCTTACACGGCCCGCGTGAGCAGTGCCAGCGAACAAAAACTGCACAGCTGCATGTTGCAGCCTGTTACACCGCCTTTGCATGCAATTTTTCGATACCAGGGTCTGAGCAAATGGTTTTTCATGCACTAGGGACACTTGGGATCATCTGGGCACTATAGATTTGCAGATGGAATGATCTTGGAGCTCTCAAAATCCTATATAAGGCCCTTGTTTTTCATTTGTTCAATTGCACACTTGAAATTTAACTTCAAAACTCTTTCTCTGGAGCTTCATGGAGTTCAAGAAAGTTTTCTCAAGCTCTAAACTCGTGCTAAGTATTCTTGTAAGCATTTTTAGCTTCCTAAGTTCAAGTTTTATTAGCTTAATGACCGAAAGTCAAAGTTTTCGTAATTAAGCTTTGACTTTGTGATTAATCACAAACGGTCCAGCCATTATTCGAATTAAAAGTGGCTATGAGTTGGTAATTATTTAGGTAATAAACCCTTAAAAGGGCACCTACTGATTATCACTTTTACTTGGTCAATTGTCGGGTTAAACTTGTTAATAAAAAGTCAAACGGGTCAGTTTTTACAAATTAATTCATAACTAATAATGCAGAGGATATGGAACATGTTTTAACACTTAAATAACTTGGTAAATAATATAAGAACATGTCTAAGCATGTTCAACCCGACAATTTTGAGTTTAGGCTCGGTTCGGAACTGAAAGTCGCAAAAGTAGACTTTTGCTTTGACTTTCAGTTCTGACCCGATTTAGCTTAGAGATATGCCTTAGGGTTCCTTTAGGACCATATTATAGGTTAGTATAACCCTCTGAGGTTATGCAACTTGGTTCTATAGAAATCCTAGTTCATTGCATGTTTCCGTTAAATGCTTAAAAGTTGACCATTATGCCCTTTTGATATTAAAACGAGATTTTTGAAAATGTGAGAGGACAAATGTGACACCCCAGGAAAACCAGAAAACCACGCAACCTAACTAGCTTCCTCAGTAACTACGTGCTAAATTTCGGGATGAAATTTCTTTTAACTTGGGGATGATGTTACAACTCATATTCCAAAACCTATCTTTGTGCTTGATGTAACGTGTATGAACTTTATGTGATTAATTGATATGTTGGTTTTAATACATGAATGTTACATGTTATGTAAATATGTGTAATGAGTGTATATATGTAATGTAATCGTACAACACATGTCCAATCGCACAAGCCTATGGGCGTTTGTTCCACACCCTTCTCGGCCCACACTTTTGTACACGAAACCAAAAGGGGCACCCCATGTAAAGGGTTTGGCCCACTCCTTTTATGCGCATACAATCACCTCTTGTGAGGTTTTGTTCCTCATTACTTGCAAAACACAACACACACCAAACCCTAGTTCTCTCCTCCCTCTCTCTCGAAGCCGACGGCATCACATCCCCTTCGCTCGAAGCTTTCTTGATTCGGATCATCCTTGTTCTATCTTCTAAACGGTTAGTGTCATATCATTGTTTAATTTTTAGTTATGGTTGATGCTTGTTGAATGATTAGCTATATGTTATTCGATGTTTAAACTGTTATGTTAGCAAAGCTTTTGATAAACAAACTATTCAATCACCATAGGGATTGATAAATGCTTTGATATTGATCTAGATAGTTAAGAACCGAATGGATGGAATGAATCGGCTGCATGTATGTGTATGTGAATCAATTGTATGGTCAAACATGAAGTATTGCATGATGATTTGAAACCATTAATCGGGTAGTTCAATGTTATAGGTTGTTGTTTATGTTTTGAATATGATTAGGGTTCATAAGAATTAATTAGTAAATGTATAGTTTGATCGATTAGTTGCATGATTGGAAACTGTTATTTTGATTCAATGAATGCAAAATAGGAACTGTTGAATGATTGAAACTGATTGCATGAAATTAGGGGATTAGACAACTAATCGCACAAGGCCACCCTTGATCGCACAAGATCTGATCTGATCGCACAAGGGACTGGTCGCACAAGACAGTCGCACAAGCTTGGTGCAACTGTTTAGAGCTCACAGTACAACTCAGTTATGCACGATCGCACAAGGTATTGTGGATCGCACAAGATATGACAATCGCACAATACCTTGGGCCACACAGTATGTTAAATTATGTTTTGATGTTGGGCCGAACGGCCCAATATCCAGTCGCACAAGCTGTCCCGGGTCGCACAAGACTAAATGGACCGCACAAGTTGGTTTCTGTTTATTTGTTTGGGCCGTGTACATGTTGGGTTGCATATGTTATTGGTCCGGGTTTTGTTTCAGTCGCACAACCCGTTGTGAGTCGCACAAGTTGTGCTGGACGCACAACAGGTTTGGCCAAATATTGTTGGGCTTCAATTAGTGAATCGCACAAGGCTGTTGGGCCATTAAACTTGTGCGAGCCCAATCATTCGAGTCGCACAAGTTCGAATATGATGTGTACTTGACTGTTAACATGTTTAATATGTTTTCCATGATCATTACGTGTTCGTAACCTGTTAGTTTATGTGTAAACCTATGTGCACTACTTGAACCTAGACCTGAATTGTACGGTAACCATGTTAGGACGTGGTTGACCACTAGCAGCTCGATTGACCTTTCTGTGTATCTGTCGAGCTAACCTAAGGTGAGTTCACATTTTCTACCAAGCATGATAATTCCCGGTGGGTTGGGAATGGGTTAAGGAATATGGATTCCTTGTCCTTCTTGGGTAGGACAGTATGGGTTAAGGAATATAAATTCCTCGTCCTCTTGGGACAGTCTTAAGCTTACTAGACAAAACTCTATCATGAAGTCCCTCATTTTTATATCGACTTAATCGCCGGGCCAATGGCGAGTGGGTCATTAGTTAAATAGCGCTATTAGGTTTGACAAGCCTCACACCGTGCCGTAGAGGACGGGCGTGGACTAATGGATCTGGGCACGTCGATGATGATAGACATCGACGCATGGCACATAAACATGACTCCAGTCAGTTGTCGATATGGTATAGAGTCTAGTAGTATAAACATGGGGTAGCCCCCACGACTGGATAGCCAGATTAAATGGGATTAACCAACTTACGTTTTCAAATATGGGGTAGCCCCCACGGCAAGTGAGCCAGTTAATGAGAAACTATGATTTTTGGAACAACTTAAAATGAACACCCAACTGTGAACTCGCTCAACTTTGTTGTTGACTCATTACTACATGCTTTGCAGGTCATTAGGTACTTAGCTGAAGCTTGCATGGGGAAGAGTCGTTGTGGGACATTGACTGTTGAGTTCCATGTTAAACATTTGAACTTTAGACTATTGCTTTGGTTTTAAACTTTATGCTTCTGCTGATAACTTGAACTTGGTTAATTTGTTTTGGGACACCAATTATATTGTGGTTGGTTTTATCTTTATTAGTATACATTGTTCAATATGATTGGTGGCTTGATCCTGGTCATGTCACGCCTTCTGCGGTGATTCTCCGCTTGTGGAATTTGGGGGTGTGACAGATTGGTATCAGAGCCATTGGTTATAGTGAACTTGGTTTTTAAAAAGGGAAAAGCTTTTTGACAAAACCAGACTATAACCTGTACAGTGCTCAATGATCCACAACGACACTTCGCTCCACGTGCAAGGCTCAACATTTTAGGTAATATGGTTTGTGTTTGTATTGCCTACCTGCCAGTTTAAGTAGTGCATTGATCATGGTATGCTTAGTTAGGGTAACAACTGTTGTTTGAAACCCTGTGTGCTTACTCTCTTCTGTCGTCCCATACTTACGCACTTTCGCGACACATTTCTCTCTTCTGTCGTTCCCTTCGATGTGATGATCATGAGTGGATGCCTAAACTTGACTCATGCCCAGCTGACGGCTCTAATCAACGAACGAGTTGCTGAGGCACTCGCAGCAGCTCCAGCAAGAGGTATACCCTGCCATTTCGACCTATCCTAGGGTGTTTAGATCCTACTCTCGCGAACCAACTCTCGTGCTTAACCATGTCTTTTCATTCTCGCGCGACAGGTCAGCATGCTCAGCCTCCCGTGTGCACGTTCAAGACCTTTATGGACTGTCGACCTAGTACCTTCAGTGGTACAGAAGGAGCTGTAGGTCTCCTCCACTGGTTCAAGAAGCTCGAGTCTGTCTTCGAAATGTGTGAATGCCCTATTGCTAGTAGAGTGAAGTTTGCTACGGGAACTCTTGAAAGAGTTGCACTCACTTGGTGGAACGCTCAGGTTCAAATGGTAGGGTTGGCAGCTGCTAATGCCACCCCATGGAATGACTTCAAGGATTTGATCAAGGGGGAGTATTGTCATCGTGATGACATTCATAAGCTAGAAGTGGAGTTCTACAATTTGAAGATGACAGGGTCTGAGATTGAGGCGTATACGAAGAGGTCTAACGAACTAGCTGCTTTGTGTCCTACTATGGTGGACCCTCCCTACAAACGTATCGAGCTTTATATCAAGGGTTTAGTGCCAGAGATTCAGAGTATGGTGACTTCGGCTAACCTTCTCACGATTCAGTAGGTCATTCGACTTTCCCACCGTCTCACTGATCAGGCAGTTGAGCAGAACAGGCTGCCTAAGCGTATTAGTGCTACCACTACATCTGATGCTCCAAGCGACAACAAGCGCAAGTGGGATGGAAATTCAAACGAGGGTTCAGCTTCTGTTCAGTCTCAGTCTCAGCAGAGAAGGACTGACGACTACAAGAGCCCTGGTCAACAAGGAGGGTACAAGGAAAATCAACCTAAGTGCAACCATTGTAATTTGCACCACATCGGGCCATGTACCAGGGAAACTGTCATCGGTGCAACAAGCCAGGTCACGCAGCGAAGGATTGCAGGAGTTTACTTCCCACGAATCAGAATCGTTAGCAACAAGCTCCACAGAATCAATGTCAGCAGCATCAGCAACAGCAAGGCAACAACAAAGGGTGTTTCCAGTGTGGTGCTGAAGGCCACTTCAAAAGAGACTGCCCCCAGCTGAACCAGAATCCGAACAACAACAACCAGGGGAATGGTAACAATGGGGGTAACAATGATGACAATGGTGCCAGGGGACGTGCTTTCGTGATTGGTCGGGGTGACGTAAGGAACGATCCCAACGTCGTGACGGGTAAGTTCCTACTGGATGTCTTCTTTGTTTCTGTTTAATTTGATTCGAGTGCCGATACTAGTTATGTGTCCTTAAAAGTCAGTCAGATGCTTAAGCGTGCCCTAATTTCCTTAAATACCAAGCATGTTGTAGAACTAGCAAACGGTAAAAGTCTTGAGGCCACGCACATAGTTAAGGGTTGTAATCTTATTCTTGCTGCTCAGACCTTCTCTATCGACCTTATTCCTATCGTTCTTGGTAGCTTCGAGATCGTCATTGGGATGGATTGGTTATCCCAACATCGAGCAGAGATCCTTTGCAAGGAGAAAATCGTCCGCATACCTCGTTCTGGTGAAGAACCTCTTATTATTCGTGGCGACAAGAGTGGTGCTATTGTGAGCATCATCTCTTTCCTTAAGGCCCAGAAGTGTTTGCGAAAGGGTCACACTGCTATTCTAGCCCTCGTTACTGACACCTCAGTGAAGGAAAAGAAGATAGTAGATATTCCGATTGTACGTGACTTTCCTGAGGTGTTCCCTGAGGAATTACCTGGTCTTCCACCTCATCGTCAGGTCGAGTTTCAAATTGAGCTAGCTCCTGGAGCAGCACCTATAGCTCGTGCACCTTATCGCTTAGCCCCATCAGAACTAGAAGAACTATCTGCGCAACTACAAGAGCGCTTGGACAAGGGTTTCATTCGTCCTAGCTATTCGCCCTGGGGAGCTCCAGTCTTGTTTGTGAAGAAGAAAGACGGTACTTTTCGAATGTGTATAGACTATCGTGAACTCAACAAGGTGACCGTGAAAAATCGTTATCCTCTTCCTCGTATTGATGACTTGTTCGACCAGTTTCAAGGGTCGAGCTTCTACTCTAAGATTGATCTGAGATCGGGCTATCATCAGCTAAGAGTCCGAGACGAGGACATCTCCAAAACAGCGTTCAGGACTCGTTATGGACACTACGAGTTTCTGGTTATGCCTTTTGGGTTGACAAATGCACCTGCGGTCTTCATGGATCTGATGAACTGAGTGTGCAAACCTTACTTAGATAAGTTCGTTATTGTGTTTATCGATGACATCCTGATCTATTCCAAGAGTCAGGAGGAACATGAGCGTCATCTACGACTCATTTTGGAACTTCTTCGAACAGAACAGCTGTATGCTAAGTTCTTGAAATGTGACTTCTGGCTTCGTGAAGTCCATTTTCTAGGCCACGTGGTTAATGAGGATGGGATTCACGTTGATCCATCCAAGGTTGACTCGATCAGAAATTGGCATGCACCTAGTACACCAACTGAAATCTGTCAATTCTTGGGTTTGGCGGGTTACTACAGAAGGTTCATCAAGGACTTCTCCAAGATTGCGCAACCTCTCACTGTTCTTACTCAGAAGGGTATCACCTACCGTTGGGGTGATGCTCAGGAATCCGCATTTCAGCAGCTGAAGTTGAAGCTTTGTAGCGCACCTATTCTCTCATTGCCTGAGGGCACAAAAGATTTCGTGGTTTATTGTGACGCGTCAATCCAGGGACTTGGTTGTGTGTTGATGCAACGTGAGAAAGTCATTACTTAAGCATCACGCCGACTTAAGGTTCACGAAAAGAACTACACTACTCACGATTTGGAGTTGGGAGTAGTGGTGTTTGCTCTTAAGATATGGAGACATTACTTGTATGGTACCAAGTGCACCATTTACACCGATCACAAGAGTCTCCAGCATATCTTTGATCAGAAGGAGTTGAACATGCGACAGCGTCGATGGGTCAAACTCCTTAACGACTACGAATGCGCCATCAAGTACCATCCAGGCAAAGCCAATGTTGTGGCTGACTCCCTTAGTCGAAAGGAAACCAAACCTAAGCGTGTACGCACGTTACAAATTACCATTCACTCCAATCTTCCCGCTCAAATTCGTGATGCTCAGGTTGAAGCATTTAAAGAAGAGAACATCAGGGCTGAGTCCCTGCGAGGATCGAAGAAACGATTAGAACTAAGGGAAGACGGTGCGTACTACTTGGCGGGGCGTATCTGGGTCCCATTCTATGGTAATCTGCGTGAGCTCGTGATGGATGAAGCTCACAAGTATCGTTATTCAGTACATCCTGGTTCAGATAAGATGTACCACGATCTCAAGACTACGTACTGGTGGCCCCACATGAAAGCTAACATAGTGAACTATGTTAGTAAATGTTTGACCTGTGCTAGGTTCAAGGTTGAATACCAGAAGCCATCAGGCCTACTTCAGTAACCAGAGATCTCGACATGGAAATGGGAGCAAATTTCCATGGACTTCGTTACTGGCTTACCAAGATCTCAACGTGGAAACGATACCATTTGGGTGATAGTGGATCGATTAACCAAATCTGCACACTTCCTGGCTATCAAGGAAACGGATAAGTTCTCCACGTTAGCAGACATCTACCTGAAGGAAGTAGTTTCGAGGCACGGGGTGCCAACCTCCATCATTTCGGATCATGATCCACATTTTACCTCTGATTTGTGGCAAGCGATGCACAAATCCTTTGGCTCGCGTCTAAACATGAGCACAACATATCATCCTCAGACGGATGGGCAGTCTGAACGCACCATTCAAACTCTGGAAGACATGCTTCGAGCATGTGTAATCAACTTTGGTAATGGCTAGGAAAGGCACCTACCTTTGGTAGAGTTTTCGTATAACAACAGTTATCACACTAGCATCCAAGCTGCCGATCACCCTTATGCTGGGCAGAAGTTGGTGACAGCCAAATCACTGGCCCAGAACTCGTCGTCGACACGACAGAAAAGATTGCCCAAATACGACAACGAATGGCGGCAGCTCGTGATCGTCAGAAAAGCTATGCTGATAAGCGCAGGAAACCGCTCGAGTTCCAGGTTGGGGATCGAGTGCTACTCAAAGTCTCACCTTGGAAAGGTGTGATTCGTTTTGGTAAACGAGGCAAGCTAAATCCACGTTATGTTGGACCTTTCGAAATCACTGAGAGAATTGGCAAGGTGGCCTGCAAACTGAATCTACCTGAAGAACTCAGTGGAGTTCATAACGTATTCCATGTGCCGAATCTGAAGAAGTGTCTGTCAGATGAGACCCTCATAGTTCCTCTCAAGGAACTCACCATCGACGATCAGTTGCGATTCGTCGAGGAACCAGTAGAGATTACCGACCGAGACGTTGAGGTTCTTAAACGTACCAGGATACCCATTGTTCGAGTTCGTTGGAACTCCCGTCGTGGCCCAGAGTTTACCTGGGAACGATAAGACCAAATGAAAGACAAGTATCCCCAATTGTTCGAGAAAAGCGAAACCACTACTGAGGCAGAAGCTACTGCGGAATTTCGGGACGAAATTCCAAACCAACGGGGGAAGGATGTGACACCCCAGGAAAACCAGGAAACCACGCAACCTAACTAGCTTTCTCAGTAACTACGTGCTAAATTTCGGGATGAAATTTCTTTTAACTTGGGTAAGATATGACAACTCGTATTCCAAAACCTATCTTTGTGCTTGATGTAACGTGTATGAACTTTATGTGATTAATTGATATGTTGGTTATAATAAATGAGTGTTACATGTTATCTGAATAGGCGTTTGTTCCACACCCTTCTCGGCCCACACTTTTGTACTCGAAACCAAAAGGGGCACCCCATGTAAAGGGTTCTGCCCACTCCTTTTATGCACATACAATCACCTCTTGTGGGGTTTTGTTCCTCATTACTTGCAAAACACAACATACACCAAACCCTAGTTCTCTCCTCCCTCTCTCTCGAAGCCGACGGTATCACATCCCCTTCTCTCGAAGCTTTTTCTTGATTCGGATCATCCTTGTTCTATCTTCTAAACGGTTAGTGTCATATCATTGTTTATTTTTGGTTATGGTTGATGCTTGTTGAATGATTGGCTACATGTTATTCGATGTTTAAAGTGTTATGTTAGCAAAGCTTTTGATAAACAAACTGTTCGATCACCATAGGGATTGATAAATACTTTAATATTGATCTAGATAGTTAAGAATCGAATGGATGGAATGAATCGGCTGCATGTATGTGTATGTGAATCAATTGTATAGTCAAACATGAAGTATTGCATGATGATTTGAAACCATTAATCGGGTAGTTCAGTATTATAGGTTGTTGTTTATGTTTTGAATATGATTAGGGTTCATAAGAATTAATTAGTAAATGTATAGTTTGATCGATTAGTTGCATGATTGGAAACTGTTATTTTGATTCAGTGAATGCAAAATAGAAAACTATTGAATGATTGAAACTGATTGCATGAAATTAGGGGATTAGACAACTAATCGCACAAGGCCACCCTTGATTGCACAAGATCTGATCTGATCGCACAAGGGACTAGTCGCACAAGACAGTCGCACAAGCTTGGTGCAACTGTTTAGAGCTCACAGTACAACTCAGTTATGCACGATCGCACAAGGTATTGTGGATCGCACAAGATATGTCAATCGCACAATACCTTAGGCCACACAGTATGTTAAATTATGTTATGATATTGGGCCGAACGGCCCAATATCCAGTCGCACAAGCTGTCTCGGGTCGCACAAGACTAAATGGACCGCACAAGTTGGTTTCTGTTTATTTGTTTGGGCCGTGTACATGTTGGGTTGCATATGTTATTGGTTCGGGTTTTGTTTCAGTCGCACAACCCGTTGTGAGTCGCACAAGTTGTGCTGGACGCACAACAGGTTGGGCCAAATATTGTTGGGCTTCAATTAGTGAATCGCACAAGGCTGTTGGGCCATTAAACTTGTGCAAGCCCAATCATTCGAGTCGCACAAGTTCGAATATTATGTGTACTTGACTGTTAACGTGTTGAATATGTTTGCCATGATCATTACGTGTTCGTAACCTGTTAGTTTATGTGTAAACCTATGTGCACTACTTGAACCTAGACCTAACTTGTACAGTAACCATGTTAGGACGTGGTTGACCACTAGCAGCTCGATTGACCTTTCTGTGTATCTACCGAGCTAACCTAAGGTGATTTCACATTTTCTCCAAAGCATGGTAATTCCCGGTGGGTTGGGAATGGGTTAAGGAATATGGATTCCTCGTCCTTCTTGGGTAGGACAGTATGGTTTATGGAATATAAATTCCTCATCCTCTTGGGACAGTCTTATGCTTACTCAACAAAACTCTGACATGAAGTCCCTCATTTTTATATCGACTTAATCGCCAGGCCAATGGCGAGCGGGTCATTAGTTAAATAGCGCTATTAGGTTTGACAAGCCTCACACCGTGCCGCAGAGGACGGACGTGGACTAACGGATCTGGGCACGTCGATGATGATAGACATCGACGCAGGGCACATAAACACGACTCCAGTCAGTTGTCGATATGGTAACGAGTCTAGTAGTATAAACATGGGGTAGCCCCCACGGCTGGATAGCCAGAGTAAATGGGATTAACCAACTTACGTTTCAAATATGGGGTAGCCCCCACAGCAAGTGAGCCAGTTAATGAGAAACTATGGTTTTTTGGAACAACTTAAAATGAACACCCAACTGTGAAATCGCTCAACTTTGTTGTTGATTCGTTACTACATGCTTTGCAGGTCATTAGGTACTTAGCTGGAGCTTGCATGGGGAAGAGTCGTTGTGGGATATGGACTATTGAGTTCCATGTTAAACATTTGAACTTTTAGACTATTGCTTTGGTTTTAAACTTTATGCTTCCTCTGATAACTTGAACTTGGTTAATTTGTTTTGGGACACCAATTATATTGTGGTTGTTTTTATCTTTATTATTATACATTGTTCAATATGATTGGTGGTTGATCCTGGTCATGTCACGCCTCCTGCGGTGATTCTCCGCTTGTGAAATTTGGGGGTGTAACAACAAAAACCTTTATTAATTGATATTTAAGTATGTCCTAAATGTTTGACATCAGATTATGGTTTAAAATAGAAGTTATGCGCGTTATCGTGAAATGAAGAATTTTTAGTAATTAAATGGAAATTTTGGCATAAATCATATTTAAACTCAACGTTTGACACCAAACTTTCCACCTACTATTAGGATATAATATTTAGAGATTTTTGGAAATTTTTGTTGAATTTTAAACTGATCATAACCTAGTGTTCTTGCATAGGCTCGGTAATTGACGATTATGCCCCTTTTGCTAATAAAATGAGTTTTACAAATCCTTTACATATCAAACCTTTTTCTACTGATTTTATACATCAAATAAATTATTTTAAACAGTAGGGGCTGATCAAAATCTCAGATTTCCTTAATTAACCCGAATATCGTCAAATACCGACTTTTATGCGATTTAGGCGCATAGTATGGTTTAAAACCAATTTACCACCTAAGACTTGGTACCTACTGATGTCATGAATAAATTTTTATACTTAAACAATAAATAAAAGTTTTAAACTCAGATTTCTAAATTTGACCTTTATAGCATATGTGAAATGACCAAAATGCCCCTACGGTGCATAGTTTGGTCATACATGATAAAATTCACATATATATAACATCTTACTGATATAACTTATTAAAATAAATATTTTTACTGATTATTTTAGACCAGAACCTCATATTACTATTTAACCTCTTTTATAACCTTTAAAATGACCAAAATACCCTTTCGGTTAATTTAAATTGGTTTTAAATTCGTTTTGGGCATAATGGAAGATATCCTACTGATATCATAACATATTTTAAGCATATTAACTTGTGGAACATGTAAATGACTTATTTGGTTACCCGTTATGCATATTCGCGTTCGGTACGGTTTATGTAACTAGTTTGCATAAATTAACCGAAACGGGTAAAACCTTATCATTTTTACTTCAAAATCCAGAATGTGTTTAGTTTACCCATATTATACAAGTCTTCATACTTGTCGGGTCTAAATCACATTCTAGTCCGGTCTTCGCTTAATCGTGCGTTTAAACCTTAAACCTTTCATGAAAACTAACCGGTCTAAGTTTAAACTTAAGTAAGACCCGTTAGGAATCTAATAGGTTATTAAAACCTTCGTTCCAGATTTAGGAGCCCAATAAAAGCTATTTGTACTTGCTGATTGTTAAACGGCTGTAGGATCGTTGTACGACCTGAATGAGTCGATCAGAAGAGTTGTTTATCCGAATCAAAGGCGGAATCAATGACACGGACGCTCGATTCAATTTAAATGTCTCTTGTATTAATCTGATAGAATTTCAGCACCTGGAGACAATTTGGCAGCACTTCGTTACCAAACACAAGATCTTATTCCGCTCCAAATGAAACGTACAAGTGCCCTATTTATAATAGACCTGATTTCGCTTGAAATGGACAGGACATGTTCAAGAGAAATTAACAATGTTGATTTCGCTTGAACTTGTCATTTGCTGTTTCAAGCGAAATTAGCATAATATCCACTAAACTCAGTTTCTAGCACCCCGAGCACTGTTTATCCTATCCTATCTCATTACATGACTCGATACAAGACGAAGTCAATAGACATAGTGCACTAACAGACTCCCCATTGGATGTTGACGAAGTCTTCAGTGTCGAGTCTTTATCATGACACATCTTCAGTCTTGATCAGTCTTCATACTCTTTCCAAATTATCTAACACTGTAAGCATCCATCAATCTTTCTTCAATCAGCTTCTATCTTTGACTGTTGTATACCCAGATCTCATCACTGGCTCTATCATTATCAGCTTCTTCAGGCTGCCCCTTTCGTCAAGCTTCCGTGCTTTAGGGATCGACACCTTGCTTTCCGATTACAAACTCCCCCTTGCTTTGAGCTTGTCTCCAGACTCCCCCTTAGACTCAGCTTTCAGGATCGTAGTCTGGTATCTTATCTGCAACACTCATACGTTTATAAGTAACAGCATTTTGAACATCCAGGATTTGAAAACCTGGTTCTACCAACCTTTCTAAACAAACACTTTTCAACAAAAACTCATAATTTTGCAGTTTCATCGAATCGAATCGGAAACTGGCTTTTTAACAATATAATCATCCAAATTCCTCACAGTTAATCATCCAAGTCCAAACTAATGACCTTGGAGATATCACAAACTGTTTTGATTTTTGTTGAAAATTCAAGTTTCAAATTAATGAACTTGTTTTATTTTCAGAAACACGATCAGCTTACTTAGATTTTAACACTCAGCATTTCAGACATCGGTTGTCGAAAATAAAGCAGAATCAAAAATCTTTTTGTATTTTCTGAAATATAAAGCAGTAACGAAATATTTACAAACATATTTACAGATACTATTTTTGTTTGAGTTTGCGTTAGAGAATCATATCAGTTTTCTACAAGTCACAAGTACCGTTGAGCTTAGTTACACATTAAGAATTAAACAATTCACTTAGATTTTCAATATACTGATCCATTTAAATTTTCACACAAATTTCAACTGATTCAGGATACGAATTAGGTATATTAAGAACTTAAACTCATTCATGTGTCCCACCTCTTGAATATACTCCCGTATCCAGATCCCAATATTCAGTCTTACAGGTGAGTATACCTAGATGATATCTGTAAGGGGTTAAATTGCGAAAAAACGTGAGAGCTCAGGTCAGAACTTCCGTTCAGCAGAGAGATGACGGCTTCGACTTTTGGTGTGTCCCCTTTAGAGGAACTTTTCTTCAACAGCAATGATTATCAATTTTATTGTTTCATCATTTTTGCTGGGGGCGATGCTATGTTTCAAGCAAGCAGAAAGTATTATACGGGGACTAGGCCATTGCTTCTGCAAAATCAGAAGTCCCGAGATAATACCCCAGATATCACTAAGCATAAAGACCTAGTATCTCAGAAAGAGGGGTCCTTCAAACGAGATTTCAGGGGTTACCTATATATCCAAGTAGTGTTCCCCACGAAATAAGCAAGTTTGAATTTAGGTTTATATCCCGAAAAAGTTTACTACATGTATAAAAATCTACCGACACATCCACGGTGAGATCGTTTAACACATTTTGACTTTCCAATTCTTTAGCGTACTGTAACTGTCTACTGATGTACTATCGTTTCCTCTTTTTACACAAAAACTCAATTTTTGAATTTTATCATGTTTTTAACTTTTTCAAATTTTCAAATGTTTTTGTATTTTCTAACAACAATACTCCCCCTAAAATGCAAAACCATTTAAAGAAAATTTGACAACCAATACTGATAGCTTTGTCTCGCCATCCATTTTCTGCTTCTCATGCACTGATTTGCAGAAAATCTAACATACCCCCATGATTTACAACACACTGATATTTTACAGTTTGAAAACCGTTTTTCAATCTTGTGAAATTAATCATGTTTGTTCAGCCGTGAGGGTTTCGGCGTATTCAATCAACATATTTTTGAAATTTTTGAATTTTTGACAAAACAAAAACATATTTTTGGTTTTTCAAAATTTTCAATTTTTAGGGTTTTTGAAATATTGTTTATTTATATACAGAAAACAAACAAACTCCCTGTTTCAACTAACACATCCAACTTCCATTCTCACAATCTTCGGTTTTGTTGATCACCTGCACATTCAAACTTCTTGATTACTTGAACAATTTAGCCCAAGTCTGTTGGACCTTAGGCATTTCAACACAATATGTATCATGCAGTTTCGGAAAATCTTTGTCATCAAAGACTTTTTCATCTTTGACTTTAACTTTCTCATCTTTTACAGAAGTCACTTGTTTCTTAACACTCCATGTTTGACCTTTCGGAGTACCTCGTTTGTAAAAATGAGACTCTTTTTGAACATTTTGTTTTTGAACAACTTTTGGTTTCCAAAACTCTTGTGGTTTTGTCATATCAACAGTTGTTTTCCAACTTTGAGTTGTTCTGACTCTGGGTGTGTGAGAATTCTAGGTCTGTTCTGAATTGAACCTATTCGGTTTTGATTTCCAAGTTTGGTTCGAAACAAACTTGTTTGTGTTGTACCTCCAAGTTTGTTTTGAGTCAAATTTGGTTGACCTGTGTTTCACATCCTCATATTTCTGTTTCTCCACATCATCAGACTTCTTTTTATCAACATCCACATGTTTCAGATTAGGACACTTGTGTGCAAGATGTCCCATTTGATCACATTTAAAACATGTTCTTTTTGAAACATCTTTGACCTGTGGTTGTTGCTTTTTCTTTTGATCATAGAACTCTTCATTAGACTGTTGTCTAAATTGAAGTTCCTTTTCTTCTTCAAAACTTTTTCCTTGAACAAAACTCATCTTTGTCTGAAAATTCGGAGTTTCATTTCTCTTCCAATTCTATTTCTTCTTATAACCCAACCCAGCCTTCATGTTTTTCTTCTTGTAACCAGGTTTGTTATAAAAAGTTTTGTGATCTTTTCCAGTAAACTTTGAAATCTCAGATTTTTCAATTTCAACCATCTTGAAAACTTTATCAACCTTATCTGAAATCACATTCTGAATCGGGAATACAACATCTAAGAATAATTTGTCCGATCCAATCATGGTATAAACCAATCCTTTTGAATCATCATTCAAATTTTTCTCGGATTTTGAGTTTTTCAGATATCCATCATGAAAATTACCTTCATTTTCATCCTGTGATTCAAATTTACCTGTATCAACTGACTCTTCTTTCAACACACTTTCAACGACCTTACCTACCACCTCTGAATCACTAGAATCATCAGATTTGGTATAGGTTATGTCAATGTTATCTGGCAATTGATCTACCATGTTGAAAGCTTTTTCGACCTTTTCATCATCAAAAAATGCAAACTTTTCCGGTGGTGGAACTTGATGAAACTCTGAGCCAATGCCTTTCTTGTTTTTCTCAGACTCACCTTCTCCCGGTTTTATATTGAAAATACGTTCAAGCATATATGACGACACGTGATAACTCTTTAACTTGTTGTTATCATGTTCTAAATCAGCAATCTATCGCTTTAGCTTAGTAACATCTTCAATATAGGAATTAACAACACCTTGTTTTATTTCATACATTCGTTTAAGCTCTTTAGTAGTTTCAGAAAGATAACTCATCCTTGATTGAGCAAATTTCATTTCATCTTTCACTTTTTCATATGACTCTTTTGTAATGTGATACGCCAATTTTATAGAATTATATTCTTTCTTCATTTCTTGACAAACAATTTCCTTTTGGTCACATTCTTCTGTCTTTTTCAAAACATTTTCTTTCAAAACTACATTTTCTTTTTCTAACTTTTTACATTTTTCCAAAAGTTTTTCATCATTTTCTTTCAAAACTTTTTCGTTTTCTAACATTTCTTTGCATTTATTTTTGAAAACTTCTTCAATTTTATTAAATTCAAGATTTCTTATTTTGAATTGTCGACAGTTGTCATGGAGAAGAAAGGGAAATTGTCGACAGTTGCAAAGATGAATTTCTAGTTGGTTGGGGTGTGATGAACAATGTTGTGTTCATGTTCGTTCATTAAGGAATGAAGATGTTCATGAACGTTTACCGAATAAAAATTTTTGTTTGTGTTCGTTCATTAAGGAAATGAACATGTTTATGAACACCTGTTGGAACACAAAATGGTCATGAACATAAACAGACGTTATGTATGCATTTTAAAATAAGATTGGCAATTTTCATCAGAAAGATTGCGAAGAACCACTAAAAATAAATAATACTTAACATAACTATCCAATCATAGTTGACATAATTGTCACAAACATAATTAATAAAAAAATTAAGAAGTTTGTCAAGTTTTAACACAAACCGAAATTGAAATGGTCAAAGGAGGGATGTTGGTGGAGGCCTATAATATAACCAAGGTTTCAAATTCTTATAGGCTAAAACCAATAAAATAGAAATACAACGTAACAACCTTTAAATGAACGAACACATATGAACATAAACGAGCAGACATAATTGAACACATTACCGAACGTTCATGAACATAAACGAACGAACGCAGTCTCTGTTCATATTCGTTTGTTTAACTTATCGATCGAAATTTCTTGTTCGTGTTTGTTCATTTATCAAACGAATTTCCCGCCGAATGATTCACGAACTTTTAGCTGAACGTTCAATTCGTTTACAACCCTAAGTTCAATAAAACACCCTATAGTTGTTATTGCAAGAATTCATACAATGCGTCAAGGAGTCTCCCGAATTTCATAAGGTTTGATTTCGATATAAACACCTAACAGTTGTTATTGTTCAATGTTACTTGTAAATGGTCCATGATGAGAAATTTAAATAGGATTTTATTATAAATCATTCTATGTTCTCAACTTCCGTTGCAGATGGTTTATAAAACGTACTACGAATCACAATATAACTTGTTTAAAGCCCAATTCGATTCGAGGACCTTTTAACAAGTCAATCCCAAATAATTCAGGGAGAAATGACCAACCCGGTCCATCTCACTTACCCTACAATACATCACTTTCTCAAATTTATATTACGTTTTCTTATTATTATTTTTTTTGTAAGTTTCTCAATCTTAAATTTCTAAGGTGTTGTTTGTGTTTTCATAAAACCTCTGCGCAGGCTCTTCTGTCTGCGTGGCGCAGACTACGCGCAGACATTGTCACGCGCAGACTGTTTGTTTTTCCGAAGACGTTTCATTAAAAAAGGTCTGAGCTAGGTCTTCTTGGTGCAGACTTGGTCCAGCCACTTCTAAGATCTTCTAATGTCTGCAGAGGGTTAAACACCACCACCCACCACCATCGACCACCACCGTCCACCACCACCACCCACCACCGTCCATCACCACCACCGTTAATCACCACCACCATCCACCACCGTCCATCACCACCACCACCACCACCACCGTCCACCACCACCACCACCCACCACAGTTCATCACCACCGTCCATCACCACCACCACCGGCCACCAACCATCAACGTCCACCACCCACCACTGTCCTCCAACACCCACCACCGTCCACTGTCCACCGTTCATCACCACCACCGTCCACCACCCACCACCATCCATCTCCACCATAGTCCATCTCACCACCACCGTTCATCACTCACCACCCACCACCACCATCTACCACCATCACCGTCCACAACCACCACCACCAACCACCACCATCCGTACACCACCACCAGTTTATTTTAGAAGCCTGCAGAAGTTAAAAAACAAACAATATTCTTCTTGCAGACTGCAGACATTTGGTCCATCTCTTCTGCTACAGATGTCTGCAGATGTGGACCGCAGACTGCAGACATTTTACCTCTTAAAAAACAAACAGCACCTAAGTTAATTTCTTACGACTAAGGTAAAAGAGGTAGTGGTTATATGCGTCACACGTTTGTTGGAGACACGTTGTGGAAAATTGTGCCTTTTCACACTTCGTAATTTTGCACTTTGTATGTTCGTTCACACAGTGTGAAACTTTGGCAAATTCCAATTTCATGGAAAACTTTTGGTCTTTTGGAGCAACTCAACGACTAAATTGCTTACTATCAAATAAAATAGATAATAGTTATACTAATATTTTATTCTAATTATATGGTTATAGAAACATATATACGGAATATTACTCATATTAGACAACCTTATAACCCTTATGAGTTTTCTCAAACCTATGCAATTAAACGAATAATATTAATAACTTTCATATATGTTGAAGTACTATAAGAAAAAGGACCAATAGCGGTGACACTATTAGCGACGACATCCAATATGTCGCCGCTATTGCCCTTATCCGCACCCGGTGTCTCAAGTGAAACCACAGCCACACGTTTCTTATTTTCATCCAACGGATGGGGTTTATCCAGGTTAATAGCGACAACAGTATTATATCAATAGCGGCGACAACTTGTCGCCCCTATTGGTCCGTCGAATAAACAGAGAAAATAGCGCCATTTCTTCCCTCCTGCTTCCACTTTCCCCAAAACCTTTCATCTCCTCTCACGGGTTCTTCTCCAAATTGGCTATATCTCTTCATTTTTACCAATTTTTAATTCAAATCGGTTAGTATTGTTAGTTTTATTTTAAATTTCTTGTTTATTTTGTTATATATGTTGTTAATTTCTTGATTCTTGGTGTATGTATATGTGTCTGCTAGTCTCCACCGTCACCACCTCGTCTCCACGGCCACCACCTCATCTCCACCGTCACCAACTCTTCTCCTCCAAATTAAGGTTAGTGTATGTTTATTTTTGTTCAAAGATGTAGTTCTTTTTTCTGCTATTTTTTCAGTTCTTTTTCCTCCTTCAAATTTAGTTCTTTTATCAAGTTTTAACGGCGAAAAATGTCGCCGTTGTTAGTCGACTTTCTTGTAGTGGAGTTGGTGTTCACTTTTATTTTCCATAAATTCTCGGCGTTTCCTTTGTGAATAAGGCTCAATCTTCAACTAGTTGTCAACCGAGAATTCAACTTCATCACTTCAATACTTGATTAAAAACACGAACACACTTGACAAAACTCCATAATACACGAGCCTTTTCACGCACAAGCTTTAGATTTACGAAGAAAATAGGAAATTTTTACTCCCCATGTTTCTTCGTAAACTGTCAACCAAGCCAAGTCACGATAATAGTCCAAGATTGTCTCAAAACTCTAGTAAGGACCAAAACTCCGAGAATCTTGAAAAGAACACCGTGGACCACTATTACCACTTCTCATCCCCTCACTTTTGCCTAAACACAACCTTGGACAACTAAGAAAGAGTTTTAAACTTGGACCAAGAAAGAGTTTTAAACTTGGACAACTATCAAACAGGAAAGAGTTTTAAACAGGAAAGAGTTTTAAACTTGGACCAAGAAAGAGTATTAAACTTGGACAACTAAGAAAGAGTTTTAAACTTGGACCAAGAAAGAGTTTTAAACTTGGACAACTATCAAACATGAAAGAGTTTTAAACAGGAAAGAGTTTTAAACCTGGACCAAGAAAGAGTTTTAAACTTGGACAACTAAGAAAGAGTTTTAAACTTGAACCAAAATACCTTATACTCGGACCAAGAAAGAGTTTTAAACTTGGACAACTATCAAACAGGAAACTCGGACCAAGATTTTATGGAGAAACTCTGACTTTTTATACTAGAAAAGGAAAAACTTGGACAAGTGTAAAACTCGGACAAGCTTGAGTAACCAGCTTCCGGATTATCTCCCCAGTGTGACTTCACACTGGTTCACCAATACCCCGAAAATCCAAACACGAAAAACTAAACTCGGACAATCCTTTTTAGATCAAAACCCTAGATCTCCAAAAACCCAGCAGTTCTCTCCAACACAGCTCGAATTTCTTCATATCTGGACCAAAATCTTCACATCTTCAAGATGTTTGGCGAAAATAAACATCAAATCAAGAGCAATGGTGATTCGGAAGGCGGTTAGACCATTCCGAATTGGTAACCATGCTCTGATACCACTGTTAAAGCACTGGATCGATGACGAACATCAAACATTGCACTTGATTCAAGACATGAAGAACAATCATAAACGCCAAAGATAGGAAGATGTAGAAGATGAACCCTTTATTATTGAATCAGTCATCACAGATTACCCAAACTAAAGGAGTATACATCATCTACAAGCTGGTTTAGATCACAAAGATCTAAACCCTAGCTTTCTCTCACTAACACATATTCTCTCTCTCTCTAGGATGTGCACACCAGGAGGAACAAGAAGTTAGGAGAGGTGCACCAAGCTTCTCTAGTGTTTGGGTTGCCCTAATCTACCCTATACAACACATATACATAGACTAGGGACTAAAACCCGGACAAAACAATCTACACAAAAACCAAACCCCTGACAAAGGTCTAGACATAAACTTGGACAAATTGTCCAAGGATAAACCTTGGACTAAGTTTCAAGACATGTACAATAAAGACCCTAACAATTGGAAAGCATGCACTTATCACCCAAAGTGCATTAACAAACTCCCCCTTGATCAGTGCATGGTCTTCATTTGGTCTTGAATTCTTCATTATCGTTGACTTTAACTTGGACTTCTGCTTTGGTTGACACAGAACTGATAAGCGACAGTTACCCGGCAGGAATTGCACTTACAGTCTCCCCCTTAACTGTTGCATCAGTTCTATGTGGCATCGATAATCTTCAATCACCGGATACTGCACTTACAAACTCCCCCTTGACTGATGATATCATGGCTGCTTTCAACTTTGGCTGAGACTTGATCTTTCTGGTAGAGCACAGCGATCTTCAACCCTTCTAATAAAAGACTTGCTGAGGATCACTTAAGGCCGCTTTGAGAAACCCGAAGAACCAACATCAAACACTGTAGATCCTCCCCCTCAAACTACTCCCGAATTAAGTTAACGCGAACCGACCTACAACCATATGTAAGAGCATCGCTCGATACATTAATCTTCAAACTTAACCAGTAGAAGAACGACACATCGGATTTCCAATGCCTAACATCAAACACTTCAAATTCCGCAAAGACATGAAGTTTGGTTCAATAAGTTAATAACAAACCAAACTCCGAAAATGTACATCCACCATCTTGATCAAAGTCTACAACTGAGTGTCTAAAATCATTTCATCTCGAATCTTCAAGATCCAATCTCGTATCTTCACAAATCCACCAATTACCCAATGACTTTCGTCTCTGATCTCCCCCTCAATGTAAGAACCCCATATTTCGAAAATCCGATCAGTCACCAACTTGGAAGAGGTACCAAGAAGACTAATCTTCTCTACTCTAACCGGCATACGATAAAGGCTTAACCTTCAACTAGTTGCCAAACGAACAATTTGCTTCATCACGTCAACACTTGATTAAACCTCGAACAAACTTGACAAAACAAAACTCAATCATAAACTAGCTCTAACTTGCTTCATGTTTTAAACACTTTGCCACCGGTAAGATTAACACTAAGTTAATCTCAAAGATAGTAAACATGAACTTGTTTCGATGTAGCACCACAGGCTTTTGATTTACAAAGAAAATAGGAACTTTAAAATTTTTACTCCCCCTTTTTCTTTGTAAACAATACAGAAGTCCAAACAAGTCTTATTCTCTTCACCTCCTCACTTGATCCGGACAACATAAGTACCATAAAACTTTTCGATAATCCGAAACCGACTTCAAGTTTCCAAACTACACATAATTCTGACTCTTAGTTAGTTATCCGGTACCCCAGGTAACCCGGAATAACTAGAAAAACTCGGAACATGCACAACTCGAAACTTCCGAACAACACAAACTTCTAAATTTAGCTAAAAATCCGGTACCCCAGGTAACCCGGAATTCTTAGCAAATTTGGAACCCGTAAAACCCAGAAGCTCTTGAAACCTTGGATCAGATCATCAGAACAGTATGTAAAATACAAAGGAATTCGAAACAAGCAAAGAAATAAAGGAAGCTCTGAAGAAACCCGGGGGCTGCTATCCGAAAGACTAATCTCGGAACAATCGAACTACAAAAAGTTGTTAAAAACTCGGAACTGTTTAACAGATTGAAATTCGGAGCTATACAACTTGGAACTGTTTAAACAAAGACTCGGAGCTGATTAAAAAAAAAAGAATCAGAACACTGAAATAGTTAAAAACTCGGACTGAGAAGATTTAAACAACTCGGAGCTGGTGCAGTTTTAAAAACTCGGACAGGCTTTAAAACTCGGAGCTGAAACACATCGGTTGTTAAAACTCGGAATTGTAACACATCAGTTGTTAAAACTCGGAACTGAAACACATCGGTTGTTAACAAAACCATGTGAACTCAGAACCAAAACCTCGGAACAGTTAACCAAACCAAGTGAACTCGGAACCAAAACCTCGGAACAGTTAACCAAACCAAAACTCGGACCTGCAGATCAAACATGTGACTAAAGTTCGGAACTGACCAAAACTCGGACTAACAGCTTAACTGTGTTTGTTGATTCAGGCTCGGAATAACTTAACTGGGTTTAAAACTCGGAACAATATAGTTTGTTGATTTAAAACTCGGAATAACTTAACTGTGTTTAAAACTCGGAACAATGCAGTTTGTTGATTTAAAACTCGGAAACACTGAAACTTATCGGAACTATTTTAAAACTCAGAATGAACAGTTAATACTCAGAATCTTAAAACTCAGAACAAAACCATAACTGACTGAAACAGAAACAGATCAGAACTGATTTAAAACTCGGAATGAACAGTTAAAAAAAACTCGAAATCTTAAAACTCGAAGCTTAGAATTTCTTTCAAAATCTCTAAAGCTCGGATCCGCTGTTGTTATTAAAACTCTGAATACAAAACTCTGAATAGTGAAACTCGGACCAATTAATGATGGATATAAGAGAAACTCGGAATTCTTTTCTTATTGAGAATAAACTCTGAATGAAAATATGAAGTTAAAACCCTGAATTTTTAAACTCTGACTTCTTAAAAAAAAAAAAAGAAAACCCTGATCTCCAAAGCCCTGACCACAAAGTCCTGACCACTTAAAGAAGGAAACCCTGACTTCTTAAAAAGGAAAACCCTGACCACAAAGTCCTGATCTCTCAAAGAGGAAATTGCTTCAGGATATCTCACAAGTATGACTTCACACTAGTTCATCAAAAACCCTGAAGGAAAAACTCTGAAGGAAAACACTGAAGGAAAACCCTGACTTGATGTTGATAGACTAAAGCTCGGACAGGTAAAACACTTACATAAATTCGGACATTGCCTTTTTCAGATCAAAACCCTAGAACTGCAACAAGAAAAACCATCACAGCCGACGAACAGCTTCATTTTCTTCAAGTTTTATGCAGAATCTTCACGTCTTCAGGATGTTTGGCGGAAACAAACATCAAATCAAGTGCAATGGTGATTCGAAAGGCGATTAAACCATTCCGAATCGGTAACCACGCTCTGATACCACTGTTAAAGCACTGGATCGATGACGAATATCAAACATTGCACTTGATTCAAGACATGAAGAACAATCATAAATGCCAAAGATAGGAAGATGTAGAAGATGAACCCTTTATTATTGAATCAGTTATCACAGATTACATAAACCAAAGGAGTATACAACATCTACAAGCTGGTTTAGATCACAAAGATCTAAACCCTAGCTTTCTCTCACTAACACATATTCTCTCTCTCTCTCTAGGATGTGCACACCAGTAATAAAGGGCAGTTAAGGGGGAGTCTGTAAGTGCAGTTCTTGCCGGGTAACTGTGCTTTATCAGTTCTGGTCAAAGGTCAACAAAGTCAAAGCCAAGTCAAGGATTCGGAAGTTTTATCAGTTCCGAGTTTATGATGTTAAACTCGGAATACGTTGATTATCATTGTTTTCCAAATTATTTGTTTTGTATCCCGGACAATATGTTTTATCCGGTTTTAGTCCCTAGTCTATATATATGTGTTGTATAGGGTAGATTAGGGCAACCCTTGAGAAAGCTTAGTGCACCTCTCACAAATCCCAGCCATTCTCCATCAGTGTGTGAAGTCTAGAGAGAGAGGGATACTATGTGTTAGTGAGAGAAAGCTAGGTTTAGATCTTTGTGATCTAAACCAGCTTGTAGATGATGTATACTCCTTTGGTTTGTGTAATATGTGATGACTGATTCAATAATAAAGAGATTCATCTTCTACATCTTTCTATCTTTGGTGTTTTTTATTGTTCTTCATGTCTTGAATCAAGTGCAATGTTTGATGTTCGTCGTCGATCCAGTGCTTTAACAGTGTCAGGGGTTTGTGTTTAGGCAAAAGTCAGGGTTTTTGTGTAGATTATTTTGTCCGGGTTTTAGTCCCTAGTCTATATATATGTGTTGTATAGGATTAGGGCAAGGATCGACGAAGAAGCTTTGTGCACCTCTCCTAACTTCTTGTTCCTCCTGGTGTGCACATCCTAGAGAGAGAGACTATGTGTTAGTGAGAGAAAGCTAGGGTTTAGATCTTTGTGATCTAAACCAGCTTGTAGATGATGTATACTCTTTTGGTATGTAATCTGTGATGACTGATTCGCTAATAAAGAGATTCATCTTCTACATATTTCTATCTTGTTCATATTTTGTTCTTCATGTCTTGAATCAAGTGCAATGTTTGATGTTCGTCATAGATCCGGTGCCTTTAACAGTGGTATCAGAGCATGGTTTTCATGTGGTCTTGAATTCTTCATTATCGTTGACTTTAACTTGGACTTCTGCTTTGGTTGACACAGAACTGATAAGCGACAGTTACCCAGCAGGAACTGCACTTACATTACTTGGCTTTGACTTTATTGACCTTTGACCAGAACTGATAGAGCACAGTTAACCGGCAGGAACTGCCCTTACAGACTCCCCCTTAACTGTTGCTATCAGTTCTGTCTGTCACTGATATCTTCAGTCACCCACCGGATATTGCACTTACATTAATGTTTATAACTACCTACCCATACCAACAACCATATTAATGACAAATCAAAAAGAAATAAAAAAAATTTCACCTACTCTAATAAACCATCCAGTCTCCGGAGCAATAGAACATACAATATTTGAGTTGATAAGTATCTAATGCGGGTGCTACTATACACACCCCCTATTACTTTCTACACCCCCTCCTCTCACATACTTACAGGTGGGGCCTGCGTGGGACCGACAGTTTTCCTCTCACAAGGGGGGTATAATCAGTAAGTAGGGGGGTGTGTATAGAATGAGCCAATGCTTATTCATTAACAGTATATAACCATGTATTTAAATTCACAAGAGAATTAAAAAAATGAAAAAAAAAAACTATATGATTGTGATATCTTAGTTAAAAAACGAAACTTGATGCATTTACATAAGATATGTTTATGTTTTTGTATGTATAGTGAAATGTTTTTTTTTTAATTAGTTTGTTACTTATAAAAATATTTCTTTGAATTACTTGCTTCACTTTTATATAATATATTATTTAAAAAATTAAATATCATTCAATTATTAGTTTTAGTTATATAATATACATTCATTTAGAGTTGTAACTTAAAATTTCTACTATATAATACATCATTTATATTTTTACCTTAATATTTTGGTAAAGGTATTTTTCACTAATACTCTTTAGACAAAAAAAAAAAAAACAAAACAAAAAAAAAAACCTCATTTTATACAGTAATAACTCAATAATAGCATCACTTAATGAAAATTCTACAGTAATGGCTAACAATCAATTATTTATTAAGATGTAGTATGGTGTAAATAGTAGGGTGTAGTAGAGTATGGTGTAAATAGTAACTCTCTTGTAATATTCATTGTTCAAAAAAGAACTTACAGCACATTTTCAAATTTGCTTGCTTTTATTGTGATATTCTTTTTCAATATTATTATTTTATAGTTCAAAATATAGTGAAACAAAAAGTTATACTACCCATTGTTTATGTTTATGATATTTTCATCAAAAGAATATTTTATAAGATAGTAACCAAGTTTTAAATTGTCCTAATTGTGTTACTTATAGAAACCAAGTAATTCAAGCTTAGTTTCAACTTTGATGTTCTAATCCTTTATATTTTATCTATTTAGCATGTCACAAAGCATACCTGACATTAATTTACTTTTTTTATTATTGTTATATGATAACATGCCTTCAAAATGCCAACATGGATTTGAAAATGTGAGTGCTCTTAGAACTATGGTATCCATCTTTTCTGTCACTAAACCATTTTTCAGTTACTTAATCAAAATAAATAAAAGCTAATATAAATATATAAAATTAATTTAAAAACATAGAAACTAATACAAATTATAAATAGTAATTATTACAAAATTTCATAAATGAAGATCACAGTCACCCATCTATCTATATATATGTTGCGAAATTACACAATCTTGTGAAAGTAACAAATAAGCTATTGACACAATTAGAAATGAAAGTCACCGTAGTCATGGTTTTCAATCTTAGCATCGATCTTATAACCATGTGTACTACTGCATGTAGACGGAAAGACCCGCGGCAATACCATCCCCTCACAATATAATCTAGGTATCATAGACATAGGTTCTGATGAAACTTGTGAGAGTCCAGCGATCGAACCACACGAACTATGATAATCAAAAGAAGAAACGTGTTCATAATTCAGATGACCTAAAGAAGGAAAACCCTCCTTATGTGTATGTTTCATTGAAGAGAAACAAGTTCCAACTTTATTGTTTTCCATGAGTGCATTTGTTTCAAAACTAATTAGGACCGAATTATCACTAGGGCTTGGAGCTTCTACAACTATTTGAGATCTTTGTAAGGTATTGCAAGTGTGGTGTCCACAGTATGTTATCTTGTACTTTGGTAGCTCATCATCAATCATTTGAACTTGTTTGGTTGCCTGACATCCTTGTTCAAACTTGTAACTACACCTATAATAGTTCCTGCAAATTATAAAAAAATTCCTCATTATTACATATGATAAAAACTTTATTTATCAAGTGGGAATGTTTGCTAAATTTCAATTTTGAGAAAGCAAATAGTGCTATAGGATTTTGACAAAATATTCACGTAGAATCCAGAATACTACCTTTGGTATTTCGAGTTGAGAATCACTTTTTGACCGTACTTCCTCCAAGCATATCCGTCATCGATCAAATTAGAAGTAATTTGTGTAACTGTAGAGATATTTGTTCTGAGTATGTCCAAAAATAATAATTAATAGCAATTCAACATATACACACATAAATATATGTATATAGACTTGTGTGTATGGATTTACATTTATATTATATGCAAGGCAAAGATATAGTATAAGGAGGGGTATTACGGGCTATGGCTTAATTCGTATTCGTAGTGTAATTTTTTTTTTCAGTTTAAATAGCGGATACTTCTGAATAAATACAGGGATACCCAAAAAAAATAGAATACTTTGATTTATTAAATTCCAAATTTTTATAAGCCCACACCTTTTACAACACCAAACTTGTATAATAATTAGGCCAAATAATAGAGTTAAGCCAAATTAACATAATTGAAAGAGGCTCGACTGATAAACATAGCCCAAGCCCAAAACAATCAAATATCCTTTTGTTTTGTGTATGGGCGGCAACGTAAGAAACAGAACGTTATAGAATTGCGATCATCCCAGGCTCTCAGTGACCCTGTTATTGCTCGGTTGACCAGTAATTTTTTTTAAAGATACCTCTAAATTAAGGGGCTAGCTCCGCCATTAATTATATGGTTAGATGATTGTTAAATTTGATGAAGATATGATATGTAAAGACAATCTCATATAGTATACCTCTAATTAAGGGGCTAGCTCCGCCATTGATTATATGATTAGATGATTGTTAAATTTGATGAAGATATGATATGTAAAGACAATATCATATATAGTATAACTCAATAAAATACTATCAACCTCACATCGTATACACATATTTGAAGGATAGTATTATGAACTTTTGCTAGTTAAAATACAATATATTATAAAGTGTACCTCTTTTTCTTCCATCCTATTTTTGTATTCAGGCATGTTGTACTCTTGGTTCTTTCACCGACATCTCCTGGCTTCTTAGCATCCCAGTCGTTTATAAATCTCATATCATTTGGATTATGATGACTCCTATTGAGGCTAGAAGAGCGCAGGATTGAAAGGGTGCTATCAAACATTCCCAAGATTTGTATCACAACATTGTTGACAGCCTCAAGATCAGATTCGATCTTTTCCGGCCGACCGTGCACTTCACGAAGCTTATCGGTTAATATATGACCGTCTTTGAGCTCTTGAATTGCTTTGATCCTATTACTTGGTAAACTTTCCGGCCAAGAGGAAGACTCCATACTATTAAGTGGTTTTGTGATATCTAATTGCAAGTTAAGTAGATAAAACACCCATCAACAATATATATATATATATAAAAGGATGACGTATATTTTTATTATTAAAATTAACAGAAATTTGTAGTTTTCTAGAGTGACGTTAAACCTCTTTTTTTCGGATGATGCATTCATGTGTAAATGACTTGAGGTAACCATTTGTTTCCTCATAAATGCTTTTACAAAGGCATAATGTTAAGGGACACAAGTGTCCATTGAAAAAAAAAACCAAAAAAAAAAAAAAAAAATTGGAGATCCAAGTCATCTAATACGGGCTAACTCAATTGTGAGTTTTTGCCTTTTAGTAATAGATTTTAGATTCAATCTTAAGTAATTTAACATAACTAGGTTTATTACTATGGCCGCGTTGCGGCGAACTTCTTTTGTCATTTAGTCTGTGTTTACATGTGTTTTGAAATCACTACGAGCGCGTTACGTACAAAACCGCTGACAAGAATAAAAAGAAAATGTAGAAAAAAAACAGTATAAGATAACCGAAAGAAAATCAACAAAAAAAGTTTTATGGTAATGATGTTGTTCGTATGAAACCCGTGGTCAGAGATGAGCAAATGGTATTGGGTACCGGTACCGAATCTCCCGAACCGAAAGAGTTTAAGTCAATTCGGTAGCAACCTTAACCTTTTGCTTTCCTAGTACCGGTTTGCTACCAGTTTTTACCTTCATATACCTGTACCGTAACCGGTATTTTCGATACCATTCCATTTCGTCCAGAAGTGTTTTCGTCGAAGGGAGGGTGTTTCGGGTGGAGGGATGTTTTCGGGTGGGTAGTGTTTCGGGTGGGTAGGGGTGTTTGTCCAAGAGAGGGTGTTTCGGGTGGGTGGGTAGGGGTGTTTGTCCAAGAGAGGGTATTTCGGGTGGGTGAATTTTAATATTTAAGTATTTATAAAAAAAAAACAATTTTTAAGTGTTATTAAAAAGTCAACAAAAGATGCCAAAGGGCCCAGAAGTGTTTTCTTCCAACTGTTTCGGGTGGGTATTGCAAAAATTCCACTTTATTATTCATTAACTTTGTCACGTGTCTATATGTTATATGTGAGTGGATGTACTGAACCAATAAGGAAAGTTTACTATTACTATGATTTGACAACTACTATTCATTAGGTTGGTTTATTAATATATAGGATAATTTAGGAGTGAGTCGCCTTTGACATTCAAAAAAACAAGAGAATATATTTAAATAATAGACTAGAGCAAGGATTTTAACCCTTGGGATATATATATATATATATATATAGGTAAAGAGTAAAATACAAATGCGCTTATCGTACGATACGTACGCGATCATATCAGCCGTTCGATCAGGTGCGGATCTGGTGCGAATTCAATACATATCGCATGTGAAAAAATGGTAGCATGGGGTAGTGTGAAAAATGGCATGGGGTGTGTAGATGGACAAAATCGCATGTGGAAGATTGAATATCGCATGTGAAAAAATGACAGCATGGGGTAATGTGAAAAATGGCATGGGGTGTGTAGAATCACATGTGGAAGATTGAATATCGCATGTGAAAAAATGGCAGCATGGGGTAATGTGAAAAATGACATGGGGTGTGTAGAATCGCTTGTGGAAGATTGAATATCGCATGTGAAAAAATGGCTAACATGGGGTAATGTGAAAAATGACATGGGGTGTGTAGAATCGCATGTGGAAGATTGAATATCGCATGTGAAAAAATGGTTAGCATGGGGTAATGTGAAAAATGGCATGGGGTGTGTAGATGGAGAAAATCGCATGTGGAAGATTGAATTCGCACAGTTCGTACAGTTCGCATGGAGGTATGAAATCGCATGGAAGATGAAGATCTGACGGCTGGGGTTATCGCGTACGTAATGTACGATAAGCCCTATTGTACGTTAACCGACCTCTATATATATATATATATATATATATATATGGGACCGCTAAAATGAGAACCACATCTAGTTGTAACAACCATGAGAACCTCTTGATCCGGGGCGAGTTGGACCAAATTTTTTTTTCCATAAACGTAGATGTGTGTATTACAAACACATATGTAAAAAAAAATTCAAAAAAAATGTCGTGTGTGTAGTTTTTTACACCACAAGTTTGGTGTTTACGGGTACCGTAAATTTACAGTACCCGTAAACATCAAACTTGTGGTGTAAAAAACTACACACACGACAATTTTTTTTTTTTAATTTTTTTTTACATATGTGTTTGTAATACACACATCTACGTTTATGAAAAAAAAATTTGGTCCAACTCGCCCCGTACGGTGTAGTTCTCATGGTTTTTACAACTAGAGGTGGTTCTCATTTTAGCGGTCCTATATATATATATATATATATATATATATAGGTAAAGAGTACTGTACAATATTGTTTATCGTACATTACGTACGCTTCAATCTCAGCCGTCAGATCATCTTCCGCATTTTAAAATCGCATGTTGTTTTTTTTATAACAATTTCACATGTGATAATTTTTGATGAATTCGCATGTTGTTTTTTTGTACCAATTTCGCATGTGATAATTTTGATGAAATAGCACGTTGTTTTTTTTTATAATAATTTCGCATGTGATAATTTTTGATGAATTCGCATGTTGTTTTTTTGTACCAATTTCGCATGTGATAATTTTGATGAAAAAGCATGTTGTTTTTTGTAACAATTTCGCATGTGGTACAAAAAAACAACATGCGAATTCAATGCGGGAAGATGATCGGACGGCTGAGATTGTAGCGTACGTAATCTACGATAAGGGCATTTGTATGATAACCGGCCTCTATATACATATATATATATATATATATATATATATAGTTTTATTGAAACACGATGAGATTATTATATTGTGGGTTGGGTTATAGTAAAAATAAGAAAGGTAAGAATTCACCATATAGTGACAAGTGTCTAATGATGAATCAAGTTGGAATAGGAATTTTGTCTAAGAGAAAAACGCATGCAAGTCAAATGCCTAGAAACATACACATGTAAGTCATATGCTACCCCCCCCCCCCCCGTTTTTAGATGTCCATAACTTTTTTATACGACATTTGTTTATAATAAAAATTATACCATAAAATAGAGCGGCTTTTTATCTATAAGATAAGTACCCTATTGTTATACTTTAAAAAAAACAAAAATCCAGTTGCGTATTACACAATGGATATAGTAAAATTCAATGGAAAGTAGACCAAAAACACAATGGATGACAAGAGATAAAAGACACAATGGACAACAAACTAAAACATAATGGACATAACGTAAAACACAATGAGTATCTAACTAAAAACGCAATGGAAAGTAAACTAAAAACACAAGTAATGACAACAGATAAAAAACACAATTAATGACAGCATATAAAAGATACAATGAATAGCAGAATAAAACATAATAGACAACAGACTAAAAAACACAATAGACAACAGACTAAAAATATAATAAACAACCTAAACACAATGAACAACAGATTAAAACACAACGGACAACAAAACAAAAACACAATAGACAACAGACTAAAACACAATGGATAGTAGACTAAATACAATGACTAAACCATATAACACAATGTATAGAAAACCCACCCAATTGAAAAACACAATAATCAGAACCAATAATACAATGTATACAAAACCCAAATATAACATCATCTTCACTATGTCAAACATTGTGTTATAGGTTCTGATAAAAACGCAATGGACAGAACCCAAATTAACATTGTTTTAGAAGTTTTGATAATAACACAATGTATAGAAACCCTAGTAAAAGCGTAATGATCAAAACTCAGTTAAAAGACATAATGATCATTGTTAGGGCATAAACTTTTATAATTATGGATCCAGTATTCTGAGGCGTTACGTGGATCAGTTATCCTTATCGGGTAGTGCAGGGACTCAGAGGATCAAGGATCCTTATTATTATTACTTGTGGTTTCTAACAATTGTTCTCGATGTATGTTAATGTTTATGTGTAGGTTATTAACGGAGTGGACCGAGTCTCAGCTGGAATCTCGGGAATAATCCGTTCAAGATGTTGCACGTGCTATTTCCACAAACGGTCATGGGGGTTGAATGTGGTCTTGCAGGATTTTCGGGCTTAGTTGTTAGTGTAGTTCAAAATGGGTTGATCAAGTGTTGTTAGACACAATTCACTTTCTTGCATACACACTACGAACCAGAACACTCACAAACACTTTTAGCAATCATTTGTAAACCACTTGATCAACATCCGAAGTTGTAATCATTTTCCAATTGTGCAATATAGTTGATAGTGATCATTTTCACTATCCGAGGTTTTTATGCCAGCGATCTACTAGTGATCAAGGGTTTTTCCTCATATAAATCTCTGTGTTTGATTGCTTTATTCGTATAACATTTATTTCATCATCATTCATCACTTAAGCACTCTACCTCACTTGACAAATTTGGTTATATTATCCTCGATCAGATTCTTGACCAAAACAATTTGGCGCTCACCGTGGGGTAAGTGGTGCTTCAATTCTAAATCTTTTCCATCCATTTTTGCTTATTTTCATCAATTCCGTAACACCATGGCTTCTTAAGGAAAGTCTGTTTCAACTGCCATGCCAATGACCACTTCCTCAAACAGCTCTATGCCGTTGCCTCCTATTCCCCCTCAATTCCAGAAGAATAACAAAACTGCTCAGAAGAAGACATCATCTGTCTTCCAAGGATCCAAGACTTCTACTACTTCATCCTCTATAAATACTGACTATGAAATTTCGATTTTGTATTCGCAGATGAAAAGCTACATGGAGCAGCAGAACAAGACTAATCAAAAGATCCTGGGGGAGATTGAAGATATCAAGAAACAAAAGAGGCCAGCAGAGGATCAGTCTCCATTGATGCCTAGAGTGTTGGATTTTTTCATTCCGACATCAACAACTCAACAATCCAGATGATCCACCATTCAAGCTCAAGGATCCTTTATCTCTCAACAAGGATCACTGGAGATGACTCAACCTCAAGGATCCTTCTACCATCCCGGAGGATCACTAGAGATGTTCCGGCCTCAAGGATTATATTTCCATCAGCAAGGATCCTCAACTCGAGTTCAAGGATCCATGGATTACCCACCAAGACCTTCAACACAGACCTTTTCTGGTCCTATTTTTTTCCAGGATCAAGGATCCTCAGGGGAGAACCTTTGAGAAGCTCAGAAATCCATGATGGGGATTTCATCCCCATGCAGACTATTGCTTCCTCACGCCCTACTATAACTGCAGATAGGTCTTATCCTAGATACCCTTCTGGGATACCACCTTTAAGTCAACCAGGAGGTAACATTTTTCATAATACATCTTTGGATACTAATTATGGCTATATTCAGGATGCAAGAATCAATCAGGCCATGGCCAGGGAGTTGTAAAGCTTAAGGATATGATATCCAACATTCCGAGAATAGTCAAACCTATTCCTGAGATTCTAGACGGAAGCCATAGGATATCTCATTTTGCTCCACCAATATGCAATGCAGAGATACCCAAGCACTTTCAAACCCCCAACATGAAGTTGTGTGATGGTACAACTAATCCAGAGGAGCATGTGGCTTCATACAGAGAAAGAATGGAAATAAACCCCATTCCTGAAAGAGTAAAAGAAGCTTGCTTATGCAAGGGTTTTGAATCCACACTCACTCGATCGACAATAAAATGGCTGCTAAGTCTTCCTCCCTATTCTATTACATCATTTTCACATTTAGTTAATTTATTTTATAACCAAATTTCCTTTAGTAGAACATTTGACAGGTTAACTAGTGACTTATATAGAATTACCCAAGCTCGTGATAAATCCCTTAGGGATTATGTTACTAAGTTTGGGATAGAATCCTTAGAAATCCCAAACCTTGATATTGCAACTTCTGTTGAAGCATTTAAGATGGGATTGCAAAGGATTCTCCCTTTTATGTTGACCTTGTGATGACCCCATGCAGGAATCTAGACGAGGTCAGAAACAGAGCCTTGAGGTTCATCAGACTAGAAGATGATAAAAGAACCCATGACAGGCTCGGTGTTTCTACCAAACAGGAGCACTATGATAAGAAACAAGGATCCATCTATAAGAATAACAGATCCAAGTCCAATTCAAAAACAGATAACCAAAGTGTCCATGTGGTGGAACAAGATGAAGACGAAGAAGAATATCCAAGAATATCTTAATATTGTTTCTCCGTTGATAATAGTGAACTAATGCTTGCTTTGCAGAATTTAGGTGAGAAGGCATGATGGCCAAGGAAGAATGACAAGTCGAACTCCTTTAAGATAAGTCCAAATGGTGTGCATACCATGAGGATTTTGGGCATTTAACAGATGAATGCATTGCACTAAGGAGGGAGATAGGCTACCTTCTCAGTAAGGGGCATTTGAAAGAATTGCTAGGCAGAAAGAGATCAAGGACCCAAGATCCTGAGAATGTCCCAGAAAGGGCTGCTCCACCTCCAGCAGATGCCCAAGTGATCAATTTTATTTCTGGAGGATCAGATTTTGCGGCACCTCCTTTTCAGCAGCTAAGAGACACACAAAGGAAACTAAGTTGGAAAATGGTGATAGACACATTAGGACTTCCACCTTGACGAATAAAAAGATAATATCCTTTGACGAGGATGATAGGGTCAACATCCAGGATCCTCACCATGACTGTTTGGTTATAACATTATTTATTGCTAACCATTTTGTTCGCAGAATTCTTATATATGGAGGAAGCTCTGTGAATATCGTACAACTTGATGTGCTCAAGAAAATGAATATTCCAGAATCCAAGATTATACCAAGATCCTCAGTACTTGTTAGGTTCAGTGTTGAAACCAAGAATACATTGGGGACATCATACTACCTATATATATAGAGGGAGTTAACTCTATCCAAATATTTTGTGTTACTGACAGTTTGTCTTGTTGTAATGTGATTCTTGGTAGGCTATGGATCCATTAGATGAAAGTTGTTCCTTCAACATATCATCAATGTGTGAAGCTTTTGACCCCTTGGGGAGTGATAAAGATAGATAAAGACCAACAGGAAGCCAAAAATTGCTACACATCGTCGATGAAGCCAGCCTCAAAATCAAGAGAAGCATAGCAATTACAGAAACCTCCAAGAGATATAATCGAGGCAAATGAACATGATATCAAAGTGGTAATTCTGGAACCTAAAGATCCTGACATTAAGGTATTCACAGGATCAGGGATCCATCATTCTATTGAAGAGGATCTCATATCCTTCCTTAAAAGAAAAAAAAATCAACCTTACTTGGAAACATGAAGACATGACAGGTATTTCTAAAGATTTCATTACACATAAATTAGGTATAGACAAATCTTTCAGGCCTATCCACCAGAAAAGGAGGAAATTTGCTCCTAAAAGAAATGCCATTATACAAGAAGAAGCAAATAAACTCCTAAAAGCATATATGATTTGGGAAGTAAAATATTCTAGATGGTTAGCCAATGTAGTGGTAGTCCAAAAGAAAAATGAAAAGTAGAGGGTATGTGTTGATTTTACTGACTTAAACAAGGCATGTCCTAAGGATCCTTTCCCACTCCCACACATTGACTCCATGGTGATGCTACCACTGGTCATGAATTGCTGACCTTCATGGTTGCTTCATATGGATTTCAACAAATACAAATGGAACCATCTGACCAAGAAGATATTGCATTCATGACCCCTACCGGTATATATTGTTATATTGCTATGCTTTTCGGACTAAGAAATCCAGGTGCAACGTATCAAATACTTGTCAACATGATGTTCAAAGACCAACTTGGGGATACCTTGGAGGTCTACATTGATGAAATGGTGGTCAAGTCGAAGAAGGTGGGGGATCACCTCAAAGATATGGAAATTGCATTCAACAAACTCGATCGGTACAATATGAAGTTGAATCCTTCGAAATGCCATTTTGGTGTTAAAGCTGGAATGTTCTTGGGCTACATGGTGACAAAGAGAGGAAATAAAAGCTAGCCCTGAACAGATAAAAGCTATTGTAAACTTAAAATCTCCTACGAGTGCAAAAGACGTCCAAAGGCTAACAAGAAGGATTGCAGCCTTAAACAGGTTCATTTCAAAATCTTCAGAAAAGTGCAAGGATTTCTATGACATCTTATGGAAGAATAAGAAATTTGAATGGACCGAGAAACATGAAGTTGCACTTAAAGCACTCAAGGATTACCTATCCTCAGCTCCACCCCTAATGAAACTAGTGGACGGTGAACCATTATCTATGTACTTGGCTGTCTCAGGTAATGCGGTAAGTGTAGTATTAATTAAGGATCATGAAGGCCAACAAAACCCTGTGTATTATGTAAGTAAAAGCCTTCTTGATGTTGAAGCCAGGTATTCTCATTTAGAAAAATTAATTCTTGCATTAATCATGGCTTCAACTAAACTAAGACACTATTTTAAAACTCATACTATTATTGTGAAAACTAATTTCCAATTAAGAACGTTCTCAGGAAACTAGAAATGTTAGGTAGGATGGCAAAATGGGCGGTAAAGCTTAGTGCATATGATATAAGATATGAGCCCAGAACTGCTATCAAATCACAAGTATTGGTTGACTTTGTGGTTGATTTCAGTAGTGATTTGCAAAAAGAAGCTGAATTGGAGGTCCAGCAACTTGGAGAAACCAAGGATCTTTGGAAACTCTTCATTGATGAAGCCACAAATGTCAAAGGAACAGGATTAGGAATACTACTAAATTGCCACAGGGGGACATAATACCCCAGTCCATAGCCTGTGAATTTCAAACCACCAATAACGAGGCAGAATATGAAGCACTAATAGCAGGTTTGCAATTAGCCAGACAAATGAGGATCAGGAATCTTCAAGTTTATATAGATATGTTGCTAATTACCAACCACTTTAATAGTTCATATACTGTAAAAGGTGATAAACTAATTAAATATTTGGAAATAGTAAAAGAACTGTCAAAATCTTTCAACAATTTTAACTTAACACAGGTACCCAGAGAAGAGAATGCAAGGGCAAATGCTTTGGCGAACTTAGGATCAGCCGTAAAAATCCCAAAAGTTGTAAAGATACCTATCATTCACATCCTTTTTCTTGCAATTGGGGACCATGATGTGATGGAGGTAGTGAAGGATACTACGATAGCATCCAACGATCCCCATTCGGATTTAGGATCATGGATCCTTCAGATTATGAAGTTCATCCAAAATGGAGAAATCCCTACAGGAGAGAATCATAGAGCCTTCAGGGCCAAGGCATATTAGTTTATTATATTAAATAACACGTTATATAAAAGGGCTCTTGCAGGTTCCTATTTACGGTGCATTAAGGATCCCAAAATTTAAGAAGTTTTAAAGGATTTCCATGAAGGATACTGCGGAAATCATACAGGGGGCAGAGTACTATTATCTAGAATACTTAGGACAGGTTATTTCTGGCCCGCAATGAAGAAAGGCGTAGTAGACTATTCAAGGAAATGCGATGCTTGTCAAAGGCAAATGAACAACAATATCCTACATCAGCCAGCGGAGCCTTTATATCCCATAATTTCCTCTTAGCCATTTATGAAATGGGGAATGGATATAGTAGGCAAGTTACCAAAGGCACCAGGTGGAAAAGTCTTTATGCTCGCTATGACCGACTACTTCTCCAAGTGGATTGAGGCAGAAGCTTTTGTTCAAGTTAGGGAGAAGGAAGTTATATCTTTTATCAAAAGAAACATTATTACTAGATTTGGCATTCCCTCTGAAATTATATGCGATAATGGATCCCAATTTATTTGAAAAAGAACTACTAATTTTTGTGACAGTTGGGGAATCAAGATGATTACATCTACACCAGTCCACCCACAAGCTAATGGCCAGGCAGAGTCAAGCAACAAGATTATCATCAACAACTTGAAGAAGAAACTAGGATACAAAAAAGGGAAGTGGGCTGAAGAGCTGCCATATGTCCTTTAGACTGATAGAACAACTCCAAAGAATGTCACTGGTCAAACACCATTGTTAGGGACGGATTTTCATAGCTTATGGATCACGGATCCTCAAGTGCAGCCAGGATCACGGATCCTCACTTCAGTTTGAATTAAGGATCCTCAGAAGACATTGCAGGAACAAGGATCCAGGATCCTCATTGTTATCCTTATACTAACAATTGTTTCCATTATATTTGAACTTGTTTTGCAGGAGTATTCGAGTGGGACTTGGTCTTCCCGAGATTCCAGGGGAATATGCCTTTTAATTCTATACGTGCATGGCCTTTGTGACCGTTGTGGAGATCGTGGGAAGCTAGCATCTTTTTTGGATTGTTAGTTTGTTAGCTTATTTCTATTTTTATAAGGGGATAACAAGCTTGATTAGATAGAACAATTAGCAACACACACTACTCGAGAACTCTCTGCATCTTATTGGCGATTACACACTTTTTGCACACTAGTGATCCTTGTAACAAGCTTGTTGTCATCCCGAATTGTATACATTGTTTGTTTAATATATTTGGTGATCGGTGGTTTCCATCACCCGAGGTTTTTTATGCCGGAGATCATACATTGATCAAGGGCTTTTTCCTCGTATAAATCCTTGTGTCCAACATTAATTTCATACATACATTGTTCATACATTTATCCATTTATTCAAGCATCACACCTCACAAAATCAGATTTGGTTGCATTATCCTTGTGTGATTTTTGACCAAAACAGTTTGGCGCCCACCGTGGGGCAATTGGTGCTTCAATTCTGAGAAATTTTGTTCATTTCATTCATTTCGGTTCATTACCTTCAACCACATGGCTTCTCAAGCGAAGAACACTTCAAGCTCCATGCGGGCGATCACCTCTTCACAGGGCATTCCACCTTTGCCACCTGTTTCTTCTGGATCCCAGAAGAATGCTGAGAATGCTGCGAAGAAACAAACCCCTGTTTTCTCAAAACCAACTTCTGCTGTTTCTTCTGGCCCTACTAACAATGATCTTTATTCTTTGATTTTGCAGATGAGGACTACATGCAACAGCAGGACAAAACTAATGACAGGATCCTTCGAGAGATTGATGACATCAAGAAATTGAAGAGATCAGCAGAGGATCACTCCCCTTTGATGACGAGATCACTGAATTTCTACACTCCAGTTATAACTGCCCAGCACCTTACAGCATCAGATGTCCAGTACCAGGGTGGATCATTGGGAATGCGTTATGGATCTTCGGCAATGACTCAGGCTCAAGGATCCTACTTTCAGCCTTCAGGATCCTCTTTTCAGCCTCAAGGATCCTCCTTCCAGCATCAAGGATCCTTCACTAGTTCAGGAGGATACATGGGGACGCAGACGGTTCAAGGATCCTACTCTCAATATCCAGGATCCTCATCTCAGGTTCAAGGATCCTCGTCTCAGGGTCAAGGATCCTCATCTCAGGCTCATGGATCCATGGATTATCCTCCAAGACCCCCAACTTCGGTGTATCAAGGATCCAACATCTTTCAGGATCAGGGATCCTTAAGAAGTGCAGAACCCAAGAGTTCAGAGATTCATTTGGGAGACTTCATATCTATGCAAACTATTGCTTTATCTGGTCCCTCAATTATACCAGAATCTCGCCAATATGGATTCACATCCGGAATTCCAAACCTGAATCCTTCAGGAGGTAACACTTTGAATAATTCTTATAATGCTAACCGTGGCTTTGTACAGGATACAGGTATCAACCAAGCTATGGCCAGAGAGTTACAAAAGCTCAAGGATATGATATCCAGCGTTCCGGGAGTGGTTAAACCCATTCCTAAAATTCCAGATGGGAGTCACAAGATATCTCGTTTTGCACCACCTATTTGTGATGCAGAGATGCCGAAGAGGTTTCAAACACCTAACATGAAGCTGTACGATGGCTCAACTGATCCAGAAGAGCATGTAGCTTAGTACAGAGAAAGAATGGAGATCAATCCCATTCCTGAGAGGTTGAAAGAAGCATGTCTGTGCAAGGGTTTCAGATCCACACTAACATGATCAGCTCTTAAATGGCTGCTAAGTCTTCCCTTTACTCTATTACTTCATTTGCTAATCTAGTTAATTTGTTTAATAGCGAATTCTCATGCAGTAGGAGATTTGAACGTTTAACTAGTGATCTACATAGGGTAACACAAGGTCAAAATGAATCACTTAGAGATTATATCACTAAATTCAGTAGAGAATCCTTGGAGATTCCTAATTTGGATATTGCTACGGCTGTAGAAGCCTTCAAAATGGGTTTACTTAAGGATTTATTGTTCTATGATGATCTTGTCATGAACCCTTGCAGGAATCTTAATGAAGTGAGAACCAGGGCCCTTAGATTCATTCGTCTAGAGGATGATAAAAGGATCTAAGAAAGACTGGCAGGATCCTCAAAGTAGGAAAAGCAAGGATCCTACTTCAGGAACAACAAGTCCAAATCATACAACAAGTCTGATAATCAGAACGTGCATGTAGTGGAACAAGAAGAGGATGATGAGGATTATCCTCCCATTTCTGAATATTGCTTTTCTGTTGATAATAATGAACTAATCCTTGCAATGCAGAATCTAGGTGAAAAGGCAAGATGGCCCAGAAAGAGTGATAAGCCAGCTGCAACAAAAGACAAATCCAAATGGTGTGCATATTATGAAGATTTCGGCCATCTCACTGAAGAATGCATAGCACTCAGAAAGGAGATTGGTTATTTGTTAAGCAAAGGGCATTTGAAGGAGCTACTTGGGAGAAAAAAGTCAAGGATCCAGGATCTTGAAAAGGTTCCAGAAAGAGCTCCTGCTCTCCTCCTGCTGATGCACAAATTATCAACTTCAGATATGGTGGATTAGACATATGTGGCACTTCCTTTTCAGCAGCCAAGAGGCATGCCAAAGAAACCAAGATGGATAATGGGGATAGGCCCATTCGAACCTCGACCCTTACATAAGAGAAAGTTATAACCTTTGATGAGGATGATCGTGTGGATATTCAGGATCCTCATCATGATGGTCTTGTTATTACTTTGTTTATATCTAATCATTTTGTTCACAGGATTCTGATAGATGGAGGAAGCTTAGTGAACATCATTCAACTTGATGTCCTCAAGAAGATGAACATCCCTGAATCATATATTATCCCAAGATCACCAGTTCTTGTGGGATTCAGTGGAGAAACCAAGAACACTTTGGGGGACATTAAACTTCCCATTTACATTGAGGGAGTTAATTCTTTTCAAAAAATTTGTGTTGTAGATTGCTTATCCTGTTGCAATGTTATCCTTGGCAGGCCATGGATACATGACATGAAAACAGTTCCATCTACATACCATCAATGTGTGAAACTCCCAACTCCATGGTGGGTGGTGAAGATTGAAAGTGACCAACAAGAAGCCAAGAATTGCTATACTTCATCAATGAAGCCAGCCTCAAGACCCAGGGAGCAATAGCAATTAAAACATCCTCCAAGAGATGTCCTGGAGGCAAGAGAACAAGATGTGAAAGATATCCTGATGGATCCTCAGGATCTTGAATCCAAGGTCTTCATAGGATCCGGGATCCTCAATGACATCGAACAGGATCTAGTATCCTTCCTCAAGAAGAGAAAAACTACCTTTGCCTGGAAGCATGAAGACATGACAGGTACTTCTAAAGATATTATTACTCATAAACTTGGCATTAACAGGTCATTCAAACCCATACATCAAAAGAGGAGAAAGTTTGCACCTGAGAGGAATGCCATCATCCAGGAAGAGGTAGATAAACTGCTCAAAGCAGGTATGATTAGAGAGGTTAAGTATCCATGGTGGTTAGCCAATGTAGTTGTTGTTCAAAAGAAACAGAAAGTGGAGGGTATGTGTCGATTTTACTGATTTTAAACAAGGCATGTCCCAAGGATCCTTTCCCATTACCCCACATTGACTCCATGGTGGATGCTACCGCGGGTCATGAGTTATTGACTTTCATGGATGCTTCATCTGGATTTCAACAAATTCAGATGGAACCATCTGATTAAGAGGATACAACCTTTATGACCCCAACTGGTATCTATTGTTATATTGCTATGCCATTTGGACTAAGAAATGTAGGTGCTACCTACCAAAGGCTAGTCAATATGATGTTTAAGGAACAAATTGGACACACGATGGAAGTCTACATAGATGACATGGTGGTTAAGTCCAGGAGAGCTGAGGATCACCTTAGAGATTTGGAGGAAGCATTTGATATCCTAAATTCAATATGAAATTGAATCCTTCCAAGTGTCACTTTGGTGTCAAAGCAGGGAAGTTCCTAAGTTACATGGTGACAAAAAGAGGCAAGTCCAGAATAAATCAAGGCGATTGTGAATATTAAATCTCCTGCCAACGCCAAGGATGTGCAAAGGTTGACAGGGAGGATCGTAGCCTTGAACAGGTTCATCTCAAAGTCAACAGAGAAATACAAGGAATTCTATGACATCCTGAGAAAGAACAAGAAATTTGAGTGGACTGAAAAGCATGAGAATGCTCTCAAAGCCCTTAAGGATTACCTATCCTGAGCTCCAGCCTTAATTGTTTTGGTCAAAAATCAAGCAAAGATAATGCAACCAAATCTTCTGTTGTGAGGTGTGATGCTTGAATCAATGAACAATGCTAAGGATCACTTATAAATGTAATGAACAAGTGACACAAGGATTTATACGAGGAAAAAGCCCTTGATCAAGAGTTGATCTCCGGCATAAAAAAACTTCAGGTGATAGAAACTACCGATCACCAACTAAGATTAAACAAAAGAAGTTTACAACTCGGGATGATAACAGGCTTGTTACAAGGATCACTAGTGTGTAATGTGTCAAAAAATGTATGAAATCGCCAAGTAGTGTTCGAGTGCTGTTTGAGAGCTATTACGAGAGTGTGTGTATGCCAAAATTAGCTAAGTGTTTTTTATCAAGCTTGTTATCCCCATTTTAAATTAGAAAATAACTAGTCTAACTAACTATCCGCAATTTGTGCATTCTCCCCACGATCTCTATAACGTTCACAATGGGCAAGCACGTGCGGAATATTGAGGGAATATACTCCAGGAATTTCGGTGAGACTTGGTCCATGCTCTCGTTCCTGCAAAACAAGTTTACGTACAAGGAAGACAATTGTTAGTAGTAGGATAACAACAGTGATCCTGAATCCTGATCCTGCGACACCTGCTGAGGATCCTTAATTCAAACAGAATTGAGGATCCATGATCCTGGTAGCAGTTGAGGACCCGTGATCCTTAGGATTTAGAAAATCCTCCCCTAACAATTGCCCCCAAAATATAAGGAGTAAAGTGTAAATTGTCGAGTTATATTTTCTTGATCTTATCTGCAACAAACTAATGGATATATAGCCGTTATGATCGAACTATCCGTTGCAGATCTTACGTCATCTGAAGCGACATCCCTGCAAAATCATGATTATAAATTCAAGTTAGAGATAAGGGTCTAGAGGCATTTAAAATCGTACGTTACATCCTTTAAATCCTCATTTGAAGATCAAGCAGGTACTTTTCTTCCCTTTCTCTTTTCTCTTTCTCGCTCTGTTCTTCTTCTTTCTCAAAATCTCCGAATCACTATGAAGCTGAGATCATCCCCTTCTAAGGATCATCGAAAAGACAGTCCCTTAGGATTCGTCATTGCTTTCTGGCGAACACTGTTTCCAAACACTTTGACCCTACCGTCCGGAGTGATTTTATCTCTGAAACCTGGGTTGCATTTCCAGTCACCCCATTCTCCATAGGATACTCCTATCCTTTTCCTGCTTTTACCCAATCTTTCTTCTCCCTTACCGGCATATCCTATATCCAGGCTATGCCAATGATGTGGAGGGTTCCATTTACCCTTGAGAGGATCATTGAGCAGGAGGACATTGAGTTGGGAATGTCGGAGTTGTCTGAACTATACAACCTTGTGAGCCATGGTTCACACCGCTTTCTATTCAAACATAAACCCGGTGAACCTCATCCAATCCTGAAAACCACCAAGAACGATAACAAGTGGAAGAAACGTTTTTTCTTCGTCCAGAGGGATTCTATCTTTGATGAGAAGGATCTCCCCAGAAAATGGGCCACTCATGGTAGGATAGAGGATCCTTATAGAAGGATCATAGGATACCCTGTTTCCGCTGAGGATCACTAACCCCTTTGTTTCTATTTTGCAGCTATTTCTGTTTCACACATCATTACATCACCTGCAACCAAAGAAAGGATCGACGCCTTCCGGAATCTTGATCCTACAGTAAGAACATTTCAAGCAAGTACCAAGGATTCTCAAGAAGTATCCTCAGGCTCTATTACAATGTCAAGTAAGTATCTAAGTTTATAAATGGTTAAATGTTGAAATGCAAATAAAACAAGAATACTTATCTATTGTTTTGGATTGATAGGTGCTGGAAAATCCTCAAGGTCTGCCTCCCGCTTTAGTGTTACCGATCTTACTGCTGTTGGTCCCAGGTCTGGGAAGAAGAAGACTGCTGCTAGCCCGAGTGTTGTAGTTCCAAAGCCTGTTACCTCCAAGGGGGGAAAGAAGAGGAAGGCCTCTGAGGCTGAAAATCTTGAAGGCTTGCCTCTTATCCGCCACCAGTTCCAAGAATACTTTGTTGATGTAAGGATCACTGAATCTTCTTGATTATCCTGCCCACTTGAGGTTCATGTGATCCTGAACTTTACCTTGATTTTTTGCAGAAATTTGCTGAGGTCAAAATGTTGTTTGATGCATACGTTGAAGAGGCGGAGGAAAAGCATCAGGAGTTCCAAAAGTTCTTCATGGCCAAGGATCAAACCATCTCCTCCCTTGAAAAGGACCTCAATATGGCGAAGAAGCAGGTGGTCATGGCCCAGATAGATGCTGATCATGAAAAAGCAGAGCTGCTGGAGGATGCTAAAATCTCTGCCGCCATCACCATGTATAAGATCAAGCTTCAAATGGCTCAGGATGCTGAGGATCCTGACTTCAACAGGACCACTTGGGACAAGGAGGGCTGGAAGGCAAAGCTGGCAGAGCTGGAGCACGAGGAGGAGGCTACTGAGGTCTTGGCGATTGAGGCAAGTGGCAGTGGAAAGGATCAGGCTGGTGGTGATGATGTTGGTGGTGATGCAGCCAAGGTTTGAGCTGCTGAAATGGGCGATGAAGGATATTTCTAGACGTGGCCGGAGCCCATTTTTTAGAATTTAGTAGTGGTTTTTTGGTTATGGTGTTTTGAAACAATGTTGGGTTGTAATTTGAACAATAGTTTTTAGGATTATGGATCAAGGATCCTTAGACAATGGGTAGGATAATAGGTGGTGGAGGGATCCGCTGTTTGGGGGATGAAACCACTTGTTATCCTGCCATCTTATATTTCCTGCACTTCAAAGACCTATTAACAATGGACACCCTTTACGTACCCCAGCGGACGGGCCACGTATTGCTGGTAGATGCTTGGGGTAGGTAATTTTGACAACCTTTGAAGGGTTAACTTTTGTGAATAAAAATAACTTCAACTTTTTGGCTATTTCCCGTGTTGTTATCCTCATGAATTCTTTATTTTTCAACTGTTGTTACGTACTTTGTTTGAATTTGTAAGTAAAGAATAAAGGTTTAGTAAATCATGTTTAAAAGTTTTAAGATATGATCAAGGATCAAATATCCTATAGTCGATAAATTCAGAAAAGTTACGTAACTTAAGGATCATTAGTTCTGTTGTCAAAGGATAAGGGTCACTTACATAAATAATAAATGAAATCAAAGTGACTAAGGATCATACCTGAGAATCCAATTTAGGATCCTAACCCTTTAATTATTCATAATCAGGATAACCAAAAGACAAACCTTAATAAAAGGTAAGGATCAAGGATCCTTGGCTGTTTAACTTCAAAACCCTGAAACAGAACATAACTTGGGACTAAGCCAAATATAAGAGAAAAGTTAGTAACTGGGGACAAGCCCAACAATTCTGGGGACAAGCCCAATATACTGGGGACAAGCCCAAAGGATAACTGGGGACAAGCCCAAAGGATCTTGTGTAAACTGGAGTATGGCCCTTACTGGCGACTATCCAAACTTGAGCGACATGAAAATGCCGAAACCTTAGCTAACGTGAAAACGTTAGAAACCTTAGGAATGGATGTATGGTACGTCTACCATTATACATAGGATCCCGGATACAGCCAGTACAATGAAATTGTCAGCCCCTAAAGCGAGTACTGGTCCCATTGCCATGAACTGTACCAGGATCATCGTGTGCTGCTGGCGATACTGGGGACAGGCCCAAATAACTGGGGTCAAGCCCAAATAACTGGATACCTCTGTGGATACTCAATCCTTTGTTAAGGATACCTAAACCTTCTGCAAAACTCAGAATCAAGTGAAAGGAGGATAAAGGATCCAGGATCCTTATCCTTATATATAGAATGATTAAAGAATGAAATAGTTTGAGATTAGATCACTACCAAAATGAGGATCTTCTGTCCTGTGAGGATCCTTCAAGGATACTTGTCAGGTAAGGATCATGGATCCTTATTACATGAAGTATTTCTTCAAGTGGACAGCATTCCAATCTCTTGGTAGCAAATCACCTTCCATTGTTAGCAATCGATATGCCCCCTTTCCTGCTTCAGCTTCAATCAAATAAGGGCCTTCCCACTTTGGTGCTAACTTCCCATCAGCAGGATTGGTGGTATTCTGAAATGCTTTCCTTAATACCATATCACCAACTTGGAATTTCCTGATCCTGACATTCTTGTTGTAGGCTCCAGCCATCCTTTGTTGATAGCTGGCCATCCTTATCCTTGCCAAATCCCTGAGTTCTTCTATAGTATCCAAGTCTTGAACCAAGTTTTCAGCATTTTCTTCAGGATCACGAATGCTTGTTCTTGCAGTAGGAACCACCATCTCTGTAGGAATCACTGATTCTGCTCCAAATACCAAAGAGAATGGAGTTTGGCCAGTAGCATTCTTGGGAGTTGTCCTATCAGCCCAAAGTACATAAGGTAGTTCTTCTGCCCATTTTCCTTTCTTGGATCCAAGCTTCTTCTTCAAATTGTTGATGATGATCTTGTTGGATGATTCTGCCTGACCATTAGCTTGTGGGTGGACTGGTGTTGATGTTATCATCTTAATCCCCCAGCTGTCACAAAAGTTAGTAGTTCTACTCCCAATAAACTGGGATTCATTATCACAAACAATTTCAGAAGGGATACCAAATCTAGTAATAATATTTCTCTTAATAAAGGATATCACTTCCTTTTCTCTGACTTGAGCAAAGGCTTCAGCCTCTATCCACTTGGAGAAGTAGTCAGTCATAGCAAGCATGAATACTTTTCCACCAGGTGCCTTGGGAAGTTTACCAACTATATCCATTCCCCATCTCATAAATGGCCAAGAAGAGGATATAGGATGCAAAAGCTCTGCTGGTTGATGAAGGATATTACTATGTCTCTGACAAGGATCACATTTCATGGCATATTCCACAGCATCCTTCTTCATAGTAGCCAATAGTATCCGGTCCTCAGGATCCTTGAGAATAATGCCCTGCCCCCAGTGTGGTTTCCACAATCTCCTTCATGGAAATCCTTTAGGACTTCTTGGATTTCAGGATCCTCAATGCATCTTAGATAGGGACCTGTAAGAGATCATTTATATAACATGTTATTCAATATTGTGAATTGAGATACCTTGATTTTGAAAGCCCTTGGGTTTTCTCCTGTAGGAATCTCTCCATGTTGTATGTATCTCATGATTGGAAGGATGCATGATCCAGAATGAGATTGTGTATCACCACTAGGGATGATTGCAGAATCCTCTCCTATCTCCATGGCTACATGATCCTCAATAGCAGGGGATAGGACGTGGATAATAGGGATCCTAATATCCTCTGGAATCTTCAAGGATCATCCTAGATTGGCCAATGCATCAGCTTCTGCATTCTCTTCTTTGGGTACCTGTGTCAAACTAAAGGAAACAAAAGAGAGTGCCAATTCTTTGACTCAAGATACCTGATCCTCATATGCTTGGCAATTTGCAAACCAGCTATCAAGGCTTCATACTCAGCCTCATTGTTAGTAGTTTGAAACTCACAAGCTATGGAGTGGGGTATTATGTCCCCCTGTGGTGATTTTAGTAGTATTCCAAGTCCTGTTCCTTTGACATTAGAGGCTCCATCAGTGAAAAGTATCCAAGGATCCTTAGTTTCTTCCAGCTGTTGGACTTCTAACTCAGCTTCCTTTTGCAAGTCACTACTAAAATCTGCCACAAAGTCAGCTAAGGCTTGGGATTTGATGGCAGTCCTTGGTTCATATCTTATATCATAAGCACTAAGCTTCACTGCCCACTTAGCCATCCTTCCTGACATTTCAGGTTTCCTGAGAACATTCTTAATTGGAAAATTAGTCTTAACAATAATGGCATGAGTTTCAAAATAATGTCTTAATTTAGTAGATGCCATAATTAGTGCAAGGATAAGTTTTTCTAAATGTGAATACATGGATTCAGCATCAAGCAAACTCTTACTTACATAATAGACAGGATGTTGTGTACGTTCGTGATCCTTAACAAGGACGGCACTTACTGCTTTAGAGGATACCGCCAAATACAAGGATAATATATCTCCTTTTTCTGGTTTCATCAAGGCAGGGGCTGAGGATAGGTAATCCTTGAGTGCTTTGAGAGAATTTTCATGCTTTTCAGTCCATTCAAATTTCTTGTTCTTCCTCAAAATGTCATAGAATTCCTTGCATTTTTCTGAGGATTTGGATATGAACCTGTTCAAGGCTGCGATCCTGCCTGTCAATCTTTGCACATCCTTGGCATTGGCAGGAGATTTGATATTCACAATAGCCTTAATTTGCTCTGGAGTTGCTTCAATGCCTCTTTTTGTCACCATATAGCCTAGGAATTTACCTACTTTAACACCAAAGTGACACTTGGAAGGATTTAGTTTCATATTAAATTTATCAAGGATATTGAATGCTTCCTCCAGGTCTCTAAGGTGATCCTCAGCTTTCTTGAACTTAACCACCATGTCATCTATGTAGACTTCCATAGTGTGTCCAATTTGTTCTTTGAACGTCATATTGACTAGCCTTTGATAAGTAGCACCTGCATTCCTTAGTCCGAATGGCATAGCAATATAACAATATATACCAGTTGGGGTCATAAAGGCTGTATCCTCTTGATCAGATGGTTCCATCTAAATTTGTTGAAATCCAGATTAAGCATCCATAAAAGTTAACAACTCATGACCCGCGGTAGCATCCACCATGGAGTCAATGTTGGGTAATGGGAAAGGATCCTTGGGACATGCCTTGTTTAAATCAGTAAAATCGACACATACCCTCCACTTTCCATTTTTCTTTTGAACAACAACCACATTGGCTAACCACCTTGGATACTTAACCTCTCTTATCATACCTGCCCGAAGTAGTTTATCTACCTCTTCCTGGATAATGGCATTCCTTTCAGGTGAAAACTTCCTCCTCTTCTGATGTATAGGCTTGAATGACCTGTCAATGCCAAGTTTATGAGTAATTATATCTTTAGATATACCTGTCATGTCCCCATGCTTCCAGGCAAAGGTAGCTTTCCTCCTCTTAAGGAAGGATACTAGATCCTGTTCGATGTTGTTGATGATCCCTGATCCTATGAAGATGATGGATTCAGGATCATGGGGATCCATAAGGATTTCTTTCACATCCTGTTCTCTTGCCTCCAAGACATCTCTTGAAGGATGCTTTAATTGCTATTGCTCCTTTGGTCTTGAGGCTGGTTTCATTGATGACGTATAACAATTCTTAGCTTCTTGTTGATCACTCTCAATTTTCACCACTCACCATAGACTAGGAAGCTTTACACATTGATGATAGGTAGATGGGACTGCCTTCATGTCATGTATCCATGGCCTGCCAAGGATAATGTTACAACAAGATAAGCAATCAATAACACAAAATTTTTTATAAGAATGAAGTCCTTCAATATAGATGGGGAGTTTGATGTCCCCCAATGTATTCTTGGTCTCCCCGCTGAATCCCACAAGAACTGAAGATCTTGGGACAATGTCTGATTCAGGGATGTTCATCTTCTTGAGGACATCAAGCTGAATGATGTTTACTGAGCTTCCTCCATCTATCAGGATCCTGCGAACAAAATGGTTAGAAATAAACAGAGTAATAACAAGACCATCATGATGAGGATCCTGAACATCAACACGATCATCCTCATCAAAGGTTATAATTTTATCCTTGGTAACAATGGACGTCTGGATGGGTTTGTCTCCATTATCCATCTTGGTTTCCTTGGCATGTCTTTTGGCTGCTGAAAAGGAAGTACCACAAATGTCTGATCCATCGGATATGAAGTTTATAACTTGTGCGTCTGCTGGAGGAGCAGGAGCCTTTTCTGGGATCCTTTCAGGATCCTGGATCCTTGACTTTTTTCTTCCCAAAAGCTCCTTCAAGTGACCCTTGCTTAACAAGTAACCAATTTCTTTTCTAAGTGCAATACACTCTTCATTGAGATGCCCGAAATCCTCGTGATATGCACACCATTTGGATTTGTCTTTTGTAGCAGCTGGTTTATCACTTTTTCTTGGCCACCTAACTTTCTCACCTAGATTCTGCATTGCAAGAATTAGCTCATTGTTATCAACAGAAAACCAGTATTCAGAAATTGGAGGATAATCCTCATCATCCTCTTCTTGTTCTACTGCATGCACATTCCGGTTATCAGACTTGTTGTAGGACTTGAACTTGTTATTCTTGAAGTAGGATCCTTGCTTTTCCTGTTTTGAGGATCCTGCTAATCTCTCCTGGATCCTTTTGTCATCCTCTAGGCGGATGAACCTAAGGGCCCTAGTTCTTACTTCATCAAGATTCCTGCATGGGGTCATAACAATATCATCATAGAATAATGAATCCCTAAGCAATCCCATTTTAAAGGCTTCCACAGCTATGGCTATATCTAGGTTGGGGATATCTAAGGATTCTTTACTAAACTTAGTGATATAATCCCTAAATGATTCATTTTGACCCTGTGTTACCCTATATAAATCACTAGTTAATCGTTTAAACTTTCTACTACAAGAGAATTGACTATTAAACAGATTAACTAGATTAGCAAATGAAGTAATAGAGTAAGGGGGAAGACTTAGCAGCCATTTAAGAGCAGATCCTGTAAGTGTGGATCCGAAACCCTTGCATAGACATGCTTCTTTCAACCTCTCTGGGATGGGGTTTATCTCCATCCTTTCTCTATATTGAGCCACATGTTCCTCTGGATCCGTTGAACCATCATACAGCTTCATGGTTGGTATTTGAAACCTTTTGGGTATCTCAGCATCACAAATAGGTGGTGCAAAACGAGATATCCTATGGCTACCATCTGCAATTTCAGGAATGGGCTTAACCACTCCTGGAACGCTGGATATCATATCCTTAAGCTTCTGTAACTCCCTAGCCATATCTTGATTGATACCTGTATCCTGCATAGAGCCATGATTAGTGTTATAAGAATTATTGAAAATATTACCTCCCAAAGGATTTGAGTTTGGAATCGCAGATGTGAATCCATATTGACGGGATTCTGGTATGATTGAAGGACCAGAAGAGGCAATGGTCTGCATTGGAATAAAATCTCCTTGATGAACATCTGTGCTTGGGGGTTGTATACTTCTCAAGAATCCTTGATCCTGAAAGATGTTGGATCCTTGAACCTGAGAGGATCCTTGAGGCTGAGAGGATCCTTGGACCCCTGAGGATCCTTGAACCTGAAATGAGGATCCTTGAACCGGAGGTGATCCTTAAACCATGGAGGATCCTTGGATCCCTGAGGATCCTTGAACCTGGGAGGATCCTTGGACTGTGTGCATTCCCAAATATCCTCCTGAGCTGACGAAGGATCCCTGATGCTGAAAAGAGGATCCCGAAGGCTGAAAATAGGATCCTTGAGGTTGTAAATGAGACCCAAAAGGCTGACTCGTAGTTGTTGTTCCATAACGTCTTCCCAATGGTTCAGTTTGGTACAGGATGTCTAAGGCTGCAGATTGCTGGGCAGTTATAGCCGGAGTGTCGAAATCCAGTGACCTTGGTATCAGAGGAGAGTGATCCTCCCCCGAACTCTTCTGTTTCTTGATGTCACCGATCTCCCGGAGGATCCTTTCATTGGTTTTGTCCTGCTCTTGTATGTGATCCCTCATCTGCAAAATCAGAGTGAAAAGATCATTAGTAGTAGGATTAGAAGAAACATAAGAAGTTGGTGGTTTTGGAAAAATGGGGCTTTGTCTCTTTGCAGCATTTTCAGCATTCTTCTGGGATCCAAAAGGTGGTGGAGGCAAAGGAGGAACGCCCTGTGAAGAACTCACTGTCGGCATAGAGCTTGATGCGTTCTTTGCTGAAGAAGCCATCTGCTTGGTTGTAATGAACCGAAATAACCATAATAACAAGAATTTCTTAGAAATGAAGCACCAATTGCCCCACGGTGGGCGCCAAACTGTTTTGGTCAAAAATCAAGCAAAGATAATGCAACCAAATCTTCTGTTGTGAGGAGTGATGCTTGAATCAATGAACAATGCTAAGGATCACTTATAAATGTAATGAACAAGTGACACAAGGATTTATACGAGGAAAAAACCCTTGATCAAGAGTTGATCTCCGGCATAAAAAACCTCGGGTGATGGAAACTACCGATCACCAACTAAGATTAAACAAAAGATGTTTACAACTCGGGATGATAACAAGCTTGTTACAAGGATCACTAGTGTGTAATGTGCCAAAAAATGTATGAAATCGCCAAGTAGTGTTCGAGTGCTGTTAGAGAGCTGTTACGAGAGTGTGTATGCCAAAATTAGCTAAGTGTTTTTTATCAAGCTTGTTATCCCCATTTTAAATTAGAAAATAACTAGTCTAACTAACTATCCGCAATTTGTGCACTCTCCCCACGATCTCCATAACGTTCACAATGGTCATGCACGTGCGGAATATTGAGGGAATATACTCCTGGAATTTCGGTGAGACTTGGTCCATGCTCTCGTTCCTGCAAAACAAGTTTACGTACAAGGAAGACAATTGTTAGTAGTAGGATAACAACAGTGATCCTGAATCCTGATCCTGCGACACCTGCTTAGGATCCTTAATTCAAACAGAATTGAGGATCCATGATCCTGGTAGCAGTTGAGGACCCGTGATCCTTAGGATTTGGAAAATCCTCCCCTAACATTAATGAAACCAGAAAAAGGGGATATATTATCCTTATATTTGGCAGTCTCTTCTAAGGCAGTAAGTGCAGTATTTGTTAAGGATCATGAAGGTACACAATATCCCGTATATTATGTAAGTAAAAGTTTGCTTGATGCTGAATCCAGGTATTCACATTTAGAAAAACTTATCCTTGCTTTGATTATGGCATCTACTAAATTACGCCATTATTTTGAAACTCATGCTATCATTGTTAAGACTAACTTTCCAATTAAGAATGTTCTCAGGAAACCTGAGATGTCAGGAAGGATGGCTAAATGGGCAGTAAAGCTTAGTGCTTATTGTTAGGGGAGGATTTCTTAACAACCTGTGATCCTCAATTACTGTTGGGTTTGGTGATCCTTACTTCTGTTTGAGTTAGTGATCCTCAGAAGTGCTTTAGGATCAGGATCATGGATCATCTTAAGGATCCTTATACTAACGATTGTCTACTTTGAATATGGTATTGTTTTGCAAGAGTACGAGCTTGGACTTGGTCTTGGCGACATTCCTGGAGCATATTCCATGTTTATTCCGCACGTGCATAGCTAAAAGTGGTCGTTATGGAGTCGTGGAGGACTTGCACCATTTGCGGAATGTTAGTTAGTGTAGATATTTTCCATTTTTAAAGGGGTAGTGAGCTAATTAGAAAACACTTGGCTATTTTTGGCTACACACACACTCGTACAACTGCTCTCACCTGTTCTCGTTAATTCACTTGGCGATTACACACTTTTTTACACAATACACTATAGTGATCCTTGTACTTAGCTCGCTATCATCCGAAGTTGTAATACATTTCTTGTTTAATTTGAGTTGGTGATCGGTAGTTTCCATCACCCGAGGTTTTTTATACCGGAGATCATTCATTGATCAAGGGCTTTTTCCTCGTATAAATCTTTGTGTCACTTGTTTATTTCATTTCTGAGTGATCCTTATTGTTGTTCATCAATTCAAGCATCATACCTCACAACAGAAAGTTTGGTTGCATTGTCATTGCTTGATTTTTGACCAAAACAGTTTGGCGCCCACCGTGGGGCAATTGGTGCTTCATTCCTAAGAAAATTCATACTTTTGTGGTCATTTCGGTTCGTTACAACCAGGCAGATGGCTTCCTCAACAAAGAACACTTCAAGCTTAATGCCGTCATTCAGTTCTTCACAAGGCGTTCCTCCTTTGCCTCCACCACCTTCTGGATCCCAGAAGAATGCTGAGAATGCTGCGAAGAAACAAACCCCCATTTTCACAAAACCACCAACTTCTTCTGTTTCAACTAATCCTACTACTAATGATCTTGATGCTCTGATTTTGCAGATGAGGAATCATGCACAAGAGCAGGACGAAACCAACGAAAGAATCCTCCGGGAGATCGCTGAGATCAAGAAACAGAAGAAATCAGTGGAGGATCACTCTCCTCTGGTGCCAAGGTCGCTGAACTTCGACACTCCAGTCATAACATCCCAGCACTCAGCAGCCCCAGATGTGCAATACTTGGGTGAATTACCAGGAAGACGTCAGGGAACAACAATAATGAGTCAGGCATTTGGCTCTCACTACCAGCCACAAGGATCCTTCAGCTCAGGAGGATATTTGGGAATGCATGCAGTTCAAGGATCCTCCCAGGTCCAAGGATCCTCCCAGGTCCAAGGATCCTTCCCGATCCAAGGATCCTCCCGTGTCCTAGGATCCTCTCTGGTTCCAGGATCCTTTCAGGTCCAAGGATCATCTCAACTTCAAGGATCCAACGTCTTTCAGGATCAAGGATTCCTGAGAATTATGCAGCCCCAGAGCTCGGATGTTCATCAAGGAGACTTCATACCAATGCAAACCATTGCTTCATCTGGTCCTTCGATCATACCAGAGTTCCGCCAATATGGATACACATCTGGAATTCCAAACATGAATCCCATGGGAGGTAACACTTTCAATAATTCATACAACACTAACCATGGCTTAATGCAGGATACAGGTATCAATCAGGCTATGGCCAGGGAGTTAAAGAAGCTCAAGGATATGATATCCAGTGCTCCAGGAGTGGTTAAACCCATTCCTGAAATTGCATATGGTAGCCATATGATATCTCGTTTTACACCACCCTTATGTGATGCTGAGATACCCAAAAGATTCCAGATACCATCCATGAAACTGTATGATGGTTCAACGGATCCAGAGGAACATGTAGCTCAATACAGGGAGAGGATGGAGATCAATCCAATTCCTGAAAGGTTAAAAGAAGCATGTCTATGCAAGGGATTTGGGTCTACACTCACAGAATCTGCTCTTAAATGGCTGCTAAGTCTTCCCCCTTACTCTATTACTTCATTTGCTAATCTAGTTAATTTGTTTAATAGTCAATTTTCTTGTAGTAGGAAATTTGAACGATTAACTAGTGATTTATATAGGGTAACTCAAGGTCAAAATGAATCACTTAGAGATTACATCACTAAGTTTAGTAAAGAATCCTTAGATATTCCTAACTTGGATATTGCCACGGCTATAGAAGCCTTTAAAATGTTCTATGATGATCTTGTTATGACACCTTGCAGGAATCTTGATGAAGTAAGAACCAGGGCCCTTAGGTTTATCCGCTTAGAGGATGACAAAAGGATCTAGGATAGATTGACAGGATCCTCAAAACAAGAGAAGCAAGGATCCTACTTCAGGAATAACAAATCAAAGTCTTACAATAGATCTGATAACCAGAACGTGCATGCAGTGGAACAAGAAGAGGATGATGAGGTTTATCCTCCTATTTCTTAATACTGTTTTTCTGTTGATAACAATGAACTAATCATTGCAATGCAGAATCTAGGTGAGAAAGCTAGGTGGCCAAGGAAGAGTGATAAACCAGCTGCTACAAAGGATAAATCCAAGTGGTGTGCTTATCATGAGGATTTTGGGCATCTCACTGAAGATTGCATCGCACTGAGAAAGGAAATTGGTTACTTGTTGAGCAAGGGGCATTTGAAAGAGCTTTTGGGACGAAAGAAGTCAAGGATCCAGGATCCTGAAAGGATCCAGGATCCTGAAAGGATCCCGGAAAGGGCCCCTGCTCCTCTAGCAGATGCGCAAGTCATAAACTTCATATCCGGTGGATCAGACATTTGTGGTACCTCCTTCTCAGCAGCAAAAAGACATGCTAAGGAAACCAAGATGGATAATGGAGACAGACCCGTTCGGACCTCCGTTGTTACCCAGGATAAAGTTATAACCTTTGATGAGGATGATCGTGTTGATGTCCAGGATCCTCATCACGATGGTCTTGTAATTACATTATTTATTTCTAACCACTTTGTTCGCAGGATCCTTATAGATGGAGGAAGCTCTGTGAACATCATTCAGCTTGATGTCCTCAAGAAGATGAATATCCCGGAGTCTGACATTATCCCAAGATCCTTAGTACTTGTAGGATTCAGTGGAGAAACTAAGAATACATTGGGGGACATCAAACTCCCAATCTATATTGAAGGATTGCATTCTTATCAAAAGTTTTGTATTATAGATTGTTTATCATGTTGTAATGTTATCCTTGGCAGGCCGTGGATACATGACATGAAGGCAGTCCCATCCACCTATCATCAGTGTGTAAAGCTTCCAAGTCCATGGGGAGTGGTGAAAATTGAGAGTGATCAACAAGAGGCTAAGAATTGTTATACATCCTTAATGAAGCCAGCCTCAAGACCAATGGTGCAATAGCAATTAAAGTATCCTTCAAGAAATGTCTTGGAGGCAAGAGAACAGGATTTGAAAGAAATCCTCATGGATCCTGAGGATCCTGAATCCAAGATCTTTATAGGATCAGGGATCCTTAGCGACATCGAACAGGAGCTAGTATCCTTCCTTAAGAGAAGGAAATCCACCTTTGCCTAGAAACATGAAGACCTGACAGGTATATCTAAGGATATAATTACTCACAAACTTGGCATTGACAGGTCATTCAAGCCAATTCATCAAAAGAGGAGGAAGTTTGCACCTGAAAGGAATGCTATTATCCTGGAAGAAGTAGACAAACTACTTCGGGCAGGTATGATTAGAGAGGTTAAGTATCCAAGATGGTTAGCCAATGTGGTTGTTGTTCAAAAGAAAAATGGAAAGTGGAGGGTATGTGTCGATTTTACTGACTTAAATAAGGCATGTCCCAAGGATCCTTTCCCATTACCCCACATTGACTCCATGGTGGATGCTACCGCGGGTCATGAGTTGTTGACTTTTATGGATGCTTCGTCTGGATTTCAACAAATTCAGATGGAACCATCTGATTAAGAGGATACAGCCTTTATGACCCCAACTGGTATATACTGTTATATCGCTATGCCATTTGGATTAAGGAATGCAGGTGCTACTTATCAAAGGCTTGTCAATATGATGTTCAAGGAGCAAATTGGACACAATATGGAAGTCTATATAGATGACATGGTGGTCAAGTCCAAGAAGGCTGAGGATCACCTTAGAGACTTGGAGGAAGCATTCAATATCCTTGACAAATTTAATATGAAACTTAATCCTTCCAAGTGTCATTTTGGTGTTAAGGCAGGTAAATTCTTAGGCTATATGGTGACAAAGAGGGGCATTGAAACAAGTCCAGAGCAAATTAAGGCTATTGTGAATATCAAATCTCCCGCCAATGCTAAGGATGTGCAAAGATTGACGGGCAGGATCGCAGCCTTGAACAGATTCATATCCAAATCCTCAGAAAAGTTCAAGGAATTCTATGACATCCTGAGGAAGAACAAGAAATTTGAATGGACTAAGAAGCATGAAAGCGCCCTCAAAGCTCTTAAGGATTACCTATCCTCAGCCCCTGCCTTGATGAAACCAGAAGAAGGGGATGTATTATCCTTGTACCTAGCAGTATCCTCAAAAGCAGTAAGTGCGGTCCTTGTTAAGGATCACCAAGGTACACAACATCCTGTCTAATATGTAAGTAAGAGTTTACTTTATGCTGAATCCAGGTATTCACACTTAGAAAAACTTATCCTTGCATTAATTATGGCATCTACTAAATTAAGACATTATTTTGAGACTCATGTCATTATTGTTAAGACTAATTTTCCAATTAAGAATGTTCTCAGGAAACCTGAAATGTCAGGAAGGATGGCTAAGTGGGCAGTGAAGCTGAGTGCATATGATATACGATATGAACCAAGGACTGCCATCAAATCCCAAGCCTTAGCTGACTTTGTGGTAGATTTTAGAAGTGATTTGCAAAAGGAGGCTGAATTAGAAGTCCAACAGCTTGAAGAAACCAAGGATCCTTGGATATTATTCACTGATGGATCCTCCAATGTAAACGGAACAGGGCTTGGAATACTACTAAAATCGCCACAGGGGGACATAATACCCCACTCCATAGCTTGTGAATTTCAAACTACCAACAATGAGGCTGAATATGAAGCCTTGATAGCTGGTTTGCAAATCGCTAAGCATATGAGGATAAGGTATCTTGAGGTACACGTAGATTCTTTATTAATCACTAATCACTTTAATGGATCCTATGCTGTTAAAGGTGAGAAGCTAATCAAATATTTAGAGATAGTCAAAGAATTGGCACTCTCTTTTGTATCCTTTAGTTTGACACAGGTACCAAGGGAAGAGAATGCAGAAGCTGATGCATTAGCTAATCTAGGATCATCCTTGAAGATCCCGGAGGATACAAGGATCCCTATTATCCATATCCTGACCCCTGCTATCGAGGATCATGTAGCTATGGAGATAGGAGAAGATTCTGCAATCATCCCTAGTGATGATACTCAATCTCATTCAGGATCATGGATCCTCCCAATCATGAGATACATACAACATGGAGAAATTCCTGCAGGAGAAAACCCAAGGGCTTTCAAAACTAAGGTATCTCAATTTACAATATTGAATAATATGTTGTATAAACGATCTCTTGCAGGACCTTATCTAAGATGCATTGAGGAGCCTGAAATCCAAGAAGTCCTAAAGGATTTCCATGAAGGAGATTGTGGAAACCACACTGGGGGTAGGGCATTATTCTCAAGGATCCTGAGGACAGGATACTATTGGCCCACTACGAAGAAGGATGCTATGGAGTATGCCAAGAAGTGTGATCCTTGTCAGAGGCATAGTAATATCCTTCACCAACCAGCAGAACTCTTGCATCCTATATCCTCTTCCTGGCCATTCATGAGATGGGGAATGGATATAGTTGGAAAGCTTCCTAAGGCACCTGGTGGAAAAGTATTCATGCTTGCTATGACTGATTACTTCTCTAAGTGGATAGAGGCTGAAGCCTTTGCTCAAGTCAGAGAAAAGGAAGTTATACCCTTTATTAAAAGAAATATAATTACTAGATTTGGTATCCCTTCTGAGATTATTTGTGATAATGGATCCCAATTTATTGGGAATAGAACCACTAACTTTTGTGACAGCTGGGGGATTAAGATGATAACATCAACACCAGTCCACCCGCAAGCTAATGGTCAGGCAGAATCATCCAACAAGATCATCATCAACAATTTGAAGAAGAAGCTTGGATCCAAGAAAGGTAAATCGGCAGAAGAACTACCTTATGTGCTTTGGGCTGATAGGACAACTCCCAAGAATGCTACAGGCCAAACTCCATTTTCTTTGGTATTTGGGGCAGAATCAGTGATCCCTACAGAGATGGTGGTTCCAACTGCAAGAACAAGCATTCGTGATCCTGAAGAAAATGCTAAAAACTTGATTCAAGACTTGGATACTATAGAAGAAATCAGGGATTTAGCAAGGATAAGGATGGCCAGTTATCAACAAAGGATGGCTGGAGCCTACAACAAAAATGTCAGGATCAGGAAATTCCAAGTTGGTGATATGGTATTAAGGAAAGCATTTCAGAATACCACCAATCCTGCTGATGAAAAGTTGGCACCAAAATGGGAAGGCCCCTATTTGATTGAAGCTGAAGCAGGAAAGGGGGCATATCGATTGCTAACAGGTGATTTGCTACCAAGAGCTTGGAATGCTGTCCATTTGAAGAAATATTTCATGTGATCAGAATCCATGATTCTAACATGACAAGTATCCTTGAAGGCTCCTGATAAGGCAGATGATCCACATTCTGGTAATATTTTGATCTCCAACTCTTTCATTTTCTAATTATCCTATATAAGGGTAAGGATCCTGTATCCTTTATCCTCCTTTCACTTGATTCTAAGTTTTGAATGTTCAGGTATCCTTAACTAAAGATTGAGTATCCACAGAAGTATCCAGTTATTTGGGCTTGACCCCAGTTATTTGGGCTTGACCCCAGTTATTTGGGTTAGTCCCCAGTTTGGGCCTGTCCCCAGTTTCGCCAGTAGCGCACGATGATCCTGGTATAGTTCATGGAAATGGGACCAGTACTCGCTTTAGGGGCTGACAATTTCATTGTACTGGCTATATTCAGGATCCTACGTATAATGGTAGACGTACCATACATCCGTTCCTAAGGTTTCTAACGTTTTCACGTTAGCTAAGGTTTTGGCATTTTCATGTCACTAAGTTTGGATAGTCGCCAGTAAGGGCCATACTCCAGTTTACATACGATCCTATGGGCTTGTCCCCAGTTATCCTTTGGGCTTGTCCGCAGTTATCCTTTGGGCTTGTCCCCAGTTATCCTTTGGGCTTGTCCCCAGTATATTGGGCTTGTCCCCAGAATTGTTGGGCTTGTCCCCAGTTGCTAACTTTTATCTTATATTGGCTTAGTCCCAAGTTGTATCTTATTTCAGGTTTTTGAAGCTAAACGACCAAGGATCCTTGAATCGTACCTTCTACTAAGGTTTGTCTTTTGGGTTATCCTGATGTTAAGTGTTAAAAGATAGGATCCCAACTTGGATTCTCAGGTATGATCCTTAACTATTTTTATTTTATTCATTATTTATTTGAATAACCCTTATCCTTTGACAACTGAACTTATGATCCTTAAACTATATTACTTTTCAGAACTTATCGATTATGGGATATGCGATCCTTGATCATATCCTAAACTTTTCTGGGATATTTCTTAAATTTTTTCTTTACTTGATAAGTTTAAACAACATGAACATCATAATAATTGGAAAGTAAAATACCGACAAGGATATCAAAATAGGATAAGCCAAAAAGTTAAAGTTATTTTATTCACAAAAGTTTAAACCATTTAAGGTTGTCAAAATTGCCAACCCACATTTCTACCAGCAAAACGTGGCCCATCCACATGGGTTGGCAAAGGGTGTCCATTGTTCATTGGTCTAGAAAGTGCAGGAATCAAAAGACGGCAGGATCACAATGGCTTCATCCCCCAAACAGAGGATCCCTCCACCATTTGTAATCCTACCTATTGTTCGAAGGATCCATGATCCTTAGCCCTAATTACTATTGTTTAAGTACCACCCATCATTGTTCAACAAAAACATCATCAAAACAAAAACCATAACCAAACCTAAAAGAAAAATGGGCTCCGGCTACGTCTAGAAATGTCCTTCATCGCCCATTCATGCAGCCTATGCCTTCGCTGCATCACCATCTCCTCCAGCTTCCACATCCTTCACCTGATCCTTTCCACTGCCACCAGCTTCGATTTCCAGAACCTCGTCAGCCTCATCTTCATCATCCTCCAACTCAGCCAACCTAGCCTTCCAACCCTCCATGTCCCAGCTGCTCCTATCAAAGGCGGGATCCTGAGCTTCTTGAGCAATCTATAGCTTGGTCTTGTACATGGCAATGGCAGCGGAGACTTTAGCATCCTGTGTGATCTGGTGCTTCTCATAATCAGCATTGATCTGAGTCGCAACTATCTGAGCTTTGGCGTCATTGAGATCCTTTTCAAGGGAAGCAATCTTGTGATCCTTGAGCACCGCTACCTTTTGGAGATCAGAGTATTTCTCCTCAAGCTCCTCAACATTCCCAACATAGTCTTCGATCTCAGCAAATTTCTACAAAAAAGACAATGCAAAGATTAGAGTCAGGTGATCCTCAAGTGGATAGGATAACTAAACTGAGTCAGTGATCCTTACATCATTAAAGTACTCAAGGAATTGATGACGGATCAGAGGTAAGCCTTAAAGGTTGTCAGCTTCAGAGGTCTTTCTTTTCTTTCCACCTCTTCCCTTTGAAGTGGTAGCCTTGGGGATTATGACGGAGGGGCTAGCAGCAGACTTTTTCTTGGAGGATCGGACATTGTCAAGATCAGTGACACTGAACTGAGAGGCAGATTTTGAGGATTTACCGGCGCCTACACATTTAAAACAGATAAGTATCCTTATTCAATTTCTATTTAACTATTTATTCAAACATTTAACTATACAAAAAACAGGATACTTACTTGACATAATGACAGAACCTGAGGATACTTCTTGAGAATCCTGGGTGTTTGTTTTGAATGATCTTGTTGCAGGATCAAGTTTTCCGAAAGCAGCAAGCCTTTCCTTGGTGGCAGGTGATGGTATAAGGTGCGAAACAGAGATAGCTGTATAACAGAAACAAAAGGGTGTTAGTGATCCTTATACACAAGCAAGGTTATCTGGTGATCCTTCTCAGGATCCTCTATCCTACCATGGGTGGCCCACTTCCTTGGCAGATGCTTTCCATCCGGGATAGAATCCCTTCTGACAAAGAAGAATCGCCATTTCCAGTTGGTATCATTCTTAGTGGCTTTAAAGATGGGGTGTTCTTCACCGGGTTTACGCTTGAATAGATATCGGTGGGATCCAAATGTGGTGAGTGTTAGGGGTGTATTTCTAAATAATCAGTGATCCTTATTTACTGTTGGGTTTAGTGATCCTCAATTCTGTCTGAAGTAGTGATCCTCAGAAGTGTTGCAGGATCAGGATCATGGAACACTATAAGGATTCCTGTACTAACGATTGTCTACTTTGAATTCGTAATTGTTTTGCAGGAGTATCAACTTGGACTTGGTCTTGGCGATATTCCTGGAGAATATTCTAAGTCTATTCCGCACGTGCTTGGTCAGAAATGGACGTTGTGGAGTCGTGGAGGACTTGCACCATTTGCGGAATGTTAGTTAGGCTAGATTTTTTCTATTCTTAAAGGGGGGTAGCGAGCTATTTTTTAAGAGACTTGCCTATTTTTGGCTACACACACACTCATACAATCGCTCTCATCAGCTTTCGCTAACACACTTGGCGATTACACACATTTTCTACACAATACACTATAGTGATCCTTGTACTTAGCTCGCTATCATCCGAAGTTGTAATACATTTCTTGTTTAATTTGAATTGGTGATCGGTAGTTTCCATCACCCGAGGTTTTTTATGCCGGAGATCATTCATTGATCAAGGGCTTTTTCCTCGTATAAATCTTCGTGTCACTTGTTCATTACACTTCATAGTGATCCTTATTGTTGTTCATCAATTCAAGCATCATACCTCACAACAGAAAGTTTGGTTACATTGTCATTGCTTGATTTTTTACCAAAACAGTTTGGCGCCCACCGTGGGGCAATTGGTACTTCATTCCTAGAAAGATTCGTGTTTTTGTGGTCATTTCGATTCGCTACAACCAAACAGATGGCTTCCTCAGTGAAGAATACTTCAAGTTTGATGCCCTCATTCAGTTCTTCACAAGGCGTTCCTCCTTTGCCTCCACCACCTGCTGGATCCTAGAAGAATGCTGAGAATGCTGCGAAGAAACCAACTCCTATTTTCCAAAAACCACCTACTTCTTCTGTTTCAACTAATCCTACTACTAATGATCTTTATGCCCTGATTTTGCAGATGAGGAATCATGCACAAGAGAAGGATAAAACCAACGAAAGGATCCTCCCGGAGATCGATGAAATCAAGAAACAGAAGAAATCAGTGGAGGATCACTCCCCTCTGATGCCAAGGTCGCTGAACTTCGACACTCCAGTCATAACTTCCCAACACTCAGCAGTTCCGGACGTGCAATACTTGGGTGAACTACCAGGAAGACGTTATGGAACAACAACAATGAGTCAGGCATTTGGCTCTTACTTCCAGCCGCATGAATCCTCTTCTCAGCCATCAGGATCCTCCTCTCAGCACTAGGGATACTTCACGTCAAGAGGATATGTGGGAATGCATGCAGTACAAGGATCCTCCCAGGTCCAAGGATCCTCCCAGGTCCAAGGATCCTCCCAAGTACAAGGATCCTCCCAGGTCCAAGGATCCTCCCAGATCCAAGGATCCTCCCAGGTCCCAGGATCCTCTTTGGTCCCAGGATCCTCTCTGGTCCCAGGATTCTCCTTTGTTCAAGGATCCTCCCTGATCCCAGGATCCTTTCAGGTTCAAGGATCATCTCAATTTCAAGGATCCAACCTCCTTCAAAATCAAGGATCCTTGAGAAGTATGCAACCTCAGAACTCGGGCGTTCATCAGGGAGACTTCATACCAATTCAGACCATTGCCTCCTCTGGTCCTTCAATCATGCCAGAGTCTCGACAAGATGGATTCACATCCGCAATTCCAAACTCGAATCCTGTGGGAGGTAACACTTTTAGTAATTTGTATAACACTAACCATGGCTTTATGCAGGATACAGGTATCAATCAGGCCATGGCTAGGGAGCTACAGAAGCTTAAGGATATGATATCCAGTGTACCAGGAGTGGTTAAACCCATTCCTGAGATTGCGGATGGTAGCCATAGGATATCTCGTTTTGCACCACCTTTATGTGATGCTGAGATACCTAAAAGATTCCAGATACCATCAATGAAGCTATATGATGGTTCAACGGATCCAGAAGAGCATGTAGCTCAGTACAGGGAGAGGATGGAGATCAATCCAATTCCTGAAAGGTTGAAAGAAGCATGTCTATTCAAGGGATTTGGATCCACACTTACAGGATCTTCTCTTAAATGGCTGCTAAGTCTTCCTCCTTACTCTATTACTTCATTTGCTAATTTAGTTAACTTGTTCAATAGTCAATTCTCTTGTAGTAGAAAGTTTGAACGATTAACTAGTGATTTATATAGGGTAACACAAGGTCAAAATGAATCACTTAGAGATTATATCACTAAGTTTAGTAAAGAATCCTTAGATATTCCTAATTTGGATATTGCTACGGCTGTAGAAGCCTTTAAAATGGGATTGCTTAGGGATTCATTATTCTATGATGATCTTGTTATGACACCTTGCAAGAATCTTGATGAAGTAAGGACTAGGGCCCTTAGGTTCATCCGCCTAGAGGATGACAAAAGGATCCAGGACAGATTGACAGAATCCTCAAAACAGGATAAACAAGGATCCTACTTCAGGAACAACAAATCCAAGTCCTACAACAGATCTGATAACCAGAATGTGCACGCAGTGGAACAAGAAGAGGATGATGAGGATTATCCTCCTATTTCTGAATATTGTTTTTCTGTTGATAACAATGAACTAATCCTTGCAATGCAGAATCTGGGTGAGAAAGCTAGGTGGCCAAGGAAAAGTGATAAACCAGCTGCTACAAAGGTTAAATCCAAGTGGTGTGCATATCATGAGGATTTTGGGCATCTCACTGAAGAGTGTATTGCACTTAGAAAGGAAATTGGTTACTTGTTGAGCAAGGGGCATTTAAAAGAACTCTTGGGACGAAAGAAGTCAAGGACCCAGGATCCTGAAAGGATCCCGGAAAGGGCTCCTGCTCCTCCTGCAGATGCACAAGTCATAAATTTCATATCCGGTGGATCAGACATCTATGGTACATCCTTCTCAGCAGCAAAAAGACACGCTAAGGAAACCAAGATGGATAATGGAGACAGACCCGTCCGGACCTCCGTTGTCACCCAGGATAAAGTCATTACTTTTGATGAGGATGATCGTGTTGACATCCAGGATCCTCATCATGACGGTCTTGTAATTACATTGTTTATTTCTAACCACTTTGTTCGCAGGATCCTTATAGATGGAGGAAGCTCTGTGAATATCATTCAGCTGGATGTTCTCAAGAAAATGAATATCCCAGAGTCTGATATTATCCCAAGATCCTCAGTACTTGTGGGATTCAGTGGGGAAACAAAGAATACATTGGGGGACATCAAACTCCCAATCTATATTGAATGATTGCATTCTTATCAAAAGTTTTGTGTTATTAATTGCTTGTCGTGTTGTAATGTTATCCTTGGCAGGCCATGGATACATGATATGAAGGCAGTCCCATCCACCTATCATCAGTATGTAAAGCTTCCAAGTCCATGGGGAGTGGTGAAAATTGAGAGTGATCAACAGGAGGCTAAGAATTGCTATATCTCATCAATGAAACCAGCCTCAAGACCAAGGGAGCAATAGCAATTAAAGTATCCTTCAAGAGATGTCTTGGAGGCAAGAGAACAGGATTTGAAAGAAATCCTCATGGATCCTGATGATCCTGAATCCAAGATCTTCATAGGGTCAGGGATCCTTAGCGATATTGAACGGGAGCTAGTATCCTTTCTGAAAAGAAGGAAAACCACCTTTGCCTGAAAACATGAAGACATGACAGGTATATCTAAAGATATAATTACTCACAAACTTGGCATTGACAGGTCATTCAAGCCAATTCATCAAAAGAGGAGGAAGTTTGCACCTGAAAGAAATTCTATTATCCAGGAAGAGGTAGATAAGCTACTTCGAGCACGTATGATTAGAGAGGTTAAGTATCCAAGATGGTTAGCCAATTTGGTTGTTGTTCAAAAGAAAAATGGAAAGTGGAGGGTATGTGTTGATTTTACAGATTTAAACAAGGCATGTCCCAAGGATCCTTTCCCATTACCCCACATTGACTCCATGGTGGATGCTACCGCGGGTCATGAGTTGTTAACTTTTATGGATGCTTCATCTGGATGTCAACAAATTCAGATGGAACCATCCGATCAAGAGGATACAGCCTTTATGACCCCAACTGGTATATGCTGTTATATTTCTATGCCATTTGGATTAAGGAATGCAGGCGCTACTTATCAAAGGCTAGTCAATATGATGTTCAAGGAGCAAATTGGACACACTATGGAAGTCTATATTGATGACATGGTGGTTAAGTCCAAGAGAGCTGAGGATCATCTTAAACACTTGGAGGAAGCGTTCAATATCCTTGATAAATATAATATGAAACTTAATCCTTCTAAGTGTCATTTTGGTGTAAGGGCAGGTAAATTCTTCGGATACATGGTGGCAAAGAGGGGCATTAAAGCAAGTCCAGAGCAGATTCAGGCTATCGTGAATATCAAATCTCCTGCCAATGCTAAGGATGTGCAAAGGTTGACTGGCAGGATCGTAGCCTTGAACAGATTCATATCCAAATCCTCAGAAAAGTGCAAGGAGTTCTATGACATCCTGAGGAAGAACAAGAAATTTGAATGGACTAAGAAGAATGAAAGTGCCCTTAAAGCTCTTAAGGATTACCTATCCTCAGCCCCAGCCTTGATGAAACCAGAAAAGGGAGATGTGTTATCCTTATACTTGGCGGTATCCTCAAAAGCAGTAAGTGCGGTCCTTGTTAAGGATCACCAAGGTACACAACATCCTGTTTATTATGTAAGTAAGAGCTTACTTGATGCTGAATCCAGGTATTCACATTTAGAAAAACTTATCCTTGCATTAATTATGGCATCTACTAAATTAAGACATTATTTTGAGACTCATGCCATTATTGTTAAAACTAATTTCCCAATTAAGAATGTTCTCAGGAAACCTGAAATGTCAGGAAGGATGGCCAAGTGGGCAGTGAAGTTGAGTGCATATGATATAAGATATGAACCAAGGACTACCATCAAATCCCAAGCCTTAGCTGACTTTGCGGCAGATTTCAGTAGTGATTTGCAAAAGGAGGCTGAACTAGAAGTCCAACAGCTTGAAGAAACCAAGGATCCTTGGATACTGTTCACTGATGGATCCTCCAATGTAAATGGAACAGGGCTTGGAATACTACTAAAATCGCCACAGGGGGACATAATACCCCACTCCATAGCTTGTGAATTTCAAACTACCAACAATGAGGCTGAATATGAAGCCTTGATAGCTGGTTTGCAAATTGCAAAGCACATGAGCATCAGGTATCTTGAGGTACATGTAGATTCTTTATTGATCACTAATCACTTTAATGGATCCTATGCTGTTAAAGGTGAAAAGCTAATCAAATATTTGGAGATAGTCAAAGAATTGGCACTCTCTTTTGTATCCTTTAGTTTGACACAGGTACCAAGGGAAGAGAATGCAGAAGCGGATGCATTAGCCAATCTAGGATCATCTTTGAAAATTCCTGAGGATATCAAGATCCCTATTATCCATATCCTGACCCCTGCTATCAAGGATCATGTAGCTATGGAGATAGGAGAAGATTCTGCAATCATCCCTAGTGATAATACCCAATCTCATTCAGGATCATGGATACTCCCAATCATGAGATACATACAACATGGAGAAATTCCTACAGGAGAAAACCCAAAGGCTTTCAAAATTAAGGTATCTCAATTTACAATATTAAATAATATGTTGTATAAACGATCTCTTGCAGGACCATATTTAAGATGCATTGAGGATCCTGAAACTCAAGGAGTCCTAAAGGATTTCCATGAAGGAGATTGTGGAAACCACACTGGGGGCAGGGCATTATTCTCGAGGATCCTGAGGACAGGATACTATTGGCCCACTATGAAGAAGGATGCTGTGGAGTATGCCAAGAGGTGTGATCCTTGTCAGAGGCATAGTAATATCCTTCACCAACCAGCAGAGCTCTTGCATCCTATATCCTCTTCTTGGCCATTCATGAGATGGGGAATGGATATAGTTGGAAAGCTTCCTAAGGCACCTGGTGGAAAAGTATTCATGCTTGCTATGACTGATTACTTCTCCAAGTGGATAGAGGCTGAAGCCTTTGCTCAAGTCAGAGAAAAGGAAGTTATATCCTTTATTAAAAGAAACATTATTACTAGATTTGGTATCCCTTCTGAGATTATTTGTGATAATGGATCCCAATTTATTGGGAATAGAACCACTAACTTTTGTGACAGTTGGGGGATTAAAATGATAACATCAACACCAGTCCATCCACAAGCTAATGGTCAGGCAGAGTCATCCAACAAGATCATCATCAACAATTTGAAGAAGAAGCTTGGATCCAAGAAAGGAAAATGGGCAGAAGAATTACCTTATGTGCTTTGGGCTGATAGGACAACTCCCAAGAATGCTACAGGCCAAACTCCATTTTCTTTGGTATTTGGGGCAGAATCAGTGATCCCTACAGAGATGGTGGTTCCAACTGCAAGAACAAGCATTCGTGATCCTGAAGAAAATGCTAAAAACTTGATTCAAGACTTGGATACTATAGAAGAAATCAGGGATTTAGCAAGGATAAGGATGGCCAGTTATCAACAAAGGATGGCTGGAGCTTACAACAAAAATGTCAGGCTCAGGAAATTCCAAGTTGGGGATATGGTATTAAGGAAAGCATTTCAAAACACCACCAATCCTGCTGATGGAAAGCTAGCACCAAAGTGGGAAGGCCCCTATTTGATTGAAGCTGAAGCAGGAAAGGGGGCATATCGATTGCTAACAATGGAAGGTGATTTGCTACCTAGAGCTTGGAATGTTGTCCATTTGAAGAAATATTTCATGTGATCATGATCCATGATCCTTACCAGACAAGTATCCTTGAAGGATCCCCACTGACAGATGATCCTCTTTCTTGTAACATTCCAATCTCAAACTATTTCATTCTTTTTATTCTCTTACAAGGATAAGGATCCTGCGTCCTTTATCCTCCTTTTACTTGATTCTGAATTTTGAAGGTTCAGGTATCCTTAACTAAAGATTGAATATCCACAGAAGTATCCAGTTCTTTGGGCTAGTCCCCAGTTTGGGCCTGTCCCCAGTTTCGCCAGTAGCGCACGATGATCCTGGTATAGTTCATGGCAATGGGACCAGTACCCGCTTTAGGGGCTGACAATTTCATTGTACTGGCTATATTCAGGATCCTACGTATAATGGTAGACGTACCATACATCCGTTCCTAAGGTTTCTAACGTTTTCACGTTAGCTAAGGTTTTGGCATTTTCATGTCACTAAGTTTGGATAGTCGCCAGTGAGGGCCATACTCCAGTTTACATACGATCCTTTGGGCTTGTCCCCAGTTATCCTTTGGGCTTGTCCCCAGTTATCCATTGGGCTTGTCCCCAGTTATCATTTGGGCTTGTCCCCAGTATATTGGGCTTGTCCCCAGTTACTAACATTCATCTTATATTGGCTCAGTCCCAAGTAATATCTTATTTCAGGCTTGTGAAGATAAATGACTAAGGATTCTTGATCCTTACTTTCAACTAAGGTTAGTATCTTGGGTTATCCTAATTTTAAGTGTTAAAGGATAGGATCCTAACTTGGATTCTCAGGTATGATCCTTAACTATTTTGATTTTATTCATTATGTACTTAAGTGACACTTATCCTTTGACAACTGAACTTATTATCCTTAAACTATTTTTATGTGATCCTTGATCATATCCTTAACTCTTAAGGGATATTTTTTAATTTTTTCCTTACTTGATGAGTTTAGACGACATGAACATCACAATAGATTGAAAAATAAAATAACAATAAGGATATCAACACAGGATATAGCCAAAAAGTTAAAGTCATTTTATTCACAAAAGCTTAAACCCTTTTAAGGTTGTCAAAATTGCCAACCCACGTTTCTACCAGCAAAACGTGGCCCGTCCACATGGGTTGGCAAAGGATGTTCATTGTTTATTGGTCTAACAAGTGCAGGAAATTAAAGACGGCAGGATCACAATGGCTTCATCCCCCAAACAGAGGATCCCTCCACCATTTGTAATCCTACCTATTGTTCAAAGGATCATCCATGATCCTCAACCCTAATTACTATTGTTCAAGTACAGACCAACCATTGTTTATCAAAACATCATCAAAACAAAAAAACCATAACCAAACTAAAAAATGGGCTCCGGCTATGTCTAGGAGTGTCCATCATTGCCCATTGTTGCAGCCTACACCTTCGCTGCATCACCATCTCCAGCTCCACTAGCTTCACCACCATGATCCTTGCCACTACCACTAGCCTCAATTTCCAGAACCTCATCAGCCTCATCCTCATCCTCCAATTCAGCCAGCCTAGCCTTCCAGCCTTCCACATCCCAGCTGCTCCTATCAAAAGCAGGATCCGGAGCATCCGAGGCCATCTGCAATTTGGTCTTATACATCGCTATGGCAGCAGAGACTTTAGCATCCTGTGTGATCTCGTGCTTTTCATAATCGAAGTTGATCAGAATAGCAGCTATTTGAGCTTTGGCATCAAGGAGATCCTTTTCAAGGGAAGCAATTTTGTGATCCTTGAGCACCGCAACCTTTTGAAGGTCAGGATGCTTCTCCTCAAGCTCCTCAACATTCCCAACATAGTCCTCTATCTCAACAAATTTCTACAAAGAAGACAAGGCAAAGATTAGAATTAAGTGATCCTCAAGTGGATAGGGTAATGCTGAGTCAGTGATCCTTACATCATTGAAGTACTCGAGGAATTGATGGCGGATTAGAGGCAGGCCTTGTAGGTTGTCGGCTTCGGAAGTCTTTCTCTTCTTTCCACCTCTTCCCTTTGAAGTGGTAGCTTTGGGGATTACAACGGAGGGGCTAGCAGCAGATTTTTTCTTGGATCGTACGGTGTCAAGCTCAGTGACACTAAATTTGGAAGCAGATCTTGATGACTTTCCAGCGCCTACACACCCAAAACAGATAAGTGTCCTTATTCTATTCATATATAACTATTTATTTAAACATTTGAATATAAAAAGAACAGGATACTTACTTGACATGGTGACAGAGCCTGAGGATACCTCTTGAGAATCCTGGGTGATTGTCTTGAATGATCTTGTTTCAGGATCGAGTCTTCTAAAAACAGCAAGCCTTTCCTTGGTAGCAGGAGACGGTATGAGGTGTGAAACAGTGACAGCTGCATAACATAAAACAAAAGGGGGTTAGTGATCCTATCACAAGAGCAAGATTATCTTGTGATCCTACTCAGGACCCTCTGTCCTACCATGGGTGGACCACTTCCTGGGTAGATCCTTTCCGTTTGGGATAGAGTCTCTTCTGACAAAGAAAAAGCGTCGTTTCCAGTTTGTATCGTTCTTGGTGGCTTTAAAAATGGGGTGTTCATCACCAGGTTTTCGTTTAAACAAATATCGGTGGGATCCAAACGTTGTGAGATCATACATCTCAGCCAACTCCGACGTTCCTAGGTCAATCCCTTCCTGCTCGATGATCCTTTCAAGGGTATATAAGACCCTCCAGATCATCGGCATAGCCTGGATGTAGGAGATGCCGGTAAGGGAGAAAAAGGATTGGGTAAAGGCTGGAAAAGGATAGGTGTATCCTATGGTGAATGGGGTAACAGGAAAGGCAATCCAAGTTTCAGAGATATAGTCACTCAAAGCGGTGGGGTCAAATGGCTTGATAACGGTGTTCACTGGAAAACAGTGGCGAATTCTGTCTATTTGTGCATCATTGAAACAACATCTTTCTTTCGGTGAATCTTTGATGATCCCTTGGCTTTTAAGAGGGTTGTTCTTCTTGTGATCCTTGCCCGGTGAGTTTCGGAGCATCATTTTTGACGAGATGATGGTAAAGAGAGAAAAGCAGAGTAAGAGAAGGAAGAAAAGGAAAAGAGTTACCTGCTTGATCGTCGGATGAGAATATAAAGGGAGTTCTCTTGAACTTAAATGTGAAATGATCCCTATCTCTAACTCCTATTTATAATAATGATTCTGCAGGATAGTCACCTCAGTGACGTCATGATCGTAACGGCTAGTCCGACTCCAATGGCTAGTTATCTGATTAATTCGTTACAGATAAGAACAAAATATAACTCATTTATTTACATAATTACTCCTTATATTTTGGGGGCAATTGTTAGGGGTGGATTTCTAAATAATCAGTGATCCTTATTTACTGTTGGGTTTAGTGATCCTCAATTCTGTCTGAAGTAGTGATCCTCAGAAGTGTTGCAGGATCAGGATCATGGATCACTATAAGGATTCCTGTACTAACGATTGTCTACTTTGAATTCGTAATTGTTTTGCAGGAGTATCAACTTGGACTTGGTCTTGGCGATATTCCTGGAGAATATTCTAAGTCTATTCCGCACGTGCTTGGTCAGAAATGGACGTTGTGGAGTCGTGGAGGACTTGCACCATTTGCGGAATGTTAGTTAGGCTAGATTTTTTCTATTCTTAAAGGGGGTAGCGAGCTATTTTTTAAGAGACTTGGCTATTTTTGGCTACACACACACTCATACAATCGCTCTCATCAGCTTTCGCTAACACACTTGGCGATTACACACATTTTCTACACAATACACTATAGTGATCCTTGTACTTAGCTCGCTATCATCCGAAGTTGTAATACATTACTTGTTTAATTTGAATTGGTGATCGGTAGTTTCCATCACCCGAGGTTTTTTATGCCGGAGATCATTCATTGATCAAGGGCTTTTTCCTCGTATAAATCTTCGTGTCACTTGTTCATTACACTTCATAGTGATCCTTATTGTTGTTCATCAATTCAAGCATCATACCTCACAACAGAAAGTTTGGTTACATTGTCATTGCTTGATTTTTGACCAAAACAGTGAGGTCATACATCTCTGCCAATTCCGACATTCCTAGAGCAATTCCTTCTTGCTCAATGATCCTCTCCAGGGTATATAAGACCCTCCAGATCATTGGCATAGCTTGAATGTAGGAGATGCCGGTGAGGGAGAAAAAAGACTGGGTGAATTCAGGGAAAGGATACGAGTATCCTATTTTGAAAGGAGTGACCGGGAAAGCTACCCAAGTTTCAGAAACATAATCACTTAGAACGGTGGGATCAAACGGTTTGAAATAGGTGTTCGCCGGAAAGCAATGTCGGATTCTGTCTATTTGTGGATCAGTGAAGCAGTACCTTTCATTTGCTGAATCTTTGATGATCCCCTGGCTCTTAAGAGGACTGTCCTTCTTGTGATCCTTAGCAGGAGAGGATCTTAACATCATCTTGATTATGAAGAAGGTGAAGAAAGAAGGAGCAGAGAAAGAAAACGTAAAGGAAGAAGAGGAAGAGAGATACCTGATTGATCTTCGGATATGAATTTAAAGGGAGTTTCTCTTGAATTTAAATGCGAATTGATCCCTATCTCTAACTCCTATTTATAATGATGATTTTGCAGGATAGTCACTTCAGTGACGTCATGTTCGTAACGGCTAGTCCGATTACAACGGCTAGTTATCCGTTGGTTGATTGCGGATAAGAACAAAATACAACTCGTTTATTTACATAATTACTCCTTATATTTTGGGGGCAATTGTTAGGGGAGGATTTCTTAACAACCTGTGATCCTCAATTACTGTTGGGTTTGGTGATCCTTACTTCTGTTTGAGTTAGTGATCCTCAGAAGTGCTTTAGGATCAGGATCATGGATCATCTTAAGGATCCTTATACTAACGATTGTCTACTTTGAATATGGTATTGTTTTGCAGGAGTACGATCTTGGACTTGGTCTTGGCGACATTCCTGAAGCATATTCCATGTTTATTCCACACGTGCATAGCTAAAAGTGGACGTTATGGAGTCGTGGAGGACTTGCACCATTTGCGGAATGTTAGTTAGTGTAGATATTTTCCATTTTTAAAGGGGTAGTGAGCTAATTAGAAAACACTTGGCTATTTTTGGCTACACACACACTCGTACAACTGCTCTCACCTGTTCTCGTTAATTCACTTGGCGATTACACACTTTTTTACACAATACACTATAGTGATCCTTGTACTTAACTCGCTATCATCCGAAGTTGTAATACATTTCTTGTTTAATTTGAGTTGGTGATCCGTAGTTTCCATCACCCGAGGTTTTTTATGCCGGAGATCATTCATTGATCAAGGGCTTTTTCCTCGTATAAATCTTTGTGTCACTTATTCATTTCATTTCTGAGTGATCCTTATTGTTGTTCATCAATTCAAGCATCATACCTCACAACAGAAAGTTTGGTTGCATTGTCATTGCTTGATTTTTGACCAAAACACTTATGATATAAGATATGAACCAAGAACTGCCGTTAAATCCCAAGCCTTGGCTGACTTTGTGGCAAATTTCAGTAGTGATCTACAAAGGGAAGCTGAGTTAGAAGTTCAGCAGCTTGAAGAGACTAAGGATCATTGGATACTCTTCACAGATGGAGCCTCTAATGTCAAAGGAACTGGACTAGTAGTACTACGAAAATCACCACAGGGGGACATAATACCCCACTCAATAGCTTGTGAGCTTCAAACTACTAATAATGAGGCTGAGTATGAAGCCTTGATAGCCGGTTTGGAAATTGCCAAGCACATGAGGATCAGGTATCTTGAGGTACATGTAGATTCATTGTTAATTACTAACCACTTTAATGGTTCTTATGTTGTTAAAGGTGAAAGACTAATCAAATATCTAGAGATAGTCAAGAAATTGGCAGACTCTTTTGCTTCTTTTAGTTTGACACAGCTACCTAGAGAAGAAAATGCAGAAGCTGATGCATTGGCCAACCTTGAATCATCATTGAAGATTCCAGAGGATATTAAAATTCCAATCATCCATATTTTGGCTCCTGCTATTGAGGATCACACAACTATGGAGATAGTAGAGGATTCTGCAATCATACCTAGTGATGATGCACAATCACATTCAGGATCCTGGATCCATCCAATCATGAGATAAATACAACATGGAGAGATTCCTACAGGAGAAAACCCCGGAGCTTTCAAAGTCAAGGTATCTCAATTTACAATATTAAATAACTTGTTATATAAACGATCTCTTGCAGGTCCATATCTAAGGTGTATTGAGGATCCTGAAATTCAAGAGGTCCTAAAGGATTTTCATGAAGGAGATTGTGGAAACCACACTGGGGGCAGAGCACTGTTCTCAAGGATCCTTAGGACAGGATACTATTGGCCTACTATGAAGAAGGATGCTGTGGATTATGCCAAGAAATGTGATGCTTGTCAGATACATAGCAATATCCTTCATCAACCAGCAGAGCTCCTGCATCCTATATTCTCTTCTTGGCCATTCATGAGATGGGGAATGGATATAGCTGGCAAACTCCCCAAGGCACCAGGAGGAAAAGTGTTTATGCTTGCCATGACTGATTACTTTTCCAAGTGGATAGAAGTTGAAGTCTTTGAACAAGTCAGAGAAAATGAAGTTATATCCTTTATTAAAAGAAACATTATTACCAGATTTGGTATTCCTTCTGAAATTGTTTGTGATAATGGATCCTAGTTTATTGGGAATAGAACTACTAACTTTTGTGACAGCTGGGGGATTAAGATGATAACATCAACACCAGTCCACCCACAAGCTAATGGTCAAGCAGAATCATCAAACAAGATCATCATCAACAACTTGAAGAAGAAGCTTGGATCCAAGAAAGGAAAATGGGCAGAAGAGCTACCTTATGTGTTATGGGCTGATAGGACAACTCCCAAGAATGCTACTGGCCAGACTCCATTTTCTTTAGTGTTTGGAGCAAATCAGTGATCCCTACAGAGATGGTAGTTCCTACTGCAAGAACAAGCATCCGTGATCCTGAAGGAAATGCTGAAAACTTGGTTCAAGACTTGGATACCATAGAAGAACTTAGGGATTTGGCAAGGATAAAATTGGCCAGTTATCAACAAAGGATGGCTAGAGCTTATAACAAGAATGTCAGGATCAGAAAGTTTCAAGTTAGTGACATGGTGTTAAGAAAAGCATTCCAAAATACCACAAATATTGCTGATGGCAAGTTAGCACCAAAGTGGGAAGGCCCCTATCGGTTGGTCAGGCTTGGGTGTCAAAATCGGTTGGTTGAATTCCTGACTTGCCGGAGCTTCCAGGTTGGTAAATGTGAAGCAGGTATCGGCATCATTCTTGAGAAATTCACAGGTTGGTAACTGTGATATTTCGATTTACAAGTGGTAAATCAGGGACATTAAGTTGTACTTAATTTTCTACTAGTGTTTGTTGTTGACAAGGGTCTTAATTGTTAATTCTTTAAAAAATGGTTGAAAACGAACAATGTGATGAAACCCCGAGTTTGTGAAAAGACAAACAAAACTAATTTTCCGAAAAAAAAAACCATTTGATTAAAACAAACTTAAGTGTTTTGAAATCTAAATGGGAAAATAGTTTGTTGTCAGGGGGAGTTCTGATTGTTAAGCCAAGAGAATGGCGAATTGAAGCGATTCGATATCAGTTTGTCACATTTTCTTGTATAGTTTGTTTTCAAATTTTCCAGAAAATCAAAATTGAAACATATTTTGATTTTAGGGGGAGAAAAATTTTAAAAATAAATTAGAAAATTTGAAAATTTTCAAAAACATTGAAAAAGCAAAAATGAGTTTTGTTGAGACAAGAGGAAATGATAGAAAATCAGTGAACTATCACAGCATGCTAAAGATTTGTAATGTCAAATGTGATAAGCGGTCTCACTAATGATGTGACGATAGGCTCAGCTAGACTAGTAGATTTGCGATAACGATACAAACATAAATGAAAAAGCCTAGTTCTAGTGGGAAACATGGTCAAAAGCATAGTACTTGGTTTTGTCCTTCTTGACTGTGTACCTACTCAGTAATCGCTGATTGTCGAAAGACATAAAACTGGTTAAGTTTGTGAACTTTCACAACTTTGCTGAAAAGTCGCTGTGATTGTGCATTTTATTTTGCAAAGATTTAAACTTGTTTTATTTCTTTATTTTGTTTAAGCATCGGACATCCTCTGCGTATACGTGAGTATCGACCTGGATGTTGTTGCCTAAACGTTCTGCTTTATTTTTTTTGGTGTTTCGTTTAAGCTTTGGATCACCTCTGCGTATACGGGAGTATCGACCTGGTGGTTAAAGCCTAAACAACTTCAACTTATTTTTATTTTTCTTATTTTGTTTAAACATTGGACTTTCTCTGCGTATACGGAAGTATCGACCTGATTGTTAATGTTTAAACATTCTGCTTTGTTTTTCGCACAAATCACAGTTGAAAAAGTTTAAAGGCATTACTTGAGTTAGTGTATTGCATGATGAGGGGATATGCTGAGATCGTGGGGTCCATAAGAATTTTAGTGCTATCTTAATATACCTTAACGTATCGGTAAGCATTTCGAAAGTTTTTAGATTGAGTTTAAGTGGACAACAATATCGTCAATCAAGGTGAATCATTTAGAACTGAAAATGTTTAAAGCTTAACGGTGCTAGTGATTGGTCTCAAAAACTGATATGATCCTCTTTCGCAAACTCACAAAAATATGATTGTACATATTGTATTTCTGCATTATATTTCTCTTAATACAAAAATCAAAAAGATTTTCGGAGTGTTTTAGCTTAAAATTTTGAAAATTCAAAAAGATTTTCGACAACTGATGTTGAAGAGCAGATATTCAAAATTTCAAGTGCTATACATGATGAATTGGTTTGGGAGAATATGTTGAAAACTTTGAATGTCATATACAAATGTTTTGAAAGATTGTGTGGTTAGTTAATCAAGGTCATTTATTTGAACTTGATGAAACTAGTATGTTTGATGAATGAATGTTTTCTACTAGTAAGTTTCTTAGATTTAACTGTTATAAATTTGTGAAACTTATGTTGTGGTAGAGAATATGCAGGTTTCAGGAATTCCCACGGAAACTAAGTGTCAAAGCTTGAACCAGATATCTCAGATTCTAGCATATTGAGAGGGGGAGTCTGGATCAACAGTCAAAGGGAAGATGGAAGATAGAGACAGGTTGTAATTCTGAAACTTGTAAAGATAGAGTGCTTAAGATGAGAAGATAAAGAGTTGAAGAAAAGACCAAGACCGAAGACTCGGGTGCTGAAGATTGCTGAAGACTACGTCAACATCCAAGGGGGAGTCTGTTAGTGCACGGAATGTCTGTTGACTTCGTCTACATCAAGTCTTAGGTCAATATGGGTCAACATAGGGTTTAGAATGTCAAAATTATGTAAAATGTTAGGTCTGGTTCGCTTATATGACCATGTTAGGTCTGGTTCGCTCCTAGGTACATAGCTGGTTCGCTTTTGTGTCATTAATCAGGCTGGTTCGCTTTTGTGTCAAGTGGGCTGGTTCGCTTTTGTGGCAGTCCATATAAGCGAACCACACACTCTATAAATAGCCTGATGTTGTATTCATTTGTAACGTTTGGAGCGAACCTAGATGATTGTTGCTGGAACGAAACTCTGTCAAAACATTATTAGAATGCAATAAAGAGATAGAAATTAGAAAGGAATAGCTGATGTTACTTTACGTGCATTGATTCCGCCTTTACACGTGAAGATGAGCTACTCAGACTGACTTTTCGGGTCAAGGAACGGTCCAACAAGTGATATCAGAGCTCAGGACGAGGAGTTCTTACTACTACAGCTTCGATCTACAAAAATCTCTGATTTCTACTCTCTTTCTTGCATATTTTTTTCGGTTTAAACAAGTTTCTTCGGACATAATGGTCTGAAGTTCAAGTATTTTGAGCAAAACTTGTTGTTAATCAATCCTTAACAATATCAGACCTTAAAACACAGTAAAAATCATTCAATTTTATCAAAAACGTAATCGGTTCTTGGACAGAAATTTAAAACTTAGATCTGGAACGGATTAACGGTCGGAATTGAACGAAAATCATATCATTGTGATCGGAATTAAGAGTAGTACAATCCTTGAAAGTATCAGATTGTTATTCGGACTAAAAATCAGTTAAAATTTGTGGTTCGCTTTTTCGGTCATCGCAAGTCTGGTCCGCTGTTACATATTTGTCTAGTTCGCTCGAACGAACCTTATCTGGTCCGCTCGAGAGAACATATTTGATATTGATCTGGTCCGCTTATCTGGACATAGATCTGGTCCGCTTATCCGGACATTGACCTGGTCCGCTTATTCGAACATTAGCTGGTCCGCTCGAACGAACAGCTTGTGTGGTTCGCTTATCTGGACATCTGTTGATTCGCTCATACGAATATTAGCTGGTTCGCTCGAACGGACAACATCTGATTCGCTCGAACAGACAAAGTCTAGTCCGCTCGAACGGACAACATCTGATTCGCTCGAACGAACAAAGTCTGGTCCGCTCGAACAGACTTTCTGGTTCGCTCATTAGTACACTTTCTGGTTCGCTTATCTGAACCTGTTTGATCCGCGAATCTTCGACAACGAGTCTTAGATTGAGTTTGTCAACAAACACTTTTACGTGTTCAGTGTGTTTAAATTGATCGTTTGCTTTGTTTGTTTGCAGGTGATTCGAGGAGATTTACAAGGTGCAAATACTGAGAAGTTGAAACATTGTGGACTTTGAACTAACAAAAATTTTTGAATCATGTCATTTAACGAAGAAAGTGTAGTTAAAATGTTTGACGAAAAGGAAAATGATAATCTTGAAAGATTGAATGATTGGTATAATAGATTTTGGTTTAACGTGAGAGAAAATGGGAATAAGCATGTTTGGGTTAATAGACTTGAAAATTTTTGTTGCAAGAAACTTGAACCGTTGGATGAGTTAGTAACACGGTATTATCAATTACTTGCAAATTTAAAAACGAATGAGATAAGAATGTCAGATGCTGAACAGATATCAAAATTTGCAGATGTATTACCGGCTGAATGGAATGAATTCTTGATTAACCTGAAAAAGGATTATAGATTTTCAAATTTGAGTTTAGGAGAATTCATCGATAAAATTAAAACACACAATTATGAAAATGAAAAGAAAAAGAAGAAGTTGATAGATGAAATAAACGAGGATTCAGAAAAAATAGATTTGGATGTGATCATTGAAATGAGAAAACGAATCACTGTGTGTCTTGCAGCAAAAAATGTTATGAGATACGATATTAAGAGGGGTTGCTATATTGATGAAAATATGAATCCTCTTGATTTTGTTAAAATTTTCTGTGCAGGAACATACATGAAGGAAACAAAGAAAGAAGCTGATAATGGAGAGATGAATGGAAAATGCTTGAAATGCGAAAAATCAGAAACAGACAATGTCAAACTTCTGAAGAATGTAGAGAGTTTAACATTGGAAATCAAAAGTTTGAAGGATGAGAAAGAATCTGATAATAAACAGATTTTTGAAATGAGAGAAAATTGTGAGAAATTGATGTCAGAAAATGACAAACTGTTGAGTAGTTTGGACAGTTTGACATTGGAAAACAAAGTTTTGAAAGAAAAAGAAAAAGATTTTCAAAATAAAATAAAGATTTTAGAAGATGAGAGAGATATTTTTGGTAAAGATAATCTTCAAAAACAAATTGAAATCAATTCTTATCTTGCTAAAATCATTCAGCTTGAAAAAGAAGCTGAAAAAGCTCGGATGAAAATCAAAGAGCTTGAAGTTAAATTGAAAGGTTTTGTGACTTCGGCACCATATGAGTGTCCAAAACCGATCAATTCTGTTCCAATAAGTGACAATGTCACAAATTTTGACAAAGTCAAAGTCAAAATTGAAGATTGTGATGAAATATCTGATGATGAAAAAGAAAAGAAAAGAAAAATATTTTTAGATTTACAAGAAAAATTTAAAAATACTGTTTTGCAGTCTACTGAAACAGGTGAATGTTCTAAGCAAAAACCTGTTAAGAAGAGTGTAGAACAGAAACAAAAAGATAAAAATTTGAAAAATCCTAAAATTGAAAATAAAAGCTCATCAGTTAAGTCATCCAATTATTTTGAAAAATCACAAAAATCTAAAAATAAAAACTCACAAAATGTTGGTAATAAGTGGTGCAGGTTTGACCACAGTGCTTCAAAGACAAATCCAGTTTTCAGGAGTAGTGATAATCACCACAAAGCCAGACAATGTTATGATTTAAGCATATGGTGTGAAAGTGGTGAATGGTACGATAACAGAGTGTGCTACACCTGTGGTGTAAGAGGACACATTGCTGTTAACTGCCAGAATTGGAATTATGAGACAAGAAGATGCTATAATTGTCAAATCAGAGGACATATTGCCAGAGATTTCCCAAGGAGATCAATGGGAAGATCGAGGGTTGAATCTCCAAAAATGGCAAAGAAACCAGTCAACGTCAAGCCCCATGAACAGAAGGTTCTAAAACCTAAAGTTCAGGATCAGACAATTCAAGAAAAGAAAGTTAAACTTTCACAGGGGCAGAAAGACAGACTGCGAAAGAAAAGGAAGAAGGCGAGAGAGTATCTCGAGAAAATTTTGTCTTCGGGTTCACCGGACAGATTGAATAAGAGTTCTGATGAATCAACTCATTCGACTGCAAAGCCAAGCAAATCGAATTCTTCAGATACAAATCTGAGGACAGAAAAGAAGAAAAAGAAGAAAGTTTTTGGCGATGAATCTGGCTCATCCAAGTCAGACAAGCCAAGTTCGGGCAATGAATCTGATTCCACAAAATCAGATGAGCCACAAGTTGAGGTAAAAAGGGAAGAGACAGTTCCATTAATGAATGATGAGAACTTTCCACCATTACAAGCCGCAAACCTAAAATCAAAAGGTGTTGATGCTGGAAAAATGTTTAATAGCAATGTTAAACATATTTTTAGCAAGATGGCTGATGGAAAGGTAAAAGGGGCAAAAGAATTTTATGAAGAAAAGAGAAATGTTCAAAACACACCTAAGGCTGGTCAGGCTTGGGTGTCAAAATCGGTTGGTTGAATTCCTGACTTGCCGGAGCTTCCAGGTTGGTAAATGTGAAGCAGGTATCGGCATCATTCTTGAGAAATTCACAGGTTGGTAACTGTGATATTTCGATTTACAAGTGGTAAATCAGGGACATTAAGTTGTACTTAATTTTCTACTAGTGTTTGTTGTTGACAAGGGTCTTAATTGTTAATTCTTTAAAAAATGGTTGAAAACGAACAATGTGATGAAACCCCGAGTTTGTGAAAAGACAAACAAAACTAATTTTCCGAAAAAAAAAACCATTTGATTAAAACAAACTTAAGTGTTTTGAAATCTAAATGGGAAAATAGTTTGTTGTCAGGGGGAGTTCTGATTGTTAAGCCAAGAGAATGGCGAATTGAAGCGATTCGATATCAGTTTGTCACATTTTCTTGTATAGTTTGTTTTCAAATTTTCCAGAAAATCAAAATTGAAACATATTTTGATTTTAGGGGGAGAAAAATTTTAAAAATAAATTAGAAAATTTGAAAATTTTCAAAAACATTGAAAAAGCAAAAATGAGTTTTGTTGAGACAAGAGGAAATGATAGAAAATCAGTGAACTATCACAGCATGCTAAAGATTTGTAATGTCAAATGTGATAAGCGGTCTCACTAATGATGTGACGATAGGCTCAGCTAGACTAGTAGATTTGCGATAACGATACAAACATAAATGAAAAAGCCTAGTTCTAGTGGGAAACATGGTCAAAAGCATAGTACTTGGTTTTGTCCTTCTTGACTGTGTACCTACTCAGTAATCGCTGATTGTCGAAAGACATAAAACTGGTTAAGTTTGTGAACTTTCACAACTTTGCTGAAAAGTCGCTGTGATTGTGCATTTTATTTTGCAAAGATTTAAACTTGTTTTATTTCTTTATTTTGTTTAAGCATCGGACATCCTCTGCGTATACGTGAGTATCGACCTGGATGTTGTTGCCTAAACGTTCTGCTTTATTTTTTTTGGTGTTTCGTTTAAGCTTTGGATCACCTCTGCGTATACGGGAGTATCGACCTGGTGGTTAAAGCCTAAACAACTTCAACTTATTTTTATTTTTCTTATTTTGTTTAAACATTGGACTTTCTCTGCGTATACGGAAGTATCGACCTGATTGTTAATGTTTAAACATTCTGCTTTGTTTTTCGCACAAATCACAGTTGAAAAAGTTTAAAGGCATTACTTGAGTTAGTGTATTGCATGATGAGGGGATATGCTGAGATCGTGGGGTCCATAAGAATTTTAGTGCTATCTTAATATACCTTAACGTATCGGTAAGCATTTCGAAAGTTTTTAGATTGAGTTTAAGTGGACAACAATATCGTCAATCAAGGTGAATCATTTAGAACTGAAAATGTTTAAAGCTTAACGGTGCTAGTGATTGGTCTCAAAAACTGATATGATCCTCTTTCGCAAACTCACAAAAATATGATTGTACATATTGTATTTCTGCATTATATTTCTCTTAATACAAAAATCAAAAAGATTTTCGGAGTGTTTTAGCTTAAAATTTTGAAAATTCAAAAAGATTTTCGACAACTGATGTTGAAGAGCAGATATTCAAAATTTCAAGTGCTATACATGATGAATTGGTTTGGGAGAATATGTTGAAAACTTTGAATGTCATATACAAATGTTTTGAAAGATTGTGTGGTTAGTTAATCAAGGTCATTTATTTGAACTTGATGAAACTAGTATGTTTGATGAATGAATGTTTTCTACTAGTAAGTTTCTTAGATTTAACTGTTATAAATTTGTGAAACTTATGTTGTGGTAGAGAATATGCAGGTTTCAGGAATTCCCACGGAAACTAAGTGTCAAAGCTTGAACCAGATATCTCAGATTCTAGCATATTGAGAGGGGGAGTCTGGATCAATAGTCAAAGGGAAGATGGAAGATAGAGACAGGTTGTAATTCTGAAACTTGTAAAGATAGAGTGCTTAAGATGAGAAGATAAAGAGTTGAAGAAAAGACCAAGACCGAAGACTCAGGTGCTGAAGATTGCTGAAGACTACGTCAACATCCAAGGGGGAGTCTGTTAGTGCACGGAATGTCTGTTGACTTCGTCTACATCAAGTCTTAGGTCAATATGGGTCAACATAGGGTTTAGAATGTCAAAATTATGTAAAATGTTAGGTCTGGTTCGCTTATATGACCATGTTAGGTCTGGTTCGCTCCTAGGTACATAGCTGGTTCGCTTTTGTGTCATTAATCAGGCTGGTTCGCTTTTGTGTCAAGTGGGCTGGTTCGCTTTTGTGGCAGTCCATATAAGCGAACCACACACTCTATAAATAGCCTGATGTTGTATTCATTTGTAACGTTTGGAGCGAACCTAGATGATTGTTGCTGGAACGAAACTCTGTCAAAACATTATTAGAATGCAATAAAGAGATAGAAATTAGAAAGGAATAGCTGATGTTACTTTACGTGCATTGATTCCGCCTTTACACGTGAAGATGAGCTACTCAGACTGACTTTTCGGGTTAAGGAACGGTCCAACAGGCTTGTCCCCAGATTGTTGGGCTTATCCCTAGATACTAACTCTTCCTTTACAATTGTCTTAGTCCCAAGTTATGTCTCATATCAGGTTTCTAAAGCTAAACAGTTAAGGATCCTGGATCCTAACTTCATACAAGGGTTTGTTTTTTGGTTATCACGATTGTAAGTATTAAGGATTTAGGATCCTAACTTGGATTCTCTGGTATGATCCTTATTTACTTTAGTTTTACTCTTGATTTATCTATGTTACCCTTATACTTTGACAAAAGGATATATGATCCTAAAATTATCTCACTTTTTAAACTTTTCGATTATAGGATATTTGATCCTTGATCATATCCTAAACTTTTTGACATAAATTAATTTTATACTGTCATTATTAACTTGTAAGTTCAAAGGAATATGCAATAATAATTGAAAGGTAAATAGACACAGAATGAACAACACAAGATAGCCAAAAGATTAAAGTTTTATTTATTTATAAAAAGTTAAACCCTTCAAAGATTGTCAAAAATACCTACCCCAAGCATCTACCAGCAATACGTGGCCCGTCCGCTGGGGTAGGTAAAGGGTGTCCGTATTAACAAAGTCTAAAGTGCAGGAAATAAAGATGGCAGGATAATAGTGGCTTCATCCCCCAAGCAGATGATCCCTCCACTAGCTATCATCCTACCTATTGTCCCAAGGATCCGTGATCCTTAAACCTAAATACTATTGTTCAAGTACAGACCAGCATTGTTTAGAAACACCAACAAACAAAAAACCATTAAACCATAAAAAATGGGCTCCGGCCGCATCTAGATAAATCCATCATCGCCCATTGTTGCAGCCTAAACCTTCGCTGCATCATCACCACCAGTTACCTCTTCCACCGGATCCTTCACCCCACTGCTACCAGCCTCAATTGCCAAGACCTCCTCAGCTTCCTCTTCATCATCCAGCTCCGCCAGCTTCTGCTTCCAAGCCTCCTGATTCCAGGCAGACCTGTCGAAAGTAGGATCCTCAGCTTCCTTAGCCATTTGTAGCTTGATCTTGAGCATGGCGATTTTAGCAGAGACCTTTGCCCCTTCCATCACCTCTTCCTTCTCCTGCTGAGCTGTGATCTGGGTCAGGACCAACTCCTTCTTCACCAGGTTGATGTCCTTCTCGAGGGAGGAGATTTTCTTGTCCTTGGCCAGGAACATTTGCTGGAAGTCCAGGTTCTTCTGTTCAGCCTCTGCCAGATTGTGATCCATGAGCATTTGGATCTCAGCAAATTTCAGCATAAAGAAGTAAATGTCAGGATCCGTTATCCTCAGAAAGGGAAGATCAGACTTAAGGATCCAGGATCCTTACCTCAGAGACATACTCCTCGAACTGGTGTTGGATGAGAGGGAGGCCTTCAGTGGGCTCAGAGGTCTTTCTTTTCTTGGCACCCTTGCCCCGCGTGCTCATGCCTTTAGGGTTCGGGATGCTGGGACTGGCAGCTAGTTCCTTCTTGATGGACTTTGAGGAAGCAAATGCATCAAGATCACTGATACTGAACCTGGAAGCTGATTTTGAGGATTTTCCAGCGCCTACAAATGCAGAACACAGATAAGTATTCATATTTTACATTTATTTAAATATTCATTCACACATAGATTTGGATACTTACTTGACATTGTGTAGGAACCGGTGGATGCTTCTTGTGAATCCTTTGTTTTGGCTTCAAATATCCTTACAACAGGATCAAGGTTCCAGAAAGCATAAATCCTTTCTTGTGTAGCAGGTGTTTCTTGAATGTGAGAAAGCGAGATAGCTGCAGAAACAGAAAGAAGGATCAGTTATCCTTAGAAGAAAAAGAGTTCTACTATGATCCTTGTCTAAGGATCCCATATCCTACCCTGGGTGATCCATCTTTTGGGAAGGTCTTTCCCATCTGGGATTAAGTCCCTCCTCCCAAAGAAGAAATGGCTCTTCCAGTGGGTATCATTTTTGGTGGTTTTGAGGATTGGATGAGGCTAACCAGGTTTATGCTTGAACAAGAAACTGTGAGAACCATGGCTAACAATATTATATAACCGACTTAACTCAGACACCCCTATTTCGACACCCTCCTGCTCGATGATGTTCTCAAGGGTTTAAAGAACTCTCCACATCATCGGCATGGCTTGTACATAGCACATGCCGGTGAGTGTGAAGAAGGATTGTGTAAAAGCAGGAAAAGGACAAGAAAACCCTATCAAAAAAGGGGTTGCCGGAAAAGTGATCCAAGCATCAGAAACACAGTCACTCTTCGTTGAAGAGTCAAATGATCTGAAGATGGCTTCCGCCGGAAAGAAATGGCGTATCCGATCAATCTCAGGATCGGTGAAACGACAGAGTTCCAATGAAGGGTTTTTGGTTACACCCTGGTTCTTCAGGGGGCTATCCTTCTTAAGATCCTTGGCAGGTGAGGATCGGAGGGTCATCTTCGCCATGGATGCTCGAGAATAGAGGACTGGAAGAAGAAAATTTAGAGAGAAGGGAGAAGAGAGATACCTGTTTGATCTCCGGATGAAGATTTAAAGGGGTGAAACGCTTGAATTTAAATGCATCTTGATCCTTATCTCTAACTCTGTATATATAATGATGATTATGCAGGGAAGTCTTGTCGCTGACGTCATATTCGCAACGGCTAGTCCTATCGTAACGGCTACATTTTCGCTAACCAACTCGTTCGAGATAAATCAGAAAATATGACTCATCTAGTTATATTTAATTCCTCATATTTTGGGGGCAATTGTTAGGGATGGATTTTCATAGCTTATGGATCACGGATCCTCAAGTGTAGCCAGGATCTCGGATCCTCACTTCAGTTTGAATTAAGGATCCTCAGAAGACGTTGCAGGAACAAGGATCCAGGATCCTCATTATTATCCTTATACTAACAATTGTTTCCATTATATTTGAACTTGTTTTGCAGGAGCATTCGAGTGGGACTTGGTCTTGCCGAGATTCCAGGGGAATATACCTTTTAATTCTACACGTCCATGGCCTTCGTGACCGTTGTGGAGATCGTGGGAAGCTAGCATCTTTTTCGGATTGTTAGTTTGTTAGCTTATTTCTATTTTTATAAGGGGATAACAAGCTTGATTAGATAGAACAATTAGCAAACACACACTACTCAAGAACTCTCTGCATCTTATTGGCGATTACACACTTTTTTCACACTAGTGATCCTTGTAACAAGCTTGTTGTCATCCCGAATTGTATACATTGTTTGTTTAATATATTTGGTGATCGGTAGTTTCCATCACCCGAGGTTTTTTGTGCCGGGGATCATACATTGATCAAGGGCTTTTTCCTCGTATAAATCCTTGTGTCCAACATTCATTTCATACATACATTGTTCATGCACTTATCCATTTATTCAAGCATCACACCTCACAAAATCGGATTTGGTTGCATTATCCGTGTGTGATTTTTGACCAAAACAACCATTCTCTTTAGTCTTTAGAACTGAAACAGTGATTCTTACAGAGATGGTGGTTCCTATAGCCAGAACAAGCATCCGTGATCCTCAGGCAAATCATGAAAATCTGATTCAAGACCTAGATATCGTGGATGAGCTTAAAGACCTAGCAAGAATAAGAATGACCAGCTATCAGCAAAGGATGGCTGGGGCATACAATAAAAATGTCAGAATCCGAAGATCTTAGGTTCGAGACTTGGTGCTAAGGAAATCATTTCAGAATACTACTAACCCGTCTGATGGCAAATTGGCACCTAAGTGGGAAGGCCCCTATTTGATAGAAGAAGAGGCTGGATAGGGAACATATCCTCTGTTGACCATGGAAGGTGATCTACTACCAAAAGCCTGGAATGCTATTCATCTCAAGAAGTATTTTGTATAACAAGGATTATGGATCCTTAAGGTAGCATTTCACTCTAACATTTTCTCTACTTTATAGATTTAGTTTATTATAAGAAAGGGGTGTTAGGATATTTAACATCCACTTTAACTAAGTTTTAAGTTTGTATAGAGATCATTGACATCCTCTGCATCAATAGAGGTCTAAAGGGTTGGCCAGCTCTCTCCCACGTTTAAGGTTTCTAATACCTTCTAAGATTTAAAGGTTTTCACCTTTTACACGAATTGGGTTTTGACACCCCGCCAGTAGCGCACGATTATCCAAGTATGGTTCGAGGAAATGGGACCAGTACACACTTAGTGGCTGACAATTTCATTGTGGTTGGCCATATGTAGGATCTTAAGTATAATGGTAGACGTTTCATACATTCGTTATCCTAAGGTTTCTAATGTTTTCATGTTAACTAAGGTTTTGGCATCTTCATGTCACTTAAGTTGGGCTCGTCCCCAGTTTGGGCCTGACCCTAGTATTTTATGGGCTTGTACCCAGTTTGGTCTTGTCCCAGTTATAATGGGCTTGTCCCCAGTTTGTTTAGCTTAGTCCCAAGTTTGTCTTAACAGGTTTTGGGAACTTTGAAGATTCGCAAGTCCTTTCTTGAAGGATCCTGGATCCTCGAAGTCTAAGTTATGATGACTAGTTTATTTACACTATGGTAACGACCTAGGACATATAATCCTAACTCGGATATTATGGTATGCCTTTTCTTTGCCTTATTTATTTTGTTGATTGACTCCGCCCTATGTTTTCATATGTAAGGATATGTGATTCATAATCATTTATACAACCTACTTTTTTCTAGGCTTTAATGAACAAGAGTTGATAATTTTCTTATACAACATCCTGGTTTTCACAAACAATCTATTCGATTTTAGAAAAACATACATACTAAATAAAACTTTGAAATAAACATGTAAGACAAGGCATAGTTAAAATATTAGAGTTTTATTTAAAACCCCACCAAGGTGACCAAAATTCTCAACCCGGGCTTTGCCAGTAAACTGTGGCCCATCCACCCGGGTTGAAGCAGGGTGTTACTGTTTGTTAATGTTGTAGGGAAAGTTAAAGGAGAAGGGTGTTAAAGGCTTCATCCTCCACAAACAAAAGGACCCATCCACCTTTCCCACCCTCCTAATTGTCCAAAGTATCAATGATTTTTAAACCTAGAAACTTTGTCTGAAATTATTACAAACCATTGTTCACTTAAAAACATCACCTAAAGAAAAATAAAAAAAAAGGTGGGCTCAGGCCTAGGCATAATTATCCTTCATTACCCACTGTTGAAGTCTCCACTGCAGCATCACCACCCGCTTCACCATCTCCACCAGTTGTCTCCTTAGCTCCATTTGTCCCAGCTTCAGATGTCTTCACCGGCTTCGGCTCCTATTCGCCACCCAGCTTTAGCAGGGTCTGCCTCCGGGAAGCCACGTCCCAAGCTGACTTGTTGAAGTCAGGATCAACGAGTTCTTGAACCATTCTAATTCTAGCTTGTAGAACGGTTCGGGCAGCGCAAGCCTTAGCTTCATCAGTAGCCTCCATAACAGCCTTGTTGGTCCCCATCTCAGCCATGAGCAGCTGCTTCTCCAAGCTCTTCACGAACTCATGGAATTGCCTTTCAACGTCAAAGGCATCATCTTCGGATTCCACAGGCTTCTTCCTTTTTGAACCATCTTTCACCCTGGTTATGAAAGCTTTGGGCTCTGGGAGACTTTGGCCCTTGGACAGTTCCTTCTTGACAGAGCGGGGAGAGAGCATGCTGTCAATTTCATCCAACCCAAACTTAGAGGCAGACTTGCTAGTAGACCTTTAAGCACTTATTCAACGGATAAATAGATAAGTATTTTATTCCATACATTTTATTAAATTCAAATTACAATCTATACACAAATACTTACTTGACATGGTGTAGGACGTGGAAGTATGTTCTTCAGAATCTTTGATCTGCAGCTTGAACGTTCTCACACACGAGTCCAGCTCTAAGAAAGCTTCAACCCTCTCTTCTGTTCCAGGAAGGATGGCGAGACAAGCAAAGTTGGTTACTACATGTAAACAAGAGAAAAGGATATGTCACAAAAGTAGTAATCTCTACACTGGTTATCTAAGGAACCTATATCCTACCCTTCAAGATCCATTTTTTAGGCAAACTATCCCCGTGGGGGATCGAGTCCCTCCTCACAAAGAAGAACTAGTTCTTCCATGTGGAATCATTTTGAGTGGTCTTGAGGATTGGAAGAGCTTGATGAGGTTTAGCCTTGAACAAAAAGCGACTAAAGTCGTGGGTGACTAAGGAGTAGAGATATGAAAGTTCTGACTGTAAATGATCCCGGTCATAGTGAAGAATCTTTTTGGTGAGTCCTAGAAAAGGGTAAGAATAACCTAAGAGGAAAGGTAAAGCTAGAAAACAAACCCACACCGGCAAAATCGCATGCATCACTGCGAACCGATGGGTCAAATGGCCGGAAAACAGTTTCCGGTGGAAAACAGGGGAAAAGGCTCTCAATCTCTGGGTCGGTGAACTTACAAATCTCTATTGATGGATCGCCAGGAGATTCTGACTTTGGGGTGTGTTATCCTTCTCCGGGCTAGTGCCGGGAGAGGATCGGGTGATCATCTTAGTCATTTTCAGGAGAAGGGATGAAGGATTTTATGAAAAAAATCAAGAGAGAGAAAGAGTAATACCTGATTAAAACTCTAGAGTGAAGACATATGAAAGCATCTTCTGATCTTTAAAGAAAAAGGAGTTATCTCTATCCCTATATATCGCAATGGTGGTTATAGCTAGTCAAATCACATACGCCAAAAATCCTAACGGCTAGTTAATCATCCTAACGGCTAGATCGAATTGAATGGCAATATGACAACTGTGATCACTATCACAACCGTTATATTGGGGGCAATTGTTAGGGCACAGACTTTTATAATTATGGATCCAATATTCTGAGGTGTTACCTAGATCAGTTATCCTTATCGGGTAGTGTAGGGACTCAGAGGATATTACTTGTGGTTTCTAACAATTTTTCTCGATGTATGTTAATGTTTATGTGCAGGTTATTAACGAAGTGGACTGAGTCTTAGCTGGAATATCGGGAATAATTCGTTCAAGATGTTGCACGTGCTATTTCCACAAACGGTTATGGGGGTTAAACGTGGTCTTGCATGATTTTCGGGCTTAGTTGTTAGTGTAGTTCAAAATGGGTTGATCAAATGTTGTTAGACACAATTAACTTTCTCGCATACACACTACGAACCAGAACATCACAAACACTTTTAGCAATCATTTGTAAACCACTTGATCAACATCCGCAGTTGTAATGAGTTTTCAATTGTGCAATATAGTTGATAGTGATAGTTTTCACTATCCGAGGTTTTTATGCCGGCGATTGACTAGTGATCACGGGTTTTTCCTCGTATAAATCTCTGTTTTTGATTGCTTTATTCGTATAACATTTATTTCATCATCATTCATCATTTAAGCACTCTACCTTACTTGATAAATTTGGTTACATTATCCACGATCGGATTCTTGACCAAAACAATCATAACCTTTAACACAATGCAAATACAACCTAGTAAAAGTGATTTTTTTATTTTATTTTTATATAGCAATATCATACTCATATTAAAAATAAAAAAATGCTCGTTATTATGGTTGGTTTTCTTTTTAAAATGTCGTATGAAAAAGTTGTTGACGTTTTAAATTGATGGGGGAATTGACATGTACCTTGCATGTGGAGAGGGAAAGTCAGTAAATGTAGGATTCAGTTATGCCCTTCCACTATTTTCTTTTCCCTAAAACTAATCTCAACCCTCCAAATTTAAGATCAATGGACTAGAATTCTTCTTATCCCTCTTATTTATCTTCCCCTTTGTATTTGATCCTGATCCATTGTATTGTATTGTATTAATATCCGGATATAATTTAAATGAATTGTTCTCCACAAATAGATTCCTTTTTGTTTTAGTTTTTTATTTTTAATAATAATTCAATTCGCGCTGATATGCATGCTACACTGTATGTTTATGTTTGAAACTATCTGTTATGACTGTTAGATGTTACACGCTTACATTTGATTAATTGATTTTACATATAGATTGATGTTGAATGATTGATGATAAACTATTGATGTCAGGCATATGTGGCTAGAAATATTGATGTCTAGTATATGTTACTATAAAAGTTTTGATGGATGTTGTGAGCTCGAACGAACATCGTCTATGGGAAGTCTTATGCCGGTATAAGCTTGCTTGGCTTTGTGACACCAAGGTACAATACATCGTTACAAAAAAAATGATTACAATAAATCATTGCCAAAAACCCGATGTACTTTATCAGGAATTAAACAATATAAATAACCATCTAACTACCCTACTTGATTCTATCAGCCTGACCTCATTCATAAATGACTTCGAACGTGGCATTGTTCTAGAACACTAAAATAACCCTCAAACGCACTACGAGGTGTCGTATTGATGCATTAACCCTTATCCCAGCTACACAATTCGATGTACAAGTTCAAAGCAGTGATTAAACTATGGTTAATTTCACGTAGCTACAAATAAACAAGATTAAGCACTTACCTCTTACACATTGTGTGTCAACACTTACATTGAGTTTGAAGGAAGGCATGCCTGACAATTGGGAGTTGATTAGTTGCCGAAGATAGAGGATCGGTGGGGAGTTGGGTACCAGCAAGTGAATTTTTTGCAGAAGTAGGGGGTTTGAACCCCAAAAGAGTGCCATTAGGTGGTGATGTGTGTAAAATGCAACATATAAATTACATCAAATAAGGCATAAAACTAACCCCTTTTAAGTACTAATATTGGAAAAAGAGTGTTTTTGTCTTCCTTTTGTATTTTCAGGATTAAATGAGCTCAAAAACACAAAAGAAGCAAAAAGACAGCTAAATCCAACATAAATACAAGAAAAGGAACATAAGTGAACTGCCCGACCCCTCAACGGCATCTCCCCAAGCAAAATAGAGAAGGCAGAAGACTGAACACGCCCCGTGCTCAGCCAGCACGGGGCCGTGCCCAAGAAGCAGCAGAAAAGACAAACCTATAGAAGCTTCTATTGCCCACCACGGGGTCGTGTCCAGTGAACACGGGGGCGTGGCGAAAGTACAGCAGGCGCATTAATTGTAATTGCGAATTACAATTAATGAAGAGAGAGAATGTCAGACAGGCACGGGGGCGTGTCCAGCAGACACGGGGCCGTGCCCAGCCTTCTGTTCAGCCTATAAATAGGAGTGCTTGGTTTCATTTCAACTGATCCCTTGGCACACCACCTCTCTCACACTTCATCCACCACCCACCACCATCACAACACCATCATCCACCACCATCATCCATTGTCCATCGTAGAGTGTGTGAGTCGTCTCGGGATCTAAGATTGATCGTAAGAGTTCTTGACAATCAAGGCCATGTTTGCCTAAGTCTCTTACATCACTTGGTGAAGACAAAGTGTCTAGTATAATATTTTTTACTTCTAATCTTTTACACTTTTTATTTGGTTTTGTATTAATGACTTTAATAACTAGTTACTTATGTTGAAGGTGATCTTTCCTTATCGTTTGTCCGTGGTGTCTTGGCATTATTTTACTGTCTATATAAAATAAAAGATTTTCACCATTCATATCTCCACGGTCTATATGGAGGTATGTTGGCTACCTGGTCGGGGGTTAAGGGAACGGTTTGGTAAAGGTCTTGCCATTGTTCAGCGTTTAGAGGTCCTGCAATGGACCTGGATCAAATTTAGTAGGACCTCCTTCAATGCTTCACGGTATTGGATAGCGGGGGTCCAAACTCTTTGATCCCCTCATAAGTTAACTACTATTAATACTATAACCCGGCTATTTAGGACTGTATCCCTGCTGACTCAGACTACTTAGCCGAGGGTAACGTCACCGCCAAAAGCAGGGCCTACCATAATATTGCATTAATAACTTAATTCATTATCTTCCAATAATCCACCCTTTTAGGATTGTATCCTTGCTGACTCAAACTACTAGGGTGAGGGTAACATCACCTTCAAAAGAGGGGCCTACTACAATAACTAAGATAATCTCTTAATTATGTGCAAAACTGCGGAAATAATCAAAGGTTATACTAGATACGAGTCGGAACCAAGTGATTCATCTTGTCTATCTGTTTTTCTTTTATTTTTATTTTCAGCATTTTAGTTAGTTTTTATTTTTCTTAGTTTAAAACATTTTCTAAACTTTTTATTTTGATTAGACGTTGAGGATAAACCGGTACTAAAAGCTCTTGTGTCCTTGGACGACCTCGGTATCTTACCAACGCTATACTACGCTCACGATGGGTGCACTTGCCCATATGTGTGTTTAGTGTCAGTAAAATATCGTGTTTTATAAATTTAAAACTTGGCTAAAAGTAAGTGTTAAAGGGGCTTAAAATATACACATAATATATATAACACTTCGCACGCATCAAGTTTTTGGCGCCGTTGCTGGGGACACAAGGATTTTAAGAAAGTTAGGAATCAACGGCCTAATCATATTTTTATTTTTCTTTTTAATTTTTTTAGGATTTTCTTAGTTTTTCAGCTTCTGCAGAGCTCAGCACGGGCCGTGCCTGGTCAGACACGGGCCGTGCCCAGCATCATCACTGGCAGTTTTTATTTTCTGAGTTACAGAGAGCTGAACACGGGGCCGTGTCGGTGCAACACGGGGTCGTGTCCAACTCCCAGTAACTGGGATACAGAAAACAATTACTGTACTTCTAACCACGGGCCGTGTTCACTGAGCACGGGGCCGTGGTGAACAATCTGGCCAACGTTCTTTTCTGTTTTTATTGCAGGACTTGGGACCTAGGCGCCACATTTGAACCTCCTACGTAGTGCATGAGCTCCAGTTCTAGTAGAGACATAAAAGAACCTCTAGAAGAACCCGAACGCTTTCTCAGAAAAAGACTTTAAAATCAAGAGAAAGTTTCGGGGGACCCGCTTCCAATGGCGGACCAACGTACCCTCATGGATTACCTACGGCCCACCGTAGGCAATCTTGGCGCCGCTATCAATGCACCGAATGTCGAAGCCAACAACTTCGAACTTCGGCCGCATTTGATATAAATGCTCCAAAACTCCGCAACCTTCCATGGGCTTGCGGACGAGGATCCCCATCTACATATTACTAATTTCTTGGAAATATGTGATACTTTTCGGATCAATGGAGCATCAAACGACGCCATTCGCCCTAGGATGTTTCCATTTTCACTAAAAGACCGAGCTAAGGCTTGGCTCAACACCCTCCCAGTTGGCTCGGTAAACACCTGGGATGAACTAGCCCAAAAGTTTCTATATAAGTATTTCCCTCCTGCTAAAACGGCTAAACTAATGACTGAAATTAATACATACTCACAAGAGGATGGGGAATCCTTATATGAAACTTGGGAAAGGTTCAAGGAGCTTCTAAGAAAGTGTCCTCATCACGGTCTAGCGGTATGGCAACAAGTATCCACTTTCTACAACGGATTGTTGCCACACACAAGACAAACACTTGATTCAAGCTCCGGGGGACTTTTAGGTAATCGTCGCCCAAATGAAATATATAATCAAATTGAGGAAATTGCTCAAACCAATTTTCAGTGGCACACACCCCGAGGTAATAAATCTATTGCCCCGGGCGCCCATAAGGTTGATGAAAGCACCTCTTTACAAGCCCAAATCGAGGCCCTCTCTTCGAAAATCAAAAAGCTTGAAATGACAAAAACGGCCTCGGTTATGGCTTGTGAAGGGTGTGGTGGGTCACATGAAAATTGGAGTTGTATGAAAGAATTAGATGAACAAGCAGAAACGGTAAACTATATTGATAATAGACCTAGGTCGTCGGGTCCTCCAACGGGTACCTACAACCAAGGATGGCGTAACCACCCAAATCTTGGTTGGATGGATCCTGGCAATAGTAGTAACCAACAAAACCAACGAACTAATTTTCAACAACCACAAAATTTCTCTCAACAACAAGGTGGAAGAGAAAGGCTTGAAGATACCCTATCTCGCCTCATCTCCGACACCGAAAAGAAAACTCGGATCGATTTCAACAATTGGAATCGAATTTTAGAAATCAACAAGCTAGCATTCAAAACGTTGAAAAACAATTAAATCAACTAGCTCAAAATTTCTCCGAGAGACCACAAGGCGCGTTACCAAGTAATACCGAAACCAACCCAAAGGCGCAAGTACACCTCATCACGTTGAGAAACCGAACCGTGGGTCCCGAGGATGAGCCCTTACCAACAATTGAAGGAAGTCAACGCCAAAACACTACTTCACCCACACCTCAACCAGAAAAGACTCCTTCAACAAATCAAGAGCCCACCAAAATTCATCCGATTCCGTACCCCGGTAGGTTAAATCGTCAAAAGACCGATGAGCAATTCGCAAAGTTCGAAAGTTTACTAAAACAGTTGCATGTTAATATTCCTTTTATTGAGGTCCTAACCCAAATGCCTAAATATGCAAAATTCATAAGGGATTTCCTCACTCACAAAAGGAAAATTGAATCATTGCAATTAGTTAACTTAGGCGAAGAATGCTCAGCCTTAGTACTCAACAAACTTCCACAAAAGAAAATCGACCCCGGGAGCTTCACAATCCCTTGCTCGATTGGGAAGTCCCCCGTCCGTAATGCTTTAGCCGATCTTGGGGCTAGCATCAACCTCATGCCCACGTCAATGTTCAAGCGACTCGGCCTAGGAACGACAAGCCCTACAAAGATGAGCATACAACTCGCCGACAGGTCCGTCAAATTTCCACAAGGTGTCGCTGAAAATCTGCTAGTCAAGGTTGACAATTTCGTCTTTCCAACCGACTTTGTCATCCTAGACATGGAAGAAGACACCGATGTCCCTCTCATCCTCGGGAGGCCATTTCTAGCCACCGCCCAAGCAGTGGTGGATATGAATGACGGAACTCTAACATTGAAGTTTGGAGATGAGGAAGTAAAATTTGAATGTGGAAAGAAAGTAGAGGAAGAATATCCGGTCAACTACATGAAGGTCATAGACTCAAGCTTGGATGACGCTCTCCGATGGTGTAACATGGGATGCAATACATCCCACTTGGGTAACATATGTCCAGGCTTTGGGTCTAGCCAAAGACCCTTATAAACGTGGCGCACCACGGAGGCATTCCGCGGAACTATCCTTAGTTTAATTTAGATTAATTTTTATGTTTTCTAGTTAGTTTTAATTTTCAGGAATAAAACACACTCATGGTGGTAAAGGATGAAAAGGGGAACGAGAAGAATGACCCCATGCACAAGAACAAGGCAACCCGGCATCAATCTCTGTGACAACCCGTACTCTCGATCCCGAACATCGAGAGAAGGGGTATTTTATTCGAATCCCTTATTATATCATATTATAGTTATTATTATTATCGATGTCGTTTAATAAAACAATAATAACACGCGAAAAACTATTTATTTAATTACGTATTAGATAATAAAAATCGGGCCTATTTGTTTAAGCGAGACACGCGATTATTTAAACGGGTTCACGCACTTGGGCTAGACCCAACCCAACCTACATAAACCTAAACCCTAGATTATAAACACACCTTTATACCCCTCACCCCTTTTTTATGTAAACCTAAAAACCCTATTATACAATCAGCCACATAATCATCTAGTTTACCTCCTCCCTCTCGAAACCCCCTGCCTATTCCCTCTCTAGCCGGCGACCAGAGCTGGTCTCCGATGACCCCTCCCATCTTCGTGGCTCCGGCAAGCCGCAAACCTAACTCCTTTACACAAACAATCAGCCACACCCACCCCCTTTCTCGGTTTCTCTGTGACCCACACACCCGAGCCAACGAGAGTCGGCGACTGTACGCATAAGGAGATTCAGCGATGGAGGCGGTGGTGTGAAGGCGAACGACGGTGGCAGTGGTGCCGCCGTCTGCGGCGGAGCAACGGAGGTGGACCGGCGACAGTGGTGGTTCTGGGTTTGATGTGGGTCTGGCCGAAGATGGTGATGTGATGACGATGGTGATGTTCTGGGACGCCGACAACCCCGATTTGGGAAAGGAAGCAGTGGATATTCGCCATAACTCTCGGTCAGTGAATATTCACCCGAGGATTTGTTTTGTATTTTGGAACCTCATGATTTTGTGTATAGGATTGTTAAAGTGGACATGATAATAGAATCCGTTTGTTAGATAATATGAATTGACAATGACAAACTGATTTAATAAAATCTGATGGTTTCTTTTATTGTGTTAAACTGTTTTGATCATTTGAATGAATGGAAAATGTTAACTGATTTGGCGATGTTTAACTGACGATTATCTGAAATAGCCCTATGTGGTGATTCTTGACTGGTATATGTTTGTTGATTTTTTTGAAATGAATTAATGAAATGTGCAACATGTTGATCTGGAGGTTGTCTAGCTGATTCGTGTGTTTTAGAATAAAAACAATATAGCATGTGTTCCCTTGTAAAGTACTGATGTTTACAATGATAGAATTTTTAGTAAAAGTGCTAGTCGATTTATTGGACTTGGGGTTTTAATAATGTTCTCACAACAACCTGTTATATATGTTGATTTATTTAATTAGATTTTTGTTAGTGCTATAAAGTTGAAGTTAATCTAATGATATGTTGTGATAGGATCTTAGTGATGATTTCATGACAAACTGTTTCATACTTAATTCAATTGCTTAGATTGTAGTCTGACTATAAGTCGTAGTCAATTCAAGGATGTTGGTCGAATGTTTACTTGTTAAAAGAATTAATGGTTGAGTTTTTGTTGTATAAGGATGTTGATTTAATATGCTAGTGGGTGAAATGTCGTATGATGAAATGCTCGTTTGTTTGTTTGTTTGAGAAATAAAAAGTTACATCGTATAAGTTTCCGACTAAGGTTACGAGTCGCAACCACTTGGTTCCGACTCGGAATCTCTTGTGTTCCGACACAGAACCTGATTTAACAAATCAAAGGACTCGAGACCAGCTTGGTTGCGAGTCGAACCTGTCCGGTTCCGACTCAAAGCCTGACTCGAAACCTTGAGGTTTCGACTAACGTTTTGTCACTCGAGATCCTTTGGTTTCGACTCAAGATCTCTAGATTGCAAGTCGAGACCACTCGGTTTCGACTGGACTACTCTGCTAAGTTATTGGGCCACGCAAACTGATGTTTTGGACTATGTGCTACTATTAATGTTTAACTGTTACTGTTGAACTGTTTGTATACTAGGATAGGCCCAATAACGTATATGCTACTATGCTAAATGTGTGTATTATGAGAAATGTGGTTTTACATGCTACGTGTTAGATACGTGTAGGATTATACGTGACACTACTTGCATACGAACCTAATAAACATTTAATAACCATAATAGGGTATGGTTGACCAACGTAACACAAGTAAATTGACTACCGAGCAAAGCAAAGGTGAGTTCACTACTTTTTACTTAAAGCATGCGTTCCCGGTGGTTGGGAAACGGAACAAAACACTTTTCCTGGTTTGGGATTGCTTACTATCTCCTTGTGTGGGATACGGTATTTCTATCTCCTTGTGTGGGATACGGGTAACAACGCTATCTCCTTGAGAGGGATACAAACTTACTTTTTCTTCCCTTATTACTGGGAACAAACTTACTTACTTCCCTTGTTACTGGGAACTTTTAGTTAATTACTGTTTATACTGGATGCAACAAGCAACACTAAACAAAACTCTATCACTCAAGTCCTCACTTCTTAATACCGATTAGTCGCCGGGGTCAGGCGAACGGGTTATTAGCTGATAGCGCTATTTAGGTCTCACCAACCTCACACCGTGCCCGCGTATGGGATCGGGCGTGAACTAATGTACTCCGGCAACCGTCAATGATGATAGAACATTGACAAACGGGGCACTCTACGGAAACGTACGGATGAATAGTATTCGGTATTGTAAAAACAGTTTAGTCGCTTACTTATGGGGTAGCTCCCCATCGCATGTATAAACGGATAAATTAACTGGTTAAAACAAGTTTTTGGAAATAAAAACTGGAAAACTCTAAACTCGTGAACTTGCCAACGTTATGTTGACACCCTACTGCATGCTTGCAGGTCGCTCGGTACAACTTTGGACGGACGTTGCAATCGGATGGAGTGCGTGGTTTGTAAGTTTCATGATAACAAACATGTGGTTTTAAATTAAGATATGTTCTACTTTCCCTTCCGCTGCAAACTAGAACAATGTTTTATGAAATTTTAAATTAGGTCACTAATTATGCTAATGTTAATAACAATAACTAATCCGCTCAAAATAATTAGTGGCTAAGATCCTGGTCGTCACATGCCTCGCAGGTAATACTCCGCGTGTGGATTTTGAGGGTGTGACAATCTCTCCATTACAGAAGGTTCAACACGGGCCGTGTCCAACCAACACGGCCTCGTGCTGAACCCCCCGCAGAAAAATGCCCTGTTCAGGTAACTGGACACGGGCCGTGTTCACCAGACACGCCCCCGTGTCCAGGCTTCTGTTTCTTTTCTTTAATTTCTGTTACTGGCACCTGAACACGGGGCCGTGTCCGGTCCCCACGGGGCCGTGTCCAGACTACCAGTAACATAAATCTTTGCTTTTAACACCATTTTACACATCTAATCAACCTAAAAATTTATTTTTGGGACACATTGAGGACAATGTGTAATTTAAGTGTGGGGGGGATGCTAAAACCTTGAATCTTGCAAACCTTACACAAAACTCTATTGGAACCGCTAATCACCCCAAATTTTTTCAAAAATTTCATTTTTTTTACTTGTCTAGGTTTAACTCGGGAAATTCAAGTTCTCAAAAAGGTTATATTTTTACGAATTTACAACCGATGGCGTAGTGATAAAAAGAACCAACATAAGAAAATTATGAAAAGGCATGGCAAACTTAGTTAAAATTTGATTATATATACTTGATCACATAAAAACCCATTCCCACAAAAGTGAGTTTTGAGCCTTTATTGAGCATACAAATTTACATCTTTAGACTAAATGCTCATTTTTCGTTTCTTGTGTGAATAGCCGCTTGGTTCTTACGACTCTAGAACTTGCCACGACGATTCATTCCCAGTCCTTACCAACTTAAACCCGAGTAAGTAAATGATAGAGGCATTAGGACTAACCTTTTTTTATTTCTACACCATTATTTTTCTTTTTCTTTTACCACCTACCCAAAAATCCCCCTAGTTAGCCCCTTTGAGCCTAAACCTATTCATTTCATAACCCAAACCAAACACCCTTTTACCCACCAAAACCTTTTTCATTTTTAACCCTTTGTTTTAGTAACAAGTTCGGTTTTTCGTATGATCAAAAAAAAAATGTGTTGATGATGAAGCAAAAGAAAATAAACAAACAAGTTCATCAAAAATAACTTTGTTTGAATAATAGCTTCATCAAAATAAAAAGTTACAAAAATAGAAAGTCCTACGAAAACCGACACTTGTTACGCTTTTTCACCCTTTTTCTACTAACCACTATCCACTAACCCAACCACCTACCTTTAAACCAAGCCTAACCCTTCACCCATAAAGTCCTCTTGATATTTACAAAGGTATAAAAGTTAAAAAGGAGGAGGATTGATTGCTTGGCAAGCCTAAGGTAGGAATAAGTTCCATGCCGCTCTCGAGTGATTCACTAAAAAAATACACCTTCGGCCGAGTGTGAGTGATTTCTCCCGTGGGGTATGTGAACTTGTGTATAAATGGAATTTTAAAAAAGGCATGTTTTGCCCAAATAAGTAATTTCTCCTATGAAACGTTCTAAATAAATCATTACGAATAGGATTGTAAATAGATAAAAATAAAACCCAATAGGATCTTGGATTCCCAACACTCTACGACAAGCCAAAACCTTCTCTTCTACCCATTCCATTTGGGAGTGTAAGCCACGTCTTAAAGAGTTTTGCTTGAGGACAAGCAAAAGTTCAAGTGCGGGGTATTTGATGTGTGTAAAATGCAACATATAAATTACATCAAATAAGGCATAAAACTAACCCTTTTTAAGTACTAATATTGGAAAAAGAGTGTTTTTGTCTTCCTTTTGTATTTTCAGGATTAAATGAGCTCAAAAACACAAAAGAAGCAAAAAGACAGCTAAATCCAACATAAATACAAGAAAAGGAACATAAGTGAACTGCCCGACCCCTCAACGGCATCTTCCCAAGCAAAATAGAGAAGGCAGAAGACTGAACACGCCCCGTGCTCAGCCAGCACGGGGCCGTGCCCAAGAAGCAGCAGAAAAGACAAACCTATAGAAGCTTCTATTGCCCACCACGGGGCCGTGTCCAGTGAACACGGGGGCGTGGCGAAAGTACAGCAGGCGCATTAATTGTAATTGCGAATTACAATTAATGAAGAGAGAGAATGTCAGACAGGCACGGGGGCGTGTCCAGCAGACACGGGGCCGTGCCCAGCCTTCTGTTCAGCCTATAAATAAGAGTGCTTGGTTTCATTTCAACTGATCCCTTGGCACACCACCTCTCTCACACTTCATCCACCACCCACCACCATCACAACACCATCATCCACCACCATCATCCATTGTCCATCGTAGAGTGTGTGAGTCGTCTCGGAATCCAAGATTGATCGTAAGAGTTCTTGACAATCAAGGCCATGTTTGCCTAAGTCTCTTACATCACTTGGTGAAGACAAAGTGTCTAGTATAATACTTTTTATTTCTAATCTTTTGCACTTTTTATTTGGTTTTGTATTAATGACTTTAATAACTAGTTACTTATGTTGAAGGTGATCTTTCCTTATCGTTTGTCCGTGGTGTCTTGGCATTATTTTACTGTCTATATAAAATAAAAGATTTTCACCATTCATATCTCCACGGTCTATATGGAGGTATGTTGGCTACCTGGTCGGGGGTTAAGGGAACGGTTTGGTAAAGGTCTTTCCATTGTTCAGCGTTTAGAGGTCCTGCAATGGACCTGGATCAAATTTAGTAGGACCTCCTTCAATGCTTCACGGTATTGGATGGCGGGGGTCCAAACTCTTTGATTCCCTCATAAGTTAACAACTATTAATACTATAACCCGGCTATTTAGGACTGTATCCCTGCTAACTCAGACTACTTAGCCGAGGGTAACGTCACCGCCAAAAGCAGGGCCTACCATAATATTGCATTAATAACTTAATTCATTATCTTCCAATAATCCACCCTTTTAGGATTGTATCCTTGCTGAATCAAACTACTGGGGTGAGGGTAACGTCACCTTCAAAAGAGGGGCCTACTACAATAACTAAGATAATCTCTTAATTATGTGCAAAAGTGCGGAAATAATCAAAGGTTATACTAGATACGAGTCGGAACCAAGTGATTCATCTTGTCTATCTGTTTTTCTTTTATTTTTATTTTCAGCATTTTAGTTAGTTTTTATTTTTCTTAGTTTAAAACATTTTTCTAAACTTTTTATTTTGATTAGACGTTGAGGATAAACCGGTACTAAAAGCTCTTGTGTCCTTGGACGACCTCGGTATCTTACCAACGCTGTACTACGCTCACGATGGGTGCACTTGCCCATATGTGTGTTTAGTGTTAGTAAAATATCGTGTTTTATAAATTTAAAACTTGGCTAAAAGTAAGTGTTAAAGGGGCTTAAAATATACACCTAATATATATAACACTTCGCACGCATCAGTGGTCTCCAATAATGTTTACATCTTTAAGTAAGTAGCGGTTCCAATCAGCGACCTTATAAGTCATTTTCTGCAAAAAGCTGTGGGTTCTGCAAAAGCTTCAGAAGTTGCTGAAAGTCGCTGAATGAATAAACAACCTCCTGAAAGTCGCTGAATGATCATACAATCTTGTTTAAAGTCGTTGTTTGGTACTGCTTTCTTGCTGAAAGTCGCTGTTTGGTACAGCTTTCTTGCTGAAAGTTGTTGTTTGATGAAACAACCTTGTTTAAAGTCGCCATTTCATACAGCTTTCTTGCATAAAGTCGCTGAATGATATAGTTTTCTTATAAAAGGTCGTTGTTTGATGAAACAACCTTGTTTAAAGTCGCCATTTCATACAGCTTTCTTGCATAAAGTCGCTGAATGATATAGTTTTCTTATAAAAGGTCGTTGTTTGATATTGCATTCTTTAAAAGGTCGCCAATTCATATAACTTTCATGTTAAATGGTGCAAGGCAGTGGTCACATGTGAGTTATAATTTTAAATTGGGGCTACGATTACATGCAACTGTTGTTTGCACTAGGTCACTATTTGACCTTGTCTTTTTGCAGGGAGTCACATGTGAGTTATGAATTGAATTTGTGGCCATCGTCCAAGACTCCATGCAATATACAGAACCCCTACATGCATTCTTATGACATGAAATGACTAAAGGCTGCAAAGTTTAATTTCATTGTGTAAGGATTCCACTGTAGTGTAAGAAATCCATTGTTCTTCGGTATGGATTCGAAAATTGAAGCATAGACGCAAGTCTTTAAATTTGAACATAAAGCAAAGCACTCGAGATACCACATTTCGTTTCAAACACCTATCAAACGAAGCATCAAACCTTGCGTTACCGATAAATTTTCTGTGAACTTTGATCTGCCGAAGATGAGTTTTGAATGTCATCCTGGTCCTCTTAATGCATCGGTGTTGTTTTTGAACAAGGATCACCGGGCGTTTGAGGTATTCAAAGATCCAGAAATGTATAGTAACCCAATAAATATTAAACGATCAGATCGATCGTTCTGGCAGCATATGAAAAAAAATCCGGTTGGTCCAAGGGTAGGAGATTTAACACGTACAGTAGGATTCAGTGGGATACTGGAAATTGGGTACCGGTATGTAGACCACGCCTTAATAACTGCGTTGGATGAGAGGTGGAGGCCAGAAACTCACACGTTTCACCTTCCTTTTGGCGAAACCACTATGACATTACAGGATGTCAACGTGCTGTGGGGGCTACCAATAGATGGGTTGCCTATATCTGGGGCTGACACTGGTATGGCAATGTATACTATAAGAAACAAGTGTCAAGAGGTGTTGGGGTTTACCCCTGAGGAAGCTGAAGTGAAGGGCAAAAGGGTTAAGTCGACGCGAGTTTTACAAGAAATAAAGTCGAATTTTGTTGAAAACCAAGCATCAGATCAAGACTGCCTTTTTCGTGCACGTTAAATAATATTTTATTTGATAGGGTGCACAGTCTTGCCTGATAATGCAAACCACCTGATTGATGTAAAATTTTTAGAGTTTCTTGTAGACTTGCCCGCATGTTCGGGATATAGTTGGGGCAGTGCTGTGTTATCTCACCTTTACAGAAACCTTTGTAACGCTGCAGCACCTAATGCTATAGCCGTTACTGGCCCAATTGCGCTTCTACAAGTGTGGGTTTGGGAGAGGTTTCGTTGTTTTGCTCCTGCTATTGCCGAGTTCCACTACAATGCCCCGTTAGCTGCTCGGTAGTCTGAATTGGAAATAATTAAATATATTTTTTTGGTATATATATAACACTATGTTAATTTATTATTTATCTTTGTAGGTGGAAGGGAAGCTTAACCTGTACAGAGGTTCCCACACATTGCCTGAGAACATATAGATCTCAGCTGCAATTTATGACCGAGCAAACGGTATGGTTGTTAGTTGTTGACATATAAAATTTAAGTTTGTTTGAACACGTTTCTAAAGATTGAATTTTTTTTTCAGTTTAATTGGAGACCATACGACGACATTCTGGGTAGACTCCCTGATATATGTCGGAGTGGTATGGGAATTTGGCGGAGTTGTTGCCCTCTGCTATACTACTCGGTTGTGGAGCATCACTATCCTCAACGAGTGATGAGACAGTTTGGCATGTTCCAGTATATACCTAACCCATTTGCCATTGATAATACTGAGCATGCCATTAAGGGTATAAAGGACATTTCACAATTGTTAACCATTATGCATTTTTCTCAAAAATAAAAATGATTTTTAATTGAATTTCCACCCACTATAAATACCCCCACCATAGGGAATGAGAACTCCACAAAAACCACAACCACCTTTATGGCAAACCAAGGTGATGAGCAAAACAATTCGCATATGGTCCAGAGAACCTCATTTTCGATTCTAAACAAATTAAGACGTCCAAGCAGTCGTTCTAACACTTCGTCTTTTCCAAAGCCGACCCGAAACGTTATCCTAAATAACCTCGGGTCGTCCGCTCAGTCGAGTAAACCTGTTGGCAGCCCTCCAGAAAGGAAAAAAATTGCATTTCCAACCGACAAGTCCGAAAATTGGTCAAGGGATGCTGTTGATTTTTACCTAAAGGGGGATTCCCCTTTTTGTTATTCTCGCTTTTTAGGGGAAATACAGCTACCTAGAAGCTTTTGGGGTAGCCTACTAGGCTACGAATCTAATGCATGCCTAAATGACATTGTAATTCCAATCCTACCACTATTAATTTTTATTATACAAATCACTGATTAGATATATTATTTTTATGCCAGCATGTTCAAGCGTGGACGTTAAGGCTGATGCGGCTACGACAGCCTAAACTTTTAAAAGACCCATCAAGGAAATTGCATTGGACGGTTTTACCTCCGCAATTTTTTTGAAGACGTGTGTTATACGAAGGATTGTTTAAGAGCGGTAGACATGGCGGGAAGGAAGGAACCGTACCCTCCATTTTGGGAGGTTGATTATTTGTATATTCCGATGTGGATTAAGCAGGAGGACTGGTTACTATTCCGTGTTGATATGTTTAACATGGAAATAACACAATATTGGACTGATAAAAGATGGGGAAATGAAAAACGACGGCTGGTTGAAAACGTCATGGACATTTTTCCAATTTTCTTCAAGCATTTTCTTGACCAAATCCACTATTGACGAAACTCGAGATACTGCACAAAGAAAAAAGTTTCATTTGGTTTTGTTCAAGATGGTGTGCCTCAGGACAATGGTAACATTGCTAATTCAGGGGTGCTTGTCTGTATGATGATGGAGAACCTTGTAAGAGGCAAGTCGCTCATTGATGAAAGTGACGTAGAAGAGGCTTGTATCAACTACCGTCGCCACATGGCTAACGAGCTTTATAGATGGCGTTGTATGTAGGATGAATGTTGTTTCGGTTTATGAATTGTGGTTTCGTACTATCTTTATAATAAAAGTTTAATGTTTCCTCATATTCTTGCATTTATGCTTTTTGACAAAAAAAAGGGACATCCTTCCCTTTTCTGGGTCTGTTATCTCACTGGTGCGTCGCAGGTCACCGTCAACGGGTTTCTCCGTGTCCTATGCTAGGGTGAATAAGGACTTGGGCGACTAGCGTTGTCTCGTCGGAGGTCGTTTCCTCTCGTTTGGGGGGGGGGGGGAAACGGCCTAAAAGCCATTTTTTAGTTTTTAACAAAAAGGGCCATCCTTCCCTTTTCTGGGTCTGTTATCTCACTGGTGCGTCACAGGTCACCGTCACTGGGTTTCTCCGTGTCCTATGATAGCGTGAATAAGGAATTGGGTGAATGGCGTCGTCTCACCGGAGGTCGTTTCCTCTCGTTTGGGGGGGGGGGCAAAACGGCCTAAAAGGCATTTTTTAGTTTTTGACAAAAAGGGCCATCCTTCCCTTTTCTGGGTCTGTTATCTCACCGGTGCGTCACAGGTCACCGTCACCGGGTTTCTCCGTGTCCTATGCTAGGGTGAATAAGTGTTGGGATTGAACCCTATCAGAGGAACAGATAATAAAAGCCAAAACTGGTTCACAACAGTGGATTCATCATAAGCAGCAGTTTACACCAGGCTTTCACCTTGAATGTGTTTATAGCATCTGATGTCCTCTATCCGCTGACCATATACAACAGCTGCTGACCTACAACTGCTGATCAAAGTCAAAGACTGATGAAGACTAAAGCCCTGCTGTTCAATCCACTGCCTTGAGTCAAGCACTGCTGGTTATATCAAGTGCTGCTGGGTTCAAATCAGTGGAAGGATTCAGCAGTAGTTAAGTTTGTCTTTATGTAATGTATTGTAATAACAGTTGTTAGCATAGCAGTACTTGTATAGGTCAGATGTTAGAGGTTGTTAGGTTGTTAGATGTCGCTTTCATGGGGACGTCAGCTTTGATGCTTCAGTGGTTTGATTTGCCTATAAATGGAACAGTACCCTGTACTGTTACATTTGATTAACTGAATGAGTTCTTCTCCTCTAGTCCAATCCTTTCATCTTGTGCAATCAACCAGGGAGCATCATGTCACACCCCTTTCTGCGGCGGAAGCACGAGGTGTGATCATGAAAGGTTTTCATTGCATACGATTAGTAAACATTCTACATGCTCATAAAAACATCAAATACCATAATTTGAAAACATAAGTTTAGTGTTTACATCACGAGATAGCATAAAACATTGTCTTAAAAAGTTTACAACTTTATTTAAAGATAAACATAAGCGACATCCACAAGCATGAGTAAGGCCGCACGCACATCCACTTCTAGTTACCTGAAATACATGTGAGTTTTGGAAAAACGTTAACATAACGTTGGTGTGAATTCATGCAGTTTTTGTATTTCACGTTTGTATACTTTGTATGAAATCATAGTTTGTGTCATGTATAAATCAAGTTTTTATACAAAAATCAAGTATTCATGTGTACACCACGTACTCATGTATAATTCAAGTTTACTTGTGTACCCCACGTACTCAAGTATAAATCAAGTTTTAGTATGGTATGAATCTTATGTAAATAAAGTATTCCTGTAAGTATCAGGATTGTTAATGGGTTGCAAGGCCATTAACATGTGACACGACATCGGAAGTCACCAAACCTTAGGCATTTTTCTAGTTGGCATATTCTGAGGCACAAAAGCACTACTCGGTACTCGTCCTCACCAAGAGTGTGGCTGCCCGGCACCCATTAGATCTAACCTTTTGTTCTGCGGTCTAGGTATATTGTTGATTAATGGTGCTTATGGTACCCTATTCGTGACACGATTTCTCGTATCATTTCTCAAAACGCATCACACTCGGTACTCGTTCTCACCAAGTGTGCTTCTTGTATTTGTATCATACCATTTATAAGCATTGTAACATTTGTACATGTATTTCACCCCCGAAGTTATAAAACTGAAAACAGTTAAAGAAAAGGGGGAGCATGAACTCACAAATTTGCGTTCCTTGCGTCGTAAACTCCACCGGATTTGCTTAATTAACGTCGTGACCTATACGTATTTTCTTAACGTTAGTCACCAGACTTGTATCGCACAAGTACAAGTCACTATCTTTTGTATATGTTTTTGTGTTAAAAATATTTTATATTTTTAACTAAGTATCTTACTTATATTATTTTCTCAAAAATAAATATAAGTTTCTTGTATTTTGCACTTTGCAACCGAATTATGTATCTTGTATTTTGTATGTGTATTTTTGTGTTTTTACTTCTCAAGAGTATTTAGTGTATTTTCAGGTCCTAATACACTAGCACGTATAACACATACTACATACACTTAGCACAAAGTTTGGTGATCAAATAATATATATATTTTTTTTCTCAAAAAAATATACATACTTAATATAAATTTTAATCTTGAAGAAATCATCATTTCTTTTCACCAAAAATTAGGGAAACCTCGGTAATATTCTTAGATACATTTTCAGGGAATAAGTTTCTCAAAAACTTATATTTTTCTAAGTGTCAAAATTTATAAAATTTTTGACAGAGTTTCCCCTAAAAATGGAGGTTTCCCATGTTTTCAAAACATGTGTTTATTTTCTTTTAATTCATCAACAACCAATTTTTCAACAACAATCAACAACAATATATACTAATTTCTCTATTTCATGAACTTGAGAATTTACAAAAATGTGTAGTAACTTACTAGCACATTTAGTAAGTCTTGTTACCTTTAAAAATATGATTAGTTTCTTAAAAATTTATTTTTAAAGAGTTTGTATTTTCACAACTCCTAGTCATGATTTCCAAAAATATTTCTTCGTGAAATTTTCTTGTTACACATATGTTTATACACTTGTTTACTTGCTAAAAATGTGTTTATTTCATGTAATATCCAAATTTTAACAAAACTAATATTTTTCACTTGGTTCTTTCAAAAAACCACTCATAGATCCTTAGATCTACAAGTTTACAACTCATTTTTCCAAGAAATCACTTATTTGTTCAAGTTCAAAGTTCATGTGTGGATGATTCCATCATCCACAACATCTTTAATCTTCACATTTTGCTAGTTCATGTCTCTAAGCATGATCTAGCAAGTCTATGTGATGGATCATCTCATTTTTACTAACAAATAACATCCAACAATCATCACAACATAGAAACAACATGATTCTATCAACCTAGCACAACTTCAATATTTTATCCATCTTTATCCTTTATGTTTAAGACTTGTTTAAGTTCTTTAGTGTTTCTTAATATTTTATCATTCAATCAACTATTAACCACCAAAAACAAGAACAAGATGAAGATTTGAAGCACTTACTACTAGCACAAGGCTAGGGGAGAAACAAAGCGTAAAAGCGGTGGATAAAAGAAAACTAGAGTGGTTCTTGAACTTTCGAACACACCAAGCTTTATTGTAGGATCTTTAACACCTTTGAGTGTATGGAAAATGCTTGAATGAAAGCTTGATGGTGGTGGTATGGTGGTGCTAGGTGGCGGTCGTGAACAAGCAAGGAGGGAGGAGAGAAGAGTGTGTTTTTAGTGTGTGAAGTTATAAGGCTTATGTCTTAGTGTGCATACTTATAATCCATCTCAAGTGTTTACCTTATGGTCCTTATGTTCATAATAGAGAAACAAGATCAATTATTATGTTGAAAGAGGCCACCCACTAGGTGGGGGGGGGGGGGGTCGTAGGCTAGGTAGTGACTAACTAGTTACATGTTAAGTATTAGATTTAGGTGTTTAAGTATGTTAAGTAATATATAGTGTGTTGGGGTGTTCGGGGACCCTAACTAGCTTAGAAAAATAAAAACAATGCTTCTAGCATTATTTTGGTGCTCCAGGTAATATCCAGTTGTTCGGTTAGACACCGGTTCGTTAAAGTGCTAAATTGCACCGTTTAGTGTCTATTAAGTATCTTTTTGTACCCTTTTCAATTCCCAACACTTGGGGAAGTATTCTGGATAAAAAAACGTAATTTTTGCATAATATTTATGTTTTTAAAAGCTGATTTATTGCTGATTTGTATAAATTTCTACACTTAAAGTGCGTTTCTGGTGCTTTTTAGTGTTTATTTTTGCTTCCGGAGAGTATATATATTAAACCCTTGTATGTACTCTTGGGTTCTACTGTATTCTTGTTGTTGGACCTACACCTAGGCCTCAATTTTAATGTCTGACTGCTTTCTCCAGTTTTGTTGACACAAAGTGTCTTACCGGTGAGTTTACTAGTATTTCTGACGCAACGCTCTTGTTAATGCATAAAGCAATGCTTTGTAGTATAAAACTTGCATGAATTCACTTGTATTGTATGTAATCAGTCAATGCTAACATTTAAGCACATAATTGCAGTCATTAAATAATAATTAAAGTGTACGAAAATTACCGGTTTGGTGCCAGTTGTCACAGTCTCCCCCCGTTAAAAGAATTTCGTCCCGAAATTCAGGCTGACCTAACTCTCGCAGGAGTCTTCTTGAACAGGTGGGGATACTTTTCCTTGAACTGGTCTTCACGTTCCCACGTGTACTCGGGTCCGTGCTTAGAGTTCCAACGTACTTTGACAAGTTTAACAGTGCTCCTCCTGGGCTTGTTGACTTTCCAGTCTGCAACCTCAATAGGTTGTTCTGTAAATCGGAGGGCGTCATCAATATGTACTTCATCCACAGGGATGATCAAGTCTTCTTGTGTTGGACTCTTCTTGAGATTGGATACATGAAACGTATCATGTACTCCATTAAGTTCTTCCGGTAATTCCAACTTGTATGCCACGGTACCAATTCTTTCTAAGATTCTGAATGGTCTGATATATCGGGGATTCAGCTTTCTACGTTTTCCGAATCTTACTACGCCCTTCCAAGGTGAGACTTTTAACAGCACTTTGTCTCCCACCTCGAATTCTGATGGTTTTCGTCGTAGATCAGCGTAGCTCTTTTGTCGATCTCGAGCCGCCTTAATGCGCTCTCGGATCTGCGTAATCTTGTCGGTTGTCTCTTGTACAAGTTCAGGACCAACCATAAGTTTATCTCCAGCGTCTGCCCAACATAAGGGCGATCGGCACTTGCGGCCATATAGAGCTACGAACGGTGCGGATTTATGCTTGTATGATAACTGTTATTGTATGAAAACTCAACTAAAGGTAGATGAGTATCCCAGCTGCCGCCTAGGTACATGACACATGCGCGAAGCATATCTTCTAACGTTTGTATAGTCCGTTCGCTCTGGCCGTCTGTTTGTGGATGGAATGTCGTGCTTAGATCTAATTGAGATCCAAAGGCTTCCTGAAATGATTGCCATATTCTTGAGACAAAGCGTCCATCTCTGTCTGAAATAATTGATATTGGCACTCCATGTCGTGCCACGATTTCTTTTAAGTATATCTCAGCAAGCTTTCCAGTGCTGTCTTTTTCTCGGATCGGTAGGAAGTGCGCAGACTTCGTTAACCGATCGACTATCACCCATATCATATCGTGCCCTCTCGGGGTCCTGGGTAATTTTGTTATGAAGTCCATTGAGATTTTCTCCCACTTCCACATGGGTATCTCTGGTTGTTGTAGTAGGCCGGACGGTTTCTGATATTCAGCCTTAACCTTAGCACAGGTTAGGCATTTTCCAACATAAACAGCAACATCGCTCTTGAGTCTCGGCCACCAATAGTATTCTTTTAAGTCTTGATACATTTTGTCCAATCCTGGATGGATCGAGTATCTCGATTTATGCGCTTCATCAAGGATGACTTCTCGTATGCCACCATAGAGCGGAAGCCAAATACGCTTCTCAAAGTATAAGGCTCCCTCTTCATTTGGCACCATGTATTTCAACATACCCCGAAGGTATTTAGCTTTACGGTTTTCTCCTTTAAGTGCTTCTTGTTGTGCATCACGAATACGTGCAGTGAGGTTCGTTCGAATAGTCATTTCCAATGCTCGAACCCTTAGGGTCTTAACCCTTTCCTTTCGACTTAGCGCGTCTGCTACAACGTTTGCCTTTCCAGGACGGTACTTAATCTCACAGTCATAATCGTTCAGCAGCTCAACCCAACGTCGATGTCGCATGTTTGATTCTTTCTGATCAAATATGTGTTGTAGGCTTTTGTGATCTGTGAAGATTGTACATCGAGTACCATATAAATAGTGTCGCCAGATCTTCAAGGCGAATACCACCGCGCCGAGTTCCAAGTCGTGCGTGGTATAATTCTTTTCATGTGCCTTCAATTGTCTTGAAGCGTAAGCGATGACTTTCTGGCGTTGCATGAGTACGCAACCCAAGCCTTGTCGTGAAGCGTTGCAGTAAACCATGAAGTCTTCAGTGCCTTCGGGTAAGGATAGTATCGGTGCATCGCATAGCTTGTTTTTAAGTAATTGGAAGGCTTCTTCCTGTTTGTAACCCCAGTCGTATTTCTTGTCTTATTGAGTAAGGGTGGTTAGCGGTTGAGCTATCTTTGAGAAATTCTCGATGAATCGCCGATAATAGCCCGCTAAGCCCAAAAATTGTCGAACTTCAGTTGGGGTTTTGGGGGCTTCCCAATTCTTTATTGCTTCTATCTTGGATGGGTCCACATGAATGCCCCTTTTCGTTCACAACGTGACCAAGAAATTGTACTTCGCGAATCCAGAATTCGCATTTTGAGAACTTTGCATAGAGCTTCTCTTTCTTCAGTAGTTCCAGAATAGTTCTGAGATGTTGCTCATGTTCTTCTTTCGTTCGTGAGTAAATCAGGATATCATCGATAAATACAATCACGAATTTATCGAGATATGGTTTGCATACGCGGTTCATCAGATCCATAAAGACCGCTGGTGCATTCGTCAGCCCGAATGGCATCACAAGAAATTCGTAATGCCCATATCGCGTTCTGAAAGCAGTCTTTGGCACGCTTTCTTCTTGGATTCTTAACTGATGGTATCCAGATCGAAGGTCGATCTTGGAATAGTAGCTGGATCCTTGCAATTGATCAAATAAGTCATCAATCCTCGGTAGTGGATACCGATTCTTGATCGTGAGCTTGTTCAGTTCTCTGTAATCGATACACATCCGCAGTGTTCCATCCATCTTCTTCACGAACAATACAGGAGCTCCCTAGGGCGAGAAGCTTGGCCTTATGAATCCTTTATCCAACAACTCCTGGAGTTGTGTAGATAATTCTTGCATTTCGGATGGTGCCACTCGATAGGGAGCCTTGGCCACAGGAGCGGCTCCTGGAACCAAGTCTATATGATATTCGACTTGTTGTTGCGGAGGTAGTCCTGGCAGATCTTCGGGAAAAACATCAGGGGATTCCTTCACCACAGGAATGTCCTCGAGTTTCGGCTCTACAGCCTTCTTATCTACAACGTGCGCTAGGAAAGCAACACATCCTTTCCTTAATCACTTTTGTGCCTTCATGCAACTGATGATTCGTAGAGGCGCGTTTCGTCTTTCTCCATGTACGATGAGAGTTTCATCATTCGCCAAAGGGATGCGAATGATTTTCTCGTGACAAATAACTTCAGCTTTGTTCTTGGACAACCAGTCCATTCCGACTACTACATCGAAGCTACCCAATTGAATAGGTAAGAGGTCGATGCTAAAATTTCATTCACCAAGTTCTAATGAGCAGCCTCTAATGACTTCACCCGATTGAACAAGTTTACCATTGGCTAGTTCTATGGAATAAGGAATTTCTAATCTACTAGATTCTATTCCAAGTATGCGTTTAAATTCCACAGACATGAAGCTATAATCGGCGCCAGTGTCAAATAATATGGATGTAAAGTGATTGTTAATAAGAAACGTACCGGTGACCACATTAGGGTCCTCGCGTGCGTTCTTTGCTCCAATTACAAATGCTCGAGCCTGAGCATTGTTTCCCTTTGGGCAGTCCTTCATGAAATGATCATTGCTTCCACAACTGAAGCATCCTTGGTTCCGCCCCTTCCCGTTACCATTCTTGTTACCAGCACCATTTCCATTCCGGTTCTTTCCTTTTCCCCAACAGTCTTTTGTTTGATGACCCAACCTACCACATTTATCGCACCTTGGAATGCGACACGCTCCTTCATGATAATACTTACATTTCTGGCATTTAGGCATGGTGCCTTGGTATCCTTTGGTTGCAAGGGTTTTCGTCTCCTGAGGCGGGTTAGTGTCGCGCTTCTTGTTGGAACCCTTGTTGTTGCTGCGGGTTGCTTGGTTCAGATTCACATGCTTCCTTTTCTTGTCACCAAACGACTCAGCATGCGTCTCTCTCTTTTCAGTTGGGTTTAGTGATAGCTTCTTCATACGAACACAATCTTCAGTAAGGCTGACAGCCAGAGTTACAGCCTCGGTGATTGTTTGAGGTTTGGCCGACGTCACCATGCCACGAAACTCTGGGGCCAGTCCCCAAATGTAGCGTTCAACGCGCTTGAATTCGGGAGTCACCATGTAGGGAAGCACTCTAGACAGATCGTGGAACCTTCGAGTATAACCATTAATGTCAGCACCTTCCATGGTCAAGTGCCAGAACTCCATTTCCAGTCTTTGGAGTTCAGCACGAGAGCAATACTTCTATCTCATTCTTTCCTTCAGTTCTTCCCAAGTTAGGCCATAAGCGGCATCATCGCCCAAGGTTTGGGCTTACAAGTTCCACCAAGTCAGGGCTTTATCGACAAACAACCCAGTAGCAAAAGTGACTTGCTGATCCGCGGTACACTTGCTCATGCGGATAGTAGCTTCAGTCTTCTCCGTCCAGCGTACAAATGCTACTGCACCTCCTGTGCCGTCATAGTTCATCGGGTTGCAGTCGAGGAACTGCTTGAAAGTGCAGCCTGGAATTGATTTAACCAATTCACATGTGAGCAATCGAAGAAATAATGGAACAAAGACCGTTCATAAATTTCTCCATGCTTAGCAAATCGTCTTAAGGTTACCTTGAGCTGCGTTTCCCCCAGATGAATCTCCATTCCCATTACGTCTAGCGTTGCTTGGCCCGCCACTATCTTGAGTTCGGTTTGCCTCGTATTGGGCGATAGTAGCGGAGATCCTTTCTTCCAGTAGAGCGTTCAGCTCTTCAGCGGTTCTTGGCAGTGGGGGAGGAGGAGGTTGATCATCATTGCGAGCATTCACAGCTTTCCTGGGTGCCATGTTCTGACAGAACATAACACAACAGGGTTAGACATTTGTTTGATATCGTCATACTAGATAGTAGTAGTATATATATTCACAGGTATATACCACATAAGTGACATCAAACAATTATTATTCTAGCAGAGTACTTAGTAGGCTAGCACTAAGGGAATCTATACGTGACAAGACTTGCTGTGGTTTCTGTGCACTGAATTCCATAATTATGTATGCATCCATAATTACGTAACTCCTTGCACAGTCCGCACAGTTCGTTTCATCCTCGTATTTCTTCCTTCAGATGGGCCATCGCTTTCAGGTAAAGTCACATATACTTGTGACATTCTACTTCTAGTATATGTTAATTATCACACATAATTGTAAGTAATTCTTAATCACAGACAAGTGCTACTTCAGTGCACCCAAAGTCTCGTAGTGTCTTTTCTAGACTCATGTAGACAGTTTCAGGTAGTGGATGTCGCGCAACGTTTTATGAAATGAAAACTCTTTGAAAAATTGTTTTCGTGAAAGGATCCTAGAGATTGTAGACTAGACTCGAGAAGGAATCTTGGTTCACTACAATCGCAGCTCTGATACCAATCTGTCACACCCCTTTCTGCGGCGGAAGCACGAGGTGTGATCATGAAAGTTTTTCATTGCATACGATTAGTAAACATTCTACATGCTCATAAAAACATCAAATACCATAATTTGAAAACATAAGTTTAGTGTTTACATCACGAGATAGCATAAAACATTGTCTTAAAAAGTTTACAACTTTATTTAAAGATAAACATAAGCGACATCCACAAGCATGAGTAAGGCCGCGCGCACATCCACTTCTAGTTACCTGAAATACATGTGAGTTTTGGAAAAACGTCAACATAATGTTGGTGTGAATTCATGCAGTTTTTGTATTTCATGTTTGTATACTTTGTATGAAATCATAGTTTGTGTCATGTATAAATCAAGTTTTTATACAAAAATCAAGTATTCATGTGTACACCACGTACTCATGTATAATTAAGTTTACTTGTGTACCCCACGCACTCAAGTATAAATCAAGTTTTAGTATGGTATGAATCTTATGTAAATAAAGTATTCCTGTAAGTATCAAGATTGTTAATGGGTTGCAAGGCCATTAACATGTGACACGACATAGGAAGTCACCAAACCTTAGGCATTTTTCTAGTTGGCATATTCTGAGGCACAAAAGCACTACTCGGTACTCGTCCTCACCAAGAGTGTGGCTGCCCGGCACCCGTTAGATCTAACATTTTGTTATGCGGTCTAGGTATATTGTTGATTAATGGTGCTTAGGGTACCCTATTCGTGACACGATTTCTCGTATCATTTCTCAAAACGCATCACACTCGGTACTCATTCTCACCAAGTGTGCTTCTTGTATTTGTATCATACCATTTATAAGCATTGTAACATGTGTACATGTATTTCACCCCCGAAGTTATAAAACTGAAAACAGTTAAAGAAAAGGGGGAGCATGAACTCACAAATTTGCGTTCCTTGCGTCGTAAACTCCACCGGATTTGCTTAATTAACGTCGTGACCTATACGTGTTTTCTTAACGTTAGTCACTAGACTTATATCGCACAAGTACAAGTCATAATCTTTTGTATATGTTTTTGTGTTAAAAATATTTTATATTTTTAACTAAGTGTCTTACTTATATTATTTTCTCAAAAATAAATATAAGTTTCTTGTATTTTGCACTTTGCACCCGAATTATGTATCTTGTATTTTGTATGTGTATTTTTGTGTTTTTACTTCTCAAGAGTATTTAGTGTATTTTCAGGTCCTAATACACTAGCACGTATAACACATACTACATACACTTAGCACAAAGTTTGGTGATCAAATAATATATATATTTTTTTCTCAAAAAAATATACATACGTAATATAAATTTTAATCTTGAAGAAATCATCATTTCTTATCACCAAAAATTAGGGAAACCTCGGTAATATTCTTAGATACATTTTTAGGGAATAACTTTCTCAAAAACTTATATTTTCCTAAGTGTCAAAATTTATAAAAATTTTGACAGGGTTTCCCGTAAAAATGGAGGTTTCCCATGTTTTCAAAACATGTGTTTATTTTCTTTTAATTCATCAACAACCAATTTTTCAACAACAATCAACAACAATATATACTAATTTCTCTATTTCATGAACTTGAGAATTTACAAAAATGTGTAGTAACTTACTAGCACATTTAGTAAGTCTTGTTACCTTTAAAAATATGATTAGTTTCTTAAAAACTTTATTTTTAAAGAGTTTGTATTTTCACAACTCCTAGTCATGATTTCCAAAAATATTTTTCGTGAAATTTTCTTGTTACACAAGTGTTTATACACTTGTTTACTTGCTAAAAATGTGTTTATTTCATGTAATATCCAAATTTTAACAAAACTAATATTTTCACTTGGTTCTTTCGAAAAACCACTCATAGATCCTTAGATCTACAAGTTTACAACTCATTTTTCCAAGAAATCACTTATTTGTTCAAGTTCAAAGTTCATGTGTGGATGATTCCATCATCCACAACATCTTTAATCTTCACATCTTGCTAGTTCATGTCTCTAAGCATGATCTAGCAAGTCTATGTGATGGATCATCTCATTTTTACTAACAAATAACATCCAACAATCATCACAACATAGAAACAACATGATTCTATCAACCTAGCACAACTTCAACATTTTATCCATTCTTTATCCTTTATGTTTAAGACTTGTTTAAGTTCTTTAGTGTTTCTTAATATTTTATCATTCAATCAACTATTAACCACCAAAAACAAGAACAAGATGAAGATTTGAAGCACTTACTACTAGCACAAGACTAGGGGAGAAACAAAGCGTAAAAGCGGTGGATAAAAGAAAACTAGAGTGGTTCTTGAACTTTCGAACACACCAAGCTTGATTGTAGGATCTTTAACACCTTTGAGTGTATGGAAAATGCTTGAATGAAAGCTTGATGGTGGTGGTATGGTGGTGCTAGGTGGTGGCCGTGAACAAGCAAGGAGGGAGGAGAGAAGAGTGTGTTTTTAGTGTGTGAAGTTATAAGGCTTATGTCTTAGTGTGCATACTTATAATCCATCTCAAGTGTTTACCTTATGGTCCTTATGTTCATAATAGAGAAACAAGATCCATTATTATATTGAAAGAAAATCACAAGTGGGGCCACATGTTGGGCCGCCCACTAGGTGGGGGGGGGGGGGTAGTAGGCTAGGTAGTGACTAACTAGTTACATGTTAAGTATTAGATTTAGGTGTTTAAGTATGTTAAGTAATATATAGTGTGTTAGGGTGTTCGGGGACCTTAACTAGCTTAGAAAAATAAAAACAATGCTTCTAGCATTATTTTGGTGCTCCGGGTAATATCTGGTTGTTCGGTTAGACACCGGTTCGTTAAAGTGCTAAATTGCACCGTTTAGTGTCTATTAAGTATCTTTTTGTACCCTTTTCAATTCCCAACACTTGGGGAAGTATTCTGGATAATAAAACGTAATTTCTGCATAATATTTATGTTGTTAAAAGCTGATTTATTGCTGATTTGTATAAATTTCTGCACTTAAAGTGCGTTTCTGGTGCTTTTTAGTGTTTATTTTTGCTTCCGGAGAGTATATATATTAAACCCTTGTATGTACTCTTGGGTTTTACTGTATTCTTGTTGTTGGACCTACACCTAGGCCTCAATTTTAATGTCTGACTACTTTCTGCAGTTTTGTTGACACAAAGTGTCTTACCGGTGAGTTTACTAGTATTTCTGACGCAACGCTCTTGTTAATGCATAAAGCAATACTTTGTAGTATAAAACGTGCATGAATTCACTTGTATTGTATGTAATCAGCCAATGCTGACATTTAAGCACATAATTGCAGTCATTAAATAATAATTAGAGTGTACGGAAATTACCGGTTTGGTGCCAGTTGTCACACATCAGGTTGAGGGGGAGTTTAGTTTGTAAGCATGCTTGGTAATATTTTGATTTGATTTGTAATATTTCGACTAATGAAATGCATGTGTTTATCTAAACTATTTTCCTCTTTGATTGTGTTTACAAAGTTTGTGTTCATTTCCGCTGCATAATTCATTGAATCATGTTCATTCATTATTCATATATTACAAACAAACACAATCATGAGAGCTTCCGATCCTAACAATTGGTATCAGAGCTTGGACAGTCAAATTCGATCTAACAATCAATTTGACATAACAGTTCAGCTCAAAATTCATTGATGCTAAGGTTGATCGTATTTAGTTGAAAAACAGAGTAACGAGCGATCACGTTCAAACTTGCTATTCAAAAACTCTGTAAAACAACCAAGATGTCATAAGACACACAAACTTCAGATAACAAGTGATGTCATACATAAAACACCTATAGTTTTCAGATCCAAAAATATGTCTGATAACTATGGTATAATCATTTTTCTTTACAAATTGATTTGAATTGTTGTTATGAAGTTTTGTGTTGTATCCATCATGTTTACCGCTAAAGTATGTACCTCAGGTCGACAAAAACCTATGTTCATAAAAACATTAGTGTTTTTGTTAACATAAAAAGAGGAAAATTAAAACTTTAGTTATTAGATCTGGTGTGTTGAAAAACAGGTTGAGAATCCTCAAAAGGATCAAATCAACTTTGTTAAAAACACATTAAGAAAATCAGGTGTTAAAATAGTCCTAATCATATGTAATGTGAGATTTGATATAAGCATGTACAAAAGTGGTCAGATCTCTCAAAACATTTCTACAAAATGATTTTGGATTAAGTATTCCTTCAATAAACCTCCCAGTGAGTATTTCAGTACTTATGAATGGGAAGGGTAAAAAGGGAAGAAGAAAAATCATAAAAACTCAAAAGTGTGTTTATCTCAAAACTTTTGAAGTCAAAAGAAAAGAGAATAAATGTAAAACACTTAAGAGTCTGAAATTGGGTGATAGATGGTCATCTTGCAACTGTGTGCATTCATTGATTCAGTAAATTTCAGGTAACAATAGTATCACCAGTGATTAAACTTACAAGAGGACTAGACAAACTTTTCAGAATCATCACATGGTAACAAAGTTTATAACAGGACTTTCACAAACACATGTGAACATGTCTCCTCATTTTTGCAATCAATTGAGCAAGAAAATGGTCTCAAACAGTGCTTACTACAATGTATTTCAAACCACTGACCATTTTCATAAAACTTGAGAGTGATGTGATTATGAGTTTTGTTTGAAAATATATCAGATCCTTTTTGATGATGTTTTCAGAAAAACCTTTAATTATTTTTCTTGAAAAGGTTTTTCTCAAATAAAGCAGGATAAATTATTCTTTATTTTTCCTTAAGAGTGATATATTTTTTACTTTTACTTGTTTTTTTTATGGCAAAAGTTTCAAACACCTGTCAGGATATAGAACCCTTATTTTATTTTTTATTTTTTTGGTGCTATTATCCTTGAAAATAGGTCAAAAGGAAATGGTACAAATGTCAAGGTCATGTCAAACTCAAGTTTGTCTTAACACTGATCAAAAGATTGATTGCCAACAGACCTTAAAATACTTGGGTACTCATGTTCTAATTCAAATATTATGAAATAAAATGAGTAGCCTTAGTAAAAAGGGTTTCAATCATCTGGGGTACTAAACCACTGTCAGGAATCTATAAAAGCTTCAAAACCTGTAATTGACATGTGGCAAAACCTTGAATGAAAATTTCTGTAAAAGCTACTGACATATTGAACTTGACAATTTACATCTAAAATGTATTTTGTTAAGGATAGCAATCTTGCAGATATTTCAGAATCACCATCAACAGATGTTAGACATGATATTGTGATTTCACAAGACAAAATCATTCCTTTCATCAGAACAGCAGATGTTCAAAATATTTGTCAAAAGCTTATCCACTGGTGCAATAACAGTTGTTGATACACTAGCCTTTCAACTCCTTACCATTACATTCCCCTAACCACTGTGTTGTTCAAACATCTGCTTCCTAACTACTGTCCACTGTTCAAAGTCAACCCCTGTTCTTTCATTTTCTTGGTAATCACTGTTGTTCAAAACCAGTGTTTTAACCACTGATAAAGCTATCCACTGATAGTTAAAATCATCCACTGTCTTCACTTTAATCGTTACAACCACTGATATTTGCTTCATCAGTGGTTCCCTAAACAATTGTCCTCCATTATTCATCTTTCCATCAGAGGTTGGCACGTGGTCAGTTATTAACCATCAGATCTTTGGAAACCGCCGCTACGTAAGCATTCACTTTTTCCCTTACAAAACCCTGATCAAAACCCCCCCAAACAGGGTTTTACACTATCGAATTGAATTCCAAAATTCTTCTCTCAAAGCAGTTTCAAATCTTCCGACTCAAATCATTTTTCGTTCTTCTTTATCAAAATCAAAATCATCCTCATCTTCCAAAAAGGTCGTTCAAAAGGCCGCTAAACCCATTGAAATCCCATACAAAGCACCTCACAACTATTTGGGTCTACTCACAAAACCCACCACCGCCAACACCTTCGATTCCATCATTGACACCCTTGTAGCTTCAAAGTACAAAACTTTGTTGACTGCTGATGCTCCTATTTACGAACAAACCCAGAGTGAATTCTAGAAAAATGCCACACTTGAGTATCAAGGTGAAATAGTTATAGCCATTAATTCTTCCATAAAGGGCAAAAAGATTCAAATCACTCCACAATCAATTTCAGAAGTCTTTGCACTCGATGATCAGGAAGGTAAAACTTCTTTTCCTAAAAACGAGTTAAAAACTGATTTTCTGGAAAGAGGGTATGGTACGGAAATGAAAAGGGACACCCTACAAAAAGGCTTTTTCCCTTCTGCACCAAGGTTTTTATTTCGTACCCTTTTGATGTGTGTCTCAAATAAAACAACTGCTTTTAATGAAATACCATTAAAGATCCAAAACTTGGGCTATGCTATTTTACATAATGAAAATTTTAACTATTCCCAGGAGATCTTTGATGATTTGGTAAAAAATGTTGATAGCAAATCATTTCTACTTTTTCCAAGGTTCTTAAGCTACTATCTTAAACAAAAATTTGGAAAGGAAAATGAAAATTTTCTCATTCAAGGTGATTTTTTTTCAAATACATAGTTTAACATCTGAAACATTCACTAGAATGTTAACACCTAAAAAACACAAGCAGAGGTGCCTGAGCAGACTTTAGCAGCTACCACTGCTCCTCAGGTATCTGCTACTGAGCCCACTGCTCCAGGTGATCATGGCAGCACACCCACTGCTATGAAACTCACACCTGCCATCACCAAAAAGCCTAAAAAGAAATCATCCAAAAAGCCCCCTAAACCCACTAAAAAGGCACCTCTGGAAGATGAGATCCCAGAGCCACTTCCAGTGACAACACAAATGTCACCAAAAACCACTGCTGCTACTTCCTCACAGCAGATGGAAGAAAGATCTCCACCATTGCCTCAAACTCCTCCTGCATCCTCACAAAAGGATCAGGTTGTAAGCACAGGGACCCCACATTATGAAGCTCTGGATTCAATTGGATCCATCTTCCTCAGTCCTGATCCCAAGGACATGTCTCTTTCAACACCCATATCTTCACCCCTCACATTACTACAATCCATAATACCCTTGTTGCATGTAGTTGCTATAGCTCAGACACAAACCAGTTCCTCTCAATCACCTATCACTGAGAGTACACTCCCACAAGTGACTGGGTCTGATGCTTATACCTTTGCTATCCCAGCAACAACTGAGGAGGTTACACTGCAGGAGTTACAAGTAATTCCTGACAGTAGTTCAAGTGGAGCAGCAACTACAAGTGTTGGATCAACAGATCTACATTTGGCCAGTTGTTTCATCAATCAGACTCCCTTGAAGGCAATTTCTTCTATAGCACCTCTGGTAACCACAAGTGAGTTTGTTTTGACCACTGGTACCTTCAAAAGGTTATCAAGTGTTGAAGAAAGAAGACCCCAGAATCAAGAACAAGGGGCATCAATGGATGATTTTTGGGATTCATTTCCTAAGTCACACATTGATACAACCACTGCTGGTGGGGATTCAGATAATCCTATTAACTTGGGTGATGATTTAAAATATCAGGAATTGACAGGTAGAATTGACAACCTTGAGACATATGTTGCTGAAATAAAAGATATGGTGCAACAGTTGTTGAAAGCTCAAAAGGTCTCAACCACTGTTGTTCCAACTCAAGCATCTGCTCCACCACAGGCACCTGCTGCAAATGAGTTATGGAACTTATTCCAACCTCTGCTCCAACAACAAAGACAAATGGCTGATCAGCAGCATGCAATACATGTTCAAGAGCTGAGAAACATGATGGAGTCAAGGTTTAGAAATACCCAAGCAGACATCAAGGCTATAAAGGCCCACATCCTAAACACCACTGGCACTGCTCCTCCCACTATTCTCTTCATTGATAAACTTCCCTCAGATAATGCCAAAAAGGGGGAGAAAATCAAACAATGGATAAAGAAGGGAATTGATGATGGTCTTTATATTGAACCAGAAAAAGAAAACATGACTAAAAACATCCCTTTGCCAGATGGTAGTAAGAAAATTGATGTCACCACAAATGCACTTGTAGAAGCAAAAGCAAGTGTTAAAGGAGATAGAGAGGCTAAGGATAAAACCAGGTGGGCACAGGAGAAAAGAGCTTACATGGAGCTGAATGCACAGGGTACTTCTAAGCCAAAGGATGATGAAAATCCTAAGGATGAAAAGAAGAAGCCCACTAGACAAGTGAGGCAACCCAAATCCACACCATCAAGACCCACAAAGCATGCCTCCAAACCACCTCCCAAAGGCTCCAAATCTCAAACTTCCACCCAAACAGTTATTGTAACACCTGTTGTATCAACGACTGATACCTCAGTAGTTTCAACAACTGTCAGCCAAACACCTGCCATCTCTTCAACACACACCACTATAACACACACCACAACCACTGCCTTACCACCACAACCTAAAACTACATCACCACCCACCAAATCACCACCTGCTGAAAAGCAGAAGACATCTACTAACACATCAGTAGTTGTAATGACAACAGAGGTTGAAACACCAGTTGTTTCAACAGCTATTTGCCAGTCATCTACCACTGCCCTCACCATTTCAACAATCACCATACAACCCATTGTCACATCACAAACAAAACCCCCCTTCACCCAAAAGGCTTTACACAAGAAAAAGGAAATCTCATGAGGGTAATGATGATATACCAGCACCCATTCCTTTATCCTCCACACCTTACATTGCCATCAAACCACAACAACCCATTCCACCAACTGTTGTCAAACCAATAAACCCTGATAACCTTGTATCCATTGATCCACTGTAATTGGAAGCTGTAAAGGATGAGATGAGACAATTTTCCTTCTCTCATAGGCTTCAGGAATCCAGCAAATATGGATGAGTATCTAAAACTCAAAGCCAGGCAAGCTGATATAAGGGCTAGACTTGAATGTAAAGATCAAGGTGATAAAGCCATTTATGAAAGAATGGAATTTCTGCTAACTAAGGTCAAACAAATGGAAGATTATGCAAGAGATCTAAGCAAAGATATGTCAAATCTGCCACCTGGAGCCGTCCTACAAAAGGAAATGAGAAAGGATTATCTTGCATTTATTATGAAAGAAAAAATTTATCCAGCCAAAGAAGAACAGTTCAGTAAATGGCCACTCATTGCATTAAAGCATGAGGTAAACAGAATCAGGATGATCAAGAATGATCCAGGTCAGAAAAAGACAGCTCCAAACTGGAGCAAATACAAAAAGGCCATTGATAAACTTACCTCAGAATAGAAGAGGAAGAAACAAGAGCTGGTGGATGTAAAGGTTGGACCTGCCAAAGCCATAGCAAAATGGACAAGGAAATACACAGATGAGGCTTATGAAAGGTTAAAGAAAAGAAGGATGACAGATCCTAGTTTACCACAGAATCCTGAATACAAAGAGCCAAAATAGATCAATACTCCTGAACCACTGTTCACATCAGCAGATGTCTCGGTTATTGATATAGATCAAAGAAAGAGACAAGAGCAGATTGAAAAAGAAACTGCAGAAGACATAGCTACAGCAAATGAAATCATAAACAAGGCTTTCAAACAAATGTCAGCTGAAAACTCTGAACTATCAAAAGCTCAGGGTACTGCTTAACAAATTTTCACAAGGCCAGCATCACCAAACTCCTCATCAGTAAATAAACCTCTCCCAAGAAACCCATTGGGTTCAAAAATACTAAAATGGATGTCTGATCAAAAGACTCATGTATTGACCCTGTTCAGATCCAATGGAGAAGTAAAGCACATATCAAGGGAACAAGCTCTGGGCCTGAGTGTTGAAGATCTACAAGATCTCCTTGAGCTTATACTTTGTAGGGATGAGGAGGATACAAGTTCTATGGATTTTGAATTACAATTTAAAGGTCAAGTTAGGGAACTTCTGATGAGACAATAAAGATCCAAATAATGAAGAGTTTTGGCATTATCTGTTCCAGGGGGAGATTGTTGGGATTGAACCCTATCAGAGGAACAGATAATAAAAGCCAAAACTGGTTCACAACAGTGGATTCATCATAAGCAGCAGTTTACACCAGGTTTTCCCCTTGAAAGTGTTTATAACATCTGATTTCCTCTATCCGCTGACCATATACAACAGCTGCTGACCTACAACTGCTGATCAAAGTCAAAGAGTGATAAAGACTAAAGACCTGCTGTTCAATCCACAGCCTTGAGTCAAGCACTGCTGGTTATATCAAGTGCTGCTGGGTTCAAATCAGTGGAAGGATTCAGCAGTAGTTAAGTTTGTCTTTATGTAATGTATTGTAATAACAGTTGTTAGCATAGCAGTACTTGTATAGGTCAGATGTTAGAGGTTGTTAGATGTCGCTTTCATGGTGACGTCAGCTTTGATGCTTCAGTGGTTTGATTTTCCTATAAATGGAACAGTACCCTGTACTGTTACATTTGATTGACTGAGTGAGTACTTCTCCTCTAGTCCAATCCTTTCATCTTGTGCAATTAACCAGGGAGCATCAGGCTGAGGGGGAGTTTAGTTTGTAAGCATGCTTGGTAATCTTTTGATTTGATTTGTAATCTTTCGACTAATGAAATGCATGTGTTTATCTAAACTATTTTCCTCTTTGATTGTGTTTACAAAGTTTGTATTCATTTCCGCTGCATAATTCATTGAATCATGTTCATTCATTATTCATATATTACAAATAAACACAATCATGAGAGCCTCCGATCCTAACAATAAGGACTTGGGCGACTGGCTTCGTCTCACCGGAGGTCGTTTCCTCTCGTTTGGGGAGGGGCAAAACGGCCTAAAAGGCATTTTTTAGTTTTTGACATAAAAAAATGCCGGAACACGATATTTAATAATTTAAAGCTAATACAAGTACTATAAACCATTGCATGTTTTATTACATGTTTGGGGGTGGGGGTGGGGGTGAAAAACGAGCTGCAAAAAACTCATCCGCCATCTCTCGTCTGTATTTCGCGCAAGCCTCGACAAGATCTCCCCCAATCCTGACCTCCTCGTCATTAACTAGTTTAGTTAACAACATACAAACTAACACCCCTGAATCAGGTCCTGGGTTTTCCTTCTGATGTTGGCAAACTTCAGTATGTGTCACCATTGTCTTTTCCACATATGGGCGTCCAGAATGTTCCCAGTAGGCGATTTGTTCCAAAAATGTTTTGAATAACGATTCAAATTTTATTAGGGTTGGGTATACCCTAACTTGAATCAAGCTTGACCCATCAGAGACACTTGAACCACACGTCCCAGTAAAATACAAGGTAAGGTGAAGTGTCCGCATATCAACACGAACCATGAACCAGTCTTGAAGGTCAAAACAGGTTGGAATATAAACCTAAGACAAAAATAAATAAGTTAAAGATATTTGGTTTAAAATAAACAATGGGGTATGTAAGTGTTACCCTATCGATGTCCCAAAATGAAGGGTAATGTTCCTTTAATCCAGTGGCAAAAGGTAACGCACGATGGTTAGGATTCTCATCCAAAAGGTCCAGAAATTGCGGTGGGAGAATCGTCCATGGAAACAGTTGTTCTGGTCTTCTGGATTTTTTTATTAAAATCCATCTGAACCTCATCATTCTCGTCACCCACCCACACACATGCTACAACGGTGAAAGTTTTATAACATAAGAATAAAACATAATTTTCGGATAACCTATACTTATACTCCTTACCAGTGGCGACAAGTAACCGTAGTTCTCGTATCCAAGTAGGGCACCCCAAAAGTCGGACCCAAGTTATCTCCTTCCATGGAATCCGCTATAACAGAAAGAAGAATCTCCGTTATGATAGAACGCCATTACATTTTTTGACCACGATCTAGACTCTTCTGTTGGGTAATAATACTAGCGTGTCTTTCTGGGGATCTTTTCAGGGGGGGTATCGGGAACTTCCTCCAGCTCCAAGAACGAGTCTTCCGAGTCCCCCATTTATTGTGTGTGGTTGGTGCAACTCGAGATGGGGGTATGAGTGACTATTTATGTTTGAATAATCAAAGTAGTAAACTCGCTGTTTCATTCAGAGATGTTATACTAGGTCGCTGTTTCATCCAGAGATGTTATACTAGGTCGATGTTTCATGCTGAGATGTTATACTAGGTCGCTGTTTCATTCAGAGATGTTATACTAGGTCGCTGTTTCATCTAGAGATGTTATACTAGGTCGTTGTTTCATTCAGAGATGTTATACTAAGTTGCTATTTCATTCAGAGATGTTATACTAGGTCGCTGTTTCATCCAGAGATGTTATACTAGGTCGCTGTTTCATTCAGAGATGTTATACTAAGTCGTTGTTTCATTCAGAGATGCTATACTAGGTCACTGTTTCATGCTCAGATGTTATACTAGATCGCTGTTTCATCCAGTGATGTTATACTAGGTCGCTGTTTCATCCAGAGATGTTATACTAGGTCGCTGTTTCATCTATAAAAAGTCCCTTGGAACCATGAACCCCTCCATTGGTCCTCATCACTCTTCTTTGCAATACCATTTCTTAGTAATGGATAAGCGCAATGGTAAGAAATGGTTACCTCCTTTCTCCCACTTTCAAAACAATTGCATGAGTGAAGAAGACATCAAAGCTTGTTTGGAATGGGAACTACAACCAAAGCTTCCTGATCTGGAGGAAGGAAAGAAATCAAAAAAATTTGGACCTGTCGAGGAAGGAGGATCATCTTCCGGTGGTGTTGTGAATCATCAACTGGCGAAACAGAAGGACGTTCTTGGAAAAAAGAAACAGGTTGAAGAAATCCCCGTTGTTAAAAAAGTTTGGACCTATGACAATCAACAGTTTGATTTCAACCCTAACCCGGAGGAGGATTACGACCCAGAAGTCCTGAAGGATGCTTGGAACTATGAGGAAGAAGAAGAAGAAGATTGGTCCTGTGTTTGGCACAACCCATATTCTGGAGAAGAGTCAGACTCGGAACTATCATCTAGAGGTGACTGCCATTGGAAATAGGGTTGCTCGCTTTGTTGCAGGATGTTTCTTGTAGTGGTCTTTAGTTGAATATTTTTTGTCGTTTGTTGTATCAGCACTTTATGTCCTCATTTGGATTGTCTTTAGTGGAAGGTTATTATCGTTTATTGTATCAGTAGGTTATGTTCACTAGTATTCTAATAAGTACCCACCCCTACACTTCTCCTGTCTATAAATACCACCTATGCAAACCAATATGTCTTCACATCTTTACCTCACCTCAAAAGTCATTCGAATGGCAGATGGTGATAATGAATTACACATTCATTTTCATTTGCATATACATGAAGGGGAGCCAAACCCTTCAAATGTTGAACCACAACCCAACCGTAACTCTGTTCAACCACAACCCAACCGTAACTCTGTCCAACCACAACCCAACCGAAACTTTCTTCAACCCCAAACCAATTGTAACCATATTGCTCGACAACCAAACCCTAACAGTGTGCTCCCCTCCACTGAACAGCTGCAGGCCCCTCCCAGACCTTCAACGCTAGAACAACGTCGTTACTGTCCAGATCATCATAGTCAGCAAAATCAAAATCAAACATCATTCATGACAGCACCACAAAACCCTAGCAGCCCGTACATCTCAGTTGTGGAAAGGGGGCAGCCTTATTGACAACACTATGCAGGGATGGACACCACTACTACTGTAGGCATACTGAGCCATCCGATAACGATCGAGACTCAAACGCGTTATCAGATGACGCAGTGGTTAGTGATGATCCATGGGAGCAGTATCAGAATTACGATAGCGATTCTGATTCATCTTTTTAAACCCCACCATATTCTACCTTAGCTGTTGTCTTATGTATTTTCAATTCAATAATATGTGTGCTGTTGTGTTTAATGTTTCTTAGTGAATTTTGGAACAAATGTCTTAATTGTTAAATTACAACAACTGAGAATTCAAACAGAAATACCAAACACAAAACATAGGAGGATACACCTAACAGTTAACAGTAAAAACCACAACAAGATACTAACTTAACGTCGGCCACAGGTCTTCCTGTTGTGCCCTGTTTCTCCGCATCTGCTGCATCGACGCGCCTGGGGTTCATCGTGATAGTTAACATCCATCTCATTTTGAATTCTTCTTGAACGAACCCTGCCTCGATGTGTTGTGACCCTCGAAGGGTCCCCTTGAATTGTCCAGTCCGCTTCTTCCCACTCATCTTTGTATCCCAGGGTGAAAAAATGACCGCTGTACTGTTCCTGATAGGTGGTGGTGTGGAATATGGAGTTGGTAACGTCATGTGGTTGCTCACCCCTCCAAGCACAAACGGCGATAGCATGGGAACAAGGGAATCTAAGCATTTGCCATTTCCCGCATGAGCACCGCCTGCGTCTGTATTCAACGGTGTACTTGTTTCCACCATCATCATTGGTTTCTTCCCTTGAAACTACCGCGTAGCGACCTTCTTTGACATCGTAGACGGACACTTCATGTTGCATGGCTACGGAATGCAACTTGTTAAACCTGGACCAAATTCGAGGGGGTAGAGGGGTATTGCAGCTTTGGACCATCTGCGCGTGCCGAGCATACTCTGATACGTCCTTGGTGAACGTATAATGAATCAAGGCTTTTGCTGGCAGGAGTCTTGCTTCACGTATGACATTATTCATAGACTCGGATATGTTCGTCGTAGGGTTACCCCAACGACGGTTTTCGCGGTCATGAACAATAGTCCACTTGTTTTTGTCGATGTCGTTCAGGTAGTTCCAAGCACCCTGATTTAACATCTGCATTTCCCTCACAGCCCAAAGATACTTTCTGCGTTGACTTGTGCTCCCAATCATCCAACACAGCTTCCTAAGAGATTTGGTCTTGAACCTACCACTAAAATTGCTTCTTACATGCCGAAGACAATAACGGTGGTAGGCGTTTGGTTCCCTCCAATCCACAAGGTTCTCCATCGTATTAATTATCCCGGCATAACGGTCTGATAGAACACAAATTCTAGTGTTACAGTCTCTGGTGACATATTCCTTCAAATTTTGGAAAAACCAACACCAACTATGAACCGTCTCTTCGTCAACTACAGTGTACGCCACTGGCATTATGTAGTTGTTGGCGTTTTTGGTTACCGCAACCAACAACTTACCACGGTACCCTCCTTTCAAGTGTGTGCCATCCACAGAGATGACAGGCTGGCAAAGATGAAACGCACGAATAGAAGGACCAAATGCCCAAAAAACGTATTTGAATGTTGGATCTCCTGGAGCCGAGTGCGGGTGATGAAACCATGAAACCACTGTACCAGGGTTTCGAGACTGAATCCGTAACACGTACTTTGGCAGCTCATTAAAGTTGCTTTCCCAAGTTCCATATATCCTCTCAATTGCCTTTCTTCGTCCACGCCACGCCTTCGTATACGTAACATCGACAGACATCGCTTGCTTTATATGCGTCCTGATGTGTTTCACCTTCAACGCAATGTCTGTACGAATTTGTGGCAGGATGTGTGCAGCGATATCCTTAGATCTAAGGCACCTGTTGTTGTTGCATACCACCATGGAATAACAACTGTGGGCAGGCACCCAGTTGGTAATTTGCCACAGGTGTTGGTGTTTTTGTTTTGATGTCGTTGCACGCCATTCACACAAAGGAGCATGAGGGAAAGGGTTTTTAAAATTTGTGTTTCTGTTGTAGCATTTAACTTTGTATAAAGTTGGTTTGCTGTCCATCACAAAAATTTCCCTTCCACGGCAAATGTTCCATTCTCGGACAGCAAGGTCCACCTCCTGTTTAGACTTGAAATACATGCCGAGACGTATCTGTTTTACTTTTGGATTCCATACGTCCATTGGATTATCTTCATAATCCGGACACATGTAATCCCTAAGTTCCTCGTCCTCGTCTTGGTCGGCATGTGTCCCTGGAATGATAGGCCTCGGCTGAGCCAGGGTTAACTCAGTGTGTTGGTTGACAGCAGCCTCGTCGTCAGAAGTGCCATCGTCGGATGCTGGTGCCTCTTCACTTTCAGAACTTTCTTCGGTGTTGCAACTTTCCAAATCATCAAAACCGTCATTATTGCTGTCACCGACCACAAACTGGGAGGACGGACCTACTATGTTATCAACAGGAGGCATTAAGTGGTGTTCTTGTGTTGTTTTCCCGTTTCCCTCATCATCTTCATCGGAATCTTGGGTGTCAACAACATTACGTTGTGTAATGTCATGCAAAAGGTTTGTGAAACTCATGTGTTGGACAGGATTGACTGCCTCCCACCGAACATAGATCTCGGCAATGAAGTTGCCATCCGATACTTCTGCTAAATACTTCATCATTTCAACACCATCATCGTTGAAAATTTTTGTTGTCTGAGATATGCCCTGAAACGTGTACCCTAGTAACAATGAAATGCACACCGATTCTTTCTGTAGTTGAACATGATTACAGATTGAATCCACCAATTGCTCATACGACGATTTATGTCGCATAAGGAAAGAGGTTGTTAGCATGGATTGGTCAAACTGAACAGCCCCGTTAACAAAGGAAAACACACCTCCCCAATATAGTCTTACGAGGTATGGCCGAAAAGAATCCATGATCTAAGAAAGTGAATTGTTAAGAAATGTTAAGGATGAGTGGGTTGTGTAAGCTGGATTTCATTTAGTATCTATCTGTTTTAAAGAAACTTAGTGTGGGTTGAGAACCTAATCCAATTGGTATTTATAGTGTTGGAGGAACAAGATAGTTGGTGGAGCCCACCATCTTGTGGGTTAATATACATATAATAATTATTTTTTAATATTCTAAAAAGTAAAAAATGTAAGTTCTCTTAAAACAACTTTAAATACATATACGGCACCGTTCATTTCAACATTACAACATTACAATACGATCTATCAAACTCGCAAATTACATAAATGCAGTACTATTTTAATTACATACAGGCAGAAATAGAATGTTACTTCACTTCGTACTATTTTAACAAATCATTTCTAATTGCAAGACTGTTTGTCGGACTTCCAATTAGAACAGAAATACAGTGAATTTAAACCCGTCCCATTTCTTCGTATATCGAGCTTCGTGATGCAAATTTTTTTGCGAAAGGAAATGAGAGGTCTAAGGTTAAGGATGCTGAGAATTCTGCAACCTCGGTGATGTTCGGCGAACAACATTACAATAGGATCTAAATCTCCTACCGAAAACAGGGGTGATGCCCCCACCAGAAATTGCAGAATAATTTATGGGAGGAGGTGGTAGATGAGAACAACCTCAGCGTCTGCTAAATCTTTCAGAAGACTCAATAGCAGTCGTAGAAGCATCCATAGCAGCAGTTTTTATAATCCTCGTACACCTTACGGGAGGAGATGGTAGATGAGAATGATCGTTCTCCTCCACACAAGATCTTCCCACTTGGTATACGAAAATTAAAACTGAGAAAAACATCATGACGAATGAGGTCCCGAATGATCCAAGAGCTTGATGATACATTGACCAAATTTTCGTATCGCCAGAAATATCAAGCAACGAACATCTTTTATAAAGAACATCATACAGACACAATTGAAAATTCAACATTATATTTTTTTTAACAAACACATTATGTTGTTACATATGAATTGTTGTGCATCTGTTTATTTGGGTTATAATATGCATACTGAACAATTCAGAATAATAAATTGCAACCTTCATTAACATTGTTTTATGAATCAGCAACCTTATAACATGGCTATATGAATTGGCAACCTTCATTAACATTGATTTATGAATCAGCAACCTTCATTAACATTGTTTTATGAATCAGCAACCTTTTATAGCATTGTCCTTCCAATCAGCGACTTATTATAAGTTTGATATATTGATCAGCCACTTTCAGCAAGCTGGTTATATCAATCAGCGACTTTCAGCAAGCTGGTTACATCATCCAGCGACTTTCAGAAGAAAGTATGACCAAACAGCGACTTTCAGCAAGAAAGCAGTACCAAACAGCGACTTTAAACAAGATTGTATGATCATTCAGCGACTTTAAAGGAGGTTGTTTATTCATTCAGCGACTTTCAGCAACTTCTGAAGCTTTTGCAGAACCCACAGCTTTTTGCAGAAAATGACTTATAAGGTCGCTGTTTGGAGCCGCTACTTACCTAAAGATGTAAACATTATTGGAGACCACCTAATGGCACTCTTTTGGGGTTCAAACCCCCTACTTCTGCAAAAAATTCCCAGCAAGTGGGCTCTGATTGGGACGGTTTTAGGAGACGGTCGGGTTTTAGAAGATCATCGGGTTTTGGGAGTTGATTGCGGTTTAGGAGATGATCGGAGATGGAGGTGTGCCAATTAGAGATGACAAGTGGGGGACACAATATGTGGGTTAGGTTTTTTAGGTAAGTGTTTGATGGTGAAAAGACTATAGTACCCTTCATGTTAACAGTCAAAGTTAACCAACAAACGAATATACCCACTGTGTTTAATGAAATTACTCAATATATAGAGAAGCATAAACCATGTGTTTAATGAAATTAGAGTTAACTGCCATTTTCGTCCCTGTGGTTTGGTCACTTTGGCCATTTCAGTCCATTTTTCAAAAATGCGCCATTTTCGTCCCCCACGTTCTGGAAAGGTGCCATTTCAGTCCAAAAATCATAACCCAGTTAAGTCAGTTTGTAAATAAGGACTGATTGTGTAAATTTGTAACATAAAGGACTGATTGTGTAAATTTAAAAAATGGACTGAAATGGCAGTTAACACCACCACCACTAGCCCTGCCACCACCACCACTCCGCTGCCACCACCACCGCCACCACAGCCCTGCCACCACCACCACTCCGCTGCCACCACCACCGCCACCACCGCCACCACAGCCACCACTCCGCCACCACAGCCGAACAATAATAAAACTAACAACAACAACATTAATCATAACATCCGAACGTGTGTATATATTGAAATTATTGGCATCTCTATCACATGACATATAGATTTAAAGGTTTGTTATCAGTGGTGAAGCTTGACCCGAATAACGGGGGGGTCAAAAACGTATATACCAAAAAATTTCTATAGAACCCGGGGGTCGAAAACGTATATACCCAAAAATTTCTATATGAAAGCTACATATATAACACTACTAAACGAAAAGTTTGGGGAGTCGGGCGCCCTCCCGGCCACCTTCTAAGCTACGCCCATGTTTGTTATATTGTTATGGTTATTCCTTTGATTAACCGACAAAAAAAAAGGAAAAGATATGTATATATATGGAACAAAACAAGCTGGTCAAAATTACAAATCTCCTATCAATTGTCGACGCGGCTTTCCCATTTTATGTTGATCATCAAATCAATTAAGCTCCTATTTTATCCAACTTATTGATCGAACCCAACCAGATTCATAGCCTCCCCTTGTTCTCGTTCCCCTACACAATCAAAAGCATTGCCGATTGCCGATTGTGCTTGCCGCCGCATCGTTTTTCACCCCGAATCAGAGTTGGGTCATCGACAACTCCGCACGACGTACCGTCACACTCCGCCATTGTATTACTCCGCCTAGTATCACACACTCTCGCCCAGAGACCGCTGCAACTTCACCACCGCCGCCTGACCGTCTTCCGATTTGCCCGCAACCGGCGCCGCTCTAATCTGTTTGATCTGTTTATCGGATCTTTTCAGGTAACAGTTCCGACCACGCTTGCTAAAATCTTTTTTTTTTGTGACCTTGAGTTCTTTCCGGCGACTAAGAAATACAACTCCAAAGTTGAACTAAAATACATGAGAACAAAAGCGGAATAAGAATACGTGTACGTTTCGTTTCGTCTAAAATATGGAACTTGATTGTGTCTGATTATGGAAACTTGATTTATATGTGTGTGTGTGTGTGTGTGTGTGTTGATTTATATGTATGCGTGTAACGTATATTGTAGGTGAGTGCGTGTGTATACATGTGCAATGTGTGTTGCAGGTAGGTGTATATGTATGATGGTTATTTGAAGGAGCGATGTTGCTGATACGATGATGATCGGGAAATTCGAGAACTTCGAACACGAAGAACTCTAACTCAAAACGATGATGATGGCGGTTGACGATGAACAGTGATGATTTTTGTGGAGCTCCGATTCCGGCGATTGGCAGTGGCTGTGGTGGCGGAGTGGTGGCTGTGGTGGCTGTGGTGGCGGTGGTGGCGGTGGTGGTGGCAGCGGAGTGGTGGTGGTGGCAGGGCTAGTGGTGGTGGTGGTGTTAACTGCCATTTCAGTCCATTTTTCAAATTTACACAATCAGTCCTTTATGTTACAAATTTACACAATCAGTCCTTATTTACAAACTGACTTAACTGGGTTATGATTTTTGGACTGAAATGGCACCTTTCCAGAACGTGGGGGACGAAAATGGCGCATTTTTGAAAAATGGACTGAAATGGCCAAAGTGACCAAACCACAGGGACGAAAATGGCAGTTAACTCATGAAATTACTCAATATATAGAGAAGCATAAACCACGGGGACTCAGAGGAGTAAAAATTTGGGGGCTTAACATTCTGCCGTGTGTAAACCACTGGGACTCAAATTATAATTTATTCTCCGTTATATTTATTTCAAGCTAATTGATTTGTGTATTTATATGGTCTCTTGTATCACCTCAAAGTATATATAAAATATGAAAGTGTTTAAGTTATGTAACTGAGTTATTTAATTTAATGGGAGTGAATGGATTAGGCTCAAAATAGAATTTGAAAGGGATTATGGGCACTAGCCCTTACTATATGTAGAAAAGATTAAAACCTTAGTCTTATGTTCATCATCCCCTCATCAAGCTATAGAGAGAAAGCGGGGGGTTTAGAGAAAGAAAGCGAAAAACAAGGAAACTAAAGGCTGGAAATCAAGGATTATAAGCATGTAATTGGTTGCAAAACATTTAAAGATCATTATAGCAACATCTTGATTGAAATCCAGGTTATAATCAAACCTAAAATTATGATTTTGGAGGTTTTTGGGCAAAACTTGGGTTTTAGCAAAAAGATCGAATTTTTATGTGTTATTGAAGCTAAAAACCATGGATTACTGTTTTGGGGTGATGTGTATACCCACAAGACATTCAAAAAGTGATGAAGTTTTCTATTAAACGTGACAAAAAATGAAATCGTTTTGCTAACAGTAAAGTGCAAGGGTTTAAAGTGAAATAATGTTATAACATGGTTGTAAAATAGGGTTTCCAAGGCCGAGTACTCCCCGAGTAGTCGCTACAAGGTAGGTTGCCGAAACTTGGGTTTAGAGAAAGAAAGCGAAAAACAAGGAAACTAAAGGCTGGAAATCAAGGATTATAAGCATGTAATTGGTTGCAAAACATTTAAAGATCATTATAGCAACATCTTGATTGAAATCCAGGTTATAATCAAACCTAAAATTATGATTTTGGAGGTTTTTGGGCAAAACTTGGGTTTTAGCAAAAAGATCGAATTTTTATGTGTTATTGAAGCTAAAAACCTTGGATTACTCTTTTGGGGTGATGTGTATACCCACAAGACATTCAAAAAGTGATGAAGTTTTCTATTAAACGTGACAAAAAATGAAATCGTTTTGCTAACAGTAAAGTGTAAGGGTTTAAAGTGAAATAATGTTATAACATGGTTGTAAAACAGGGTTTCCAAGGCCGAGTACACCCCGAGTAGTCGCTACAAGGTAGGTTGCCGATGCGACTTTCTTCGACTCCGCCTAATTACTCGGAATCGGTCAAACGCGGTCAACCTCGGCTAGAATTGGATCTAGTAGGTCAAATCGGGCCTATTTGACTTAAATAATAATAAAACATAATTTATATGCCTATCATATTAAAGAATAAATATCATTTTCACGTATTTTGTTATAAATATTAGTAAATTTATGTTATTTGACATATATTTAATCTCCAACAAGTAATTTCTTTATAATTTAACATGTCCGAGTACTCCCCGAGTACTCTCCGCCTAAACCGAGTACTCTCAAGTCTCCGGTCGACCGACTAGGGAGCGCCTAACGACTTTTGCAACCATGTGTTATAGTGAACATATATAAAGCGTGATGGTGTGTATGTTGCACAGGAGTGGATTGTTACCTTCAGGGCTGCTAGGATCGGCGGTTACCTTCGGGACAGTTAGGAAGGACGGCTTCGGAGTCGTTGGGATGGACGCTTACCTCCAGGTCCTTTACTATATGTGGCAATGCATTTGTTGTTTGCCAATGGGTGATCAACTATGTAGGATAGAGCGTGCATAATACAGTTATAGATAATATTGTATTGCAAATGTGTTCAAGTACACTGATGTGTGTGTTTAATTGTGTAAAATGTTTGTCAACTTTTATTTGTTAAATTTTATAGTTGCTTGATTAAATAAGAACTTACTCAGTGTAGTTGACTTTTAATATGCACATCAGGCGGTTCAAAGAAGTGAATGCTAGCTCGATGCAAGGCTTATTATTGTTTTCATTACAAGACAATCTTTCTCAAAATTTATTTTTATTTGGATTGTAAAGACTTTGATGTTTTCAGCTACATTTTAATTAAATGTTTTATTTCAAACTTTTTGCCAAAGTGTAAATCCAACAATGACACCCAGCCCGGGTTTGAGGCATTTCATCTGTGCTACATTTTGCTTGGTAATAGCAACCATATTATCCTCCTAGCTCTTATTTCTTGAAGCATCCGAACTTCTAATGTTAATTCCAAGTTAGAAAGCAGCCTTGTTGACTTGAAAATCAAAGTCATAGTTTTGTTATGTTAGGGATGGCAAAAATATCTGAGTCCGACAGATATACCCTAAACCCGAAGCATTTGGGATGAGTATACCCGATATCTGACGGGTATTAGGCCGGGTATGGGTATGGGACCGGTATGAGATTAGATGATACCTGACCTGATTACCCTAAACTATATACCCGTTTAATTAATAAAAAAAATACATTTTTTACACAATAAAAAAGTTTTTATAACAGTTTCTCTAACTAGTATTTTATTATGTTTCTATAAAATGTCACTACAAATTAACAAAAAAAATATATATTATTTTAAGCAATAAAAAAGTTTAAAAGTTGTTTTGAAAAAACAATTGATTTTATATTTTTTATTTATTTAATATTTTAGTTCTCTCATCTTTCTATTTGTATTAGTATCATTATTATATTAAAATTTATTATAATATAATTAACAACTTTTATTTATTAAAAATAATAAAATACAAAAAGAAAATAAAACGTTAACTAGCACATTAGGTAGTAAAATGCTTTGATCAAAGTATGTAATATCAATCAGACATAAGTTGAAGTTTAATTATTATGATGGTATGTTATTGACTAACCAAAATTATTATCAACAAATTAAAGTAGTGATCCTTAAATATATTTCTCTTCTTTTAGCTTGAAAACTATATTAAGTTGGTTGGCTTCAAACCTTCATTTAAATTTTTGTGTATTATTGTTTATACAAACTAAATTCGAACTCCCACTTCAAGCTGTTATGAACGAAAAAAATCACATTTTAAAATTAAAATGACTCGCCTCAGTTTAAAACATAAGAAAACGATTTTTTTTCAAATAACAAAAAAATCTTTTTAAATAAAATAATGTTTTAAAAACAAATGCTAGTAATAATAATAATAATAATAATAATAATAACAACAATAATAATAATAATAATTAAAGATGACAAAATGAAAAAATAATAAAAGGGTTTGAATTGTATTAATGTGAAAGTTAAAGAAGGGGGTTCGTTTAGTAGAAAAGGGGGTACAATTAGTAGCACCCATTCTAAAATAACTTTTTTTACATAATGAACCTACTAAACAAGTCACTAATAGATAAGGGTGAAGGGAAAATTAAAATAAAAATATAAATAAATAAATTCTTGTATATGAACAGGCATATAGTTTGGGTAAATAGGTATGTGGTTTCGGGTAACCGGGTCGAGTATCACCTAACCCCAAACCCGTCCCATACCCACGAAAAAGTAATTCTTTACCCGTCAGGCTTTGAGTATACCCGTTCCATGTATTTCAGATACACCTGTCGGACTTCGTTTTTTGGCATTCCCTAATCACAACACAACTTATTTAAGCACGACTCGATTCAACATTTTAACAACTAAATACCAAATGACTCACCAACAACCCGGTTCATCTCCCTTACAATCCGATACATCACTTTCTCATATCTTATATTATGTTTTCTTACCTTTTTGTAAGTTTCAAATTAGTTTCTTACGACTAAGGTAAATGAGGTAATGGTTTACGCGTCACACGTTTGTTTGTGGAAAATTGTGCCTTTTCACACTTCATATTTTTTCACTTGTATGTTCACATAGTGTGAAACTTTGACAAATTCCAATTTATTTGGAAAACTTTTGGTCTTTTGGAGCTACTCAACGACTAAATACTCACTATGAATAAAATATATAATAGTTATTTTAATATTTTATGCTTTACATATATATATATATATATATATATATAGGCTTTGGTTCAATTAAAAACCACCACAAGTTGTAAGAAATATGAGAAGTCCTATTTCCATCGTGAGTTGGGCTACAATTTTTTTTTACACAAACGTCGATGAAAATAATATAAACACATTTGTAAGGGTAACCCTTGTACTTATGTTCTTCTTGCTAACTTCCCGGTGGTTTTTTATTAATATATTGATGTTGTTTAAAGTAAAATTATGATGGGAAAGTGTAGGAAGCAATAGGATTAGGACATGTGGCAACATTTAAAATAAAGAGGAAGGGTATTTTAGTCAATCCAACCCTTTCTTCTTTCTTTTCAAAACCCAGTAACTTCAAAACCCATCATCTTCAACCATTTCTTCACTTTCTATCTCAATAATCACTACATTATAGTGCGATTTTCAACGTTTCAAACCCCGGATCAACGTGTTCTTCAGCTTTTTTGAAGAAAACTCAGTTTCATTTCATAAAAAATCTTGTTTTTTTCCGGTGATTTTGGAGATAATCACTCGATTCGTTCGATTTGAGCGCTGATAAGTGTTTCTATCATTCAAACTTCGTCAATTGTTGAAGAAATCACTTCGATCCATGTAAGAAATTCTTTAATTTCATTTTTACGATCTGGGTTTTTGATTTAGTTATTGTGTTTTACGATCTTGGCGGGGGTCCGGGGGCAGCGCCCCTTGTAGCGGGGTCCCAGGGGCGGCAACCCCTGGCGGGGTCCAAGGGGCAGAGCCCCTGGCTGGGGTTGAGCCCCTGGCTGCATTCATAGACAGTGTTTCTGGTTCTGTAAACAACAAGTTCTGGTCATTGCGTTTTAGTTAGATTCTGGTTCTGTGAACAACAGTTTCTGGTTCTGTGAACAACAGTTTCTGGTCATTGCGTTTTAGACAGTTTCTGGTTCTGTGAACAACAGTTTCTGGTCATTGCGTTTTAGAAATAAAACATTTTTGAAGTGTTTTTACTCATTGCGTTTTAGGTAAACACATTTTTATGTGTATTCAGTTCATTGCGTTTTAGAGAGAACAGTTTCTTTTGTGTTTTTAGGCAATTGCGTTTTAGAAATAAGACATTTTTATGTGTTTTCTAGGCATTGCGTTTTAGAAATAAGACATTTTTATGTGTTTTCTGGCCATTGCGTTTTAGAAATAAGACATTTTTAAGTGTTTTCTGGCCATTGCGTTTTAGAAATAAGTCATTTTTAAGTGTTTTGGGTGCATTGCGTTTAGGTAAAACACATTCAGTCCATTGCGTTTTAGAAATAAGACATTTATTTGTGTTTTCTGGTCATTGCGTTTTAGAAATAAGACGTTTCTTTGTGTTTTTTGTGCGTTGTGTTTTAGAAAAAGTCATTTTTTTACGTTTTTTTTTTCATTGCGTTTTACGCGACTGGGTTTTCTCCATTGCATTTTACGCAACTGGGTTTTCAAATTTTTTTTTTGAAAATATAGCAATAGTATACTCGTTTTAAAGATAAAAAAACGCTCGTTTTTTGGTGTAATTTTTATAAAAAAATAATGTCGTATGAAAAAGTTATTAACGTTTAAAAAAATGAGGGGGGGAATTGAAGGAGAGAGAAACTATTGTGCTAGATTGACTAGAATGCCCCTAACAAATCCACGCGCCTCTTTTTTTTGCTTCAATTTCATTAATTTAATCTTAGCCATTGATTAACTAAATTGATGGTCAAGATCACTTCCTAGCCTTCCTAGTCAAATAAATTTCCTATTGTATCTCCACCTAAATTATGATTTCACTATGATAGAACACATTAAACATCAAGGCAAATTATATGTTCTTTCATATAAAACAAAAGGAAAACATAAAGAAAAACACATGACGGATAGAAAGAGGGTCACTATCAGTTATCCTTTTTCCCATTAGCTAGATTTTCAATGGTCCCATTGTTTTTAACGTTTTCCTCTTTAGTCTTTTCTTAATTAAGTTAATCCTAGGTAATTGACCGGTGTTGAAAAATGAATTCTAGTCATTCTAAAATCTAAAATCTAAAATCTTGAGATCAAGAATTAAACCTTTAGGTATTTAGTATTGATATCTAAAATCATGAAATAAAGTATTGTTACTTAACTCATTTACATACTATTAACGCAACCTTTTGGTTGGGTTGGGCTAATTGACAAAGCCATTACAGGTAAAGTATTGCTTCTTTTAAGGTCTAAGTGTTTGAGCCCTGTCAAAGAAGGAGTTAGTGTGATTTAAGCCATTCAAAAAAAATTAGCAACTTTTTATACATGATTATGTTTTACCTTATGCTTTGAGGATTTTCAAAAAAGTTTTAATTTTTTACTTGAGTTAAATGCTTGGTTAGTCCCTGTGGTTTGCAAAAATTGAAGAATTGTTCCTAGTGGTTTACTAATTACACGCGTGATACTAAAACTTGTCAAAAATAAACTCGGTTGGTCCCTAGCCCTAACATCAGTTAAAAATCTTTGTTAAAACACCTCATGTGCTTGGCATGCGAGGGTAATTTGGTCCTTTCAGTCTCGCCCATTATAAAAAGAGTTAAATACCTGGTAGGTCCACCCCACCCCCTTCTTCTTCTTCCCCAAACTACCACCACCTCATGTGCTTGGATCAAATTATCCTCACATGCCATGCACATGAGGTGTTTTAACAGAGATATTTAACTGATGTTAGGGCTGGGGACCAACGGAGTTCATTTTTGACAAGTTTTGGTACCACGCATGTAATTAGTAAACCATTAGAACCAAGTCTGCAATTTTTGCAAACCACATCGACCAACCAAGCATTTAACTCTTTTTACTTTTAACCTAAAGTTTTCATCTTTTGTAATTTTAACCTTATAATTTTTTTTACATTTAACCTAAAACATTTCATTATTTGTAGTTTAACCTAACAATTTTTTTACTGTTAACTTTGGTCCCATATACTTTTAATCTTTCGCAAAATTTCGTTTTATATTTCATTCTAAAATTTGTGACGTAACATGACACAATGTGTATGCGTTGTTCAATGTTTTTATGTTTCGTTAAATACATACAATTAACTAGCATCTTTTTAATTAGAGTAAACTGCCATTTTGGTCCCTGAGGTTTGGCCAGTTTTGCCACTTTAGTCCAAATCTCAAAATTTTTGTATTTGTGTCCCTGTGGTTTCAGTTTTGTTACCATTTTAGTCCAGGAGTGAAATTAAGCCAGATTCCCCAAATTAAACCTTGATGTTTTGTCCTTTTCCTCAGGGGTATTTTTGTCATTATAAGTTTATTATAACTCATTATTAATTAAAAATAATTAATCTAAATAAATCTAGTTTGACCCTATAAAAGCAAGTCATCTTCCCCAAATACATAACCAGCAAATACCCTAACACATCGCTTCTTCGTTGCTGGTGCCTCAATGATACACTCCTCTCACTCTCTGATCTCTGCGTCCTCCAATTATACAAAAACACACTATTAACATTACCATTACTACCGTTAACATTACTCCCAATAACCTCTTCAACACTGTAACCAGAAGTGTTCCTATAATGGTGATTATAATGACCGGTGGATCTAGAGGAAGCAAGCGGTGACCTCCGTGAAGAAGTTGTGCCCGGATCACTCAGCACTCGAGCAGCTTTCTTGATCTGAGTCAACTCCTTCTTCAGATGCAGATTGCTGGGATCAACAAGGGCGCCACTATAACTACTGCTTCGATTCGCAGACATTTAGTGTGAAAGTTACAGATCTGACAGATTGCGTAAACTACGTATGTAGGATTGATTGAAATTAGGGTTTGGAGGAAATGAAGGTCGAATTTGGGAGGGAAAAGGGGGATTTTTTCATTGAAATTGAAGAAAAAAAGGTTGATGTTGGTTGTCAACAATAAGTCCCCTTCATAGAGATTATACTCATTTTTTTGGTCCCTGATTCACCTTGCTTTTTGTCCGACTATTTTCATTTTTATTTTTCTGAGTAAACTGCCATTTTTGTTTTTGTTCTTCTGCAAGTAGATCGACAGTGGTGGTCTGTGCATGTAGAATTAGGGTTTGTGTTAGGGTATTTGTTGGTTATGTATTTGGGGAAGATGACTTGCTTTTATAGGGTCAAACTAGATTTATTTAGATTAATTATTTTTAATTAATAATGAGTTATAATAAACCTATAATGACAAAAATACCCTTGAGGAAAAGGACAAAACATCAGGTTTAATTTGGGGAATCTGGTCTAATTTCACTTTTGGACCAAAATGACAACAAAACTAAAACCACAGGGACCCAGATACAAAAAGTTTGAGATTTGGACTAAAGTGGCAAAACTGGCCAAACCTCAGGGACCAAAATGGCAGTTTACTCTTTTAATTATGCATAATCATTTTATAACTTATGCTTTGTGTGTTTTTCAAAAAAAAAATTGTTTTTTTACTTTTAACCCAAAGTTGTCATCTTTTGCAATTTTAACCTCCCAATTTTTTTTTACTTATAACCCAAAAATTTTCATTATTTACAATTTAACCTAACAACTTTTTTATTTTCAGCTTTGCTCCCCTATATTTTTCATCTTTCGCAAATTTTCATTTTACGTTTCGTTCTAAATTTTACGTGTTAACACGGCGCACTGTGTGTGCGTAGTTCAACGTTTTTACGTGCCGCTATACGTTTCGTTTAAGATTTTGCGAATTAATACGGCGCAACGTGCGTGTGCGGTTCAACGTTTTTACATCTATCTTTTTCTGTTTGACAGGTTCGTCGCAACGCATGGTTCCTAGATCGACTTAATTATTTTTTATATATTTTACATTTCGGTCTAATTTATTCGCATTAATACGCAGTAAAGTCGTCAACGATAATGTGGCATTCTTGCTATTTGGCACGATTTTACTCCTCCACTGTAATTCAGCGGCTTAATTCTAGTTCACCATAATTTACAAACTTCAAACCAAATAATTCTCAATACATGTAAGAGTATCAATAAGAGGAAATATGATATATAATTCGCTAACGAAGAACTTTTATTGCGTGTTTGGTTTGTTGATACTCTAATATACCTTTAACACATTTTTGTTGAGTTAACACGGCGTAATGTACACGTGTGGTTCAACGTTTTTACGTCTATTTTTCTTGTTTGACAGGTTCATCGCAACGCGTGGGTCCTATATCGACTTAGTTATTATTTTTTAACGTTTCCGTCTAATTTTTTCGCATTAACACGTTGTAACTTCAGTGTTGGTGGTCGGTGGCGGTGGTGTGGAGTTGGTACTATTTGGTATGGTTTCACGCCCTCATCGCAACGCAGCAACCCCTGATTCTAGTTATCTAATTTGTTGTTGTCATCCCCATTTCTTTCTTTAACAATCAACAAAACTAATCATTTTATTACTTCCCCTACCAGTAAGGAATTGTCACATTAAATCTCCAAAATTTCATGATAATAAACGACAAAAAATGAACCCAAGCATGCCATCTCTAGCCCAAACTGTCACACCCCGACCACGTAAAACAACAAAACGTGGCGGAAACGTCGGAGAGTGTTGTAACATAATTATTGTTTCACAACCATGGTATTTAAAGTTATGTTTTATTTATAAACAAAGGTGTCACATTGTCTTAAAACAACTGAAACAAAGAGTACATAACATGTTTTAAACTAATCTTGCTTCTTTTATGTCACTAAGGCCCGAGTCCACCCTAGTGTATCCTGAATCAAGCCTATGCACCATTTTCTGAAACACATGTGAAAATAGATACGTCAGCATAAAAATTCCTGTGAGATACATAGGTTTTATGAAAATAGGATTCATGACTTGAGTTTAAAGAAATGTTTAATAAAAATTAGTCATGAAACTTGTTAAGTGTTTTCTTTTATAAATCATACGAAAAATGTGATAGGAAAATCAGATTATATAAAAGAAAGGTGTATGATTAATTAAATAACCAAATAAAATGAGTTGTATATAATAATCTGTTTGTAAAACAATGACTTGTGAAAATATGTTATATGTCTAAATTGGAATAATTTAAATAACGCTACGATATGTAATATCATACAAGCACTTATATATAGGAAGTACCAGTGGCGTATCCACCATGCTTGTATCATATCACACACGCCTCGTTACTCAAATCACTTACCCAGTAATATCATACAAGCACTTATATATAGGAAGTACCAGTGGCGTATCCACCATGCTTGTATCATATCACACACGCCTCGTTACTCAAATCACTTACCCAAACAAACCACCAATGTAAATTGTTCATGTTTAAACCAATTGTCTATTATCAAAATGTAAACAAATGTCAAGATGTTTATGTCAAATGTAAATCATGTAATGTGTAAACAATATCATGTATGGCAAGTGAAATGTATCAATTAAACCATAGGTAAAAAAATGCACAAAACAAGGTATTGAAGTAAAACATAGTTTAAATCAAAGTTATGTTTTGTGAAAAAAATGCATGCTATACTGATACAAACATCTATGCGGTATTGTGAAAATGCATACATTCAAGCCTTGAGACTGTGGCGACAAACCCTTAAACAAATTAAAGGTTTATCTGAGTTATGTGTATCGAATTCGGTCATTCCATCCATCCAAACATACCTAGGACTTCAGGAACGGGAGTTGTCAATTCCTATGGTACCACTACCTACTAACGAACGACATGGTCAATGTTAATGAACGTATTTTTGTCCAATTTAAACAAACCAAATGTCATACCAAAATGTAAGCATGTGATGTAAAACAAATTTACTAAGTATGCAACAAATGGACATACATAGCATGTGACGTGATGTAAAACAATGCACTAAGTATGCACTAAATGGACATACATAGCGTGAAATGTAATGTAAAACAATGTACTAAGTATGCGCTAAATGGACATACATAGCATAAAATGTAATGTAAAACGATGTACTAAGTATGCGCTAAATGGACATACATAGCAAAAACACAATGAAATCATGTACTATAGGTGTACTAATGAATATAACAAGCATATGATATGAAAACATGGAAAGCACGAAAGTAACAAGTAGGCACATGTGTTTCACCCCAAAACGTTTGAAAAACAGTAAAAGAGGGGACTATGTACTCACTTGAGATTGCTCAATAGTCTTTAGATAACCACCAAGCAAAGCTAGAGAGATCACAGAATCAAACGGCACCTAATATAGATAACTATGTTAATAAACGGACCTAAATCGGAGGATCGGATAAAATGTGGTTTCGTAAACCAAATGAGTGTAGGAACTCATGTAATATGGTTTAGCAAAGCCTACATATTAAAATGAAACCTAACCTAAGTGCTTACGAACCATTACGACTCGTTTAGGTAGCTTACGCTACTTTAACGCGTAGTTCGCGTAAAACGCGTTTGGACCGCCTAACTAGTCCTATGACAAGTAATATATGCCTTAACATGTCTAATATTGTTGCCTAATCAGTTTAGATGTCAAAATTTAGGTTACATATGCTTAAAATGAATTTATGCCAGAAAGGGCATTTTGGTCATTTTCCTAAGGTATATAAACTACCTATCATACAACTAACTAAACGTAGTGACCATAAGTTATAACCTCGGAAGGTTATTCCCTATATAACTATGGTCACCTATGTGACACCTGTGTCACTCCAACCATCAAACAAATACCAAACCAATGAAATATTGTATTTCATACTTGGGATTTGTATAAATATGTGTATCATTTGCACATATCAACTCTTGTTCGATTTCGGGCTCTAAATCGCTTTCTGAAAGGTTATACGCACACTAATGCGTAAATATAACCAGTTTAATGTAACAAACACTCCAGAACAGTGACATAGGCTTAACATACCTTAAATAACCTTTACATAACTTAGAAATAAGTTTTGGAAGGTTTGGTGTGCCGAAATCAAGTTTATTCGCTTACAAGGACTAAATTCGACAAACTGTGAAAGTATGTCGTTTCGTACTGTAACGGACATTCCGGAACTTGATCATAAGTTAAACACACCCTAAATATCCTTTACATAGCTTAGAAATAGGCTTTGAGGGGTTCGGTATGCTAAAATAAACTTTATGATCATTCAGGGACTAAAAGCGTCAAAAAGTGCATAAGTTTGCATTTTCGCGCATAACTTACGCTCTGAATACATCCGGACATCCAAAAATTTATGTAAGCATTAAAATATTTTATTTTAGTGTTTGGCATAAGAAAAATCCATTCGTCGCGCAATTTGGATCGTTTTACGCGCTTGTGCGCATTTCGTCATAATTAAGCGAATATCGCGATCGTACGACCAAACGAACCGACATCCGGCATATTTTTGAGCATGTTTTGAGTTCCCTATACTTTAACTTCATTTTAGAGCCTTGAAATGAGGTTAACGGGGTTCAAACGCATCGAAAAAGGCCTTAAACACGTGCAGGGACCAAAACTGTCATTTTTGAAACTTTGCTGTATCTGGCACATGCTAGCGCTACGCGAGTACCAAATGCCTATCCCCGTGGTGCTACGCGAGTGAGTGATCTAGGCAGAAACTCCATTTTTGCAACACAAGGTCCATTTTCAGCACTTCTCTTGAAGTTTAGGGGCTATTTTGTAACATTTTCAAAACCGTTTGCTGGTTTTGGGGCACCCCTAGTATCCCAAAACCATGGGCCACATGTGTATGGTCCAGATCAAAGCACGTTTTACGATGAAAGATCTTAACGGTTCTTGATTCTCTATAAATAGCAACACCCACTTCATTTCATCTCCACTCAAAATTTGATCTAAGATGCTCTAACTTGAAGCCTTTGCTTCATACCTGAGATACTTGGGTCAAGATTTTGCTTGCGGGGACCTTCTGTATGTAGTCTTTCGTTCTTTTCATTCGTTTTAGCTTAAAAGTCAAACTGCGTTTGACTTTCTGCATTGACCAGTTTATGATCAATGCGAAGTTCATTTGAACTTCATAACGTGAGCGTAATCACGATGGTTATAGTCCCTAGTGACTATTCCTACTGATTACCACGTTATCTAGGCTCAGTGACGATTCGTAGTTTCGGCCAAAATTCGCATTCTTTCGTATTTTGTACCAAACTACTTATAGGTATCAAAACCGTTTGTTTTGATACCAAACCTATATTCTAACTTAGTTAAACATGTTTCGACATGTTTAGCTCGTCACTTTTTAGATTAGTGCTTGTGTAGAGTCGTAAGTCGAGCGGACTAAACACCTGCTTAGACTTTCGAACACGACCCGTTTGGTCGATAATTAGGATCCGACCAAACACATTAGGTGACCATAGTTATATAGGGAATAACCTTCCGAGGTTATACCTTATGGTCACGTCGTTTAAGTGGTTGTATGATAGGTAGTTTATATGCCTTAGGTAAATTACCAAAATACCCTTGTTACGCATAAATTCATTTTAAGCATATGTAACCAAAATTTCGACATCCAAACTAATTTGGCAACTATATTAGACATGTTAAGGCATATTTTACTTGTCATAGGACTAGTTAAGCGGTCCGAACATGTTTTACGCGAACGACGCGTTAACGTAGCATAAGCTACCTAAACGGGTCGTAACAGGTCAAAAGCACTTAGGATAAGTTTTGTTTTAGCATATAGGCTTTGTTAAACCATATTACATGAGTTCCTACACTCATTTGGTTTACGAACCCTCATGCTACCCGATCCTCCGAATAGGTACGTTTATTAATGTAGTTACCTATATTAGGTGTCGTTTAATTTCGTGATCTTCTAGCTTTGCTTGGTGGTTATCTTAGGACTTCTGAGCAATCTCAAGTGAGTACATAGACCCCTCTTTTACTGTTTTCCAAACGTTTTGGGGTGAAACACATGTGCCTACTTGTTATTTTCATGCTTTCCATGTTTTCATATCATATACTTGCTATGTTCATTAGTACACTATTAGTACACTATTAGTACATAATTTCATTTTGTTTTGCTATGTATGTTTACTTGGCATGATAGCACATTGATTTACATTACATCTTCTTTTGCTATGTATGTTTACTTAACATGCGAGCACATTGTTTTACATTACATTTCTTTTGCTATGTATGTTTACTTAACATGCTAGCACATTGATTTACATGACTTTTCCTGCTTTGTATGTTAACTTAGCATACTTAGTACATTGTTTTACATTGCATCTCTGTTGCATATGTTCTCGTAACATATGGACACATTGTTTTATATCTATACCTTGTATGTTCACTTAGCATACTAGGTACATTATTTTCATAAAACATGCTTACATTTGGTATATCATTTGGTTTGTTTAACGGGACTAAATTACATTCATTAACACCGATCATGCCGCTCGGTAGTAGGTAGTGGTACCATAGGACTTGACAAATCCCGTTCCTAAAATCCTAGGTTTGTTTGGATGGATGGAATGACCAAATCCGAAAACATTTCTTTTGATAATCTTTACTTAGGGTTATCCGTCTGTCTCAAGGCTTGAATGTAGGCGTTTAACACTACCGCATAAATGGTTGTATCAGTAAAGCATGCATTATCTTACAAAACATAACTTTGATTATACTTCATCAAATGCATTGTTTTGTACATGACTTTCTTATAGGGTTGAATAAATGCTTTTAATCAATAAATGCTTTTATTCACTCTACATAACATTGTTTACACATTACCTGATTTACATTTGATGGTTTTTACATAAACATTTGACATTCAACTATACATAAACATTTTTACATTGATGGTTTGGTTTGGTAAGTGATTTAAGTAACGAGGCTTGTGTAATATGATACAAGTATGGTGGATACGCCGCTGGTACTTCCTATATATAAGTGCTTGTATGGTATTATATATTGTAGCGTTATTTAGATCATTTCAATTTAGACATATGGCATTTTATACAAATAACATATTTTTCACAAGACATTGTTTTACAAACAACTTATTTTATACAAACTCATTTTACTTGGTTATTCATTTAACCTTACATTATTCTTTTACATAGCATCTACTCTATCATCGCTTTTCAAATGATTTATAAAACAAAACATTTTACAAGGATCATGACTGGCTTTTGTTAAACAACCTTTTTCTAAACTTATAAGTCATGAATCATATTTTCACAAAACCTATGTATCTCACAGGCATTTTTATGCTGACGTACCTATTTTCACATGTGTTTCAGGAGATGATGCATAGGATTGATCAAGATACACATAGGCGGACTTGGGCCTTAGTGACAATAAAAGATGCAAGACTAGTTAATTAGGTTATACTTCTTTGTTTGTTAAGACATTGTAACTCATTTAATCAATAAAACAAAATTTCAATTTTTCCATGTGTTATGAAACAATGATTCGGTTACAACACTCCCCGACGATTCTGCCACGTTTTGTTGTTTTACGTGGTCGGGGTGTGACAGAAAAGTTGGTATCAGAGCTCATGGTTATAGGGAATTAGGTTATTAGTAATCGTTTGACCTAGTCTATAACCTTCCTAGGACCCTAACGCGAGTTTACTTGCGTTTAGTCATAAAACAATACCGTCACCTACCCTTAGGCGACAACCACAACAAGAACATAAATTTCAAATCTGCTTTGAAAACCAATCATCTATTCTAGGATGATTGATTACTAGGTTTTGAACCCTCTAAGTTTTCAAGTCTCGTCAAAGTTTGGGTCTTTTGATGTGAACACGTGCAAACTGGAAGGGTGAATGCCTGTACTCTGAGTTTTCTGTCTAAGGCTAGAGTGTTCGTACAAATCCGCAGAATCGGACCAGTCACTCTTACCTGGGAACTCTTGGGGTGAGTGTTCACTTATAGGCGAGCATGTCTTCTGTGATACATTAATATGACCCGTTTACTTTGATTAATCACCGTCTCATTTGTTTTCCTTAGGTAACAAACAAATGATCGCAATTTTTATACGTTTCCATTCTGTTTTGATTATCCGATAACCTTTCACTTGTTTCTTCCTATGTCTTTCATTTTCTTCTAGAATGTCTCTTCCTCTCAGCAACAGTCAAATGTCCGAGCAAACAGCCAAATTTGCCCATCAAATAGGCGAAGTGATTCCGAAGACTGTGGATTTAGGCATTGCCATGTCTCGTCTCAACAATGAAGCCACTCAAGAGTCACCAAAGGAAGCAGAAGTCAAGCCTGCACCAAAATCAAGGAAGCGTAAGGCATCAAGGAGACCCGCAGCAGTTACACCTAATCAAGCGGGACCTAGCCAAGTGGCAAGGCTACCAGCTAGGAAGCCGTACTTTGGAACTGCCCCATGGTGCAAACGATGCAACCGTCATCATTCAAACCTCATACCCTGCTCCAAATGTACCTACTTTGGACGGTGGGGACATTTGGTTAACATATGCCGCTTTGCTATCCAAAACAAAGCTGTTGCAAATCTTGCTGCTACCCAACTCCAAGTCAACCCTACTCAAGCTCGTTTTCCGTCTGGTACTTGCTACAACTGTGGCGAGACGAGCCATTTCAGGAACAAATGCCCAAAGATTGTCAATGCAAATCTAACCCTTGGATGAGCATTTGGCTGATTAGAAGAAGCTGCTGCTTTAAATAATTTGTATCTGTTGCTTTTGTTTCTTTTGTTGAACTCGGAAACAATGTGTTCAGTTCATGAATAAATAGTTGTTCACAATTCTAATGTACAAGTGTAGTTACATATGTGTATGGCATTTCCCTATGATACCTACATTAAGGAGCTATGTCCCTTACAAACTACTCTTGTGATTCTCCCTTTCAAATGATCGCTCATGATTTCCTCGAAAAATATTAAGTACTCGTTTCATTCTAGGAGACGAAGTACAAGAAATAAAGCGAAATTATGAGTAATCGTGCTTTTTGCACATCTGTGCCTTTGAATCCTTGGTTAAATAACTAAGGGTAATTTCTTTTCAATCTCGTACCCATATCATTACATTTTGGTTTTCATAACAATACACATAATATATATTTTTCAAAAACAACCTCCATGATTTCAAAAGCATTGTCTATGTTTTCAAAAATAACCTTCATGATTTCAAAAATGTTTCATATAGTCTGAAAACAATATTAACACATTATATTTTCTTATCAAGTGCATGATTTCAAAGAGCATTATTCATATTTTCAAAAACCTTATACATAATTTCAAAAAAAAATTACCTAGCATGATTTTAAAACATTTTTACTTAATACACCTACGTATGATTTCAAAAGTATTATGTAAGATTTCAAAAACATTAAACACGTTTTTAAAAAGAAACCTCATGCATAGTTTTCAAAAAAACATTTTTCTCATACATTAACTTAACCTTCAAATTCTGCTTCATATGTCGCCTTGACATATCTAGCATCTCAACTTCATAAGCATTTTTACTTCATGTTTTGACTTAAGCACATCCAGTGCAAGGTTTCAAAACATCTTCAACTTCTAAAATCCATATGGGATCTTTTTTTCTTTACAATTAGACCCTTGTGGATGATTATCATTCAGATCAGAGTCCTTAATTGGATTCCTTGTGTACCTTAATTTGAACATTTTGATTCCTTATAATCGAAATCAAATTTTCTTTTTAAAATCTTTCTATCTTTATAGTTAGATTCTTAGAAATATTTAAAGCACCAATCAAAATCCACTAATTGGATACCTGGTGTGCTTTGAATACATGTGCACAGTTAGCAGAACAAATTAACAAAATGATAACAAATCTAAAATCGAGATAAACAATTATGTGATTATGTGTTTATACATTTTGTGTTTTCTTTTATGCATTTTGTGTTTTTGCGTACTCTGGATATTCGTTATCCAAATCCTCGTGGAATCTTCCATATCCTCATATGAAAGATTCACAGTAGGATATCCAAAGGTACTACCTTAAAATCCTTATTGGGCTTCTACATGATAGTTAAGACCCTTGGATTTTATAGTACCATTCTATAATTCAAAAGAGACCCCTTTAAGTGGTCTCAGTCAAAAGATTGATTCAGAATCTGGTTAAGAATGACATGTGATGCTATAGCTGAACAGACTCCTTGGTAGTCTATTTAAATCATTTATTGATTTAATTAAAAGGACCCTAGGATGGTCTAGTCACGCTCATCACAGGTTTGTTCATTTGGTTTTCCCCTACACATTATAAAAAGCACTGTGCGGACTATGCAAGGAATTACGTAATTATAGACGCGTACATAATTATGAAATTCAGTGCACAGGAACACAGTAAGAATTATTATGTTTAAGAACCGATAGTGGCAACAATAACGAAATGTGAACAATGTAAAGGAGGTACGGTGGACGCACCAATAACACTTTATATACTTATATATAAGTGTCCCTCTCACATTACAAGCATGATGTTATTTAAAGTTACTAGAAGTTCAGGACTCTAACCAGTGTTGTTTGATCTTTTCAACTTCATGTTTCAAACTCTCACAAGTTTCCACTAAATAAATTTCGGGACGAAATTTCCCGAAGTAGGGGAGACTGTGACACCTGTGTCACTCCAACCATAAAAAAATACCAAACCAATGAAATATTGTATTTCATACTTGGGATTTGTATAAATATGTGTATCATTTGCACATATCAACTCTTGTTCGATTTCGGGCTCTAAATCGCTTTCTGGAAGGTTATACGCACACTAATGCGTAAATATAACCAGTTTAATGTAACAAACACTCCAGAATAGTGACATAGGCTTAACATACCTTAAATAACCTTTACATAACTTAGAAATAAGTTTTGGAAGGTTTGGTGTGCCGAAATCAAGTTTATTCGCTTACAGGGACTAAATTCAACAAACTGCGAAAGTATGTCGATTCGTACTGTAACAGACATTCTGGAACTTGATCATAAGTTAAGCACACCCTAAATAACCTTTACATAGCTTAGAAATAGGCTTTGAGGTGTTCGGTATGCTAAAATAAACTTTATGATCATTCAGGGACTAAAAGCGTCAAAAAGTGCATAATTTTGCATTTTCGCTCATAACTTACGTTCTGAATACATCCGGACATCCAAAAATTTATATAAGCATTAAAATATTTTGTTTTAGTGTTTGTCATAAGAAAAATCCATTCGTCGCGCAATTTGGATCGTTTTTCGCGCTTGTGCGCATTTCGTCGTAATTAAGCGAATATCGCGATCGTACGACCAAACGAACCGACATCCGGCATATTTTTGAGCATGTTTTGAGTTCCCTATACTTTAACTTCATTTTAGAGCCTTGAAATGAGGTTAACGGGGTTCAAACGCATCGAAAAAGGCCTTAAACACATGCAGGGACCAAAACTGTCATTTTTGAAACTTTGTTGTATCTGGCACATGCTAGCGCCGCGCGAGAACCAAATGCCTATCCCCGTGGCGCTACGCGAGTGAGTGATCTGGGCAGAAACTCCATTTTTGCAACACAAGGTCCATTTTCAGCACTTCTCTTGAAGTTTAGGGGCTATTTTGTAACATTTTCAAAACCGTTTCCTATTTTTTGGGCACCCCTAGTATCCCAAAACCATGGGCCACATGTGTACGGTCCAGATCAAAGCACGTTTTACGATGAACGATCTTAACGGTTCTTGATTCTCTATAAATAGCAACACCTACTTCATTTTATCCTCACTCAAAATTTGATCTAAGATGCTCTAAGTTGAAGCCTTTGCTTCATACTTGAGCTACTTGGGTCAAGATTTTGCTTGCGGGGACCTTCTGTATGTATTCTTTCGTTCTTTTCATTCGTTTTAGCTTAAAAGTCAAACTACGTTTGACTTTCTGCATTGACCAGTTTATGATCAATGTGAAGTTCATTTGAACTTCATAATGTGAGCGTAATCACGATGGTTATAGTCTCTAGTGACTATACCTACTGATTACCACGTTATCTAGGGTCAGTGACGAGTCGTAGTTTCGGCCAAAATGCGCATTCTTGCGTATTTTGTAACCAAACTACTTATATCAAAACCGTTTGTTTTGATACCAAACCTATTTTCTAACTTGTGTAGAGTCGTAAGTCGAGCGGACTAAACACCCGCTTAGACTTTCGAACACGACCCGTTTGGTCGATAATTAGGATCCGACCAAACACATTAGGTGACCATAGTTATATAGGGAATAACCTTCCGAGGTTATACCTTATGGTCACGTCGTTTAAGTGGTTGTATGGTAGGTAGTTTATATGCCTTAGGTAAATTACCAAAATACCCTTTTTACGCATAAATTCATATTAAGCAAATGTAACCAAAATTTCGACATCTAAACTAATTTGGCAACTATATTAGACATGTTAAGGCATATTTTACTTGTCATAGGACTAGTTAAGCGGTCCGAACGCGTTTTACGCGAACGACGCATTAAAGTAGCATAAGCTACCTAAACGGGTCATAACAGGTCAAAAGCACTTAGGATAAGTTTTGTTTTAGTATGTAGGCTTTGTTAAACCATATTACATGAGTTCCTACACTCATTTGGTTTACGAACCCTCATGCTACCCGATCCTCCGAATAGGTCCGTTTATTAATGTAGTTACCTATATTAGGTGTCGTTTGATTCCGTGATCTTCTAGCTTTGCTTGGTGGTTATCTTAGGACTTCTGAGCAATCTCAAGTGAGTACATAGACCCATCTTTTACTGTTTTCCAAACGTTTTGGGGTGAAACACATGTGCCTACTTGTTATTTTCATGCTTTCCATGTTTTCATATCATATGCTTACTATGTTCATTAGTACACTATTAGTACATAATTTCATTTTGTTTTGCTATGTATGTTTACTTGGCATGATAGCACATTGATTTACATTACATCTTCTTTTGCTATGTATGTTTACTTAACATGCTAGCACATTGTTTTACATTATATTTCTTTTGCTATGTATGTTTACTTAGCATGCTAGCACATTGATTTACATGACTTTTCCTGCTTTGTATGTTAACTTAGCATACTTAGTACATTGTTTTACATTGCATCTCTGTTGCATATGTTCTCGTAACATATGGGCACATTGTTTTATATCTATACCTTGTATGTTCACTTAGCATACTAGGTACATTATTTTCATAAAACATGCTTACATTTGGAATATCATTTGGTTTGTTTAACGGGACTAAATTACATTCATTAACACCGATCATGCCGCTCGGTAGTAGGTAGTGGTACCATAGGACTTGACAAATCCCGTTCCTAAAATCCTAGGTTTGTTTGGATGGATGGAATGACCGAATCTAAAAACATTTCTTTTGATAATCTTTACTTAGGGTTATCCATCTGTCTCAAGGCTTAAATGTAGGCGTTTAACACTACCGCATAAATGGTTGTATCAGTAAAGCATGCATTATCTTACAAAACATAACTTTGATTATACTTCATCAAATGCATTGTTTTGTACATTACTTTCTTATAGGGTTGAATAAATGCTTTTATTCACTCTACATAACATTGTTTACACATTACCTGATTTACATTTGATGGTTTTTACATAAACATTTGACATTCGACTATACATAAACATTTTTACATTGATGGTTTGGTTTGGTAAGTGATTTAAGTAACGAGGCGTGTGTAATATGATACAAGCATGGTGGATACGCCGCTGGTACTTCCTATATATAAGTGCTTGTATGGTATTATATATTGTAGCGTTATTTAGATCATTTCAATTTAAACATACTACATTTTATACAAATAACATATTTTTCACAAGACATTGTTTTACAAACAACTTATTTTATACAAACTCATTTTACTTGGTTATTCATTTAACCTTACATTATTCTTTAACATAGCATCTACTCTATCATCGCTTTTCAAATGATTTATAAAACAAAACATTTTACAAGGATCATGACTGGCTTTTGTTAAACAACCTTTTTCTAAACTTATAAGTCATGAATCCTATTTTCACAACACCTGTGTATCTCACAGGCATTTTTATGCTAACGTACCTATTTTCATATGTGTTTCAGGAGATGATGCATAGGATTGATCAAGATACACATAGGCGGACTTGGGCCTTAGTGACAATAAAAGATGCAAGACTAGTTAATTAGGTTATACTTCTTTGTTTGTTAAGACATTGTAACTCATTTAATCAATAAAACAAAATTTCAATTTTTCCATGTGTTATGAAACAATGATTCTATTACAAAACTCCCCGACGATTCCGCCACGTTTTGTTGTTTTACCTGGTCGGGGTGTGACAACCTAATATGTTTGGTCGGATCCTAATGATCGACCAAACGGGTCGGGTTCGAAAGTCTAAGCGGTTGTTTAGACCGCTTACCTTACGACCCTATATAAGCACTAAACCTAAAGTGACGAGCTAAACATGTTAAAACATGTTTAACGAGGTTTGAAAACAGGTTTGGTATCAAAACAAAGGGTCTTGATATCTAAAAGTAGTTTGGTTACAAAATACGCAAGAATACGCATTTTGGCCAAAACTACGACTCGCCACTATGCCTAGATAATGTGGTAATCAGTAGGTATAGTCACAAGAGACTAAAACCATCGTGATTACGCTCACGTTATGAAGTTCAAACGAACTTCGTGTTGACCATAAACTCGTCAATGTAGAAAGTCAAACAAAGTTTGACTTTCACGCTAAAAACGCGTAAAAGTACGAAAGAATACTTACAACAGGTCCAAGCTATGGAGTTTTGATCCGATTACTCTCAGGTATGAAGTGTATAACTTTAACTTAGAGAGCCAAATCAGATCAAATGTGGGTTTTGAAGCAAGAGGGTGGGGGTATTTATATGAAAGCCAAGACCGTTAGGATCGTTCATCGTAAAACGAGCTTCAATCACAACCGTACATGTGCACCCATGGTTTTGCAATACCATGGGCACCTTAAAATGGCCCCTAGAATGATAAAATACCATGTGTAAGTACCCAAAACAGTTGGAACAGCTGGTAACAGCTGGAAAATTGATTCTATTCAGATCTGGTGAGCTTACACAGCCTGCGTAAGACCCAAGGAAGGCCTACGCGGCCCGCCTGGGCTGCACAGTTCAGCAACAGCTTTCTGTTTTACAGTTCCAGTCCCTGCAGTGGTTTAAGCTAATTTCCGACACATTTAAGATCCGTTAAGCCAACTTCAAGGCTCTACAATGATGCCTAAACATAGTGGACATGAAACATGCTCAAAAATATGCCGGATGTCGGTTCGTTTGGTCGTACGGACGCGTTATTCGCTTAATTACGACGAAATACGCACGAACGCGAAAAAAACGATCCAAATTGTGCGACGAATGGATTTTTCTCATGCCAATCACTAAAATAAAATATTTTAATGATTACATAAATTTTTGGATGTACGGATGTATTCAGAATGTAAGATATGCTCGAAAATGCAAACTTATGCACTTTTTTACGCTTTTAGTCTCTGAATGACCAAAAAGTTTATTTTAGCATACCATACCCCTCAAAGCCTATTTCTTAGCTATGTAAAGGATATTTATGGCATGTTTAACTTATGATCATGTTCCGGAATGTCCGTTACAGTACGAATCGGCATACTTTCGCAGTTTGTCGAATTTAGTCCCTGTAAGCGAATAAACTTGATTTTGCCATACCAAAGCCTTCAAAACTTATTTCTAAGTTATGTAAAGGTTATTTAAGGTATGTTAAGCATATATTGATGTTCCGGAGTGTTTTTCGCATTAAACTGATTACGTTTACGCACCAGTTTGCGTATATCTCTCCAAAAAATGATATAGAGTTTGAATTTGAACAAAAATCAAAACGTGAAAAATGTCAAACATAAACAAACAAGCATTGGGATCAAATAACATTATTTTATTGATAATCGAACTGTTTACAATGATTACAGACACAGGTGTCACAGTCTCCCCTACTTGTGGAAATTTCGTCTCGAAATTTGTTTAGAGGAAACTCGTGAGAATAGATGTGGATATTTCGCCTTCATTTGATCTTCACGTTCCCAAGTAAATTCTGGTCCACGTTTAGATTCCCAGCAAACTTTGACCAATGGAATGCGCTTGCGTTTAAGCCACTTGACTTCACGATCCATGATTTTCACAGGTTTCTCAACAAAATGCATCATGTCATCAACACGAATCTCATCAAGTGGTAAGTGGAGGTTCTCGTCAGCTAAACACTTCTTGAGATTGGATACGTGAAAGGTTGGATGAACATACCCAAGTTCAGGAGGTAACTCAAGTCTGTAGGCTACCTTACCGATTCTTTCGACGATCTTGAATGGTCCAACATATCTAGGTGTAAGTTTTCCTGTCTTTCCAATTCTGATCACACCTTTCCAAGGTGAGACCTTAAGTAATATGCGATCACCGACTTGAAATTCCAAGGGCTTGCGTTGTTGGTCCGCGTAACTCTTTTGACGGCTTCGAGCTGTCTGAAGGTTATCGCGAACTTTCTTAACCTTATATGTTGTCTCTAGAATGAGATCAGGTCCAGTAAGCTGAGCTTCACCGATCTCATTCCAGCAGACTGTGAACGACATTTTCGACCATAGAGAGCCTCGAAAGGAGCCATGTTGATGCTGGAGTGATAACTGTTGTTGTAGGAGAATTCAATGAATGGAAGATACGAATCCCAACTACCACCAAAATCGATCACACAAGCTCTAAGCATATCCTCCAAATTCTGGATTGTTCTTTCAGTTTGGCCATCTGATTGTGGATGATAAGCTGTGCTCAAATAAAGTTGGGTCCCCATAGCAGATTGCATGGTTCTCCAAAAACGAGATGAGAATCGAGCATCTCTGTCAGAAATAATATTCAAGGGAACACCATGTCTAGATACAATTTCATCCACATAGATCTTGGCAAGCTTGTCAGCAGATAGATCCTCAAGGATCGGCAGGAAATGCGCTGATTTTGTAAGACGGTCAATGACTACCCAGATGGCATCATGGCCTCTCTTAGTGTGCGGAAGTTTGGTAATGAGATCCATAGCGATGTTTTCCCATTTCCAAACTGGAATCTCTGGTTGCTCCAATAAACTAGAAGGATGTTGATGTTCAGCCTTAACCTTTAGATAAGTAAAGCATTTTGACACGTATAAGGCAATGTCTTTCTTCATACCAGGCCACCAATACTAAGTACGAAGATCCTTATACATCTTGTCAGCACCAGGATGAATAGAATAAAGAGACTTATGAGCTTCATCCATAAGCAAGGTGCGAAGATCATCTTGACTTGGGACCCACAGACGGTCCATGAAATAATATGATCCATTGTCCTTCAATTCGAGATCAGGCTTAATGTGATAGGGTAATTCCTTACCCATCAAGTCTTGTGAAACACAAGTATGTTGAGCCTGAGTAATGTGGGCTTGGATATCAGATCGAGCTTGAGTATCAGATTGAACACGAACACAATGAAGCTTGACACGTTCTTTACGACTCAAAGCATCAACCACGACATTCGCCTTACCAGGATGGTAGCGAATTTCGCAGTCATAGTCGTTTAGAAGTTCAACCCATCGTCGTTGCCTCATGTTGAGTTCTTTCTGACTAAAGATATGCTGAAGACTTTTGTGGTCCGTGAAAACCACACATTTTGTAGCATACAAATAATGTCTCCAGATTTTGAGAGCGAAAACAACTGCACCTAACTCAAGATCATGAGTGGTGTAGTTCTTCTCGTGTACCTTCAACTGCCTCGATGCATATGCTATGACTTTGTTCCTTTGCATGAGAACACAGCCAAGACCCAAGTTTGATGCATCACAATACACGACAAAATCATCATTGCCCTCAGGCAAGGATAGAATAGGCGCATCACAAAGCTTCTGCTTCAAGGTCTGAAACGCTCCTTCTTGTTTGGTTCCCCATTCAAAGGGTTTGTTCTTTTGAGTTAGAGCAGTTAGGGGAACTGCAATCTTTGAGAAATTCTCGATGAAGCGACGGTAATAACCTGCAAGACCAAGAAATGAATGAACCTCAGTCGGGGTAGTAGTCGTATCCCAGTCCTTAATCGCACTGATGTGGGAGGGATCTACATGAATACCTTGTTCGTTGATGATATGCCCCAAAAATTGAACTTCCTTAAGCCAAAATTCACACTTTGAGAATTTGGCGAAAAGTTGCTCTTTCTTCAGGAGTTCTAGAGTAAGACGAAGATGTTGCTCGTGATCAGCCTGCGTCTTAGAATATATCAAAATGTCATCAATGAAAATGATGATGAACTTATCTAAATAAGGCTTACAAACCCTATTCATCAAGTCCATGAAAACAGCAGGAGCATTAGTCAAACCGAATGGCATAACTGTGAACTCATAATGCCCATAACGAGTGCGGAAAGCAGTCTTGGGAATATCTTCTTCATGCACACAAAGTTGATGATACCCAGAACGCAGATCAATCTTCGAAAAACAACTAGCACCCTGTTACTGATCAAAGAGATCATCAATGCGAGGTAGGGGATATCGATTCTTGATGGTGAGCTTGTTAAGCTCACGGTAATCGATGCACATTCTGAAAGATATATCCTTCTTCTTGACAAAAAGAACGGGAGCACCCCAAGGTGAAGAGCTAGGACGAATAAAACCTTTGTCAAAAAGCTCTTGAAGCTGCTTAGACAACTCTTGCATCTCAGACGGTGCAAGACGATATGGAGATCTGGAAATAGGATTTGCACCAGGTACAAGATCAATACGGAACTCGACTTGGCGCACTGGGGGTAAACCAGGTAACTCTTCAGGAAACAACTCAGGATAATTCCGAACAACAGGGATATCCTGAATAGACTTACCTTTGCCTTTATCTGCTACAACATGTGCCAAGAAAGCCACATAGTTCTTTCGCAGATACTTCTGAGCTTGAAAACAAGACATGAGTTTGAGACTACTAGTAGGTTTCTCACCACGAACCTGTATGATCTCACCTGTCGAAAGCGGAACTCTAACAATTTTCTCAAAACAAACTACCTCTGCGTGATGCTTGGCTAACCAATCCATACCCACTATAATGTCGAAGGTTCCAAGTTGCATTGGCGTGAGGTTGATAGGAAAAAGATGGTTGTTAAGGTTCAGGTGACAATTACGAAGAACAAAATTGAGAACAATGGGATCACCACTAGCAACTTCTACTGTCAAAGGCTTTCCTAGTTTCGTTCCAGACACGCGAAGCAATGGCTCAAAAGATAATGACACAAAACTCTTATCGGCACCTGAATAAAAAAGAACAGAAGCAGACTGATTGTTAACAAAGAACGTACCGTTTACCATCTCGTTGTCTGCTTACGCCTCAATAACATTCATGTTGAAGACTCGACCTCGAGCCTGAGCCTGATTCTGATTTGCATTGACCAGCCTGGGACACTGGTTTTGATAATGAGTCAGGTCTCCACAATTATAGCACGAACCAGGAGGAAAATGAGGTCGTGCAGCTTGTGCTTGCTGTTGAGCAGGCAGTTGAGTAGCCTGCTGGGCTGGGTTACGTGCAGCTTGATTTGGAGCAAAGCAACAAACATCAGAAAGGTGACCTGACTTCCCACAGTTGGTACAGAAACAGCAAGGAACTTCCGGTTGATTGTGGCTATTGCATCTGTTGCACAACGGTGCATTTCCCGCATACAGTTTCTTAGCTGGCGGTTGTGCAGGCCGATCGGGAGCTGCCTGGTTCGGTTAGGCAGTGATAGCAAAATTCTGGGAAGCCTTGCGCTTCCTAGACCCTTTCGAAGAACCAGAATCCTTGCCCTTCTTGTTCTTACCTTTCTTGCCTTCACCCTTATCAGACGACTGTTTATTGCCCTTGTCACCCTTCCTGTGTAGCTTACCCTTTTGAACCTGCGACTCGGTCAAGGTCGCAGCTAACTCAATTACCTGACGAACTGTGGTAGGGTTACTACCAGTGACGATGTCTTGAACAGAGTCAGGTAAGCCATCAATATACCTCTCGATAGCTTTCTCGAGTGGGGTAACCATGGTAGGGCATAGCAAACTCAACTCCTCATACATGTCAGTGTAAGCACGGTGCTCACCACTATCCTGCTTCAAATCATCAAACTCCCTTTCTAAAGCCCTTAATTCATGACGAGGATAAAACTCCCTCATCATAAGAGCCCTAAGCTCGGCCCAAGTTTGTGCTAACGCAACCTCAGCACCACGGTCTCTCATAACCCCGTTCCACCATGTAAGAGCCCTCTTCTGAAACACACTGGAGGCAAACTCGACTTTCCGATTTTCAGGACACTGAACGTGATGAAATGTACTCTCAATTCTCTCGAACCACTGTAGGAGCCCAATTGCTCCTTCAGAACCACTAAACTTGAGTGGTTTAGCCGAATTGAAACTCTTGAAATTGCATGGAGCATTTTGGTTATTGTTGGCTTGGTTCACTTGAGCGATAATGTCTGGGAGTACAGCAGCCGTATGCTGCGCCATGATATCTGCCATTTCGGCATTAGATAGCGTATTTTTGCATCGAGGAGGCATTCTAAAAGAGGAAACATGAGAGGAAATGAGTGAGATGATTAGATGAAAAGAATGAGATGAAACAAAAATTGACAAAAGCAAAGATGGTGGTCATTCGTTCGTTACCACAAAGCAAACAAATGACACATAGTGACTAATCAAAGTAAATGGGTCAAAAATAATGTATTGTGAAGACATGCTCGCCTATAAGTGAACACTCACCCCAAGAGTTCCCAGGGTACAGGCATTCACTCTTCCAGTTTGCACGTGTGCACACTATTTAGAACCCAAAACTTTGACGAGATTTTAAAAACCTGGAAGGCACAAGGCCAAAAATCAAACTGGAAGGGTTCAAAACCATATAACAAATCATTTAAAAACAGATGATTGATTTTCAAAAAGCGATTTGGAAAATTGGGTTCTTGTTTTGGCAATCACCTAAGGATAGGTGAAGTGCATGTTTTAAGATCTAAACACAAGATAACTTGTGTTAGGGTCCTAGAAAGGTTATAGTCTAGGTCAAAGCATTAATAATAACCTAATTCCCTATAACCATTGGCTCTGATACCAACTCTTCTGTCACACCCCGACCACGTAAAACAACAAAACGTGGCGGAAACATCGGGGAGTGTTGTAACAGAATTATTGTTTCACAACCATGGTATTTAAAGTTATGTTTTATTTATAAACAAAGGTGTCACATTGTCTTAAAACAACTGAAACAAAGAGTACATAACATGTTTTAAACTAATCTTGCTTCTTTTATGTCACTAAGGCCCGAGTCCACCCTAGTGTATCCTGAATCAAGCCTATGCACCATTTCCTGAAACACATGTGAAAATAGGTACGTCAGCATAAAAATGCCTGTGAGATACATAGGTTTTATGAAAATAGGATTCATGACTTGAGTTTAAAGAAATGTTTAATAAAAATTAGTCATGAACCTTGTTAAGTGTTTTCTTTTATAAATCATACGAAAAATGTGATAAGAAAATCAGATTATATAAAAGAAAGGTGTATGATTAATTAAATAACCAAATAAAATGAGTTGTATATAATAACCTGTTTGTAAAACAATGACTTGTGAAAATATGTTATATGTCTAAATTGGAATAATTTAAATAACGCTACGATATGCAATATCATACAAGCACTTATATATAGGAAGTACCAGCGGCGTATCCACCATGCTTGTATCATATCACACACGCCTTGAGATTGTGGTGACAAACCCTTAAACAAATTAAAGGTTTATCTGAGTTATGTGTATCGAATTCGGTCATTCCATCCATCCAAACATACCTAGGACTTTAGGAACGGGAGTTGTCAATTCCTATGGTACCACTACCTACTAACGAACGGCATGGCCAATGTTAATGAACGTATTTTTGTCTCATTTAAACAAACCAAACGTCATACCAAAATGTAAGCATGTGATGTAAAACAAATGTACTAAGTATGCAACAAATGGACATACATAGCATGTGACGTGATGTAAAACAATGCACTAAGTATGCACTAAATGGACATACATAGCGTGAAATGTAATGTAAAACAATGTACTAAGTATGCGCTAAATGGACATACATAGCATAAAATGTAATGTAAAACATGTACTAAGTATGCACTAAATGGACATACATAGCAAAAACACAATGAAATCATGTACTATAGGTGTACTAATGAATATAACAAGCATATGATATGAAAACATGGAAATCACGAAAGTAACAAGTAGGCACATGTGTTTCACCCCAAAAAGTTTGAAAAATAGTAAAAGAGGGGACTATGTACTCACTTGAGATTGCTCATTAGTCTTTAGATAACCACCAAGCAAAGCTAGAGAGATCACGGAATCAAACGACACCTAATATAGGTAACTATGTTAATAAACGGACCTAAATCGAAGGATCGGATAAAATGTGGTTTCGTAAACCAAATGTTCCGGAATGTCTGTAACACTACGAATCGGCATACTTTCGTAGTTTGTTGAATTTAGTCCCTGTAAGCGAATAAACTTGTTTTTGCCATACCAAAGCCTTCAAAACTTATTTCTAAGTTATGTAAAGGTTATTTAAGGTATGTTAAGCATATATTGATGTTCTAGAGTGTTTTTCACGTTAAACTGATTACATTTACGCACCAGTTTGCGTATAACTCTCTAGAAAATGATATAAAGTTTGAATTTGAACAAAAAATCCAAACATGAAAAATTTCAAACATAAACAAACAAACATTGGGATCAAATAACATTATTTTATTGATAATTGAACTGTTTACATTGATTACAGACACAAGTGTCACACAAACCATCTAGCTTGAACCGTTTCCAGTCTTCCCATGAATGAGCATCCCCTTTTGATTGCTTTTTTACCCAAAGAAAACTCATCGTTCTCGTTTCCTCAATCTCCTTTGAAACTGAAGGGATTTTGGAGTTGGAAACTACTTTATTTCTTGTTCTCCATATGCTCCAAAAGACCGTTAGCACCACGGCTTGCAAAGCCTTCTTCCTATAGGTTGATCTTCCCGATAACTTGTGTAGGTCCAATAAATCCTGCATATGAAAAGCGTAAATTGGAGGCATATAACCCCATTGCGATATGAATTTCCACTCAATATACGAAATTGGTAAGCAATGAAAACATGGACCACCTATTCCATTAATTCGCCACACAAACTGCACATCGGGTTTTGAACCGGCACATTCCTCCAATAAAGCGCATCGGCAGTTGGTAAGCATTGAAGATCAACCCTCCAAGCCACAAACCCCACCTTTTTTGGGACCCAGTTATTCCAAGTAAATGTGGACCGGGGCTATGTACGACTGTACTCCCATATTCACCAATCACCTTTTTTAAACTCTTAGTCGAGAAAAGCCTAGACCCCTCCAAGGCCCAAGACCACCTATCCGAAGCATGCATGATCAAGTGTGGGCTCGAGAGAGAGCCTAACCTGTGAAGCTCATCTTAGATAAATTCCTACGAGATTATTCCCAAGTGAAGCTTAAACCACTTGAGCTGACCAATACCGATCTCCCACTACAAACTTCTTCGACTTCTTGAGCTAAAAAAGATGTGAAAAGACGATAATAAGGGGATTCGACCCAACCCATACGCCATACCAAAATTAAATTGATCACCCATCATGAGAATACCATTAATCAAGCATACCAAATTCGCACCCAAACTGCCAAAAGCTTCCTTAATATTCACTATCTGCTTCCGAGGCCCATAATTTGAGAGTCTTCTAGGAGTGAAAGACCAAGACCACGACCCACTATGTATAGACCAAATCACTTTCCTCCATAATGCGCCTTGTTCCGTCTTAAATTTCCACCACCACTTAGCTAAATTAGCATCTTCTAGAGACCCCATTCCAATACCCCCTTGGTCTTGTGGAAGAGTGACCTTAGACCATGCACCCTAATTCATATTTACGCTCTCTATTGGCATTAAAGGAATGGTCTCATTTTTAATTAAAGGACCGTCTAGGATACTCCGATTAGACGGAAATGCCATTTGCTTTTCTGACACAAAATTGCTAATCGCACCCTTTAGCCGGTTCACGAGGACCTTTGATAAATTTTTATTAACACATCCTTCTAGGCTTATAGGCCCAAAGTCCGAGACCCTAAGCGGGTCTTTCACCTTAGGAATAAGCGTGATAAAGGATGACAAACAACCATCTGAAGTAGCGGCCCGATCGTGAAACTCATTTAATGATTTCAGAAAATCCATTGTTAAATAGGCCTAAAACGGTTTGAAGAAAGTGAAACTGAACCCATCGGGTTAGGAGCCCAATCACCCGCAAAATCCTATACCGCCTACTCAATTTCCAGTAGAGTAAAAGGATCGATCAAACCTTCACTTTCCGTGGAAGTGAGACAAGACTGAAAAGAGCACACCAGACGTCGTCTGATCGACATTAGTTTAGCAAATTTGATGGAAAAAACATTCAGCCACCTTGTCTTTCAATTCGACCGGGTCCATAACCCACCGATCCCTGAAAGTCAATCCTGCGATAATAGATTGAGACTTAATTCCTTCGGAAAAAGGAGGTGTTCACGTCCCTATCTATCGCCCATATCACCCTCGATTTTGTTTCGTGTCTATAGCTTTTAACTGTTCTCGTTCCATTAATGCTTTCCTCGCCTCTGTTCTTGAAGCAATCTCATCATCCAAAAACATCTTATCCTCAACCAAGCGCTTTAGGTTTTCCACAACATGATGTTACTGGGAACAAGTTTCCTCACGTCTCTTCTTTTCCACCAAAACCCAAATTTTTAACTAGCTTTTCAGCCACCAAAGTTTTATCACAAGGGCCAGATCTACCATCCCATTGAAGATGAAAGAACCACACAATATTTTAATATAGTCTCCAAAGCCCGGGATTTCGAGCCACGATTTAGAAAATTTGAATGGATTGCCAAAATCAGACTTAGGAACCGATAACAACAATATACAATGATCTAAAAGCCTTCTATTAAGAACTGTGACCGCGGCCTCAGGCCATTTTGCAAAAAAAAAAAAAAAAAAAAAAACCTTCAAACCCAGAATCTATCCAGCTTACAACCCGCATTTGCCATGACGGTGAAACGGCTCCCGCATATTGTATTCACATAACTCAGCTATTTTCATGAAACCGTTGAACACCCCAGCATGAGACGAAAGACACTCTGAATTCATTCTTTCATCCATGGCCCGAACATCATTAAAATTGCCCATTAAAAGCCACAAGCCTGAAAGCGAATTCCTGAGACCAAGTATATCTTCCCACACCGATCTTCTGGCCACCACCTCATTAGGAGCATGGATGTTAACAACATTTATCCATTCCCCAGACCCAATCAAAACCCATGAAATCACCGTAAAATGGCGGCTTCTTACCACTCCTAATTTTGAAAACACACAAGGATCCCAGAAAGTGATTGTATCGCCCGAACGACCAACCAGATTTACCACTTCATACCTGAACGCGATCTTCCCCACAAGCTGATCAAAAGCCATAGAGGAGGGGCGTTTGATCTTGATTCTTGAATGGATAAAATTTTAACCCCATAAGAAGTTCTTAGGCCCTTTACCCACCCAACTTTCCCATCTACCCCTAGGCTCTAGACGTTTAAAGATAGGCGGTTCATTGTGGACCACTGGCTCCACCTCCCATGATAACTTAGTTTCTAACCAAACATTCAAAATAAGAGAGAATAATACCCACTTTACTACATGCTTCCATCGTCGTAGCGACTTCAGCTCAATTTATGGCTCATCCATCTGACAGTCCACAGACGGCGTCACCATAGGTTCAATGGTCCTCTGATCCGGCACCACCTGACTGGCCAGATTAGTATTGAACGTAGCGGTGTCGGTGTCTTGGTTACCTCCCCTAGAGGATGATGAAGAAGGAATTAGTAAGGTTGGAATAGATCGGTTGAGATCAAAAGTGGAGTTAAGACTAAGTAGTGCCACACTAATGACAGGAGAACTGGACCTGAGAGCAGGCTCATCAGGATCCATGCTTGACTCGAGTCTAGGCCTCTTACAAAAAAAGGGCTTTTAGAACTAGGCCTCCCCCAGGTTTATGAAACCAAGCAAGCTGGGCACCCATCTAGTCAATCTCGTTGACTTAATGCTTGGATTAGGGGGCACAATCGATTGAAGTTCCCTAAAATACTCTTGCCATTGGAAGTTAGGATTCTCAAAAAACTGTTGGACCACTTTCTTAGGCCTTACTTCCCAATGCAACGTACCCGACTTCCTGTGACCCCGATCGTTCATCTTCCCTGAATCGGAACCCTCCAGCTCCATCACAAGATTCAAATTCTCCAATTTGGCACCCAAAGCATCATCTTCCACATATTCAAATATGGCACTCACAGAGACAATTCTTTTTGCACCCAGACCTCATAGCTGACTCCTTTTTACACAATCATAGTCTTCTCATCTGTATGTTTCCTAGACGGAAAGAGGACATGAGTAATGCCATCTGAATTATCAACGTCCTCCCAGGAGAACTATGATGACCACACAACCCTATCGAACAATTTCTCAATCTCATCGTACACACTGCTTTCCCGGATCAACAAAGGTACCACGGCAATTCTTAGGCCACAGATACAAAGCAACTCAACGTCCTGATCAAACCATTATTCCGCCCCTATAAGCCACCCCCACCTCCTTCTTCTCATGCAGGAAACTTAGGGCAGAAGATGTTGTCCTTGAAAGTAATCAAAATCTGCATCCACCACCCTATATAAGACACTGCCGCCTCTTTAAACCTCACCTTGACAACCCGTGTCTATGACTAATGTAGGCCATGGATATCCTTAGCCATGGTGATAACCGACCTGACTATGCAGCGTTTTGGAAACCAAGTCCCATCATCATCCACTTCCAAGACCTTTGACCCAAATTGTTCATGATCAGCATCAGGTATTCCAAGTGCAGCCTTGAAGGATTTACCCTATGTAACTCTTTCCCTAACAATGGTTGTTGTTTGCCTCTTACGTTCTTGCTTTTTCACGGGTTTCTCTTTCAAATCTTCGATGACGTTGATCGTATTTCAACAATACGATATAATATGAGAAAACTAGAATTTGTCGTCCTTGTGGTATTAATAAGCATAGTAAGGTGTTGCTCTCCCAAGTAATGCGGGTTCCTGTCCCATGATAGACATTAATGTAAAATTTAAAAGTAGATTTTGTGGGTGTGTAAGTTTGTCATTCTTAAAAAAAATATTTTCAAAATCATATTCATATGAATTCCCTCAATGAATTTGGCTTTCTTAATTTATGGAAATCTCAAACATTGAATAGAAATTTTGAAGATTACAGAAATACCCTTTTAAGACTTAATTTTTTTAGAACGACTCCTCAACCATTTCTTAACAGATTGTTATTTCTTGATGGTTGATATGCTTTTAAGGTTACTAGTGGGACTACCCGCGCTCCGCAGCGGGCTTTCTGTAGGTACTGATTCACTTCCGGTATGGTACGGTACGGTACGGTACTGTCACAAGGCGATTAGATGTTGGTTATCAACTGTTTAATCTTCACATCAGTTGTTCATGGTAAATTAAGATGTAAAGCAACCAACAAATCAAAAGAGAAAAGTGTCGTATTCAAAATAAATTAAAGTTCAGTAAATTGAACAAATAATAGTCAAAATTAGAGAAGAGTTGGTTTGTTCTTCAAATTAAATATAAATTTATATCCACTAAAAAGTACATTTCTTTCTGTTGCATTGTACAAGGGTCTCTATGTACAAGGGATCAACTCCAACTACATCTGTAAGCGGTAACCACCTTCACATGGGTGTTATCATATATTTAGCAAACAACAATCTATTAGACCACAGTTATCATGAATTTTATGGTGAGTGTTATATTAGAGAAATAAAGTTGTTATTTATCGCTTAACTCAAAGTTTATACAAGAATTAGCGGACTCATATTGGACCCACAGGAGACAAGCAAGTGAGCTAGAAAATGACCAAACTTAAAACGCGCATAATTTTCACTTTGTTTGGATTTACCAATAAGATATGGATGAAAATGTCTTAGCGAGACTAACTGTTTAATTTAGTGTGTTGAATTTAAAGATTTTCACCCAACCGTTGTAAAGCCATGAATCTTGGGGCTCATAAATTCATGAGTTTAATTAGCTTTCTTTTTTTAAATTTGGCACGGCTTACCAAATTTTTATTCTCTATATAATAGGGTATCATGCATTGGTTTTATATCAATTTTCCCTTAAATAGTTTCAATTAAACTTATAATTTCATCCAAATTATAACATTATCAATGTTTACAAGAACACCTACCATCTCCAGCATTGGTAGCAAGATAAATTGGGCCAACAAATATCAATATAGACTCCAAGAACACCAACAAGTGTAGGTCTTTTAACATCCATTGACCTATATGAAATTAGTTAATTTGAATCAAAACATGAATATTTAAACCAAATGCTAAGCAGACAAAAATATACCAAATTTAACTTGCAACATGACTTAACAAATAAACCCTTAAAAACCCATCTGGAAGCTATTGATTCAGAGCAAACCTTGAATGTTCCAACCAAAGGCTATACAAATTATGAGGATGGCATTGGATAATGATATACCAAACAAGCTAACAAGGATCTTGTCTGGGTGTTAGTGTTGGCGAAGTATAATACTCAAGCAGCCAAAGATTCTTCCGGACATTAAATTAAGTTAAACACATTAGAAGTAAAAAAGTAAAATGTTTGTTCCACTACATATGTCTCTAATATTTCCCCCCTTCAGTTTCTTTATATAAAACTTACCCTTCCGTGAAGCCTTGTCCGCAAAATCCAAAGACGATTTTGCTTCATGTTCATCCAATGGGCTGAACTCAGTCCCGGTTCATTAACACACACATCTTTCACCGAGCCACGGCATGGTTCTCTTGAATATATTGTCAAAATCCGTTGACTCATCACCAAACATTCCTTGTTGTCTAGGTCGTTTCCTTTGAAAAAATGGTGGGGTCGGGCACATAAAAAAGAAGCAGTAACACGGGATCAATCTCCCAAATCGATACACAGTTACGCCTTTCACCAGCAGTTGGTTCATACCAAGTAACCTACCCCAGACCATAAAATGATAAGTGTGACCAACACTTCAGTTGAGCAAAAATGTCATACAAGTAATACGTTATGTATATACCTGTAGGTTATGCTATTGCGGGTTCTTCCATCTCACCATCCAGGTTACTGATGCCGGTATTCGTACCATATACCTGCAGAATTTCTTATAAAAATAAGAGTTAATTACTGTTTCAGTCCCTGAGGTTTGCCAAAAATAACGGTTTCAGTCCATTACTTTAAAAATTGCCATTTCAGTCCATTAGTTTCATTTTCGTAACCATTTCAGTCCACTAACTTAACTCCATCCATTTATTTTGTTAACTTTTGGGTGAAATTACCAAATTACCCCTGCTAACTTAACAAATTCCAAAAAAATCAAAAAAAATCCAAAAAAATTCAAAAAAATCTAAAAATTAAAAAAATTTTAAAAAATCATAAAAATTCTAAATAATCCAAAATGTTTCATTAAATGTTTTGAACCCGAACCGTTTTGAGCTGAACCGTTTCGACGCGAACCGTTTCGACCCGTACCGTTTCGACGCGAACCGTTTCGACCCGTACCGTTTCGACCCGTCCCCTTTCGAGCCGTACCGTTTCGACACGAACCGTTTCGACCCGTACCGTTTCCACGCGAACCGTTTCGACCCGTACCGTTTCGAGCCGTACCTTTTCGAGCTGAACCGTTTCGACGCGAACCGTTTCGACCCGTACCGTTTCGACGCGAACCGTTTCGACCCGTACCGTTTCGACCCGAACCGTTTCGACCCGTACCGTTTCGAGCCGTACCGTTTCGACGCGAACCGTTTCGACCCGTAAACGGTACGGGTCGAAACGGTTCGCGTCGAAACGGTTCAGCTCGAAAAGGTACGGGTCGAAACGGTTCGCGTCGAAACGGTTCGCGTCGAAACGGTACGGCTCGAAACGGTACGGGTCGAAACGGTTCGCGTCGAAACGGTACGGGTCGAAACAGTTCGCGTCGAAACGGTTCGCGTCGAAACAGTTCAGCTCGAAACGGTACGGGTCGAAACGGTTCGCGTCGAAACGGTACGGGTCGAAACGGTTCGCGTCGAAACGGTTCGCGTCGAAACGGTTCGCGTCGAAACGGTACGGGTCGAAACGGTTCGCGTCGAAACGGTTCGCGTCGAAACGGTACGGCTCGAAACGGCTCGCGTCGAAACGGTACGGGTCGAAACGGTTCGCGTCGAAACGGTTCGTGTCGAAACGGTTCGGCTCGAAACGGTACGGGTCGAAACGGTTCGCGTCGAAACGGTACGGGTCGAAACGGTTCGCGTCGAAACGGTTCAGCTCAAAACGGTTCGGGTTCGAAACATTTAATGAAACATTTTGGATTTTTTAGAATTTTTTGGATTTTTTAGAATTTTTATGATTTTTTAAAATTTTTTTAATTTTTAGATTTTTTTGAATTTTTTTGAATTTTTTTGGAATTTTTTTGAATTTTTTGGAATTTGTTAAGTTAGCAGGGGTAATTTGGTAATTTCACCAAAAAGTTAACAAAATAAATGGATGGAGTTAAGTTAGTGGACTGAAATGGTTACGAAAATGAAACTAATGGACTGAAATGGCAATTTTTAAACTAATGAACTGAAACCGTTATTTTTGGCAAACCTCAGGGACTGAAACAGTAATTAACTCTAAAAATAATTTACAAAATCTACAAAAAAGAAAGCAATTGTATTCGAAATATAAAGCAAATGTACAAAAAAGAATTGCTTTCATCTCCAATCGACATTCGAATCCTTTTCATCAGGTTCGATTTGTTGGTTGAAGACCTATTAATCAGTAACCTCTTCCCCTCCCATTAGAAATATTTCTAAGAACAGTTTAATGGTTAGCATGTTAATCAACAACAGAATAGTTAAAAAACAACAACAATTTCTATGTGCTCCCATGCTACTCTTCAACCAAATTAAGCATTCAGTACATTAAAAAGTTGAGATCAATTTGATACATTGAGCAAGCAAATATCAGATATACATCATAATTTACAATAAGAAAAACCAATTAGAAAAAAACAAAAAAAAAACTAAAATCCCGCTATTTACTCGCTATGGAGGCGCCAAAATCAGCTAGCAATGAATGAGCACTTTGCCACGCTATTCGTTATAGCGCTCGCTATGAGTGCTATTAACAACTATGCTCTGCATCTATGTGAAAATCGAAATATCAAACCTCATGGAAATCAAACTCCGGATCTTCCGCTTTTGAGAATCCATAGACGTGAATCATTGGCAAGGTCAACCCTTGACTCCTTTCCACATCTCTAAATATTCCCTTAAATGCATCTGTCACAAAATTTGTACCATATTATTAAATTGCCTCATGATAAGCATCAAATAGCATATGATCAGCAATAATCAATGTACCAAGATACTTAGCCGCATCTTTGGGCAAATCATGACCACTTGTGTGATGGGCCGAGAGCTTTGACTCTTAAAGATGGCATCAATAAATCTTCTTCCATCCATGTTAAAAACCTTTAAATTTGATGACGTGTATAATGGTTGATTAAATATTCCAATAGAAATGATTTAGTAACCATCATCTTCTACAAGATATGAAATAAACAGACATGGTTAATACATTAAACTGGCCAAATCAAGTCCATTATGAAATAAACAGACATGGATATTTTTTTTACATAAAAACTGAAAAAAGAAAACTGGTTTTGGCTGGTTTGACCCGTCCAACCAAGTCCATTAAACTGGCCAAATCAAGTCATGTCGAATGCGAGAAAATACCTGACAGCTGCCAATGTCATGAATGACCACAAACATGTTAGCAGCTGCAATAAGCCATTTAGGCTTCTGTAATGAAATACGAACATTATCTGCGACATCATTTCCAAACATATAGTATCAAATTAAAAGAACCAGAATATAAGCCACAACCACCCGCGTTCATTACTGAAACGCTGCGACGGTTCACCGGTGGTATTCCGGCGTGTATAAATAGCACTAATAGGGATCAGTTGTATTCATTCGTTCATACAGAAAATAATAATACGAATCAGTTGTTTATTGTCAATATGATCGTGTGTATCTTGATTTTGTTTATTTATGTTAATCAGTTCGTTTAAAGGGCCATCAAATCTAACCAATGAACTGAACCTATTAGCCTAAAAAAGAACGATAGGTACTACGTTATGAGAAAAACTCACAATTTTTAAATTTAAAGGGGAATTACCTCAAGGGGTACAAGAGCTTTTGGGATAACCCTGCATGTGAGTAAACATCAATGATTTACATTAATCGGCAAGTAGTAACCTCTAGAAGAAGAATTGTTGTTAGTGTATTGTGTATATTACCCAAGAACTCGGCAACCTCCATCGGAAACTCTCTGAGCTATTATACCCATTAGACCAATACTTCCACCAGCATACACCAAACTTATCTTTCTATTAACCTGCAATCAACAAAAGAATCGAAATAATCGCAAACTTTAAACATTAGCTAACAGTTCCATTATTTATCTAAAAACCAAAAATTAGGTTAAACAATAGACTCACAAATCTCAAACTGCATATCAAATCAAATTAGTAAATTACATCAACCGAACAGTGTTAAAATCACAACACACAACAACGAAATCTCAAACCACAAACAGTAAAACATCAAATCATCATGATACAGTTGAATCGAATAACCGCAAAAAACAAATCGAACCTGTTTGACGGATTCAGCGATCTTTGGACCGATGCCGTCGGAGGGAAAGAGAGTGGCGAGAATCAGATCGGAAGAGGTAGAGGAAAAGCTCCGATCAATGGCTGAGAAAAGCGTGACAGTATCGAATTGTTTTGTAGGAATCGTGTTGTTGAGAATAATGTTCCATTGAAGGGTTGTATGGATCTTATATACCCTAATACAAAGAAAGAGAGGAATAGAAACTCTAGGGAGAAACGGAAGGGCTATTGGGTTTCTTCCAATTAAATGTGAAGATCATCCTCGCCTTATAAATTGCCTTATTCAGGAACGACAATGAGAAACACCATTGAATCGAGGGCAAAATTGGGAGGCAGGGATCAAAAATTAGGGAAAAAGCCATGACTCTTGGTCTGCCATCTTAAAAAATGAGTGTTAATTTACTATTTTGTACATGGGAAATGCTTATATATAGTATATAGATATATAGATTTGTTTGAAACTCTCTATACTTATTTTTTGAAATAGTGTTAATTGTATCAAAATCTAATAAACTTGACACATACTTTGACAACAAACTAAAATAATCATATTTAAAAATATATTGCTTCAAATTTTTATTATGTAGTGATAGATATAAAACAAGAAATTGCTTACTTAATACCTGTAAGTTAATCCAGTAGATTATAATAAGTCAAAAAAAAAAAAAAACCAAGAACCATAAGGGTACACGGGGTGTGAGCGGGGAGTGGTAGCAGTGAATGGGGTTGCCGTGGAAGTACACCATCGCCGACCCCCTATGGTGTGCGGTGATTGAGTGGATTCAGTGAGTAGTTACCGCGCATTTTGATTTGTTTCTTTTTCGACCGTTGAGTTTTAAACGTCTATATAGCCGTTTTATTTAATAAAAGAATTACAATTTTCTTGTATTTAAACCATACCATTTATCACCATTCATAAACCATTTCTCACAATCCAAAATTAATCTTAACAAACCTTTTTTCTTCTCATACCCCTATTTTTCAAAATGACGGATGAAATAATGTTGTTTATTCAACCCGACATTAGTGACGATGATTTATCCTCAAGCGATAGTAGCTTAATTTAAAAAAAAAATCTCTTTGAGCAAGCCGAACTAGAAGACACGGGAACATCTAGTAAAAAAAGATATATCCATTGTGATAGGGAGAAAGGCCACAAAACCCTTACGGCAGATTATTTTGTCAAGAAGCCGAAATACAATGATGATTTTTTTCGTCATAGGTTTCTATGTCAAAAAGATTGTTTTTAAAAATTGTGACCGACGTGGAAGTGAATAACTTGTGGTTTCAAAAGGGCTTGGATGGGAGAATGAAGAAGAGTTTTAACCGTTGCAAAAAGTTACATCGGCGATTAAACAACTTGCAACCGGTAACCCTCCAGACGAGAACGACGAGTATTTAAACATGGCCGAAAGAACTTCCCGTGAATGTCTAGAATATTTCTGTGAAACAATATGTAGTTTATACGCTCCCAAGTTCTTACGTAGACCAACAAGCCACGACGTTGCGCTTTTGTACCAAGCTCATAAGGAGAAACATCACCTTCATGAGATATTGGGTAGCCTTGATTGTACGCATTTCGTTTAGAGAATATGTCCCACAGAGTTGCGCGGCCAATATATGAGAGGCGATCACATGTACTAGACAGTTATGCCAGAAGCGGTGGCCTCTCAAGATTTGTGGATTTGGCATACTTTTTGTGGTCCACCAGGTTCACAAAACGACAACAGTGTGCTCTAATGATCTCCATTATTTCCTACTCAACCAAATGGAACTGCGCCAAAATGTCCATTTTACATGAACAACCACTTATACAAACGTGGATATTATCTTACCAATGGAATCTACCCTATTTGGCATGGGTTTGTGAAAACATTTCCATATCCTCACCTTTCGAATGAAAAGAAGTTCAAGAGGCAATACGAGGTGACTAAAAAAGATGTGAAACGGGTTTTTGGTGTTTTAAAGTCAAAACGGGGTAAGACTGTAAAAAAGATAAGGTATGTCGTATATACGAGCATTATTTTACATAACATGATTCTAAAAGACAACGGAAACGCGATAGCATCGGTACACATTCTGGATCCTCTAGTCGAGCCCGTTTTCGATGATACTGTTTTTCACGAGCTCATTGATGACGATACACATTGGAGACTAAAACATAATCTCGTGAACCATCTTGGAGGACTAGATTTACCCCACCTATTGGTGGATTCCGACGACGAGTAGTAAAATTAGTTTTAATTTTATGGTTTATGTCTTTATTTTCCTAGTTTTAAAATGTCTTTTCCTAATTTAGTGTAATTTTATTTAGTTTAATTTATCTCAACTAGGTTTATTACTATGGCCGCGTTGCGGCGAACTTCTTTTGTCATTTAGTATGTGTTTACATGTGTTTTGAAATCACTACGAGCGCGTTACGCACAGACCGCTGACAAGAATAAAAAGAAAATGTAGAAAAAAACAACAGTATAAGATAACCGAAAGAAAATCAACAAAAAAAGTTTTATGGTAATGATGTTGTTCGTATGAAACCCGTGGTCAGAGATGAGCAAATGGTATTGGGTACCGGTATCGAATTTCCTGAACCAAATGGTATTGGCTGGATTAATAAATTTCTTCTGTAAAGTCTAAGGGGGTATTTTAAACTGAAATGAATGTTTGAGGGGTCAATATACAATTTTAAAGTTTACATGGGTTGGAAAGAGTCAATCTAAACTTAAGGGCTTTGTCAGTCAAAGGAAGATAAGTGATTCAAAAGTCAAGAATTTCGGCCAAGGAGGGTGTTTCGGGTGGGTGTTTCGGGTGGGTAGTGTTGGGTGGGTAGTGTTTCGGGTGGGTATTTTAATATTTAAGTATTTAAAAAAAACAATTTTTAAGTGATTCAAAAGTCAACAATTTCGGCCAAAGAGGGTGTTTCGGGTGGGTATTTCGGGTGGGTAGGGGTGTTTGGCAAAAATTCCACTTCATTATTCATTAACTTTGTCACGTGTCTATATGTTATATGTGAGTGTGGATGTACTGAACCAATAAGGAAAGTTTACTATTGATTATGATGTGACAAGTACTATTCATTAGCTTTATTTTTTAATATATAGGATAATGCCTCTTTTTAATTTAATGTAATTTTATTTTGTTTAAAATATGTTTTAATTATTAATGAATAATTTGTAGAAATGAAAAAAAATGGACTACTCCTAACGAGGGAAACACCCCTTATGTTTGAATGTAAAATAGGAAGTAGAGAGAGAAATTGACATGATGTTAGTGATTGGTTGTGATGGAAATTACAAGTATAACATGTAAATATATGGAACAAGATTAGGGTTGGATGCATAATCCACAAGAAAACTAATAATGGGTTGAAATAAAAATTAAGCAAGCGAAACCCATGTCACTCACACTGTCACTTTTATTTCTTTTTAATCGAGCCCAATAATCGAGATTTCATAAACCCAAGCATAAGGCTGCAACTCTAAGGCTGGTGGGTATGGGGTCCGTTCCCATCCCCGTTGAGGATCGGCGACGGCACAACACCATCCCCCCCTCCTCTCCGTCCGGCTCTGGACGTTGGCGACGATCCAAAAAAGTGGGCCCTCCTCTCAAAAGTTACCGTTAAACTAAAAAAAAATTCCAATTTTAATTCAAAAAGCAACGGTCAAAAATCCCCAAATATATAAATTTCAACCATTTTTTCACCTCTATTCATCATTTTAACCTTTTTCTCTCATCTCTCTCCCTTTATTTTTTATAAATCATATTCCACTTTTATAAACTTATATTCTACCATGGATCCCTTCAACAACCCGAACGTCCCCAACAACCCGAACAATCCCAACCCGACCCAACCGAATGTTTTCTCGGTTCCGGGATATTATCCGACGCCCGAACCGAACCAATTATCTCAATTTTCGTCAAACGCCTTTGCCGCATTCCAACACTCACCGAACCAATTCTCTCAAAATCAAGCCCTTCAACAAATGATGATGCGGGGTGCTTTTAATCTCCAACCGAACCCGACGCCACCCGTTCAAGCCCAACCGATCCCGACGGAACCCGTTCAACAATCCGAACCCGACGACGATGTGGAAGTTGTTCCCGAAACCCAACCGCAAAAAGAAAAAGTCAAACTAAGAAAAGGCAAGCTAGTGGTGGGTGAGCAACCGTCCAAACCAAAGGCGAAACCGTGAACACCAATCGAAGAAGAAGCCTTAGCTAAGACTTACATAGGCACGTCTACACACCCGACAAAAGGTTAGTAAAACTAATTTTTTTAAAGTTTGTATTTTTTTAGAATTAGTTTTTTTATTTTTTGTAACATATTTTTTGTAACATATTTTATAGGTAATAATCAAACGGGTGACGGGTTTTGGACCAAGGTTTTGGCGAAGTTCCTTGAGCTAATGGACCAAGGCCCGTATCGAGATATCGACTCGGTGTCATCAAAGTGGCGAAAAATGAACGGGTTCGTCAATAAGTTTTACGAAGAATATAATAAAATATATACAAGTGGGCATCGTAGCGGCATGAGCGACAAGGATGTGTTTAAAAAGGCGTTGGAGAAGTACAAGGAGAACAATGGTAATACCTCGTTTGCACACGTTCGCGCGTGGGAAGTTTTGCGAACGCACCAAAAATGGGCGCCGATTCCCAACGAGGTGGAGATGGCGAAGCGGCAAAGGACATCGGAATCGGGTAGTTTTAGCGCCGGTAGATCGGACGCGAGGTGTCACATAAACTTAAACGATGACGCCGAGTTCGACAAAGAAGAATACGCCGTACATGAAGCGGAGCGTCCACCGGGCCGGGACAAATCAAAGAAGGAGCGGGCGAAGGGGAAAGAAAAGGAAAAGGTGGACCCGAAGATGGACGAGTTTATGGAACCCTTTAAAACGTACACGGACGTCTCGGCCCAAAGGGCGAAGGCGAATGAGCGGGTCATCGAAGAAAAGACTCGTGTGGCGGAAGAAAAGTTATGCGAAAAGGTCCGATTGTCCAATGAAAAAATCCGAATATCCGATGAAAAGATTCGGCTCAAGGAATGGGAAATAATAACGATGGATATCGATGATTATCCCGAGCCGAAACGTTCGATGTTGAAGAAAACTACAAACCGACATCATGAAGAAGCATCAAATTATTTAAGTCTATGTTTTTTTTAAGTTTATGTTTTTTTATTAAGTTTATGTTTTTTTTAAGTCTATGTTTTTTTTATTTTTTAAGTGTAAGTTTTCTTTTTTAAGTTTATGTAATGGTTTTTAATATTAATGAAAATATTTAGTTAATTTATTTGTTAAATGTTAAAAAAAGTAGAAGATTAAAATATATATATATATATATATATATATATATATATAAGTGGTGGGGTATGATCGATCATCTAGGACCATCCTTCCATACCCTCTAGTTTTGTGGGATGGACCATCCTTGGGAGGACTATGATGTGGCGCCTACGTGGCAGATGGGCACCATACCCTCTAGCCTAAGGTTATGAGGTGTGGATGGAGCCCCCTTAGACTGCGGGGTATGGTGGGGCTTGGGTTGGGCGTGGGTTGGGGCGGGTGATGACACGTGGAATGGGAGCCCCCCCCCCCCCCCCACTGCCTGGTACGTGTCCGCGGGGTATGGTGGGGCGTGGGTTGGGCTTGGGTTGGGTGCACCGCGTGGCAGGGTAGTTTTATAAAAAAAAATATATACAAAATTTAAAAATTACACAAACATTTATAAAAAAAACATACAACTTCATTAATATTTATAAAATTACATAAACCAAAAAATTACAAAAAAAGAAACCTAACGCGTTAAATAAATTTCAAAAAGGTCGATCTTGTCGAACGCCTTTTTTTCCTTGCCGCGAAACTCTATGTTCGCCACCGCCACCCGGTCCTCGTGGCTTAACTCGCCCCCGGGAACGGCTTCGTAGTAAGCCTTGAAACGCTCGAGCTTGGGACGTAGCTCGCGCCATTTATGTTGGCACGCGTTCATGTTGTGGCGGTCGTTACCGACGTTTAGTCGGTAGGCCGCGAAAGCTTCCGGCCAAGATTTGGTTTGGCCCGGTGGCCGCCCCTTCATAGCGTCAACGACGCTTGTGACTAGGGCAAGTTCTTCGTCGTGGGTCCAGGATGCCATAGCGGGTTCGTGGGATGTTGGGTTTGTGGTGACCGGCTGGGGCAGCGGGTGGGTTTTGTCGAATTTTTGGGACCACGGTGGGGGTTGGGATGGACCACCCGGTTGGGGTTTGGGGGTATTTATAGAGGATGTGGGGTTTGGGTGACCGCTTGGGGTGACCGCTTGGCCAAGCCAACGGTTTGAATTTAAAAATTCAAAACTTTTGGGATGGCCCGCTATGACGTGGCGGGTGAGCCAATGATATTCAGCCAACTAGGATGGCCAAACCGCCCCACGCCCGGCTTGAAACCCATGCCCCAAGGGCCACGCCGAAACCCATGCCCACCCGGGGTGGTGGCTTGGGCGTTTTCCCCCTACCACGCCCAAACTCCCGCCCCATACCCCGCAGTCTTAGGCTTTATCATGCCAACTAGGATCCATGTCATCGCCATGTCAGCATGGGGGCTTTATCATGCCCCCCTTTAATTTGGAAGGTGTGGATGGAGCACCGTGTCATGATTAAATAATTATTTATTTAAATATTTATTTTTTTAATTAAATGGCAATTTTAATAACTACAAAATTAAAAATAAAAACATAATTTCATTAAAAAAACACTACAAAGTCATAAAAAAAACATAACATACTAGAAAAAAAAAAGACAACATACTTAAAAAAAACTACATATATTTGGCCCGAATTTATTACGAGCCTCCAAAATGACTCGGTCCTCCTCTGGTAGATGTGACACATCCCTTGCGAGAAAGTCCATGTCTCTTTGGATTTGTTTCTCCATTCTCATTTCTTGGTCTTTTTCCCTAATGGAGATTATTTGCTTGAGATCTGCCTGGAACTCGCTAATCTTTGACGGGTCATCTGATTTAGTAGACTTTCCACGTGCCTTGGCTTTACTTTTATCCCTACCGGTTGGACGAGGCAGCTCTTGTGGTTCTTCAAACTCGTCAGCATCCTCGTTTAGATTAATTACTGTACGAGCATCGGACCCAGATGATTCGGTGGTGGATGTCGATTTGGACCGTTTGGATCTAGGGCGAGTTGGGTCGAACGGTGGCACAAGATGCCACTTTGGAGATTTGCGAAGAAGCTCCCATGTGGTTACCAACGTAAACATATGCCCATGGTGCATTCTATAGTCGTTGTGGGCTTCTGTCAAGACATCGACGTCGCTCGCACCACTTCTCCTTCGAGTGTTATTGACGAGGTTATTGTATATGTTGTTGAAGTTGCTAACCTTCAGCCTCATAGCACCCCACTTTCCCGAAAAAGAGTCGGCGGTTCGATACACACCACGACCCATTGCGGCGAAAAACTTCTCGCGTATACGACCCCAAAATACCTTTATGTCTTGGTCGTCTCATAAAAAAATTATTTACAAAAGCATAAAAAAAATATTATTTACAAAAGCATAAAAAAATTATTTACAAAAGCATAAAAAATATTATTTACAAAAGCATAAAAAATATTATTTACCAACAATCTCGTCCTCCGACATGTCGAGCTATGCTTTTGCCAACTCGAACTCTTCCTTAGGCGACCAAAATTCTACCTTCTTAGGGGTACGTTTTTCGGTATCATCCTTCTTTTTATGGCTTCTTTTTTTTATAGAAGAGGATTCAACTTGGGTTTCGGGAACATATTTGGTTTTGCTTGTGTCTTGGGCGGGTATGTTTGGTGGTGGCATGTTTGGCGGAAAAATGAGGGTTGAGAATAATACCCGAAATATGGGGGCATCGGTTGAGTGGTGGGATGAGGAGAAGTTGGTGGCATTGGATAATATCCAACCTCACCCGTACGCGGGTCTCGGCGATAGCAGTCCTTTTGCTCGTTGTTTTGCATATTTTGCCAAAACGGATTGGTCGGGTCCCATGGGATGTTGGGAAACATTGTTGGGAAATTTTAAAAAAATATGAAGAGAATTGTATAAAAAGTGAGGTAGAAAGTGAGAGGAATGATGTAAAAATGTTAAAGAATAGTGGGTATTTATAGTGTTAATTTATAAATAAAATAAAAAGTAATTTTTTTTTTAAATATGACCGTTTTCAACGGTCAAAAAACTGATTGTTCCTCGGTCCAAGTGCAATGAAGCTCGTTACCATCTTGGCGATGGTTCAATGGCGCCCCGCATAGCGCCAGGGGTGTGGAACGATGGCGCCGTGGGGCGCTATGGGTGGCCAGCTGGGTTGGGTGGCGCCCCCACACCCTCCAGGCGAAGTACATCTTCCACCGGCAACCCATATTTGCTCGGGTGTACCTATTTGCACACCCATTTGCTTATTGGCACACCAAAAATGTGTTTTTGTCCTATATGCACACCCTGCAGTGTCGAGCTGTGGCCAAAGCGTGGCGTTTTGGTCTGGTCAACCAGACAAAGACTGACGGGTGTCTGACGGGTCTGTTGACCGGACCAAAACGTCGAGCTTCGGCCGCGTTTTGGTCCTGTCAACCAGACAAAAGACTGACACCCGGTCTGGTTGACAGGACCAAAACGCGGCCAAAGCTCGGCGTTTTGGTCCGGTCAACATACCCGTTAGACAGCCGTCAGTATTTGTCTGGTTAACCGGACCAAAACGCTGCGCTTTGACCATAGCTCGACACTGCAGGGTATGCACATAGGATAAAAAACATCTTTTTAGGTTGGCTATCTACACATTTGGTGTGTAGATAGTTTGAGCCTATTTGCTCACTTTTTTATATTAAATATTTTGTATTAAAAATATACCCTCACACCAATAAACGCATGGAATTTAAGGATTACAATTTCAATAATAATTAGCCTTTTGGATCGTGAATTGAGATAATACCAAAAGGCCAAATACAATGGTTTTAGAAGACGATAATCAGCCTTACTACAACTAAGGATGTTCATTGGTACGGATATCAGACCTAATTGAAAACCGAATCGATCTGAAGTAGAATGTGTCTAACTGAACTGAATTCAACCGACTAAACTGCTTAAACGGATTTATAAGGTTTATTAGGTTCGGTTATTCAAGATTTGTGGACCCGATGACCAAACCGAAAACCTAATAAACAATTCCGATATGGTTAAGAACCTGCACAGAAGGTGTTCGGCTTATTTATCTAGGATAAAAAAAATGAAAACTTCTGATATCTTGATTGGAGATAGCTGGGAGAAGGGTCGCTTGCAGGGGCGGACCTATGTGTTCTTGTGGGTGGGCGGGCGCACCCTTGAAAATATGGTTCAAACCCTCCGCATCCCCAACAAATAATTCCTGGGTCCGCCGCTGGTCAATTGGTGTTGTTTATTCAGGGGTGGTGGTGCCCAAGAGTATCAGAGAAGAAGACAATAGCAAGAAGATTCAAGATTTAAAGAAAAAGTCATTCTTAAACAGCTGGAAAATTGCAACTTTTTTACAAGATTTTCAGTTTTAACAAGCTAATTTGTTATATAAACCTTGTACTTTGTAATGTACTAGGTTAAAACTGGAGTTGAGGATGCTGCATAATGTAGTGATTTTGAAGAATGGTTTAACTACAGGATGTCGCGTGCAGCTTCGGATACATGTGTTGAGTTTCTTTGGAATTTTGTTTTTGATAAAAAGAAAAAGTTTTCAGAATAGACGATAAATGGCTCGTAAGTAAATTTGAGGTAAGTGTCTTTTTCATATTAGAATTTGCTTTATAAAAGCGTGAGGAAAGAGCTTCATGTACGCGAGGCGTTGATCTAGTTACAACCAGAAGTTACCTGTATCAGCCTTTTTTATCAAGTAAACCCTTCAAATCATTTTGTTGTTTGTACATGCCAGGTTGCTGTTACATATCAGCCTGCTAGATACCCTAATGTTGACCCAAAAATACGCCTTAAAGCCCCAAGGCGTTTTCCAGCTCGCCTCACGCATCATGCGCGCTTTTATAACTAATATTTATATAGCTTCATGTAAGTTTGATATGTGTAGGGTGTTAGGTTGTGAGTTTTATAATGGATTATGTGATACTGAATAATCATTTTCAAAACACAAACCCAAACACCCTCTTTGGTATCATTTGATGAAATATCCATAATCCATGTATGCATATTAAGTTTTAATGTGAATCAAAAACAGGGAGATCAAGATCTTGGTGATTACAGGAAAGACAGAATATTCCCATTAAACATGGAATCACTCATGTTTATGTTATGGACTGAAACCATTGCAAGGTATAGGACTGTCCCACGTTGGTTGTATGGGCAACCAATGTGGGCTTTATATACCAAATGGGTTCTCTCACCCACCAGACTAGTCTTTTGGGTTGAGTTCTCTTGTTTGGCATGTAACAGTTTAGTCACGTATTACCAGGACTTGAATCTATAGAACACATTAGCATTGTACATCGCGATATAAAACCCACGAATTTAGTGCTTACTAGAGAGGCCTGGAACAAGCTTAAGGATATTGGTGCAGCAGCCATTGATTCAAGGATTGGAAAAAAAAAAAAAAACTATGTGCTAATTAGGGGTCTTCTTGACCCTGATTATTGCCCACCAGAATTCTATGTCCGAAGAACATCCCAAGGGGGAGTATGGTGACTATGGAAGTGGTAGGGATTGTGACGGGGACAACGGTGTTCAAAAGCTTAGGGGACGTTTGGTTCACGGAATGTGTAGGAATTGGAATTGGAATCCCTATGGGAATTGGAATTGGAATTTGAATTGGAATTTGATGGATTCCTTTGAAATCCATAGATGTGTTTGGTTGATAAATGTATTAATGGAATTAGAATTTAAAAATACCTAAAAAGACAAAATTACCCCTAGTTATAAACAATTGGCAAAAGTTTTAAAAACAACTATCTTAGATAAATATTCAAAAAAATTCTAAAAAATCCAAAAAATTATAAAAAATTATAAAAATTCAAAAAAAATTCTAAAAATCATAAAAAATAATAAAAAATTCTAAAAATTCTAAAAAATTCTAAAAAATCCAAAAAATTCAAAAGTATCAAAAAAATTAAAAAATAAAAAAAATCTAAAAAATAATAAAAAGTTCAAAAAATTCTAAAAAATAATAAAAAAATCTAAAAACTAATAAAAAATTCTAAAAAATAAAAGAAATTCTAAAATATAATAAAAAAATCCAAAAAATTCTAAAAAATCGAAAAAATTCAAAAAAATATAAAAAATCAAAAAAAAAATATAAAAAATTCAAAAAATTCTAAAAAATTCAAAAAAATCCTTAAAAATCCTAAAAAATTCTAAAAAATTCAAAAAATTCTAAAAAATTCAAAAAATTCTAAAAAATTCAAAAAAAAATTATAAAAAATCCAATAAATTATAAAAAAACAAAAAAATTCTAAAAAATCCAAAAAATAAAAAATTCAAAATAAAACCAAAAAAATTCCAAAAAATAATAAAAAAAGAGTTAATTACATAGTTAGTCCCTGTGGTTTGCATAAAATAACATACTTAGGTACTAATAGTTTAAAATCACCTTCTAGGGTATTAACTTTTCATTTTGTAACGTTTGGAGGTATTAACTTCTAGGGTATTAACATAGTTAGTCCTTGTGGTTTGCACAAAATAACATAGTTAGGTACTAATAGAATGTGATTTTAAACCTATAAATAACGTTAATACCTCCAAACGTTACAAAATGAAAAGTTAATACCCTAGAATGTGATTTTAAACTATTAGCACCTAAGTATGTTACTTTGTGCAAACCACAGGGACTAACTATGTAATTAACTCTAAAAAAAATCCAAAAAATTCTAAAAATTCTAAAAAATTCAAAAAAAAAAATTTTTGTATTTTTTATTATTTTTTTGATTTTTAGAATTTTTTGGATTTTTTTAGAATTTTTTTGATTTTTTAGAATTTTTTTGATTTTTTATAATTTTTATTATTTTTTTGGATTTTTTAGAAATTTTTGGATTTTTTGGATTTTTTTGAATTTTTTTAATTTTTTAGAATTTTTTTGATTTTTTGGATTTTTTGGATTTTTTTGATATTTTTGAATCTTTTTGATATTTTAAATTTTTTTTGATTTTTTGGATTTTTTTTATTTTTTTTTATTATTTAGGATTTTTTTGATTTTTTAAATTTTTTTGATTTTTTTGAATTTTTTTTATTTTTTAGAATTTTTTTTTTGAGTTTTTGGATTTTTTTGATTTTTTAGAATTTTTTGGATTTTTTATTATTTTGTTGATTTTTTTGATTTTTTAGTATATTTGGATTTTTTATTATTTTTCGATTTTTTATTAATTTTTTGATTTTTTAGAATATTTTGGATTTTTTATTATTTTTTTGATTTTTTAGAATTTTTTTTATTTTTTAGAATTTTTTGGATTTTTTATTATTTTTTGGATTTTTTTTATTTTTTAATTATTTTTTGGTTTTTTAGAATTTTTTTTTGGGTTTTTTTAGATATTTTATTAATTTTTAGATTTTTTAGATTTTTTTGGATTTTTTATTATTTTTTTGAATTTTTTTGGTTTTTAGACAAAAATGAAAGAGGCAAGGGGTTATTTCCGTAACTTTGGAAACATTCCCGTGGTTTTTTAAACTTTCCTTTGAAATTTAGAAGGAATCTGAATTCCATTAAGTAAGGGATTTTGTTGGAATTGAAATCCAATTCCCTTCAACTAAATTGTCCAACCAAACACACAAAGGAATGTAATTCCAATTCCAATTCCCTTGAAATCCTATGGATTCCTGTCAACCAAACAGGCCCTTAGCGTTCGTCTAGGTATTCGTTGGTGAACCCGAATCAATTAGCACCCTTTCTCCTTCAAATATGACATCTATAGGTATACGTAATTAAAAAACAAAATTGCAGAAAACACTGAAAACAGATTTCTAAAGCTCAGGCCAAAAAAAACAGAAATATAGAAAACTCAATTCATTAGTAAGGAAGTCCTTTTCTTGACTTCTATAAGTTATGAAATTTTTGCAATTTGATTAGTGCTTACCAACTACACGCAAACTTGGTTTTAAAAATAATTTGGTTCAAAACCATAATAAAATTAACTTAATTTGGTTCTAAACATGGCAAGATAAACGTAATTTGGTTCTAAACATAACAAGATAAACTTAATTTGATGTAGATGAGTATTGCAGCAGGTGATTCAGGAGAGCTACCTGAATCAAACATAGAAAAGATTAAGGCACCAACACTTGATTCTAGTTATCACTTATTGCATGTATATGGAAATTAATAACTTACAATTTGCTGCAGCTACATCACAACATTATCCTGGCAGCACCTGTAACATATGTCATAAGGTTGGTTTTATGCTTCCTCTTAGCAATGCATTTTTTTCATGATCATAAATTTACATAAGAATTTACCTCAGTCAAGGTGGCATTATGAGAACTATTTAGCAGATAGTTTTTCACTTGAGCAGACATAATAACTTTCTTGTCTTTCCAGCCCCAACATGGAAGAATCTTTAAACTCTTTAAGTTAGCAAGTGAGAAACGCTGGTGTGAGATTAGTTCCACGGATGAGTTCAGAAGCTGTAGAAAATTCTATTCAACAAAAGTACACGAAAACAGAATAATCTAATGCAATCTTTCTCAAGTCTAATATGCTAACGGTAGCGTAGTAGAAAGAATTATTCTAGTAAAAGTTTATGTACCTAACTTGAAGTCACGTGTTGTTGAGATCATTCGTATAGATCCTCCTACTTTAACTATTGTGGACCAACATACTATAATCTAAATGCTTTTTTTATAGTAGATATACTCTCTCCCCCTCTATATGCCCGTAAATCAACCGGGAGTATATAGGGGGTGTACACATAGATGACAATGCCATATAACCTTACCCATGTGTCAATGCGCACCTTACTAAAAGAAAAGACTTGTTCTTACTAGTTAAAATATCAGGCCAAAAAAACTAACCCCTTGTTCAATTTTACTACTTTCTATGTTTACTGAATAGAAAATCTTTGTAAGAAATACCTCAATGATATCCATGCTGAGTGAAAGAAGTTTGACATTGTGGAACTTTTGAAGTAGACTAATAACCGTAGGAGCATATGAGCTTGATCTATTTAGACTGTTGTGCATAGAAAGATGTGCTTTTTCCAAAGAAGGGAAATCGCCTGTTGTGAACATGCAAGGACAAGGACCTTCAAAGCGCAAGAAAACAAGCTCGGGTGCAGAAATTTGAATTCCGCTCATCTGTTCTGAAATAGTTAGATATTTTAGTTTAGGTGTAACCACATGGACAACAAGTCCAATTGTTCTCCTGGTTGTAAGCGTGAGATTAGAAAGTCGAGGATGACAAATCCTAAAAACCTTTGATCCCAGCATCGTGCACCAGTATAAGGTCAGGTTCTCCAAGTTGGGGCACATGGAGAGAAAACCATCATATAATGTGACAGTACAAAGATGCAATGTTGCTAAAGATGAAAACTCATGTGTTGGTGTGGGTACAGTGTAAATGTAACCAGAACGACCACGAAGAATCGGTTGGAGATGTCTGAACATCGGAATACCTGAAAGAGAAAGAGGGAATCCGGTCTTCTTATCAGAATCACATGTATAGTCCTCTCCAAACAAACATGTAACGTTGAGCTGTTGGACGTTGAGGGAGAACGCATGGTTCATAATCCTTTGGGCATCACCGCCATCATCCTTTCGATGAAAACAAAGATTGAAAGAAGAAAACTGAAGTTGATTATTGCGACGAGACATGACATGGGTAACAAAGTGAAAGAAGTTGTCCATGGTAGAGAAATCCTGAGTTGAGAAAGTGAGATGGGGAATTAAAGTCCACAAAAACCTCCATCTGGATGACAAAACACTAGTTCCAATAGCATCTTTTATACCAACAAAAGAGAGGATCTCAATAATCACATCATCTGGCAAGACACTTAGTCTGTCATCCATTCGCATTCTATCGCATTCCAAAAGCAAGCTGAAATATTTATTGTATAAACAAAGAAATCAGCTACTTTCATAAATCATAACACCACTTCAAAGTAATCTGATAAGATAAATCCCATCTTCCACTACCCTTCCCCCTACAGCCCCAGGAGGAAAAACAAAACCCAATATATCATCAAGATCTAAATAATTAATGAATTATCAAGTACACATTTTGTTAATATTATAAAGTAATCTTTTTTCCGAAAAAAGGAACAAATTGTTTATAACAGATTAGTTAAGAGAACCGTTGATGTCAGAATCTAGCCAGAAAACGAAGAAAAAGGTCAACCTAAAAACAGGTCAATCAGTTACATGAAGATTGAGTGAACTTGAGTCTGATTCGTCTGCTTGCTCAAACGAATGGATTTCCAACGAATGTGTAAAGGTTAATGATGTCTTCTATTATAAGGTTATTAGATATTGGCCCAATTGAGCCCAAAGTTATTTCTACCGGGCTCAAACATTAAACCCACTATACTATTAGTGGTGCACAAATCGGGTTTTTTTTAAAACCGGGTTTCGGGTAGGATCGGGTTCGGGTAGGCTCGGGTTTTACAAAATCGGGTTTTTTTAAAAACCGGGTCGGGTCCGGGTTTTCTACCAAAAATGTATACCCTATATACCCGGGTTCGGGTAGGGTTCGGGTCGGGTTTTATAAAACCCGGGTATTATAATACCCTATTTCCGGGTTCGGGTCCGGTTCGGGTATTCATCGGGTAGGGTTCGGGTATGCATCGGGTATTAAAAAAACCCGACCGGAACTATGCTTATAAAATGTATCAAACATAACTCTCACACATAGACATCAAATCTATTGATAAACAGAGGCACAATTTATAGTTCTTTTTGTGGTTATTCTTGAACTTTATAAACAGAGGCACAATTTATTAAATACAAAAACTAATAATGATATTAAACAAACAAAGAAAATAGAAGGGCCAACATATATTGGCATATTTGTTTCCATTTGTAATGAAATATACTAAATAATTAAGTAGCGGTGGCAAATATCATTAGAAACCTAATAATTAAACAAGATTACATCAAAGTGCATACATAATTTTGTTAAATCATAAGAACTAGAAGTCTTAATGCATACATAATTAAACAAGATTACATCAAAATCGAGTTTTTTTTTAAAAACCGGTTCCGGGTATTTATAAAACCCGGTTCCGGGTTCGGGTTCGGGTTCGGGTATTTGTAAAACCGAGTTTCGGGTATAAACCGGGTATAAAAAAAACCGGTTCCAGGTTCGGGTTTTAGATCAAATATGCATACCCGGTCCCTACCCTACGGGTAGGGCCGGGTTCGGGTATAAAAAACCCGGGTTTTATAATACCCGGTTCCGGGTTTTTTTTTCGGGTCCGGGTTCGGGTTTTTTGTGCACCACTAATTACTATCAAGAATTAAGTTCCAGTACAAATACGTTTAACGCACAATTCAAAATTACTCTATATGTGTATCATAAATATTCTACTAGTTCATTAAAATAACATAACATACACAATTACTAAAACGAATCCCATTATGAAATACGAATTACGTTTTTGTTCTGAAGACTGTGACGTTAAAACGAACTCAAAGGTTAGAGCCTAATATACAATATGTAAAAGCAACTGACACTGGTCAGAATCGCATATGTAAATGCCTAATTTAGTTTGGTGTTGCTAAATGCACTCTCATTTTTTTAAATTTTACTGGTTGCACTCCCCCTGAAGTTTGTAAATAAATACAATTAACCCTTGTATTTTCTTTTTTCTAAACATTTGTATTAGGAAATATCTCTATTTTTTCTAGGGGTTTATCTACTTGTCATAATTTGAATATTTAGATATACCTGTGAATACATAACGATTCTATTGAAAAAAAAAACATGCACTGAAGAAGGAGATTAAGAGAGAGCTTGAAGAAACAATTTTTTTTCAACTTTGATTTTCATCCTAGTTTTAATTCGTTTCAATGTTTTTTTTTTTTTGACAAAACTATTTTGTTTTAATTGGTTGGCTCGATGTAATTTTTTTTCGTGTCAACGGTAGTTTTTCCATCATTTTAGTGTTTTTAGCAAAAGTATAATAGTGTTTTGTTTTAATTGGTTGGCTCAATGTAATTTTTTTAAGATCGTGTTATGAGTAGTATGTAAAAGTAACTGAAACACTAACGTACATGTTATGAGAGAAAAATATTCGGCTTAATACCCCGCAACGCGGGCAGGGCAAAAACTAGTTATTTACAAAGTGAGGTAAATGAAATTTAGTTGTCAAGCACATCCTATTTTTATATAAACGATATACAACAACATGTAATATATAAAAGGTAAAGGGTGAAATTTAAAAAAATTATAAAAATAATATTTTTGGAAAGGGAGATTATCATCATCATCCTATTTTTTGGAAAGGGAGATATAAACAGAAAAAATAGAGATGCATTTAAATACACCCTTTAGTTTCCGTAGATGCTCCTGCAACTTGTCTTTTTTAGAAGAACTAAATTTGTTATCGTATATGATTACATACCTAAAGTTAATTAGGTACATGGCTTTATAGCCTAGTGGTATCTTGGGGTGGGATAAGACTTTGTGACCAATAGATCCTGGGTTCGATTCCCACAAGGGGGTTTTTCCCATAATTGGGTTTCCTCCTGAATTGGTGTATAGGCATTATGCCTAGTGGAGATGGATATGATCGGGTGGTTCTGCTGGTGGCACGATGATACTCCAGTGGTCCGTCAGTAATTCAAATTTGCCGTTCCAAAAAAAAGTTAATTAGTAATGAATGATTATTTTATTATGATTTAAAAAAAAAATTGTAGACTATGACCTGGGATGTAAGCTACGCATAATTAATTGATTTTATGAAGGCTAGTTCATATGTTCCTAAGCTACTGTTAATCAAGGCCTTAAATCTTAAAAAAAAATTACCAGTTTTGAATACTTATATAAATTTTCACAATTGAGAATGTGAAAGCACCGGATCGATGACAAACATCAAACATTGCACTTGATTCAAGACATGAAGAACAATCATAAGATGAACAAGATGTAGAAGATGAATCTCTTTATTAACGAATCAGTCATCACAGATTACATACCAAAAGAGTATACATCATCTACAAGCTGGTTTAGATCACAAAGATCTAAACCCTAGCTTTCTCTCACTAACACATAGTCTCTCTCTCTAGAAAATGTGCACACCAGGAGGATGAACAAGAAGTTAGGAGAGGTGCATAAAGCTTTCTCAATGGTTGCCCTAATCTACCCTATATAACACATCATCGGAACAGTATGTAAAATACAAAGGAACAGATCATCGGAACAGTATGTAAAATACAAAGGAATTCGAAACAAGCAAAGAAATAAAGCAAGCTCTGAAGAAACCCGGGGGCTGCTATCCGAAAGACTAATCTCAGAACAATCGAACTACTAGATTCAAACCTCCGGAGACACATAGTAACCCGGACACTCAAACCTGGAAATAACTGTTTGAAAAGGATCTGAATCAATTGATATAAGACATGATTTGATGAAAACTAGCTGTTTCATGTATTGGCTGCTGAACTGTTTGTTAAAAACAACTCTGAACGAAACTCGGAACCTTTTAAACATTCTTTAAAACTCGGAGCAACTTGATAGTTGAAACCTCGGAACAAATCCAAAGTCTGTAAAACTCGGACTCCCAAACTTTCTTTAAAAACTCAGAAGCAAAGTGAAAACTCAGAATCCATTTAAACTTAAAAACTCTGACCAGAACTCGGAAACCATTAAACTCAAAAACTCGGACCTAGGAACTGAGCACATTACCTCGGAACTGAGCATTGAACATTGAAGATCAAACATCGGAACTGATTTAACTCAAAAACTCGGAACAAAACATTACCTCGGAACACATCCAATATCATTAAAAACTCGGATATTAAACAACAAAACTCTCAAACTTTTGAAGATCAAAACCTCGGACTCTTGAACTGTATAAAAGAAATCGGACTAATAAAAGAACATAATCTCGGACCACTATCTAAAACCTAAACTCGGACTCAATGGAGAGATAATGAAACTCGGACCCGGTTCTTAAACTGAAACTCGGACCTAGTAAGGGTTTCTCAAACTCGGATCCAATTGACTCAGTAACCAGTCTCCGGACTATCTCCCCAATGTGACTTCACACTGGTTCAACAATACCCCGGAAACACAAACACAAAATTTAAACTCGGACAATCCTTTTTAGATCAAAACCCTAGATCTCCAAAAACCCAGCAGTTCTCTCCAACACAGCTCAAATTTCTTCATATCTGGACCAAAATCTTCATGTCTTCAAGATGTTTGGGGGAAACAAACATCAAATCAAGAGCAATGGTGATTCGGAAGGCAGTTAGACCATTCCGAGTCGGTAACCATGCTCTGATACCACTGTGAAAGCACCGGATCGATGACGAACATCAAACATTGCACTTGATTCAAGACATGAAGAACAATCATAAGATGAACAAGATGTAGAAGATGAATCTCTTTATTAACGAATCAGTCATCACAGATTACATACCAAAAGAGTATACATCATCTACAAGCTGGTTTAGATCACAAAGATCTAAACCCTAGCTTTCTCTCACTAACACATAGTCTTTCTCTCTAGAAAATGTGCACACCAGGAGGATGAACAAGAAGTTAGGAGAGGTGCACAAAGCTTTCTTAATGGTTGCCCTAATCTACCCTATATAACACATATATATAGACTAGGGACTAAACCCGGACAAAACATATTGTCCGGGATACAAAACAAATAATTCGGACAACAATAATAATCAACATATTCCGAGTTTAACATCATAAACTCGGAACTGATGAAGCTACCGAATTCTTGACTTGGCTTGGACTTTGTTGACCGTAGACCAGAACTGATAAAGCACAGTTACCCTGCAGGAACTGCACTTACAGACTCCCCCTTAACTATTGCTATCAGTTATGTCTGACATCGATATCTTCAGTCACCGGATACTACACTTACAGAGTATACATCATCTAAAAGCTGGTTTAGATCACAAAGATCTAAACCCTAGGTTTCTCTCACTAACACATAGTCTCTCTCTCTCTAGGATGTGCACACCAGGAGGAACAAGTTGTAGGAGAGGTGCACAAAGCTTCTTGATCGATGCCCTAATCCTATACAACACATATATATAGACTAGGGACTAAACCCGGACAAAACAATCTACACAAAAACCAAACCCCTGACAAAAGTCTAGACATAAACTTGGACAAATTGTCCAAGGATAAACCTTGGACTAAGTTTCAAGACATGTACAATAAAGACCCTAACAATTGGAAGGCATGCACTTTTCACCCAAAGTGCATTAACAAACTCCCCCTTGATCAGTGCATGGTCTTCATGTGGTCTTGAATTCTTCATTATCATTGACTTTAACTTGGACTTCTGCTTTGGTTGACCATAACTGATAAGCGACAGTTACCCTGCAGGAACTGCACTTACAGAGAATTTACATATAAATTTATCTAGCTGATGCTAAATGGGCTCTTGTAATATATTTGTTAACCATGAGAAATAAAATAAACCATTTACGTTAACACGAACTAAAATAAAGCTTGGTTTGATTCTATGTTGACACTTGCATCACTTGCATTCACCCATCTCATACATGAAGTAAAGCTTCATTTGTAATATTAGAAGTACTAAATATTAAACTTATTATAATAGAAATAAAATATAGATTCCAATGTACATATGCATTTTATTTTATTTTAGAGTAAAATGCAATTTGCGTCCCTGTGGTATGTCTCAAACATCAACTTGAGCCCCTAAAAACATTTTTTTTTTGCATTTTGAGCCCCTGTGGTATTAATTTCATAACAGTATAAGTCCCTGCCGTCAGTCTTCCGTCAGTTTGACCGTTTGCCAGTTGTGAAAAGTCCATAATACCCCCCACCCTTTAATATCTACACTTAATTAAAGCAGACAACTTGAGCCAGTTTTATTATCATCATCAACAGTCGCCCAACTACGAATATCATCATCATCAACAGCTCTCCCAACTCCCAAGATCATCATCATCATCTTGAGCCAAGAGATCAACAGATCATCTTCATCATCTTCATCGAACATCGAACAGATCATCTTCATCTTCATCGAACAGATCAGGTTCATCTTCATCCTCATATTGGTCATTCGATGTGTTTATGTGTTTATATTGTGAAAAAACAGAGCGATGATTCTGGGTTTGATTTTGGGTTGATTTTGGGTTACATTCGATGATTTGGGTTGATTTTGAAAAAAACAGAGGGTTGATTTCATTCGATGTGTTTATGTGTTTATATTGTGAAAAAACAGAGGGTTGATTCTGGGTTTGATTTTGGGTTCCATTCGATGATTTTGGGTTGATTTTGGGTTACATTCGATGATTTGGGTTGATTTTGAAAAAACAGAGGGTTGATTTTGGGTTTGATTTTGGGTTCCATTCGATGTTTTTGGGTTTGATTTTGGGTTGATTTTGAAAAACAGAGGGTTGATTTTGGGTTCCTCATTTGAATGTGTTTGATTCGATGATTTGGGTTCCTCATATTAAGAACTGATCGGATCGGATCAGTTTCGGATTGAATGTGTTCCTCATTTTGATTCGATGATAACAGTTATTTGGGTATTTTGGATTTGATTTGATGATTTGAATGTGTTATTTGGGGTTAGGGTTTAGGGTTGAATGGATTTTTGGTTTGATTCTTGTGGGTTTAGGGTTGAATGGACTTTTGGTTTGATTCTTGTGGGTTTAGGGTTTAGGGTATCAACTGAGTATATTGTTCAAAATGCATCAAAACAGAGGTTTGCAATGTGTTTTGGTTTGAATGTGTTTTGTTTTGTTGTACAGAATGTGTTTTGGTTTGAATGTGTTTAGGGTTTAGGGTATCAATTGAGTATTAAGAACTGATCGGATCAGATTCGAATGTGTTCCTCATTTAAATGTGTTTTGTTGTACAGAATGGCTGCGGATGTAAAGATACGCAAAACACCAACTACGAAGGCGAGAACACTTGACAACCTCCTAGAAGATGCGGTGCACATAAGGAAGTGATTGATATGAATGAATATAACCCCAGTGGAGCTCTTCGATTTTCCTTGAAGTTCCAGAGCTCGCTAATTACATATCTACCACTGGGGTTATATTCATTCATATGAATGAATATAACCCAAGTGGCAGATATGTAATTAGATACACTGGGGTTATATTCATTCATATCTGGATCAGTTTCCCGAAGTGCACCCGTCAGTAAAGATCCACAATTGCTTGTGATCGTATGACGTTTTGTCTCTGTATTGTATGTTACGGTCTTTTGTTATCGAGTCTGTAAGTTCCGTCAAGTCTACGAAGTTGGTATGACGGGTCTTTTGTTATCGAGGCTTTAATATATGACGGGTCTGTTGATATTTCACTCATACCATAGGGACGCAAAGTGTTATTAATATTTGCAAAAAGACGGTCTTACCCCTGCCTCTAACAGTCAACCTGACGGCAGGGACTCAAAGTGTTATGAAATTAATACCACAGGGGCTCAAAATGCAAAAAATTGTTTTTAGGGGGCTCAAGTTGATGTTTGGGACATACCACAGGGATGCAAATTGCATTTTACTCTTTATTTTATTTCCTAAATACAACAAAACAAAGTGTCGGCGGTAATAGGGTTTTCCTTTGATTGGAGAAAAGGGGCGGCATGGGAAATAGTGTCAGGCACTCTCCAATTAGTCCAACAAATTTATGATTTTATCCCGTTTTAAAATTACGATTTTGCCATCAGTTCAAAATTATGTTTTTGCCCTACTTAAAAATAAATTTACGCTTTTACTCCCAGCTAAATATTTCAATTTTGCTCCCGGTTAAAAATTATGATTTTGCCCCGTTTCAATTTACAGTTTTGCCATTAGTTTTTTCCCCTTAAAATTACGATTTTGCCATCAGTTCAAAATTATGTTTTTACCCACACTTAAAATAAATTTACGCTTTTGCTCGCAGCTAAAAATTCCAATTTTGCCCTCAGTTCAAAATTACGATTTTGCCCCGTATAAATTTATAGTTTTGCCATTAATTTTTTTCTCACAGCCAAGTTACGATTTTGCCCTCAACTTAAATTTACGTTTTGTCCATTGTTTTTGTTTTTTTTTCTAGTGAAATTACAATTTTGCCCCCAGTGTAAAATTACAGTCATGCCGACAGCTTTCTGGCATTCCCTCATTGTTCCATTTAATTTACGATTTTATACCTGAATTAAAATTATGATTTCGCCCTCAGTTAAAAATTACGTTTTTCCCATCGTTTTAGTTTTTTTAGCAAAACTATAAAGATTTTTTGTTTTAATTGATTTACTCTATTTAATTTTTTTCGTGTTAAGGAGTTGCCTAACACTGGCTCATTAGTCTTGAAAAATTACAGTTTTGCCCTGAACCCAAAATTACGGTCTTATCATCGTTTTTGTTTTTTTTTCCTAGCAAAATTACAGTAGTCTTTTTTTAATTGATTGAGAATTATTCGGTCATAGCCCCGCAACGCGGGCGAGGCATCAACTAGTATATCTACAAAGCTTACGGGCGGGAATAGTGGCATTGGTTTTTTTTTTACGTATGGGAATAGTGGCATTGGTTTTTTTTTAACGTATCAGAAGATGCTTTTAAATAGAAATCGTTGTTATTTTCAATCAAAGTTTAGTTCTTGGCGTGTGTCCGTTTGGTTCTTTATTATCAAATATTGTTAACATAATTTCTAGAAATTTTGAGCTGTTGCAGGTTAATATGGAATACCATCGTTTTCAACTTGATTTACATTGTTCAGATGTGTGTATTGTCTATTTTTTGTTGTATTCCTTCACTTACCATCTTAACCAGCCAGATTTGGGTTTTTTGAGGTCATAATTTTTTTTTTTAAATAAACTTCATTAAAAACACACATCCGACCTAAACAGGCAAAACGAACACACCTCCGACCCAAACGGGCAAAAGGCCAAAAAATTACAACATACACAAAGAGTATTTACATCAGTCCGCCCATTTGATATAATTACAAGGAAATCTATTTTTAACCCAAGCATAACCTCGTGACTTTATCTCCCCTATGATATCATGCGGACTATATTTTTTCTAATTAAAAACCACTTCGTTCCTTTCTTTCCATATGCACCAGCATGAGATTATAGCTAACCCGTAAATGATCTTTTCCGCCTTCTTACCATTCTTAAAGAACTTGTGTATGTCTAGGATATCTTTGAACTCAAAAAAGAACAAAGGCGGGATGTTGCACCAAACGCTGAAAGCCGGCCACACCCTGAAAGCCACCGAGCACGCAGTGAACAAATACTCCACCGTTTCCTCGAATTCATCGCAAAAGGGCACAAGACCGAGTTAATATCCACATTCCTTCTTTTTAAATTAATTCTTGTAGGGAGCCTATCCAAATTGCCTCTCCAAGCCATAATATTACACTTGATAGGCACCCAATTACACCAAACAAAGCTAGGAGGGTGACTATTAATTACCTCTATCTATAATCAAAGCCTTTTTAACCGACTTCACCGAGAAACCATTTTGGCTATCAACCTTCCAAAGCCAAGCATCCTTATCGTTCGAGAGACTCAAAAAACCGAGGACCTCGTGACATTCCTTCCATTCCTTTAGCTCCTCTTCCGTCTCAGGCTGTTTAGACTAATGCCAAGTGAATATACCGTTTCCTTGACCCGCTACGATTCTCTTAGCGACCCTCCACATTTTAAACAACTACAAACCAAATAAATGAGGCCATCTTTTCATGAAGGGAAGATCGCCCACCCAAGTGTCAATCCAAAAACGAATATCAGCCTCATTCCCAACCTTACCCATGATTAGCCGATTTAAACCATTCCCATTTAATTTTATTTTGGATATCAACTTCACCATATTTTTCAACACCACGCTATGCTACCATTAAGCGGCAGGAAGCTTCTTTTATTGTTTTTTCCATGACAAGCTTCCACCACTTTACACCATAGATTATGGTTTTCACCCCTATTTAATAAGAAGAGCCTCATTAACCTCTTTCAGCTTGTTAATACCCAACTTACCTTTAATCTTAGGCCAAGTGACCCCCTCCCAAGCCACCCAGTTCATTTTAGAATTGCTACTAGATCCCCGCCCATAGGAATTTTCTCATTTTGGCTTCAAGGGTCTTGATAACCCCATTGGGGGGGGGGGGGGGGCTTATATAAGGAAGAATAATAAATAGGCAGACTTTCCAACACCGAATTGATCAAAGTAAGCCTCCCCCCTATCGACAAAGTTTTAGCTTTCCAGACCAACAATCTTTTATCAAAAACCTCAATAATAGGTGTCCAGTTGTTAATTCTGTTCATATTAGTCCCCACCGTAATCCCCAAGTAAGTGAGAGGGATAGAGTCCGTTTTACACCCAATCATTTTAGCCATATCAGACACTAGCCATATCAGACACTTCCTCACTATCAACCCCTAACCCGTATATGTTAGATTTTTGAACATTGATTTTTAATCCCGAACAAAGATAAAAGATTCTCAAACATCTCGCCACGATCTTCAAATTGTCCCTATCCCATTCCCCAAACAAGAGAGCATCATCAGCATAAAAAAGGTGAGATATTACCGAACCGTTGTTGGGAGTTTGAATACCTTTGAAAAGCTCTTCATTCCTCGCTTTGCACAACATGCTAGACAGGGCTTCCATGACCAGAAGGAACATAAACGAGGATAAAGGATCTCCCTATCTAACCCCTTTGGTACACTTAAATTTAAAGGTAGGTGACCCTTCACAAGAACAGAGGACCTAGCCAAAACTAGGATCCCTTCGATCCATTTACACCATAATTTAGGAAAACCCATTTGCCCCATGACGTCCAAAAGAAAACTCCAATAAACGTTATCGTAAGCCTTTTCAAAATCGATTTTTAAAAGAAAAGTCTTTTTAATATATTTTTTAATCCAAGCTATGAGCTCATTTAGCATTAATGGACTGTCCGATATGTACCTCCCTTTAAGAAACGCCATTTGATTCTCCGATATAGGGGTCATAACTAAGAGCATGAATCCAATAAATCGGATTGTAAAAGCAAAAGCAGGTCAGTCATCAGAGTTTGAGTGCAATATATCTTACATTTGTGCCTTGGGAGTTATATCATTGTGTTACTTATAATGGTTTATGTATTATATGGAAGTTATTTAGCTTTACCCTTTTGTTAGCATGTGGTAATAGGTAATTTAATCATACGCATAAGTGAGGTTATTGGTATGATTTTACCATTGCCCGTTTACCATCTATCTCAATGTAAATTCATAACATATTTAATTTACTTTATCAAAAAAAAAAAAATGGTATGATTTTACTCTCAAGTTGGTGCAAAGTTGAAAAAGAAAGCGACACACTGAAGTGACTTAAAGCCAGGTAATCCCCACAGGCAACTAGCTAGCACTTGAGAGTGATTTCAGTTTTGTGCAACTCATGGAGAAAAACAAGCACATCAAATAGTCAAGAACTACATGTGCCAATAATATGTGGTGAAATGGTCAACTAAGGCTTGCCAATAATGTCATTACCTATAGTTGGCTAGGTATTATATAGCAAGGATATGAAGAAAATAAACACAAAACATTGCGGTCTGAACAGAAAGAACCAACCTAGGAAATGAAAAAAAACATACTTTCATGAGCTAGACAAGACTGATTTGTTGAAACCTTGAACTAGATCATGTTTAAACGAGCTTGAGTCGAACTTAAGTCTTAAACTAAACTTCCATATCATTCTAACTCAGGTTTGCGTTTCATACAACTTGATTAAATTCAAGAATCAGGTGTTACCCGTCTTCTTCGGTACCGGGAGAAGCAACACTGTCTTCGTCTGTCAGTTTAATTTGATAAGGAATTTTTTTAGCATTCACGTGATGAAAATGAACTTCCTTTTGGATTTTTTTTTTTTGTCTTTTGTCTTGTTTTTTTTTTAGTAAACTGCCATTTTGGTCCCTGAGGTTTGGGCAGTTTTGCCACTTTAGTCCAAATCTCAAACTTATTACATCTGGGTCCCTGTGGTTTCAGTTTTATTGCCATTTTAGTCCAAAAATGAAATCAGGTGTTGTTTGTCTTATAAAACCATACTATTTTGTCCTTTTCCTCAGGGGCAAAATGGTCATTTCATTTTTATAAATAAATACCTTTTCCCCTGTAATCACAAACACACAATCAACCCTGCTACAATCCTTTTCCCCTGTAATCACAAACACACAATCAACAATCTGATCCCCTGTTTAATTAATCTTGAATCCTGTGAAGTATCATCGAACCAAAAACAGAAAACTCCATCCCTGTTTTTCGATCAAGAATCAAAATCAGTCCGTTTCAAAGATTTGATCAAATCATGTTCAAAATTATCATATACACACCAGATCATTCATACAATCGAGAATCGTTTGGTTTTCAAAATCAAACGCAGAAATCAAAACCCTTGTTTTACGTTTTGACACCATCGTCGGCCACCACTTTCATCATCATCTCAACTTCAACATCATCATCATCATCATCATCGGAAAAACGCACACATAACTACTGATACACTCAGATCATAAAAAAAAATTCAAAAGAAAAGAGAGTGTTGTGAGGTTTACCAGAGAAATTAGTCGGGAACAATGGTGGCCGGGAAATCGGCGTCTACGTCGTCTTCTCTGCTTCTCCGATCTCTCTCTCTCTCTCGTCGCCACCACCACAGTGGTGGCCGGCCATTAAATCGAGGCGGAATGGGGGCGGTGTGGTGTATTTGAGATGAAAAGGAGAATAGGAGATTGAGGGATGGTTGTGGGTGTTCGTTGTCGGAAAGAGATGTCACCGGAGAGACAGAGAGAGATGGGGTGCGGCTGTGGAGGTGGTGTAGATTAGGCTTTCTTTAAGTCTGAAGAATGCAGAGGAAAGAGGAGTTGTTGGTTGGTATTTATTTATAAAAATGAAATGCACATTTTGCCCCTGAAGAAAAGGACAAAATAGCATGGTTTTATAAGGCAAACAAGACCTGTTTTTATTTTTGGACCAAGATGACAATAAAACTGAAACCTCAGGGACCCAGATGTAAAAGGTTTGAGATTTGGCAAAACTGCCCAAACCTCATGGACCGAAATGGCAGTTTACTCTATTTTTTTTTTTTCTATTTTGTATATTTTTTCTTTTAGCTTTAAGTGTTGATACTTACAACCCTTTATTGTTCTAAAAATTTTATAATCCAATTTTATGTGTTTATTTTTATGTAAATGTTGTTATAAATTCATATTGGCTTACGTTTAGAAGTAAATTTTTTCGGGAAATGAGTAAGGTCAAATATAATATGTTCTTGCTTATTATTACGTATGTTTTTAGTTGTTTTACGTTTTGACGTAAAAAAAATTCCCGTCAATGAGTCGGGTCAAATATAATATGTTTTCGTGATTATTTTTATATGTGTTTTCAATTGATCTACGTTTTAACGTAATTTTTTTTTGAAAACGACTCGATTCAAATATAATACGTTTTCATTAGACAGTATAAATTCGAGTCAATTTACTTTTCGACACCGTCGCAACGTGACATAGCTATTTTCTCACGTGCTTATTTTATGTACGTGTCAATGTAAATTCAAGTTGTTATACGTTTCAACGTAAATTTTCTTCAAAAATATGAAAATATGTCGGGTCAAATATAATATGTTTTCGTGTTTATTTTTATGTGTGTTTTTAGTTAGTCTACATTTTAACGTAAATTGCAATTAGCAAGTTGTATGAATACTGTTTTCATTCTGTTGCTCCCTTTGTTTCTTTCTTGATTTATTTTTTCTAGACTTTATTATTTTTTATTTTTATTTTTTCTTTATGTTTATTGTTTTAGCTTTAGGTTCATTTTTCATTAAAGTTATATTTAAGATAACGTTTACGTTTCCTTTTACAATTAATTTTAAATCATCCTGTCCCGCTATTCAATTTAAATTTATTGATATGCACTCGATGTAAAAATATATCAATATTCTTTTCCGTATATATCTTCCGGTTGCTTTACTGAACCAAGGTAGATATTAACCAAAACCCCGCAACGTAGCGCGAGTAATCTTACTGGTTGTAAAGCTATTCTAATTGCATATATACATATATAGAAAGGGGAAGGATGCAATGTGAATCGCCAAAGAGAAGTTCTGGTCTGTTAGCGGTCAATATCACCTAGTCGATTTTTATGACCCGTTGGTAATCCGCGATCCAAACCTTCTCGAACAGTAGCAAATTGTGCACTACAAATAGGCAGAAGTTGTGTGTTAGCAGCAATATGCGGTTCAGTTCAGCCATTTAAACGATTTTCTTTACAGGATGGCTCTGCTGAAACCCGATTCAACCACGCACCATATGGGTGTTGAATTTGAAGTCTCGTGCTTGATTTATAAAGGGTGAAAGGCTTGTGACTTTATCTAGTTGGCCTATGTGCAGTGGCGGACCCAGGATTTTTTTCCTGGGGGTGCGGAAAATTTTTAAAGATTTTAGACCCCTAGCTATATAAAAAAATCGGTTCATAGCGGGTCGGATCGGGTCGGGTCATGTAAAACAAGTAAAAACAAACAAACAAAGTTTAATGGCGTGTCGAATCAGATCGGGTCGGGTCCATTTGAATTCTCAAACAATCAAACCCTAGTTCCTAACTTCCTATCACATTAACAAACAAAAAAACATCAAAGTTCAAATCATCCCTACTTTTATTTCTCTTAATCATTCAATAAAAGAATAAAAAAACTTATCTATAACATACCTTGGTCTTTAACTAGAATAATCCGGCGAAAAAAAGTGGTTCAACCCCTCTCCTCTTGAGAAATCACGCCATAACTTCCCTACTCATTGTTCATTCCTAATCCTATCACATACAAAATAAAACAAGGATCTTCAAGTGTTCAACCATAGCCCATGTTCCGTAATTTTCAATTTAAAATTTTGAATTTCAAGCCCTAGTAATTATTATTTGCCAACCAACAATTATATAATCAACAAACATGTTTGCCAAGTGAGGCAGAGGGAGGGCGGGAGTCGCTAGCAAGTGGCAGCGATTTGGTTTTTTTTTTTTTAATTACGTGGACGGGTTTGTTTAACAAAACTAGTAGTTGGGTTGGGTAAGTTATTGAGATTGATGGATTGAATTTAAGTTTTATTAAAGGGGTTAGTAGGCTAACTTGTTTACATAATTTGATCGGGTTTCAATCCATGTTCACAATTTTTTTACATAAATTCCTAACATTTTCTTCTAAGGGGTGCGGTCGGAATTTTTCATGGGGTGCGGACGAAAATTTCCAATGGGTGCGGTCTGGATTTTTCGCGAAAAATACCAGTAATTTTTTTTTTCAAGGGGTGCGGCCGCCCACCCACCCCATAACTTGGGTCCGCCCCTGCCTATGTGGGACAAAAAAAAGTAAAGGAAAGTGGGATGGAGATAATAAAAATTATTTGTGCCAACAAAGGATCGAACCCATGAGTTGGGTTATATGCTACCAAACCATTTGATGTAATGGTTTTGCAAATAATCTAAAACAGATACTACACACGTAAACGATTGAAAATGTAATACCATTTTGAACTATTAATAGTTTATATTAAACTAGGTTAGAAACTCGTGTATTATACGGGGTTGTACATTAAAAACACTATAAGTCAATTTTTTACCAAACATCTCATCACCGAAATTACATATTGTTACCAAACATCTCATCACCAAAATTACATATTGTTACATGTAATAATGGTAAAATAAAAGATATAATAGTATATCATAAAATTTAAATGTCTATTTATATAAAATGCACTATATAGCTGGCTAAACTCATCAAGAAGCAATCTTTTATAACCCCATGTAAAAAAAATAAATTTTACTTATAAATTATGTTTCTAAAAGTATATCTTTGAAAAACAATTGAATAAAATTTAAAAAAAAAGTACAAAAGTGTACCTTCATCTATTTTTGAAGCACCTAATTTGCATTTTTTTAATTATTTTATTAGTCTCAAGTATAGCTATAATATTACCGAGTTAAACTATACAACTTTTGGTGTACATTTGACGAGGTTTTGTTTTTTTTAAAAGGGTGTAGTTGACAAAATTATTTACCAAAATGACTTGTTTCAAAAGTATTTATCAAAATGGGTTCTTTTATAAAAAAATAAAGAAATACTAAAAAATCCCTTAACCATCCTATCTTCTTCCTTGTTAAATATGGGGACTCCATGGTGATCGCCACCAAATCACTACACCCTTTTGAAAAAAAAAATCTACATATGTTGTTTTTTTACAACGAATATCTTGTTTACGGTAAGACTTGAACCCAATATCTCACACTTAAGTGATCAAGATTGTAATGAACTAATGATTTTTCAACTAAGAGTGTTACTACAATACTTGCATGCATCATAATACATTGAGATACGCATTTAAAGATATGCATAATTGAATTTAGGTAATTACAACTGATTTATAATTTACTTGCAGTAAATGCATTAATTAAATCTAAATGTTGACCACGTTTACAAAATACCCAATTTTTTTTTCAAGAAAAAACATTTCTTACTAAAATTTTAAAATCAATTAAATCAATCAATCAACCATCAATTATTATTATTAATCAAGAATAAATAAAATGGTTAATAAAATGTAGGAATACTCACAACATGACACGTGGCAAAAATAGTCCTAATAAATGACAAGTGGCAATAATTAAAGAAGGAAGACTAAAAATCATCAATGTGTACTTTGTTTTTATTTATTAGTATAGAGATGATGCATTCCAGTATTAATTAATGTTTTAAAACATAAAAAATATTTTATTATAGGGTTATTTGATTTTATCACCCCCAACTATTAGCTATTGGTCGTTGTCACCCTCAACTATAATTTTGACGCCCGTCACCCCCAACTTAACGCTTAGTATGTTCTGTCACCACATCCTTAACTGAACACTAACTTTTAATCCTGTTACTATACTTTTGGAGGTGTCATAGGGATCTTAGGAAGGTTTTAGGGATCTTAAGACACCCCCAAAAGTATAGTAACATGATCAAAAGTTAGTGATCAGTTAACAAAATGGTGACATAACACACTAAGTGTTAAGTTGAGGGTGGCGGACGTCAAAGTGATAGTTAGGGGTGGCAGCGGTCAATAGCCAATAGTTTGGGGTGATAAAATCCAATAACCCTTTTATTATATTATTGTCATTACTTTATATTTTTCTATAAAATTTAAAATAGATATGATTTTATCCGGTTCGACCGGTCCGGTTATAAAAACAATGTGAAGTAGTGAATCGAACAACAAGAGATTATGCCTTATCATATCTGTCGAGGATATCATCGTCCACCTTTTTTGCCTAAGACGTGAGCATGGGCTGACGCCGTCCTTAGGGGCGGACCCGCATAGAGTGGGTCGGGGTCCCCAGACCCCAATGTTTTTAAAAAAATTAGTAGATTCGATATATTAAATTGTATAAGTACCTCACAAATACAATTAGGTGGACACTATAAAAAGAAAAGGAAACCTGGTGTAGTGGTAAATCCCTTTCTTTACCAACAAGAGGTCATGGGTTCAATCTTTGTGTATCTTGTTTTTCCTTTTTTTAAGTCTAGTTCAAACCTTGCTATGACCCGACCCGAACGAGGACCGACTTGTTAACGTTTTGTTATAGAAATTTTGAACACCAAAAAAAAATAGACCCCATTGAAAAAAAAATCTTAGGTCCGCCATTGGTCGTCCTCCTTGTTATTAATAAAAAAACATTATTTAAACCTATATAAAGAAGCAAGTTTTTGATGCTTCACCACTTGTACATTTGGCTTTGGGTAGTTTTCAAAAAAATTTGACTCAATACACCAATGTCAAACAAAGAGGCTAAAGGGTGGGTAGTGTTTCGGCTCTACTGTGCGATTCACATTCAAAACTACAAGACAAATGGTGGGGCCCGATTTATGTCAGTGTGCGATCATACAATTTCTTTTCATTTCTTTTAAATCAACCCAATGAGACAAAAGAACATGTAAGTATGTAACACACAATATTTATGTGGGTTGTACCATGCGCATCATGGGATTGTACATTCCTTAACAATTACATTACCCATTCTAGGATCCATCAAATAAGACAAAATGCTTTTTAAATGTTCAATTCATCAGAATACAAAACCCAGTTCATTAACTTATTCAAACAAAACCATGAATCATTTTTTTTAGGGTGTACCTATTGGCACACCCGTTTCACTATATACAGACACCTAAAAAGGTGTTTTTTGTCTTTATATGCACACTCTGCAGTGTCGAACTGTGGCAAAAAAGAGGCGTTTTGGTCCGGTTAACCAGAAAAAGACTGACGGGTGTCTGACGGGTCTGTTGACCAGACGAAAACGTCGAGCTTTGGCCGCGTTTTGGTTCTGTCAACCAGACAAAAGACTGACACCCGGTCTGGTTGACAGGACCAAAACGTTGTCAAAGCTCGGCGTTTTGGTCCGGTCAACAGACCCGTCAGACACCCGTCAGTCTTTGTCTGGTTAACCGGACCAAAACGCCGCGTTTTGGTCACAGTTCGACACTGCAAAGTGCGCATATAAAGACAAAAACCATCTTTTTTGGTGACTATCTACAGGCCCTTTTTTTATAACAATTCATTCACTTGTGTACCTTATATAATAATTTAAGTTGATGAATTACAACATATTAAATTCTTAGCCACTTTGGGCTTCAATGGGTTGTACTATGGGCTTGGGGTGTTTTTCAAAAAAAAAAAAAAAACCCTCTGCTTCATACATGTCTCCACTCTTCACTCTTGAATACTTGAATGGTTAAACAATCTAGAGTTTAACCAGAGAGGTGAGAGGGCGAGACGGAGTAGAGCCTCCTGCGTCCGGCTCTGCGTTGGAGAAGAAGACAAGGACGGATGCTCGCATGTAAGAACCCCGCCGCATTGCGGCGGGTACTAATTCCTAGTTAATAAAAAAACAGATGAGTCTAATGTGACAACAGGCAAATTCAAGTTAACATCCGTATAAATCTCACACGCATCATGATCTTACTTTTTAGACATGATTTTAATTAATTGGATTGTCATATGCATAGAAATGTCTATTCATGTATCATTTTGCATTTGTAATCTTTAGAAGTTACTGGGTCACATACAAGTTAACCTGACACGCACGAACGTTGATGATAATTGTCTAGGTACTTGGGAAATCACTCCATTGTATTATTATGTGTATAATACTAAAAATATATATTTTGGTATATATATATATATGTTATTATTTGAAGTTTTCGACGCGTAGGTTGTAAATTATATTTGCAATATTCGGTTAGCACGACATGAATACAAACGTATAAAAATATATTTTTATACACCTCGCATCTATATTTTTTTACCGTACCGTTATATATTTTATTAACAATGAGTAACATAATATCTTATTTTATATATATTACAATAATAAAATCTAAACAAATCAAAGTGGATTCAAACCTAGCTTGGATTTAACTCTTATCCACCATGTTATTCGCCACATGGATTTACTTGTTTCACTAGCAATGTGTTAAAGACAGAGACAAAAACTAAATAAATAAACAAATAAATAAATAAAAGTTGCTTTGTTGTATAAAGTAGTCGAGCTCTGCTTTTTATTAGGGTGATCGGGGCGTAGGCGGTGACCCCATGCGGGGACCTCAGTCACCGAAGAGGGAAGGCACCGCCATCAATGCGGTGAGGTAGAGAGAGGGAGGAAATCGGTTGGAAGTCACCGAAGAGAAGGAGGAGAGAGAAGGTGGGCCACCCACTTTTTAAACCAATGAAAATTTTTATTTTTTTTCTTTTTGAATAAAAAAACAAGGGGAGTTAAGAGGGGAGTGCCGCCATCAAATTGGGGTGTTAGAGGAGTTTAAGAGGGGAGTTGACGTGGCACACGAGGATTGGTTATACGTAAGAGAGGGGACTCCCCTCTTAGGGGAGTGCCCCCCTCACCCTTAGTACCTTCTTTTACTTGTCTCTATCAAGCCACCATATCCATGACCTGTCCACTTTGCTTGTAACCTTGGTTGACCAGGAATGGATGCAACATGCAAGTTGGCATCCCTATCTCTATTATTATAATAGGATACAAGGGAATGGGTTTCGGTCTTCAATAAATAACTTCCCCATTCAAACCACCACATAACACCGACTATCTTTCACTCCGTCAACTTCGGCTCTCACATTGTCTAAGACCGGAGGGTATGGGGGCGTCTCCATGCCCGTCCTCCCGCCGCCGCCCCAAAAATTCCACCCCCAGCCCCGTTAACTTCGTCCGCCCATAGCCGATCTCGCCGGGCCTCATTCCTCTCTCCTCACACCCCCACATCTATACATACATACATACATATATATAAAGGGGTTCATCCCCACCCACTAGGTACATCCCCTTCAAGCCCCTCCTACGTGGCGATGACGTGGTGGCCCATCCCCTTGGGGATGAGGCTCTCCATACCCACCAGCCTAAAACTTATTTCACCCACACTTAAATCACCCTAATTCAATTTTGGAGTCTTGCAAGTTCCAGACCATTCATCCTTTATTCTTCCTTCTTGCTAATCCTTGGTATGATTCTTTTTATTTATTCTTGTAGTTATTCTAAATTGATGTCTGTACTACTTTGGACCAAATAAAAAGAAAAAAAAAGAAATCTATTTACCCAAAATAATTAGATTTTCGTAGAAATCACAGATTGTGTTTTGGAAATGAATACATACATATCAAGTTTTGGATCAAACTCTATCATCAACCTACATACAGGTCTTGGGTTAAAATTAAATTATATAAGTTGTTGTTTAAGATTAACTATATAAATGAGTTATTTTTATGGACAACGTGTGTGTATATATATATATATATATAGGATTAGGTTCAAACGTGAACAAAATCCCAAGAGTGAACTGCGTGAACTGATCTGGGCCCTTGATTTTTATGATCTTGAGATTAAAGTGAGTAGCATGATGATAATTATTTGGTTAATTTTTTCCATTTAATTAAATACAAAAAGGGTATATGTGTAATTTCAATCTTAAATTGATTGCATAAATCTCTCACAAATCAAGTAATCAATTATCCTCTTAAATTGATTGCATAAATCTCTCACAAATCAAATCAAGGATTAGGAAAGATGTAACTTAATTCAATTATTAAAATAATTATTTGTTTAAATGCGATGTACACATGTGTATTATGATTTTGCCCTCTTTTTAATGCGATGTACACATGTGTATATCGTCTGTTTTTGTGATATCTCAGAATTTTTTTTTATTGAATGTTGATGTACACATGTGAATTATTGTACACATATGTACGATGCTGAGTACACAAGTGTACTGTTCTATTTATATCCAAGTACACATGTGTATACCGTTGAAATATGAAGGTTACGTGGATCTTAAAAATCAAAATTTGAGTTCTGGTGATGAAATCTGAAATAAAAATTAAAATTGAAATCTGGTGATTTGTTGTTTATTTTGATAATTATCTTGTTAATAAATAAACATAATGTGGATAATGAATTTAAATTAGGAAAGATGTAACTTAATTCAATTATTAAAATAATGATTTAAATCTAATTTTTTATATAATTACAATCCTACCCTTAACAACTAAAAAGGAAATCAAGGGTCCATATCTGTTCACGCAATTCACTCTTGGGAGATTGTTCACGCTGGAACCCTACCCTATATATATATATATATATATTTGTAGGTTTATGAACTTTTGAAAACTCTAAGTTAAGATGATTCTGAGTTATGAGATATTATGTCAAAATGTCGTATATATAACTTATACTTGGGAGTTTTCCTTATTTATACATATAAGTGTATTTCAGGTGAGTTTTTACATAAAAATATAAAGATGTATTTTTACGAAAAATTACAAAGTAGACAAAGACCCGAAGAGTGTGTGTATATATATTTACTTCTCGGGTAGTTTTGTACGCGATCACCTAAATATACACCAATCTTGGATTTAGGTTCAAAGACACGATTCTTTCTATAGGATTATTTTTCTAGAATAAATATTTAAAAAATATATATATTTATTCACGAAATTAGTCGTGTCTGTTCTCGGGTTACCATAAATTATTGTTTTATATACCCAGACACAGTTTATTTTCAAAGTTGAGTACTAAAATAAGTCATGATTCCGTGCATTGTATATATTTATATATTTGTAGAAAATATAAATATTATATATCCTTAATCACTCGGGGATTAAGTTAAGGATTAATACATATATGGAATATAAATGAGATTAAGCGATCATAGAAATATTGTTTCCCATTAAGATAATAACCTTCCCATGGAGTCGTTTGATTAACGATTCGGTAGAGATAGATGACGAACATTATAACTGTATTCTCTCTACATAAACTTATCTTTTTTTCTATTTATTAGGGATGCCTTAGTATTAGCATACACAAAGTGAGCTTATGGTTCAAGTCAGTTTTATCTTGCATAAGAATATCAAGATGAGTTCATACCCCCCACTTTTTATAGTTTTACATTTTTATAAATGTTTTCGAGGGTTGAAAGACATGCAAGTTTTGCAAAAGTACACAATATTTTGAATAACGAAAACTACATATTTCTAAACCATGATGCAAATGAATTTCAACAAACTCAAATGGTTTACGAAAGGTTTATGCTAAGCATACCAGTTTTACAAAACACACGCGTATTTTTGAAACATGCATGAGTTTCATGACTAGTGACGGGATTGTCCTAGTTACAACGGGACAGGGTTATCCTGCATACAAACAACGGGACTGGGTTGTCCTGCATACAAATAAGGGGACTGGTTTGTCCTGCTTACAAACAACGGGACTGGGTTGTCTTACATACAAATAAGGGGACTGGTTTGTCCTGCTTACGAACATCGAGACTGGATTGCCCTACATACAGACACAGGGACTGGATTTCCCTACATACAAACATAAGGATTGGATTGTCCTCTACTCAATCGTAAAAGCCGTAGGATTCTTAAAACTGTACAATGAAGTCCTCGCTGCATATCGAAACTATAACCGCCTGCTAGTCTACCGTCTTGAGTAAACGGTTTGGCGAGGCACTCTCTAGCACGAGGTTGGTTATAGGCTCATGCGGGCATGTTGTCTTTGTCGTACAAGGACATTGACGGTTACACAAGTTTTACAAGTATAAAGTTTTCAAATGACATGCCGAGGAAAATGATTTTATTACGTTTTCTCAACATTATTTAATCTGGTTACCAAAAAGATTTATTTTAAATCTTTTTTAAACAAACTATGAACTCGCCAACTTTATGTTGATTTTCCTCATGATCTTTCTCAGGTTATACTTTCAAACTATGGCACAGTTGGAATAGGATAACCCATTGTGATTCGAGTACTTAGCGGGAGTTCAACTATCTAGAAGTCTTAGCATTTTATACTCCTGCTTTGCAATGAAGATACCAGTCAGACCACACCAACTCTGATTATGCAGGGTATGACATCTAATATCAAAATAAGTTTGAACACAAACATATTATTGGTATGTAATCTCATATCAATAGGAATGAAAGTAGAAAAACAACCTACATCAGAATTCATCTATCAAATAAAAACCTAAACAAAAGTAACCTTAACGTCAAATTAATTTAGTGAGTAATCTCAAAACAAATGAAACCTACGTCAAAATTATTGAGTAATCTCAAAACAAAACAGACTTAGCATTCCACTGTTACAACAAGTGGACCTGATAACAAAATAGACTATTATTAACTTGAACAGTCCACAAATAACTTGAGTCTATAAACAAAATCTACACCGAAATTCGTTAAGATAAGTTACCAGACGGCTGAAATCAAGTGAACTCGCTCTATCTATAAGGTGTCGTCAAACTTCGCATCAGAGTCGATCTTAACCTCGGAAGAGCTCTCGCTATTACGATCAGATGACATTTTCTCGAGGGCTAGTAGTCGAAATAGGAGAGAATCGATTTAGGTTAGGGTTCCTATAAATGGGGAAGAAGAAAGAAGTCATTAGTGATTTAGAGGGTAGGTTTGTAATTTTGGTTGCTTTACTAAACCAAGGTTGATATTAACCGAAACCCCACAGCGTAGCGCAGGTAATCTTACTGGTTGTAAAGCAATTCTAATTGCATATATATATATATATATATATATATACACATATAGAAAGGGGAAAGATGCAATGTGAATCACCAAAGAGAAGTTCTGGTCTGTTGACGGTCAATATCACCTAGTCGATTTTTATGAGCCCTTGGTAATCCGGGATCCAAACCTTCTCGAACAGTAGCAAACTGTGCACTACAAATAGGCAGAAGTTGTGTGTTAGCAGCACTATATGGTTCAGTTCAGCCATTTAAACGGGTTTTTTTAAAGGATGGCTCTGCTGAAACTCAGTTCAACCACAAACCAGTGTAAACCGTTTTGCATAATTTGGGTGTTGAATTTGAAGGCTCGTGCTTCGATTTATAGAGGGTTAAAGGCTTGTGACTTTATCCAGTTGGCCTATGTGGGATAAAAAGAGTGAAGGAAAGTGGGAAGGAGATAATAAAAATCATTTGTGCCAACAAACGATCGAACCCATGAGTTGGGTTATATGCTACCAAACCATTTGATGTAATGGTTTTGCAAAAAAATCTAAACATATACTATAAACGTAAACGATCGGAAATGTAATACCATTTTGAACTATTAATAGTTTATATTAAATGATGCATTCCATTATTACATAATGTTTTAAAACATAAAAAATATTTTATTATATTATTATCATTACTTTATATTTTTCTCTAAAATTTAAAATAGATATGTTTTTATCCGGTTTGACCGGTCCGGTTATAAAAACAATGTGAAGTGGTGAATCGAACAACAAGAGATTATGCCTTACCATATCTGCCGTAGGATATTATCGTCCATGTTTTTGCCTAATACGTGAGCATGGGTTGACGCCGTCCTTAGGGGCGGACCCGTATAGAGTGGGTCGGGGTCCCCGGACCTCAATGTTTTTAAAAAAATTAGTAGATTCGATATATTAAATTGTATAAGTACCACATAAATACAATTAGGTGGACACCATAGAAAGAAAAGGAAACCTGGTGTAGTGGTAAATCTCTCTCTTTACCAACAAGAGGTCATGGGTTCAATCCTTGTGTATCTTGTTTTTCCTGTTTTTTTAAAGTCTAGTTCAAACCTTGCTATGACCCGACCCGAACGAGGACCGGCTTGTTAATGTTTTGTTATAGAAATTTTGAACACCGAAAAAAATAGACCCCATTGAAAAAAACTCTTGCATCCGCCATTGGCCGTCCTCCTTGTTATTAATAAAAAAACAGATGAGTCTAATGTGACAACCGACAAATTCAAGCTAACATCCGTATAGACCTGAATCTCACACACATCGTGATCTTACTTTTTAGACATGATTTTAATTAATTGGATTGTCATATGCATAGAAATGTATATTCATGTCGCATTTTGCATTTGTAATCTTTAGAAGTTACTGGGTCACACACAAGTTAACCTGACACGCACGAACGTTGATGATAATTGTCTAGGTACTTGGGAAATCACTCCATAGTATTATTATGTGTATAATACTAAATATATATATATATATATATATATATGTTATTATTTGAAGTTTTCGACGCGTAGGTTGTAAATTATATTTGCGATATACGGTTAGTACGACATGAATACAAACGTATAAAAATATACTTTTATACACCTCGCATATTCATATATTTTTTTACCGTACCGTTATATATTTTATTAACAATAACAATGAGTAACATAATATCTTATTTTATATACATTACAATAATAAAATCTAAATAAATCAAAGTGGATTCAAACCTAGCTTGGATTTAACTCTTATCCACCATGTTATGCGCCAAATGGATTTACTTGTTTGACTAGCAATGTGTTAAAGTAGGGCTGTTCACGAGCCAAGCCGTAGGGCTGGCAATTGGGTACCTGTTAAGATACGATTAGACCTGTTTGACTGAAAAATACACCATTTGACTTTTTTAAGTTTTAAAATAATTAAAATTACAATGTTAGAATCTATCATTTATTCATCTTTGTACATAAAACATAAAACTGTTTTATAAACATGAGGTAGAAAGTAGTTAAACGAGTCGTAATCATATTTGAAACTTATGTTGTGCGCGCCGTCAGAAACCTGTTAAGACACGATTTGCCAGCCTTACCAAGCCGAACCCAGCGGACCTTTGCTCGTGCTTGGCTCGTTTTCAAACCGAACCGAGCGGAGCGGCTCATTTAAAACCGAGCATCAAATCAAGCGAGCATTTTTTGAGCAGTAAAAATTCCGAGAGAGCGTCGAGCGAAGTTCGAGCGATTTGGACAAACGTGTCGCCCAATTTAAATTTGCTGAGAGATAGTGACAATGTTGGGTCTCAAGTTTTTATATCTTTAAAAACATGCACATTTCATGGCATAATATTTTTTTTATAAATAACATTGTTGTGGCTGACGAGGCGATGATCATATTGCACAAACAATTACAAAGTAGACAAAGACCCGAAGAGTGTGTGTATATATATTTACTTCTCGGGTAGTTTCGTACGCGATCACCTAAATATACACCAATCTTGGATTTAGGTTCAAAGACACGATTCTTTCTATAGGATTATTTTTCTAGAATAAATATTTAAAAAATATATATATTTATTCACGAAATTAGTCGTGTCTGTTCTCGGGTTACCATAAATTATTGTTTTATATACCCAGACACAGTTTATTTTCAAAGTTGAGTACTAAAATAAGTCATGATTCCGTGCATTGTATATATTTATATATTTGTAGAAAATATAAATATTATATATCCTTAATCACTCGGGGATTAAGTTAAGGATTAATACATATACGGAATATAAATGAGGTTAAGCGATCATAGAAATATTGTTTCCCATTAAGATAATAACCTTCCCATGGAGTCGTTTGATTAACGATTCGGTAGAGATAGATGACGAACATTATAACCGTATTCTCTCTACAGAAACTTATCTTTTTTCTATTTATTAGGGATGCCTTAGTATTAGCATACACAAAGTGAGCTTATGGTTCAAGTCGGTTTTATCTTGCACAAGAATATCAAGATGAGTTCATACCCCCCACTTTTTATAGTTTTACATTTTTATAAATGTTTTCGAGGGTGGAAAGACATGCAAGTTTTGCAAAAGTACACAATATTTTGATGAACGGAAACTACATATTTCTAAACCATGATGCAAATGAATTTCACCAAACTCAAATGGTTTACGAAAGGTTTATGCTAAACATACTAGTTTTACAAAACACACGTGTATTTTTGAAACATGCATAAGTTTCATGACTAGTGACGGGATTGTCCTAGTTACAACGGGACAGGGTTATCCTGCATACAAACAACAGGACTGGGTTGTCCTCCATACAAATAAGGGGACTGGTTTGTCCTGCTTACAAACAACGGGACTAGGTTGTCTTGCATACAAATAAGGGGACTGGTTTGTCCTGCTTACGAACATCGAGACTGGATTGCCCTACATACAGACACAGGGACTGGATTTTCCTACATACAAACATAAGGACTGGATTGTCCTCTACTCAATCGTAAGAGCCATAGGATTCTTAAAACTGTACAGTGAAGTCCTCGCTGCATATCGAAACTATAACCGCCTGCTAGTCTACCGTCTTGAGTAAACGGTTTGGCGAGGCACTCTCTAGCACGAGGTTGGTTATAGGCTCATGCGGGCATGTTGTCTTTGTGGTACGAGGACATTGACGGTTACACAAGTTTTACAAGTATAAAGTTTTCAAATGACATGCCGAGGAAAATGATTTTATTACGTTTTCTCAACATTATTTAAACTGGTTACCAAAAAGATTTATTTTAGATCTCTTTTAAACAAACTATGAACTCGCCAACATTATGTTGATTTTCCGCTTGATCTTTCTCAGGTTATACTTTTAAACTATGGCACGGTTGGAATAGGATAACCCATTGTGATTCGATTACTTAGCGGGAGTTCAACTCTCTAGAAGTCTTAGCATTTTATACTCCCGCTTTGCAATGAAGATACCGGTCATATCACACCAACTCTGATTATGCAGGGTGTGACATCTAATATCAAAATAAGTTTGAACACAAACAAATTATCGGTATGTAATCTCATATCAATAGGAATGAAAGTAGAAAAACAACCTACATCAGAATTCGTCTATCAAATAAGAACCTAAAAAAAAGTAACCTTAAAGTCAAATTAATTTAGTGAGTAATCTCAAAACAAATGAAACCTACGTCAAAATTATTGAGTAATCTCAAAACAAAACAAAACAGACTTAGCATTCAACTGTTACAACAAGTGGACCTGATAACAAAATAGACTATTATTAACTTGAACACTCACAAATAACTTGAGTCTATAAACAAAATCAACACGGAAATTTGTTAAGATAAGTTACCAGACGGTTGAAATCAAGTGAACACGCTCTATCTATGAGGTGTCGTCAAACTTCGCATCAGAGTCGATCTTAACCTCGGAAGAGCTCTCGCTATTACGATCAGATGACATTTTCTCGAGGGCTAGTAATCGAAATAAGAGAGAATCGATTTAGGTTAGGGTTCCTATAAATGGGGAAGAAGAAGGAAGTCATTAGTTATTTAGAGGGTAGGTTTGTAATTTTGGTTTTCTAATTTTCCTATTCCATTTAAAAACTATTCGATTCAAAATGGTACGGGTCGAAGCTGTGCGGGTCAAAACAGTGCAGGTCAAACGGTTGAAGATTCCAATGAATTTGTTTTAATTCCTTCACATGTAGGAAGGATATGAAGATTGTAATTGAGATTCCAATTCCAATACATTCTGTTAACTAAACATCTTATGAGATGGAATTTAGCTTCCAATTCTCTTAAATCAAGTGAACTCGCTCTATCTCAGAGTTGTCATCAAACTTCGCATCAGATTCGATCTTAACCTCAGAAGAGCTCTCGCTATTATGATCAGATGATATTTTCTCGGGGGGCTAGTAGTAGAAATATGAGAAAATCGATTTAGGTTAGGGTTCCTATAAATGGGGAAGAAGAAGGAAGTTATTAGTCATTTAGAGGGTAGGTTTGTAATTTTGGTTTTCTAATTTCCCGATTCCATTTGAAAACTATTCGATTCGAAATGGTACGGGTCGAAGTTGTGCGGGTCAAAATGGTGCAGGTCAAACGGTTGAAGATTCCAATGAATTTATTTTAATTCCTTCACATGTAGGAAGGATATGAATATTGGAATTGAGATTCTAATTCCAATACATTCTGTGAACCAAACATCTTATAAGATGGAATTCAGATTCCAATTCTCTTAAATTTCATTGAATTCTTGTGAACCAGACGCACCCTTTATAATCATGGCTTTCTTAAATTCCATTAAATTTATGTGAACTAAATACACCCTTCATAATCATGGCTACCAATTGTAGAAGTAGGATTTTTGGCAGGGATTCAGCATAGAGTGATGAACAAACAATCTGTTCACATACTACACATAGTACAAAAAAAATATATGAGGATCGATGGTATACATGACATACAAAACAATGTATGAATGCAAGGATAAAATAATTTAAAACTGTATATGTTAAAGTACCATGCAGTCGTCTCAGTCTTTTACATCATTTCCAGGTTTGTAGTAGAAGTAGTTAGAAGGCGCAAGAGAAATATCTTGATAAAAGTGGAACAGCCGGAATGAAGATAAAGCTTCTTCATACTGAAAAACAACCCACGAATTGTCTGGTAATTTCAATGACGTGACCACATCCAACCAGCCGTTGTAAAGAACGTAGTCGCCTGCAAAGTTCATCACTTTGACTACAAAGATCCTCCCATCGAGGGTCCGAATAACTGCATTCTTCTCTGGATAAGCACACGTCTTAATCCAGTCACCATAACCAGTAGGAAGTTTCTGTAAAAGGAAAAGGCAAAGTCGTTAATGGAAATTATAATATCAGTACTCAGAAAGTGTTAAATTAAAGAACAATTTTTTTAAATACTGATAATAACAATACTAACCAGCGATTTTTTATCATTCTTCCATACACGGGCAGCGAATCCGTACACCATCTCGACTTGAAATGATGTACAGTAAATGACAGCAAAAAAATCAATTTAAGTTAGGATCAATAAACCAACGTATATAACATTTACAAAATAACAGTTCAAATAAGACTTCCATCTACAGACTGATTAGTACTAATAATAAACAACAAAACTCAGAGTTTCAATTTCAATATTCAGTATTAACAGTTAATGTGTTCATCTAAAACAAAAACAAAAACAAACATTCCATATAAACTCGGTTTTTCAAATAACATTCATTAACTTAGAAAACTAAAAACAATCTGTACACATAAACAACATAAAATGAAATTTACACTTTCAATATTGAGTATCCACAATCAATGTATTCATCAAGTGATAAAATAAAAAAACACCATATGACTTCCATCTAAAGACTGTTTAGTATAAAAAAACAACAAAAAAATAGTTTCACTTTCAATATTGACTATAGGCAGTCAATGTGTTCATCTAAAACACAAAACAAACATTACATCTAAAATCCCTAATTTAAGGATCAGAATTCAAAAGTCAACCTATAAAACTGAAAACCCTAATACACAAAACATATATACATCAACTTCAAAATCGGTGATTAGAAACCCTAATACACAAAACATATATACATCAACTTCCAAATCGGCAATTAGAAACACTAACACACAAACGGTAACCGGAAACAAAATCAATCGGCTAACATAATCCAAACAACATAGATTCAAACAAAATAATGAAATCAAAAACAATAAATCAAACAAAAAGAAAACGTGTGTAAACGAAGAAAATTCGATCAATAGAATGATAAAAAAACAATATATGATTCACTGCATATAGTTCGAAACAATACCGTCGATGATGATTATTGTGTATTCAAGAATGATTGTACCTCTTCCAAACGATCGATTGAAACGGTGAGGAAAGGAATCACCGGTCTAGCTTGCTAAGATGAAGAATCGCTTATTAGGTTTTGGAGGATAGACTCTCGGGTTATTTTGTGAGAATGGAAAGAGAGAGAGAGATGAGACAGCGTATGATTGAAGCCAATTGAATCCCCATCCGAGAGCAATGCCACTTGTCCAATTATTTGAGATTTGCCACATCATTGCCTATGTGTCTGCTTAGTTGGCATTAACCAGAGGGTGACATGTGTCCCCCGATGGTTTGCTTTATTAGAGATATAGATTATAGTTATTATTGCGCGAAACTATTAAGAAAAACTTTCGCAATTCAGTTGGTTATTTGAACATTCAAATATAGTGAGTGTCTCGGCTTGGAAGCCCTTCATAGGAAAGAAAATTTTTTATTATCTGCTGCCAAATAAAAGTTTGAGTAAATTGTTTCATTTATTATTATCTTTCTTTGTCTATTATTCTTAATAATATTTTCCGTGATTTATTCCTTCTTCTTTTTTCACTTTTATGTTGTTTTCTCTGCTTCTGAATTTGTAATTTTATAACCTACCGGTACGGTACCAGTATTTACAGGTAAAGCACCGGTAAGTAACGATACCGTATCGGACCCTGAAGAAACACTGGTTAAATGACCGGAATCAGATAAACCAGGGGGTTAGGTTCTGCATAAAAAGGGTTGGTTTCTTCTCGTTTGGTTCAAAGGGACATATCTTCTCTTCTTCTCGATAGCTGTAAAACAGACACCGTTAGACTCGCCACGGGGAGAATGGGGGTTCTCTCCGTGACCACCCTCCGGCGTGAGAATAAGTATTGGTATTTGAAGAAGAAGGAGTATAGGTGAAGTGAATGTAACTTAGAGATTATACCTAAATTACTCTTCTATTTATAGCCGGGAGTTTGGGCGGGAAAACCTATTATTGAAATATTGACGGAAAATGCTAACTCCGTAAGCGGTTATTTTTCCCTCCGTTAATTCTCTTAATCCGACGTGAGAGCACACGGATCGCGATTTAGATCAACGGCTGGGGTGTTGCCACGTGGAAGGTGGGCAAGTGGAGATTTCTCTCCATTTCCATGCCATCATCGTGACTTCAAGGGAGCCCGGGATGATGAAACGTGGCCTAGACGGTTATAACCGTCTGGTGGTGCACGATTGAGTCTTCTAGAAGATTACAGCTGTAATCCGGTGTGACTCCTTATCGTGTGGTATCAGTGAAATGAATAATATCCAAGTCTGGGTACTATTTAAGCGGGAGTGCTTATTGGGATTTTTATCCCTTAGTCATGGAGAGAGGCGTAAGGATTTATTAATTTCCTTTTGGCGCGCATGTGTTGCTTGCTGTTTCTGTTCTAAGTTCTCTTTGTGGGACCAGTGTGCGGCCGCGCAAGGTCTAAAGAGGGTTAAAAGATAAAGTTGTGGTATGGTCCCAAGTACTCGAAGCGAGGTTTTTGGGACCTTACCCCTTCAAGTCTCCCCAGTCTAGTGTTGCTCTTATGCAAATAAGTGGAGCACTGGACTATGAGAGATAGGTGATTTTTGCTTTAGAGGCTTTTTGGCGCGAACATGGAGAATCTTCTAGGAGAAGATACTTTTGCTCATTATTTCGATTTTTGAAAATCTTGACCTTGGTTTTGCAAAAAGGTGTAGTAATGACTGTTTGACGTGTGATAGCTGTCATTATCAGCTTGTACGTTACTGATCGTGTTTCTCACGCGCGCGTGAAATCGCGTTTGTGTTCCTTCCCACTCGCCCATGACGCTTGAATAACTGTGCCGTCCCGAAAAAGGTGCTATTGCAGTTATCTAGGCTATTTATGGCGGTAAGTATATAAGTGTTTTGAATTACCTATTTTCGGTAATCATTACCTTCTTGAAAACCCCTTTCCTCTTCGTCTTCTTTATCAGTTATTTAGAAAGAAATTGCACTTTTCCTTTCTTATGTCAACTGGGGATCATCAAGAAGACTCTACTGAAGAAATGGCTGCCGAACTTCCACCGTTGAAGTGGCCCAGGGCGACGTTTGATGGTCTGGTTCGGAATTTCCGGTTCCCAGAAAATTGGGGTGCTCGATACCCTGACAAGGGTCAAACGGCGGCGGACGCTCCGGCTGGGTACATAACCCTATTTTGGGATTTCTTTTCTTTAGGAAACTTCCGCCTGCCTGTAACAAGATTTTTCCTTGAAATTCTTGAGTATTACAAGATCCATATCTCACAGATGCACCCTATCGGTATAGTTAGGGTTCGCCACTTTGAATTCGTGTGCCGGGCGTTGCATATCGAACCAACGGTTCCTCGATTCCGTGTTTTCCACCAAATGCATTGCTCTCAAGGGTTTTATTCTTTTGTGCAAAGAGCGTTTGCAAAGAAGATCTTGCTGCAACCCCCAAAATCCTTTCATGATTGGAAACATAAATTATTTTTTATCAAAGCAGGAGTTATGCCGATGAGGATGATTTTTAGGGGAAAGGAGGATGTTCCTACTGAGACCATTCAAACTCCTGTTGACGAAAATTGGTACCAGGATCTGAAAGACGTTCCGTCTATTGCCCTGCCAGAGAAAGCCCTTGTTGGTGCCAGTATGAGTCTGAACTGGAAGATGAATCAAGAAGAGAAGCCGGTTGTCACACCCAGATATTTCCACGTATTACTGATGGGTCCGGTGGGGAGTATCGTGACGTGGTTGGTAACATTACAGTCAAACAACACAATATTTAAATGCACAGCGGAAGCAAAATATAGATATATTTCAACCAAATTATATTGTAATATCAAGTATCACAAATAGTTGAAATTAATCCACAGGTGGATCAAAAATAAATAGGAAACATTGTTCAACAGTTTTGACATCCAAGCTTGCGAGACTTATTGTGGACGCTAGGAGAAAGCCAGCCTAGTTCGCGTAGTACCTGCACTCAATCTTTTTTGGGAAAATACGTCAGTTTACACTGGTAAATACAAATAACTGACTCATTTGAAAAGGTTTAAAATTTTGATTTGAATGCATGAGGCACAAACTTTTTATAACTTGGGATAATTATTTGAATATAACCTTGTAAAAGAATTACATGTTCCTTATGCGTTCAGTAGCCCGAATTCGTAGACCGGGTTAAAGATCAATAGACACACCACATTATTCATTTTGGCACTGACGGGTGTACGCCTACACCCCGTGCTTAGGTCGTGGCCATTTCGTAAAATGATGCCAAGGATATCTGGGACATGGTCATTAACCCCCCAAAGGCTTTAAGCAAACAAAACATTTCAAAACGGGCATATCAATGATTTAACCTCTATTCGATTAAAGATTCAATGCCGGAACAAGCGGTATTTTATATACCGTACCCCAAGCCCGTATAAGGGAAAATAAGTTAAAAGTATTTACCTTTGCAAGTATCAATCACAATTAGCAAGTGCGTGTAGCTTTTACCGTGGCTCCTATTCTGGAACGAAGGTTTATAATAACCTATTAGAATCCTAACGGGTCTTTAATTAAGCCTAAGCTTAGACCGGTTAGTTTTAAAGAAAGACACAGTTCGAACGCACGATTAGGCGAAGACCGGAATAGAATGTGATTTAGTCCCGACAAGTTTGAAGACTTGTATAATATGGGTAATCTAAACACATTCTGGATTTTGAGATAAAAACGACAAGGTTTGACCCGTTTCGGTAAATTTATGCAAACTAGTTACATAAGCCGAACCGAACGCGTAAGAAGCGTAACGAAGAAGCGTAACGGGTAACCGTAAGAGTCATATACAGGTTTCCTAAGTCAATATGCTTTAAATATGTTGTGATATCAGTAGGATATCTTCCATTATGCCCAAAACGAGTTTAATCTCAATTTAAGCCCCGTAGGGGTATTTTGGTCATTTTAAAGATTATAAAAGAGATTATTTATCATTCAGAGATTCGAGTCTGAATACATCAGTAAAATAACTTATTTTAATAGGTCATATCAGTTGGTAATAAGTCTTATATGACAAAAAATGGTTTTAAACATAAACTATGTGTTTAATACGCTTAAAAAGCCATTTTAAGCGATTTCCGGGTTATACCGGAAATCTGAGTTTTCTGGACAGGTTATAAAGTTCAAAATACTTCATTTATTAAATAAAATCAGTAGCAACTGGATTGACGTCAAAATACTTTGTAGAACTCATTTTATAACCAAAAAGGGTATATTCGGTATTTACCGAATTAATGCCATAACCTTAGGTTATGAGCATGTTAAAAATAATTAAAAATCTTTAAAAATCCCAAAATATTATATTACAATAGTGGGTAAAAGGTTTGGTGTCAAAAATTGGGTTTAGATAGGCTTTATGCTAATGACGCCGTTTTAATTACTAAAAAGCGTTCTAATTACGTCATTGAGCATAACTCCTAATCTAGACCTCAAATGATGTGAAAATTTAGAGACGTGTTTATAAATCAGTAATAAAGATTATTTTCCTTTCACATTTCCAAAATTCTCGTTTTATGGTCAAAAGGGCATATTGGTCAACATTTAAGCAATTAACGGAATCATGCATATTAATTGGATAGCTAATGAACCAATGTGTATAATCACAGAGGGTTATACTATCATGTAGCCTGGTCCTAAGGAAGCTCTAAGGCATTTCCAAGTCATACTAAATCGGGTCAAACTGAAGTCAAAGCAAAAGTCAAAGTTTTGCGACGTTCGGTTCCCAACCGGGTCTAAACAGAAAATTGTCGGATCAAACAAGCTTAAACCAGTTCTTATACTTATTACCAAGTTATATGAATGATAAAATAGGTTACATGCCTTCTACATTGCTAATTACATGTTAAATCGCAATTTAAGTTTCTGTTGACTTTTTCTAAACAACTTTGACCCGACAAAAGACTAAGCTAGAGCGGGAATCAGAGGGTGCCCTTTTAAGGGTTTATTGCCCACATAATTACCAACTTATAACTACCTTCATTTCGACTAATCACTGGACCATTAATGATTAATCGCTAAGTCAAACGTTAATTACGACGATTTGACTTTTAAGCTAATAACTAAGCAAAACTCGATTAAGGAAGGTCAAGGGTACTTACCAAAGTCCTATGCACGACTAGGGAGGACTTGGGTCTGCTTTGGAGCTGCAGAAGTCTTCAAGAATGCAGATGGAAGGTGTGATCAAAATGTTGCAACATGAAGGCCTTTTATAGTGCTTAAATCTCACTAGATGGTTGACAAATCATGCTACCATTGATCCCTGATCATCAACAAGTGTCCCTAATGTCTAAAAGCAAGCCTAGGCAACCCTTGGTGTTGAGAAAAGGCAAGGTAAGTCGGTTAAAATGGACATGGCAGGCACCTAGCACAAAATTCGGCATCAGAGGGCCCCTCGCGCCACGCGTAGCCCCCCTAGGGACCCTCGCGTCGCGCGACGCCCCCTTATCCAAATCTAACTTTAGATTTTTTGCACTATTGGTCCTTGGTTCACATAAAGTTGTTTTCGACATTATTTCTTGCATTATGAGCCCTCTAAATTGACGTATAAGGGCTTCAAGACTTATACCCACTTTGTTAAGTCCTTGGTGAACTTTGTTATCACCCGAAAAGTCATAAACTTCATCGTTGACGCTTTTAACCCCTCGTATACGAATTTGTTCATAACTTTCTCATACGATAACGAAACTTGGTGAAATTTTTATCATGTATTCTAGTGAGCATAATTAATCGTTACAAAGCTTCGGGTTTGGTAAAAGGTCACTCAGAGGTATAACTTAAACATGTTGACACATTTAACCCCTGTAGTTTGTAATCTCTCACTTTCTTTCACAATTAGCTTCGTATGATCCATGATTCATTCATTTAAGGGTATAAACATCATGTATGGTTATTGTAAAGTATATATATCCATTTTTGACATTTTGAACCCTTACATTCACATACTTTCCATGTTTGTCAACTTTAGTCCCTCTAGAGTATTCTTTCACACGTTCAAGCTTATGACACGTGTCAATACATTATAGGACGTGAATTTTTTGAGGTGTTACATCCTCACCCCCTTAAAAGAAATCTTGACCTCGAGATTTACTGAAATAACTGAGGGTACTTTTCTTTCATTGTGGATTCTACCTCCCACGTGTACTCGGGACCTCTACGGGCATCCCATTTTACCTTTACAATAGGCACATGCTTCCTTCGAAGCTTCTTAACCTGTCGATCCTCGATCGACACAGGTTTTTTGACAAACTTCAAGCTCTCTTCTATGTGCACATCTGTATGTGGTATGACTAGTGATTCATCAGCGAAACACTTCTTCAGATTGCAGATGTGGAATATATTGTGAATACCACTGAGCTCTTCCGGTAAGTTTAACTTATAGGCAACTGATCTGACACGTTCGATGACCTCGAATGGTCCTATGTATCTCGGGCTTAACTTGCCTTTCTTACCAAATCGCATCACTCCCTTCCAGGGTGATACTTTAAGCAACACTTTGTCACCTACCTCGAAGTTAAAAGGTTTACGCTTTAAATCAGCGTAGCTTTTCTGCCTATCCCTGGCAGCTTTCAGGTGGTCACGAATCTGGACAATCTTGTCCGTCGTTTCAAAGACTATTTCCGGTCCTGTCAGTTGGACAACTCCAACTTCCGCCCAACAAACAGGCGTTCTGCACTTTCTACCGTACAAGGCTTCGAAAGGCGCAGCCTTGATGCTCGTATGATAGCTATTGTTATACGAGAACTCGATTAACGGCAGGTGGTTATCCCAACTACCACCTAAGTCAATCACACATGCACGAAGCATGTCTTCCAAGGTTTGGATTGTACGCTCACTCTGGCCGTCCGTCTGAGGATGGTAAGCCGTACTAAAATTTAAGCGTGTGCCCAAAGATTGTTGGAAACTTTTCCAAAAATGTGACGTGTATCTAGTATCTCTGTCAGAGATAATAGACACAGGCACGCCATGTAGAGATACAATCTTATCTACGTACAGTTGGGCCAACATGTCGGAGCTATAGGTCTCTTTAATGGGTAGGAAATGTGCTGACTTAGTCAGTCTATCTACTATAACCCATATCGTATCATTTCCTTTCCTTGTCTTTGGCAGCTTGGTGATGAAATCCATCGTTACCATTTCCCACTTCCACGTGGGAAGTTCAGGCTGTTGTAGCAAATCTGACGGCTTCTGATGTTCAGCTTTGACTTGCGCACACGTCAAACATTTAGCTACATAGGCAGCTATAGACTTCTTCAAGCCTATCCACCAAAAGTTTGCTTTCAAATCCTGGTACATCTTATCAGCTCCAGGATGAATGGAATATTTAGAACTATGGGCTTCCTGGAGGATAACATCCCAAAGTCCTCCATAAACTGGAACCCATATTCGTCCATTCAATCTCAGAATTCCGTCCTTGCCCTGAGATAACTGTTCTTCAGTTACTCCTAGCTTTTCATTAGGATAGTTAGCTTCCAACACAGCTCCCTTCTGTGCAGCTAACAACCTTTCGTTCAAACTATTATTTATCTCAATGCTCTTGGCATTGATTCGAATGGGTTTCACCCTTTCCTCTCGACTAAAGGCATCAGCGACTACATTCTCTTTGTCGGGATGGTATCTTATTTCACAATCATAATCATTTAAGGTTTCCATCCAACGTCGTTGCCTCATGTTCAAATCCTTTTGGTTAAAGAGGTGCTGGAGGCTCTTGTGATCAGAATAGATCACACACTTGATACCATACAAATAATGCCTCCACAATTTTAATGCAAATACAACGGCACCCAACTCTAAGTCATGGGTGGTGTAATTCTTTTCATGCACCTTTAACTGACGCGAAGCATAGGCAATAACCTTGCCTTTCTGCATAAGCACACATCCCATCCCGGTGTGTGATGCATCGCAGTAAACCACGAATTCTTCTATTCCATCAGGCAATGTCAACACAGGAGCATTGCTCAACTTTTGCTTGAGAATATCGAAGGATTCCTGTTGCTTAGGACCCCAATCGAACTTTACCTTCTTACGAGTCAATGAAGTTAGGGGTGCAGAAATCCTCGAGAAGTTTTCGATAAAGCGTCTGTAGTATCCTGCTATTCCCAAGAAACTACGAATTTCTGTGGGCGTCTTCGGCTCTTGCCAATTCATGACAGCTTCAACCTTAGCGGGATCCACTTGGATACCACGCTCACTAACCACATGTCCAAGGAATTGGACTTCTCAAAGCCAGAATTCACACTTCGAAAACTTGGCGTAAAGCTTCTCCTGTTGAAGTAGTGAAAGAATACATCGAAGATGCTTCTCATGATCAGCGTGGTTCTTCGAGTAGATGAGGATGTCGTCAATGAAGACGATGACAAATTTGTCCAAGTAGGGCTTGCAGACGCGATTCATGAGATCCATGAATGCGGCAGGCGCATTAGTGAGCCCAAAAGGCATCACTAGGAACTCGTAATGACCATAATGAGTCCTAAATGCAGTCTTGTGTACATCTTCATCTTTAACCTTCAGTTGGTGATAGCCTGACCTTAAGTCAATCTTAGAGAAGTAACTTGCCCCTTGTAGCTGATCGAACAGATCGTTGATCCTGGGCAACGGGTACCTATTCTTGATAGTGACCTTATTAAGCTCACGGTAATCGATGCACAGACGCATCGATCCATCCTTCTTCTTGACAAATAAGATCGGTGCTCCCCAAGGAGACGAACTAGGTCAAATAAAACCCTTGGCTAGAAACTCATCTAGTTGTGTCCTCAATTCCTTCATTTCTGTTGGTGACAACCTATAAGGCGCCCTTGCTACTGGTGCTGCTCCAGGGATGATGTCAATTCTGAATTCCACTTGCCTATCTGGTGGCAAACCAGGTAGTTCTTCAGGAAAAACTTCAGGGTATTTAGAAATGACAGGGATGTCTTCAATCTTAGGCTTCGGCTCATCAATAGTCACCTGTGCCATGTAGATGACACAACCTTTCTTCAAACACTTAGAGGCCTTGAGCATAGTCACTTGCTCAGACAGTCCATACTGGGTATCTCCCTGAATGGTAAGTGATTCACCAGACGGAGTCTTGATCACCACTTGCTTCTTATTGCAGACAATCTGGGCTTGGTTATGAGACAACCAGTCCATACCCAAAACTATGTCGAAACCGGCCAACTTCAAAGGAAGTAGGGACAAAGGAAAAGAGTGGTTCTTAATGGATATGAAACATCCATCTAATATGGTTGAGGCAGTTTCTAAGGTGCCATCTGCTAACTCCACCTCGTATTTCACACTTAAGGTTTTAACAGGTAAATTCAACAATTTGCAAAACTTATTATCTACAAATGATTTATCAGCTCCTGAATCAAAAAGTACTCTTGCATAGACATCATTTATGAGGAAGGTACCTGTGATCACATTATCGTCCTACACAGCTTCCTTTGCATCCATTTTGAAGACCCTAGCATTGGTCTTCTTTCCTTCATCAGCTTTCTTTGCATATTTTGGGCAATTTATCTTGATGTGCCCTTTTTCGTTGCAAATGTAGCACGTTGCGTCTTTTAGTTTCTTGCACTCTAGGGTTTTATGTTCCGAAGATTTGCAAATCCCACAAGGCCTCGCCTGAGATTGGGATTTTGGGTCAAGTCTGCACCTCCCAAAGTGGTGCTTTTGACAAATCTTACACTTGGGCTTATCTCCAGATTGATGCCCATCCTTCTTAGAACCAGACCCCTTCTTGTGGTCATTGTTTCCCCTGTGCTTCTTGTCGGAACATCGTGAATTGTCATCTTCACGCTTCCTCTTCTCGGTATCCGTGTTCCTCAGCGATCTCTGTCTGACCGTGTCCAGTGTGAGGGACAGAGATATATCAGCTATAGATCTGAAAGTCACTGGCCGAGAGGCTTTCACGCTTGCCTTAATTTCTGGGGCTAAACCCCAAATGAAACGAGTTATTCTTTTGGGTTCCGGGGTCACCAGATACGGAACCAATCTTGACATTGTACTAAAGCTCGTAAGGTAAGCTTGGCAATCCAGGTTTTTCATCACCAATGATAGAAAATCCGATTCAATCTTTTCAACCTCATGCTGAGGATAGTAGTTCTCTTTGATGAGGGCAACAAATTGTTCCCATGTCATATTGTATAGTGGAATCTTCCCTGTAGCTTGAACCAACGATCTCCACTAGGCTAAGGCCTCACCTTTGAACGATTGAGACACAAACTTTACCACATCCTTCTCAGCGCACCCGCTGATATCAACCACGGTGTCCATCTCATCCAACCACGTCATGCAGTCGATAGCTCCTTTTTCCCCAGTGAAATCCCTGGGTTTACATGAAACAAAATACTTGTAGGAGCAACCCTTATCACGGGGTCCTTGATTCAAAACAATCTTTTGAGATGGAGCACTTTGCTGATTTGAGGACTGACGATCGTCATTACCTTTCTTGGGTTCTTCCTTCTTGGAGGGTGGTTTACTGTGAGCCTCAGAATGAGTCTTAGGCTTTGAATGCGGTGCAGATAGGGTCCTACTTCGAGTCCCGCTATATTCCTGATACTGTCGCTCTATTGCTTTTGTAACAGCGTTGTCTATTAACGCTTGCAGTTCAGCACCCGCTATATTAATCCGGGCAACATTCTGATTCTCCCTTGGGTGACTATTAATTTCATCTGAGTCAGCCATTGTATCTTGAACTGTTGCATAAGATATGACAATACTTTATTTGGGAGTTTATTATGGAATTGTCTTTTATGGCAATTCCTTAACCATGGTAAACATAGGCCATATTTGGTTAATTTGTTACTCACATTTATTAGTAGCACATAAGCCTAGTCACAAGGACATTTTTAAATTACAAGCCATAATTTCAGATAATCAAGGCATGAAGGTTTGAACATAGTTCATTACCTTTCTCTGACAGGGAGTCGTAGACTACTACTGTCTTTTGTCTTATATGACAATGAGTATGGCCCGTAGGCACTATACTACCAACGTATTGTCAACATATGATCATCTTAATTGATGAGTTAAACCCATGATTTATAGATCATTAAGTTGGGTTAGGAAATCTTTTGAAGAATCCTATCATAAGAATGACGTGTGTGATTTTAACGAATCACGTCTGCCAGGAGCGTTAACATGTTTTCAGATGTTAACAGGGATCCGAATCCTTTAAACAGGTCTTACCATCTCGGTCGAATCTTATAATGACATGCAGGCTAGGTTACACCTTTAAGATTCTTAGTTTAATAATTATATAGGCAGATTATTTTAAAAGGAATGATTTTGATTCATGTATTTCATATATAATATAGTTATGCATAAAATCACAAAAAATGAAATTTATAAACTTAACATCCCATTAACATTAGAAATACACTTTGCCCTAAACGGGACTTTTACATAAACAACTTGCCCACGCAGGGGCTTAACCAAACAAACATACCCAAGCAGGGGTCAACAGAAAAACATGCCCACGCAGGGGCAGAATACAAGAAGTCATACCCACGCAGGGGCTAAAGAAAAGATAAGTCCACGTAGGGACTAAGTACAGATAAATGTCCACGCAGGGACTTGATTGAAATATATAATACAACAACACATGTAGGGATTTAATGATCCCTCTTCTTCTTCCCATTTAGTAAGCCTGCTAAGCCCTTGAGGAAACCTTGTCGTTCCCTGCGATCTCTGTGAAAATCTCGCTCGACTTGGTCCAATCTTTGAAGAATTTCTTCCCGTTCGGGCGGGGAAAACCGTGGCGGCTGAGATTGTTGCCGAATTATAGGTCTAGCAGGTATTTGGTACCCATGAGTTGGGTACCCTACTCCCTAAGGAGCTCCATCCTTCAGGATGAAGGGCGTTGTAGTTGGCCGCTACCAAGTATGGGTCGGCTTTAGTGTAGTTATAGTTGGTGTGAGCCGACTGCTCAAACGGGTTGTACGCCATTGAACCAGTGTAGGCAGGAATCGGGTTATCAAAACCCATCGGTGGTGGCTGTGGTGCAACTGGTGCAAAGTTCACCTCTGTAACTGGGTTTGAGGGCCCACCCATGTGTGGGTCTTCGTGTAGTGGCGGGTAGTGACTGCCACTGGAGTGTCGAGGGGTGCTAAAATGGAAATCCCCTCCTCGCGCGGATATTCTTGCGCCTGTTCTCCGACGCCTTGGTAGTTCTGGAGGTGCTTGATCAACTGGCGGTGGTGGAGGCGGTGGCGGTGGCGGTGGCGTGACTGCCACGAATCGTGAATCCCCAGAGGGATTCTGCTGCTGCAGCTGCTGGTGAGGTGATGAATGGTGAGAAGGTGTGAAGTACCATTCATGTTGATTAAACCTCGCTTGGTAACTATCTGGACCACCGTAGGGTGATCCGTGGAAGGAAGATCCATCAGAGATCTCGATGGGATGGTTGGGGGTACCGCTTACAGGTTCGACGTGATCCGTGTCCTCGTCCATGTCCATCGCATTGTCTTCTGAGAAGTGGTCCTCTGGTCCCAATGGGTTAAAACCCACTGGTTCTTGTATACAGTTCACCGGGTTGAACCGGCCCTGAAAGACAGGAGTAGGGTTACCAAAGGAATTGTGCGAAAGGGATCGCTGAAGAGGTATATATGAAGGTTGTGGGTTATCGGGCTCGTTTTCTGACTGAGGCCCATAGGAGTTACGATAGGGAGGCGTTGAACTGTGTGAAACGGACCGTCTAGCGGGCTCAAAAAGGTTCCTCCTGTTTCCTTGCGGATCGGCACTCATTGTAGTGGAAGGAGTTCGCCGGTGAGAAGGTTCGGCCTCGTGATCGTTAGGGGCGGTGATTGGCCCCTTGCCTCGTCCTCCTCGTCTAAATCTTGGTGGCATATTCCTGTCAACAATAAAAGATACAACAAGAAACATATATAAAATAAAAGACAAAATAAAACAAAAATAGAATTTGTCCTATGTTATTTGTCTAGACTCGAAAATTTAGGAATGTGCAATTGTGTAACTGAGATTAAACACAAAAGGCTAGTGTTTAATTCACTCAGTGTTGGCTCTGATACCAACCTGTCACACCCAGATATTTCCACGTACTACCGGTGGGCCCGGTGGGGAGTATCGTGACGTGGTTGGTAACATTACAGTCAAACAACACAATATTTAAATGCACATCGGAAGCAAAAGATAGATATATTTCAACCAAATTATATTGTAATATCAAGTATCACAAATAGTTGAAATTAATCCACAGGTGGATCAAAAATAAATAGGAAACATTGTTCAACAGTTTTGACATCCAAGCTTGCGAGACTTATTGTGGACGCTAGGAGAAAGCCAGCCTAGTTCGCGTAGTACCTGCACTCAATCTTTTTTGGAAAAATACGTCAGTTTACACTGGTAAATACAGATAACTGACTCATTTGAAAAGGTTTAAAAATTTGATTTGAATGCACGAGGCACAAACTTTTTATAACTAGGGATAATTATTTGAATATAATCTTGTAAAAGAATTACATGTTCCTTATGCGTTCAGTAGCCCGAATCTGTAGACCGGGTTAAAGATCAATAGACACACCACATTATTCATTTTGGCACTGACGGGTGTATGCCTACACCCCGTGCTGTGGTCGTGGCCATTTCGTAAAATGATGCCAAAGATATCCGGGACATGGTCATTAACCCCCAAAGGCTTTAAGCAAACAAAACATTTCAAAACGGGCATATCAATGATTTAACCTCTATTCGATTAAAGATTCAATGCCGGACCAAGCGGTATTTTATATACCGTACCCCAAGCCCGTATAAGGGAAAATAAGTTAAAAGTATTTACCTTTGCAAGTATCAATCACAATTAGCATGTGCGTGTAGCTTTTACCGGGGCTCCTATTCTGGAACGAAGGTTTATAATAACCTATTAGAATCCTAACGGGTCTTTAATTAAGCCTAAGCTTAGACCGGTTAGTTTTAAAGAAAGACACGGTTCGAACGCACGATTAGGCGAAGACCGGAATAGAATGTGATTTAGTCCCAACAAGTTTGAAGACTTGTATAATATGGGTAATCTAAACACATTCTGGATTTTGAGATAAAAACGACAAGGTTTGACCCGTTTCGGCTAATTTATGCAATCTAGTTACATAAGCCTAACCGAACGCGTAAGAAGCATAACGGGTAACCGTAAGAGTCATATACAGGTTTCCTAAGTCAATATGCTTTAAATATGTTGTGATATCAGTAGGATATCTTCCATTATGCCCAAAACGAGTGTAATCTCAATTTAAGCCCCGTAGGGGTATTTTGGTCATTTTAAAGATTATAAAAGAGATTATTTATCATTTTGAGATTCGGGTCTGAGTACATCAGTAAAATAACTTATTTTAATAGGTCATATCAGTTGGTAATAAGTCTTAAATGACAAAAATGGTTTTAAACATAAACTATGTGTTTAATACGCTTAAAAAGCCATTTTAAGCGATTTCCGGGTTATACCGGAAATCTGAGTTTTCTGGACAGGTTATAAAGTTCAAAATACTTCATTTATTAAATAAAATTAGTAGCAACTGGATTGGCGTCAAAATACTTTGTAGAACTCATTTTATAACCAAAAAGGGTATATTCGGTATTTACCGAATTAATGCCATAACCTTAGGTTATGAGCAAGTTAAAAATAATTAAAAATCTTTAAAAATCCTAAAATATTATATTACAACAGTGGGTAAAAGTTTTGGTGTCAAAAATTGGGTTTAGATAGGCTTTATGCTAATGACGCCGTTTTAATTACTAAAAAGCGTTCTAATTACGCATTGAGCATAACTCCTAATCTAGACCTAAAACTGATGTGAAAATTTAGAGACATGTTTATAAATCAGTAATAAATATTATTGTCCTTTCACATTTCCAAAATTCTCGTTTTATGGTCAAAAGGGCATATTGGTCAACATTTAAGCAATTAACGGAATCATGCATATTAATTGGATAGCTAATGAACCAAGGTGTATAATCACAGAGGGTTATACTATCATGTAACCTGGTCCTAAGGAAGCTCTAAGGCATTTCCAAATCATACTAAATCGGGTCAGAACTGAAGTCAAAGCAAAAGTCAAAGTTTTGCGACGTTCGGTTCCGAACTGGGTCTAAACAGAAAATTGTCGGATCAAACAAGCTTAAACCAGTTCTTATACTTATTACCAAGTTATATGAGTGATAAAATAGGTTACATGCCTTCTACATTGCTAATTACATGTTAAATCGCAATTTAAGTTTCTGTTGACTTTTTCTAAACAACTTTGACCCGACAAAAGACTAAGCTAGAGCGGGAATCAGAGGGTGCCCTTTTAAGGGTTTATTGCCCACATAATTACCAACTTATAACTACCTTCGTTTCGACTAATCACTGGACCATTAATGATTAATCGCTAAGTCAAACGTTAATTACGACGGTTTGACTTTTAAGCTAATAACTAAGCAAAACTCGATTAAGGAAGGTCAAGGTGTAACACCCCGAAAATATAAAACATTATATAAGAATTATAGAGTGTATAATAAACAAGAATAAGCTAACTAGGATAAATAACCCAGTTAGTTAGGATTCTTGTAGTAACACACGAACGAGTTAAAAAGGCCAAAGATATAAATTAAATAAGAGTGGAAGGGCGTAGGTTGTCAAAATTGAAACTTATATTACTAATGTTTGGTAAAATAAAAAAACCAAACACCCCATTTTTTGAGGTCTGGTTCGATCAGAAGCAGGGAAGGGCGACCCTCACTCTCCAAAAACCCTAACATTCACAAAAGCCACAAATTGAAGGCTTAAATCTTGTCCAAATCGATTTTCAAGCATAAATTAATGATCACCTAGTTGAGGGGATCATAAGGTATGTAAAATCTTGAAGTTTTGATTCATCTCAAGTTCTAGGTTAACTATGAAGGATCGAAATTTAGCTTGATTGTGTCATGCATGAATGTAATTAGAAGAGATATGGTGTCTAGGGATGAACCCTAGGTGAAATCTTGTTAAAAGATTTCATGATAATTATAGAGTTTATAACCACTATTGTAGGTGATTAATAAACTTGAAGAAAACTTGATAAGTCTTAGAAATTGTGATCTTGTTATAACACAAAATCTGAAATTTAGAATAAATTTCAGAAATATTGATGTTAAGATATATGTAGAATTGACTAATTAAAGTTAGTTTAGATGAAAATTATAAGTCATGAACTTGGTTTTGTGTATATAAAAATCTGACCCGCTAGGTGTTTGATGGAACGCCTAAGTGAGGGTTAAAATGTTAAAAGTTGGGTAAAAACGCAGATTTGATCATTGTAGAAAATTATGCGTTAAAGCTTGTGAAAGAGTTCTGAACTTATTGTGAATTGAACTCTTTAGGCAAAGAATCCGGAACGTCAAGCGGACAAGACGGAGGTGATACACGCTTGAAAGGTGTGCTTTAAAGGTAAGTAACTTTCGGTTTCGTTACAATATACTTAAACAATAGTCTTAGAAATGTTGATGAGATTGTAGTGTCAAATGTGAGTTTGGTATGTCATAGAAGTGACGAAGTTCACTCGACAAATCAAGCTGGTCAAAAGGTTAGTTAGTTATGTTGGTTGACAATATGGATAATTGATCATTTTGGAATGTAAATAAAGTGATGTAGCTCACTAGATAAAGAAACGGGTTAGAATATTTGTGGTAAGAAGTTTGGTATGTTGATGAAATGGTGAATTCCATTAGACAACCAAACGGGTTAAATAACGGTCGAAATGATAGTGCTCGAAGTGATTTAGACGTCACTCATTAAATTTGAAATATAAAAGCGTAAATAATGGAATGGATGTGATACGCTAAGGTTGACATGCCCGGGAATGGGTAATTTTGGTTAGAAACCAATGTTGATAAATTATGCGAGTATGCAACTTGATTCGTACATTGAGTAATTTGATAACTAGAGCATATTTAGTTGCGTTGTAGAATAAGGTAGCATTGATTGAATGACAATATTCGTTAATTGAAATAATAGGTTAAGAATTGGGTAGAAGTCGTTTGGTAGTCATCATGATGGAGGATTCCGTAGATGAGCCAAACGGGTCGAATAATGGTGAAATGGTAATGTTATAGATATTAATAGTTAGCATAGGCGGTTACAATCTTACGAGCATGAAACCATGAGACTGGTAATAAAATGCCGGTGATAATAAGCCCCGGAAGTTGGGTAAAAAGTGCCTATGTTTACTATTAAAAAGCGTAGTAAAATGAGTGTAACTTGAATGGGTCGAATAAATGCATAGTGATTTTTAGTCATTCGGTCCGTAAACTAAATTTTCGGTATGGTAATCATTATAAACGCGTCGGTAATAAATTTACAGACGTATAGGAAAAAGAATCACCTAAAACGGACTTACGAGTCAAAAGTTATGGTCAATTGAAGTTAAAATTCAGAATTTCCGGAGCTGGCAGCAAATGCAGGTCACAAACCTGCATCTGCTGGAAATTCGTTTCCCCCGTGCCACGCGGCAGGATCACCTGGATCCGCCGCGACACGCGAAAGCCGCCGCGGCACGCGACGGAATTAGTGGAACCTGCCGCGACACGCGGCAGGACAAATTTGAAATTTTGTTTTGTTTCTCATGTCTTGATGCTAGAACTTGTTTATACGCACTATACTAACGTCAAAACTAATATCTTAAGTGGTTTTGACCATTAGGTGATATTGGGGATTTTTCGGATGCCGATCAAGCATGTTGAAGAACCGAACACGCATTTTTGAAGCTTCCGCAATTGTCTAGTTTTGTTTGTAAAAAAGGGGAATATGTAAACATTTTAAACTATGTTTTAGAATGTTGTAAACATGTTTAAATACTCAAGATGTAAAAGTTTTTGTTAAGTGACATTTTCTTATAAAATGCTTACCTTAATTTATATATTAACGTTAAAAATAGTATGGGTGTTACAAGTTGGTAATCAGAGCTCAAGGTTGTTAACAAAGTGTGTTCGGTTCAAGCTTGATCGATCGTCCGGTAAGAATTAATTGCTTTAGTAGACTTACTAGAACACTAGAAAAAGGAAATTTGATTTGATATGCACGGGAAGTGCGTGTTTACACACTCAAACCCGGAAAAGTGCATTAAGCATAAATGGTTTAAGCAAGTGGTGAACTTGGCTAGATCAAAATGAATGACGCATATGTCATAAATGAAATTTTTAACAATTAGTGTAAACATTTCAAATTCAAGATGACGGAAAGATGGGAGGAGTGTATAAATACGCTCGAACCCAGGAAAATACACTAAGTAAGAAAGGTAAGGCAAGATATATACTTGACCAAACCGAAAAAGAATAACACATTACTTATGATTAAGTAAGAGTGATATAAATTTCCGTATAATAAGATGGAAATGAATTAAATAATTATTGATAAATTGTGATGGATGTTTCAGTTAAAGAAATGTCTAGTGTAACCGGAGATGATTCGACATCTCAATTGACTGAACAGATGAAAGCTAAGATTTCCGAGGCGGTCGGAAAAGCTCAAGAAAATAGTCTATCACAGTATATTGATAGATTACAAACCACAATCGTGCCGGTGGTGAACGATATGATGGCTGAATTGAAAGACAGCATACTACAAGAAATAGAAGAAAGGAGGGTGTTGGATATGAATCCAAGATCCGTAAAGAAATCTAAGTTTAATAAAGCTCCCAATAAAGGAGTTACAAAAAGTGTGTTATGTCAGTGTAGATTTTGTGGAAAAAATTCACAAGGGCACATGTGGTAAGCCAAGACATAAAAAGTCTAAATGTCCAGAGGGGTTTGGAATCAAGGACACAACCGACATAAGGTCTGATGCCCAGAAATCAAGGACAAAGTTGTTTTATATAGCAGCCACGGAGGCTAAAGATGAACCTGATGTCGTTTCAGGTATACTCTTGTAAATTAAATTTCAGCATGAATTTTTAATTATTACGAGTGCAAATAAATCGTTTGTTTTATGTCGATTTATTTAACATCCTACATTAGTGTTAACAAAATTACCAAGGTTCTGAAAAATAGAAATAGGTAATAATAAAAGTTCTATTGTTTATGAGAGGTGCTGAAACTATACGTTGAGCATCGAAGTAAAAGTAATCATGATAAATATTGCTATGGGAGGGGGTGCACGCACACTCGAACCCGAGAACGTAATGAAAGATAAGCGTCATAATAGGAAGGAGTGTAATAACACCCGAACCCTGGGAGTTTACAATAGTAATAGATGACAAGGACATGGTTATAGACTAAGCCAAACTAAATGAAACATATAGAAACATCGTTTATGTCAACAAACGATGTGGATAAATTCCATACAATGATATGAAACAATAACATGAAATGAATTGATTTTGTTATTGTAACAATGGGTAAAGTCGAAAATCAAGAGATTCAGATTTGGATAGGAATATCCTCGAAAAAGAAACTAAGTGGACAATATGTATTATTCGTTGCTGTAAATAATGAAATACCAATAAATTTGGATTTAAAAGCTCGGATATGGGTAGATACCCAAGTAACATGCTATTAATAAATTCCTCCTGAGGAAGAACGATAATCACATTGATGAGGGTGAATATGTAAAAGAATTAGTAAGATAAACATTATGAAAACGTTAGAATAAGAACGAATAAACCCCGAAGGCCGAATAACAATAACAGTAGTTTACCAAATAAGACTTGAGACATGGGCCTTCGGGACATTAGTAAAAGAAACAGACCTAAGGGTCGCTGACAAAAAAAAAAGGTGGTATACGGATTAATTAAGTAAAGTGCTTGATAATGAAAGTAAACGGAAGCCGGATAATGGGAGCATATATTAAGATAATGAGCCCTAGGGAAGGGATAAGAATCAAGTAAACAAAAATATAAATCGACAATTTAGAATGTCAAGGCATAAGGATAAAGTTGACTGTCATAGGCGATGGAACTCACACGAACAAGTCAAACCAGACGAGTAAAAGGATAAAAGACTTGGTTGAGTAAAAGCGGTGGATTTTGCTTATACGACCAAATAAATCGAGAAACAAAGTCTTAATGAATGCCGGAAAGGTTGGTATGAAAATAATATCGATAAGATACCCAATTAATAGGTATGTTTTCAGATAAATGCGTAACCAACAGTCGAGAACGCGAATTAAAAGTCAAAAGACTCGGATTAAGAGTTATGACTAAGAAGACGATAAAATTTTGCAAAAACAGAATTTCGATAGTTATGTTCAACTATTTTTGTGTTGGACGGGCTGAATAAAGTATAATACTTGATATTCCAAGTAAGAGCAACCCGAGTAATGAAAGTACGAAATGTTACTGAACCAATGTGATAGGTCGTAAAAGAACATGGAAAAGGAAAACACAAACTAATAAAACCGGGGTGTTAAAAACATTAAGATAACGAACCCAGTAACGGGTTGAAAGGAAATAGGGCCATAAACCAAATAACGATATGAGTAAAATACACCGACGCGGAGGAGACATAAGAAGTTATAGAGTTGGAAAGATAATCCGAAAGAAAATGAGTATGACCTTAGGCTACGGTCAAGGTCAAGTGGATTTTGAAGGCGAAAAATTTATTATTCTAAACATAAAAAGGAGGTGCCTTAACGCCATATATATACATATATAATTAAATAAAGACACGAGTAGAGGATGATCTACAGGATCGCTATAACCTTCGGGTTATAAACAATATAAAGGTCTACGGGGCCAAAATGACCCTCGGGTCACAAATAAAAAAAAAAGAAACAAACCATAAGGTATCATCTTGAAAAGGGGAAGATCTAATAAAATAACGTACAAGGCAAGGGGAGGGAACCTACGGGTCACTTGGGGTTAAGCATGGGGACTGGTTACAATTCCCCGCGCAATGTATTAGCGGAAAAGTATAAATTCTTGTCGTCAATTCCTGAATATGAGTAATTGACACAAGTTAAAGAGATAGACGTTAAACTAAAATTCAGTTTTAGTAAGAAGTGGCGTTTAACAAATATGAATATTATAGAGAAATTAGAAAATAGTTAATATTGAAGAACATAGGCCTCAACACCTATAGGTGTGAGACGCTATGTCCGAGAGAAGATTCTTGATAATGAAAAGCTTATAAAAACTTAAACATGACGTGATGCGATGCGATCACAGTCACAAGAGTGATATAGAAATACAAGATATAATCATGTCGTAACGTGAGTTACGTGATAGGAGATCATGAACTCATGTAAGGCCGAATATGGCAAAGTGGAAGACACGAATAACGGAGTGTGGAATAACAGTGATTAATCAATCTAGCCGACAAGACCTTCCAGAGTCAAAATAGTGACGTGACTTATACAAAACACTTGCCAGTATAAGACTAGTATGGGGCGAACATGTTAATGAACTCATACTATCGAGTAGTAAATTGACAACCCGGTCAAAAGGGTGACAAGAATATGAAAGAAGTGATAAAAGGTTACGGTCCAATAGGACATGTGCCTAAAAGGCGCACATGTCAAACCTTATGCCGGAAAAGAAAGAATGCCTTGGAAAACGAGACAAAGATAGTTAGGTCTAAACCAAAGCACTACTTAAAGGAGGTTTCGGGGGCGAAACCCTTTTTAAGGGGGGTGGACTTGTAACACCCCGAAAATATAAAACATTATATAAGAATTATAGAGTGTATAATAAAAAAGAATAAGCTAACTAGGATAAATAACCCAGTTAGTTAGGATTCTTGTAGTAACACACGAACAAGTTAAAAAGGCCAAAGATATAAATTAAATAAGAGTGGAGGGGCCTAGGTTATCAAAATTGAAACTTATATTACTAATGTTTGGTAAAATAAAAAAACCAAACACCCCATTTTTTGAGGTCTGGTTCGATCAGAAGCAGGGAAGGGCGACCCCCACTCTCCAAAAACCCTAACATTCACAAAAGCCATAAATTGAAGGCTTAAATCATGTCCAAATCGATTTTCAAGCATAAATTAATGATCACCTAGTTGAGGGGATCATAAGGTATATAAAATCTTGAAGTTTTGATTCATCTCAAGTTCTAGGTTAACTATGAAGGATCGAAATTTAGCTTGATTGTGTCATGCATGAATGTAATTAGAAGAGATATGGTGTCTAGGGATGAACCCTAGGTGAAATCTTGTTAAAAGATTTCATGATAATTATAGAGTTTATAACCACCATTGTAGGTGATTAATAAACTTGAAGAAAACTTGATAAGCCTTAGAAATTGTGATCTTATTCTAACACAAAATCTGAAATTTAGAATAAATTTCAGAAATATTGATGTTAAGATATATGTAGAATTGACTAATTAAAGTTAGTTTAGATGAAAATTACAAGTCATGAACTTGGTTTTGTGTATATAAAAATCTGACCCGCTAGGTGTTTGATGGAACGCCTAAGTGAGGGTTAAAATGTTAAAAGTTGGGTAAAAACGCAGATTTGATCATTGTAGAAAATTATGCGTTAAAGCTTGTGAAAGAGATCTAAACTTATTGTGAATTGAACTCTTTAGGCAAAGAATCCGGAACGTCAAGCGGACAAGCCGGAGGTGATACACGCTTGAAAGGTGTGCTTTAAAGGTACGTAACTTTCGGTTTCGTTACAATATACTTAAACAATAGTCTTAGAAATGTTGATGAGATTGTAGTGTCAAATGTGAGTTTGGTATGTCATAGAAGTGACGAAGTTCACTCGACAAATCAAGCGGGTCAAAAGGTTAGTTAGTTATGTTGGTTGACAATATGGATAATTGATCATTTTGGAATGTAAATAAAGTGATGTAGCTCACTAGATAAAGAAACGGGTTAGAATATTTGTGGTAAGAAGTTTGGTATGTTGAAGAAATGGTGAATTCCATTCGACAACCAAACGGGTTAAATAACGGTCGAAATGATAGTGCTCGAAGTGATTTAGACGTCACTCATTAAATTTGAAATATAAAAGCGTAAATAATGGAATGGATGTGATACGCTAAGGTTGACATGCCCAGGAATGGGTAATTTTGGTTAGAAACCAATGTTGATAAATTATGCGAGTATGCAACTTGATTCGTACATTGAGTAATTTGATAACTAGAGCATATTTAGTTGCGTTGTAGAATAAGGTAGCGTTGATTGAATGACAATATTCGTTAATTGAAATAATAGGTTAAGAATTGGGTAGAAGTCGTTTGGTAGTCATCATAATGGAGGATTCCGTAGATGAGCCAAACGGGTCGAATAATGGTGAAATGGTATTGTTATAGATATTAATAGTTAGCATAGGCGGTTACAATCTTACGAGCATGAAACCATGAAACCAAAATTCAGCATCAGAGGGCCCCTCGCGCCATGCATAGCCCCCCTTAGGGACCCTCGCGTCGCGCTACGCCCCCCTGATCCAAATCTAACTTTAGATTTTTTGCACTATTGGTCCTTGGTTCACATAAAGTTGTTTTCGACATTATTTCTTGCATTATGAGCCCTCCAAATTGACGTATAAGGGCTTCCAGACTTATGCCCACTTTGTTAAGTCCTTGGTGAACTTTGTTATCACCCGAAAAGTCATAAACTTCATCGTTGACGCTTTTAACCCCTCGTATACGAATTTGTTCATAACTTTCTCATACGATAACGAAACTTGGTGAAATTTTTATCGTGTATTCTAGTGAGCATAATTAATCGTTACAAAGCTTCGGGTTTGCTAAAAGGTCACTCATAGGTATAACTTAAACATGTTGACACATTTAACCCCTGTAGTTTGTAATCTCTCACTTTCTTTCACAATTAGCTTCGTATGATCCATGATTCATTCGTTTAAGGGTATAAACATCATGTAGGGTTATTGTAAAGTATATATATATATATATATATCCATTTTTGACATTTTGAACCCTTACATTCACATACTTTCCATGTTTGTCAACTTTAGTCCCTCTAGAGTATTCTTTCACACGTTCAAGCTTATGACACGTGTCAATACATTATAGGACGTGAATTTTTCGAGGTGTTACACCGGTGTACATGGAGGACGAAAAAGGTGAGATTTGGGTTCTGCCATGTTCCTTTACTTTTTCTTTCTTCTCTTTTTCTCTCTCTCTCTCTCTTTTTTTAAATTTGCCTTTGTTTTTCCTTTGCGCAGTTGTTTCTCTATATGTTGTTGCTTTCGAAAGGGAAGGCGGGAAAATGACTACCCTTCCCAAGAAACCTGATGAGGAACTGTGGTATCACCACATTGTAAAGAACTTTGTTCTTCCGCGGGATAATGATCTGTCCGCGCAACCTGCTGCTGGTGCTGGTAAGTTTTTATCGCAGTATTTTTGTTTGCTATTTTTGCGCGTTTGAATAAGTTAATTCTGCGCTTTATAGTAGGTGAACTGTCTAATTTGGGCATAGGCCCTGAGAAGAAAAAACGCGCACCCGCAACTACTGCTGCCCCGAAGAAGAGTGACTCTAAGAAAACTCAACCTTCGAAGGTTAAAAATGTTGGGGGAGAGAAGAAAAGTATGCGCCGTTCCTCTGATTCCTGGTGTGATTATGTGGTGGTATCTGATTCATTGGAGGGTCTTGCGCCTGCAGTTATAAGAAGACCGAAGCCGGAGCCAAAATATACTGCTGATATCCATCTATCAAACCCTGATGATCCCATTAATTTGGAATCAAGCCCTGAGCGCTTAGTGAGGAAGAAAGTAGGAAAAAGAAAACAGTCTGACGCTGAAGCTGAAGGTCAGCCTGCGAAGAAGATTCAGAGGAAGAAGATTACTAGGAGAGGCAACCTGGATGCCTTTATTTCAGAATCTGTTCCTGGTAAATGTCATCTTTTGCTCTCTTTTTCTCACTTCCTTGAATAATTGTGATTTATATGTTTGTTTTTACAGAAAAATCGAGTTCACCTGTTCCCACGGAACCATCATCTGTGGTTAATGAAGATCTTCCACCTTCTCCCCCACGCGCCTCTGTTGCTGACCAGTTAAAGAATACTGAGATTCCCGGGCGTGAGGCGGGAAAGACTGCTGAGGCTGGAAATCTTGAGGCCGACAAGCCTGTTGATGTTGCTGTGGATGCGGAAAAATTACTAGCCCGGAGATTGTGGATGGTGCTGGTAATCCACAAACTCCTGAACTTGCTGCTCATGATTCGGAGAAAGGGAAGACTGCTGAAGGGATCCCCGTTACAACTTCTCCTTCCAAGGCTTCTGGTTCTATGCCTGAGAACATTGAGAAGGTCACTTTTGAAGACCAAGGCTCATTCTCTGATACTGATAAAAATTCTCCAATCCGCTCGGATGAAACTCCGGGGGATTATTATTAAAAAAGCTATTAAGAGAAGAATGCTTTTGAGATTCATGTCCCCGTCTGGAATTTGAAGAAAGGTGACACTTTCTCAGATTGGCGCGTGTGCCGAGATTGGCTGAAGGGAGCCTTTCCACCTAGGGAGATCAAGTTTCAGGAGGGACACCTTCATGATCAATCTTATCATGCCTACCTTGAAGAGGTTGCTTCTTATACATCCACTACGCACCGTATAGTGTGTGAGTGGCATAGTATGCATAAGGAGTGGGCTGCATTTAAGGCGTCAAAGAAGAAAGTTGTTGATGATGAAAACCGTGTTGCCCAGTTGAGAGCTAAACTAGAAGCTGATCAGGCCAAGTTTGAGACTAATCGGAAAACTGAAGAGTGGTCTGTTGCGGGCTGGAAGAGAAAAGCGGAAGCCGAACTTCTTTCCGAGGAGCGCAAGAAATGGAAAAAGATCTGTGAGAAAGATAATGCCGAGAAGATGGGTCTCCGCAATGTTATCAATAATCTCAAGACTGAGGTTGAGAGATTGAAGAAACAAGATGCGGAGATCGAAAAGTTGAAGAAGGAAAAATCTGACGCTGAAGCTGCGCGAGATGAAGCGCGTTCCCACAGAGAACAAAGTGAACAACAAGAGGTACAGACCTGCGCCACTCTTGCTCTTAGAGATAAAGAGATAGAAGAACTTACTACTTTGCTGTCTGATCAGGAACAACTCAAGAAAGATTTGGAGCTTGCGCGTTCTGAGAAGGCTGAAACTTCCCGCTGTCTAGCTGAAACTGAAGAAAAGCTAGAGAATTATGAGACGGCGCGAGCGACGGCGGAGAGTGAACTTGAGCCTTTGAAAAGTGACATGCTATGGCTGAAAGAACGCGGGATTGCCAGTGTAAGTTTCTTTCAGCTTGTCATTCTTGTGGTAATGTTTTGTGCTTTTTCCTTATTTGCCTTTTTTGTTTTTTTATAGGTTGCTGAATCAGTGTTGAATTCTGAAGAACTAGATAAAACAATTGCGCGTTTGGTGGTTTCCGCACGAAATGACGGATATGCACAAGGATATGCGGAATGCTCGCACCATGTAGTTAATGCTTTGAAGGTTGATTGGGATACTAGCAGATCCGCCCTTGTAGCTATGAAAACAGAATTCAACAACTTACAGCTCCCAGTCATGGATCTTATAAACGTTGCGTTGCAGTTTGAAGATCATGTGGCGCAACTGAAGGAAATCTTCCCAAATGGAGATGAAGGTGAATATTTAGCGTAGGTTTCCTTTTGTGGTTGTATGAACAATTATTTTTGTAGTTTTTTGGGATGTGTATCCCTTTTCTGTTAGTGCGCTGCCGCGCGAGTAACATGTACGTGTTTTGGTAATTTTTTTAGGCGTGTTGGTACGCCAGAAGTAATATGATATGTGTTTTGATCTACAATATTTTGCATGGGTACAATTTACTTTGATTAGGTAAGGCGAATAAATGTGGTATATGGCTCATGCGTGAACGTAAGGTCTTTGCACAATGTGTGTAATCGCGGACCGTTCATGAGACTTGTACTATTGTTACCATAATGTTTTTGCGCTTACCAAAAGAAATTGCATGCACTTTGTAAGAAAAAGCACAAGAATAATAGAAACTTTGTTGTTTATTCATGGATAAGGCGCAGAGGCCGTACAAAGTCTATTAAAATAATTACATGGGACTTAACTTACTATAGTCCTTGCTTGATAACTTGTAGAGTCTGCACAATCTGCAAGGAGACTATAGAGGTGGTCCTTAATTTTTCGCGTTTTTACTCGGGCCTTCCTCGCCACGAGTAATTTGTTTTATCTCTTTGCGCACATTTTGTAATAGGTGAGTGAGCTCACCGCTTTTACGCGCCTTCTCGATCTTAGTGCGCAAGGAGATGCAGTTATTGGTGGTATGGCCGTTGTCTTTGTGATAATCACAGTACTGACTCGGGTCCTGTCCGCGTTTGTTCTTCATAGGTGGTGGAGGCTTAAACTGATAATCCTCCGTACTCAGTACTTCTGCGGGAGTTTTTGTCAGGGGAGTCCATTGTCTCTCCCTGTTTTCTTATTTAGCTTCTCTCTGTGCAGCGAGCTTATTGATGGTAGCTCGTGCATCTTCTGATGAATAAGTTGATGAACTTGAATCGCACCAGCCTTTCTTAAATTTTTTCCCGCTGCTCGGGCCTAAATCTGTTGGGCGGTTATGCGGTGGTGGCGGCCTGTTGGTGCTGAGATTTTTCTCAGTCTGGGCATAGATCTTAGCTGCCGCCATTAATTTTTCCCATCTTTTTGGGAGTCCCTCTGTTCCAGACAACACTTTTATCATGTCGTCGCATCTGACGGCATACTTAAATTGGGCTCGGATCAGGTGTTCGTGGACGTCTCCTATTTTGAGAACTTCTTTGTTGTAACGGGTAATGAAGTCTTCTAAACTTTCATTATCGCGGCGCCAGATATTCATTACGTCCGCCGTGTCGTGGATGGATTGCCTTTTCTAGCTGAAATGTACCAAAAACTTCTCGCGCAAGTCTACCCATGACGTGATTTTTCCTACAGGCAGGTTGTCAAACCAGAGCCTTGCGGCGCCTGTAAGGGTTTGAAAAAAGAGGTGACACCACATCGGTAGAGTCCAGCCTCCCACCAATCCTGCGCTTGTGAAGACTCGCAGATGGTCATCTGGGTCCGTCATACCGTTAAACTTGCCTACGTTGGATGGGAGCTTCGCTTTTTCTAGTGGAGCCAGAGCAATTTCGTTAATAAATTTGGAATTCTCTGCAGCTTCTGCAGGGCGATAGATCAGGATTGTAAACCCCGCGGGGTCTACATTTGTTGTAGTTTGGTTGTAACCGACTAAACACACTTACACTGTCTCCTTCACGGTAAGTTCGATCATATTCACTGGTGTGGGTGTTCCGTTGTGGACCCAACCTGGTGTGAACTGATGGCCTTCTATGAGAATGGGACTCATCTCGATACTCTCTTCTGTGATTTTCGGACTGAGTATACTCATATCTCGTTGGAGATCTAGAGTAGACTTCAGTGTCTTTGATCTGGACCCGTGATGGTCCATCATGCTGAGAAACGTGTGGGACTGATGGTGCTCGATTTCAGGACACAGGCCTTCGTGATTGGGTTCGGGGAGCAGTTTGTGCACAGAGTTGTGCATACACATCATTCAATGCCCCCTGACATCTGACATACCAGGAGATTGGGGTCTCTCCTGGGGGTAGAATTGAGCTTACAGGGATCTCAGGCTGTACCCCTGGGGTGACAGGTTTATTTGGATGATTATTAGTGAACTTCACTTCATTGTCATCTGAAGCTTCTTCTACAATATCCTCAACCTGGGTATTGTTTAAGAAATTTGGCCGAGGGCCATGTTGACGGTGAGTTGAGGTTTCTTCCATTTACAAATGGAAACAACAAAGTGAATCGAAAACGAGAAAAAAACGGGTGAAACAGAGAAAATCGGTGGGCGCAAATTAAGAAACACTGGTTAAATGACCGGAATCAGATAAACCAGGGGGTTAGGTTCTGCATAAAAAGGGTTGGTTTCTTCTCGTTTGGTTCAAAGGGACATATCTTCTCTTCTTCTCGATAGCTGCAAAACAGACACCGTTAGACTCGCCACGGGGAGAATGGGCGTTCTCTCCGTGACCACCCTCCGGCGTGAGAATAAGTATCGGTATTTGAAGAAGAAGGAGTATAGGTGAAGTGAATGTAACTTTGAGATTATACCTTAATTACTCTTCTATTTATAGCCGGGAGTTTGGGCGGGAAAACCTGTTATTGAAATATTGACGGAAAATGCTAACTCCGTAATCGGATATTTTTCCCTCCGTTAATTCTCTTAATCCGACGTGAGAGCACACGGATCGCGATTTAGATCAACGGCTGGGGTGTTGCCACGTGGAAGGTGGGCAAGTCGAGATTTCTCTCCAATTCCATGCCATCATCGTGACTTCAAGGGAGCCCGGGATGATGACACATGGCCTAGACGGTTATAACCGTCTGGTGGTGCACGATTGAGTCTTCTAGAAGATTACAGCTGTAATCCGGTGTGACTCCTTATCGTGTGGTATCAGTGAAATGAATAATATCCAAGTCTGGGTACTATTTAAGCGGGAGTGCTTGTTGGGATTTTTATCCCTTAGTCATGGAGAGAGGCGCAAGGATTTATTAAATTCCTTTTGGCGCGTAGGTGTTGCTTGCTGTTTCTGTTCTAAGTTCTCTTTGTGAGACCAGTGCGCGGCCGCGCAAGGTATAAAGAGGGTTAAAAGATAAGGTTGTGGTATGGTCCCAAGTACTCGAAGCGAGGTTTTTGGGACCTTACCCCTTCAGTCCCGATACCGAACCGATGTATTCGGTACCGGTACCACGTTCCCCATTTTTTGGTACCGAACGGGTACCGTGCTCATCCCATTACAAAACGAATCGATAACGTTCGAATTCTCTGCCGCGTAGCGCGGGGAATTTCCCTAGTATACATACATTTACTAAAGGGGCTGTTTAGTAGCCTTTGAATGGAACCATTAAGAATTTTACCAATGAGAAGGTAGAAGAATGTGACATATGATGATTTACCATTCAGATGTTACCTCTTAACCATTCAGACTTGAGGTTACCTCTTATTCATTCAGAGGTTTTAAACCATTAAGATGTAGCATCTGAATAGTCATTAAGAGGCTACCAAACAGCCCCTAACTTTGGTAAATGCTAGTCTCAACTTTCTTTTTAAAGGTTTGAGTTAATTACTGTTTTCGTCCCCGTGGTTTGTCAAAAATCACTATTTCAGTCAATTAGTTTAAAAATTGCGATTTCAGTCCGTGTGGTTTCACTTTTGTAACCATTTCAGTCCATCTCGTAACCATTTCAGTCCCTGTACTAACAAAATAAATGGACTGAAACAGTTACGAAAGTGAAACCACATGGTCTGAAATGGTTACGAAAGTGAAACCACAGGGACTGAAATAATTACGAAAGTGAAACCATAGGGACTGAAATCGCAATTTTTAAACTAATGGACTGAAATAGTGATTTTTAACAAGCCACAGGGACGAAAATAGTAATTAACTCTAAAGGTTTCAATTACATACTTTGATTTCTTTTATTGTTTATTTTTTTATGTTTCAATGACATGCATTCTAGTAAATAATATATGTTTTTAAACCAATAATTTAATTATTCTTTTATAACTTTTGTTCATTAGTTTTTTTTTTTATAAAAAATAAATATATATACATACATTTACTAACTTTGGTGAATACTAGTCTCAACTTTCTTTTTAAAGGTTTCAATTACATACTTTGATTTTCTTCTTTTTTATTTTTATTTTTTTATGTTTCAATGACACGCATTCTAGTAAATAATATACGTTTTTAAACCAATAATTTAATTATTCTCTTACAACTTTTGTTCATTAATTTTTTTTATAAAAATAAATACGCGGTTGCGTTATTGGATTTTTTCTCGACATGCATATATAAAAAAATGGAATTGTGCCTAACATTATTGTTATTGTGTATTTTTTAATAGTTATTTAAATAGTTTATATCTATTTTTTATTTAATATATGCTTTATATTTTTTTTTTTTCATTTTATGTTACAACTGTAAGTATTGATTTGTGTTACGATTTGTCTATCATTTTTATTATTTAAGTATAACTGATGTGTGCAAAATGCAACATATAAATTACATCAAATATGACATATAAATAACCATTTTAAGTACTAATGTTGGAAAAAGTATGTTTTTGTCTTCCTTTTGTATTTTCAGGATTAAATAAGCTCAAATGAACAAAAGAAATAAAAAATGCAGTCAAATCTAACAAAAATACAAGAAAAAGAACAAGCGTGGCATGCCCGACACACCGACAGCATCTCCCCAAGCAAGAACAAGAGAACAGAAGGCTGAACACGCCCTGTGCTCAATGAACACGGGGGCGTGCCCAAGTGTCTGCAGAAAAGACAGTTGTAGAAGTTTCTATCACCCACCATGGGGGCGTGCCCAGCGGACACGGGGTCGTGGCCAACTCTAAGATTCGCAGAATCTAGGAAAATCTTGATAGTACATATACGCTTCTGCATACGGGGTCGTGCCCAGCGGACACGGAGGCGTGGTCAACTAATGCAGACAAACTGCATTTAATGAAGAAAGAGAAGATGGATGGACACGGGGCCGTGTCCGGGCTTCTGTGCAGGCTATAAATAGGGGTGATTGGCTCACTTGCAAATCATCCATTGGCAAACCACCTCTCTCACACTACACCGACACACCACCACCATCACAACCCACATCCACCACCATCATCCATCATAGAGTGTGTGTAGTAGTCTCGGGATCCAAGATTGATAGTAAGAGTTCTTGGCAATCAAAAGCCATGTTTGCCTAAGTCTCTTACATCACTTGGTGAAGACAAGCATTTAGTGTAATACTTTTTATTTTTAATCTTTTTGCACTTTTTATTTGGTTATATATTAATGACTTTAATAACTAGTTTCTTATGTTAAAGGTGAATTTTCCTTATCATTTGTCTGTGGTGTCTTGTCGTTATTTTACTGTTCTATATAAAATAGAAGATTTACACCATTCATATCTCTACGGTCTATATTGAGATATGTTGGCTACCTGGTCGGGGGCTAAGGGAATGGTTTGGTAAGAGTCTTGACTTGTTCAGTGTATAGTTTCTGCAAGGACCTGGGTCAACTTTAGTAGGACCTCCTTCAATACCCACTGGTATTCGATGGCGGGGGGTCCGAACTCCTTGATCCCCTCATATGTAAACTACTATTAAAACTTTAACCCGGCTATTTAGGATTGTATCACTGCTGACTCAAACTACTTAGCCGAGTGTAACGTCACCTTCAAAAGAGGGGCCTACCATATTATGTATTAATAACTTAATTAATTATCTTTCAATAATCCAACCCTTTAGGATTGTATCCTTGCTGACTCAAACTAGTGGGTTGAGGGTAACGTCACATTCAAAAGAGGGGCCTACTACTATAACTAAGATAATCTTTTAAAAAGTGCAAAAGTGCGGAAATAATCAAAATTTACACTAAAGGCGAGTCGGATCCAAGTAATTCATCTTTTCTATCTGTTTTTATTTTTATTTTCAGCATTTTTATTTTTTATTTTTTTAGTTTAAAACATTTTTCTAACTTTTGATTTGATTAGACGTTGAGGATAAACCGGTATTAAAAGCTCTTGTGTACTTGGACGACCTCGGTATCTTGCCAACACTATACTACGCTCACGATGGGTGCACTTGCCCATATATGTGTTTGGTGTTAGTAAAATATCGTGTTTTATAAATTTAAAATTTGACTAACGTGTAAAAATGGCTAAAAATATACATAAAAATCTATAACACCGCACGCACATCGATAACCTTTTATTGTTCGTTGGTTAATTCCTTTCCTTACGTTTTGATGACCTTCCTTCCTTTCATTTTACTTTTTTTAGTTTTTTTTTTCTCTTTGTGTGTGTGTTTTTTTTTTTTTTTTGAATTTTTTTGGTTTATTTTTAAATTAGTTTCTTTGTTCCTCAAAGGCTTTTAGAAATACCCTTGCGGACATGATTGATAATGTAAAAGATATCAAAACTGCGTTACAAATTTTACACTCTTGGAGTATGTAACTAACTTACTATCTTTAGTGATTTAAACCAAAATAAGAAAACATTTGTAAAATCACTAAATATGCAAAAATAGTTAATGTAAAAATTATATTAAAAATAAATCATAGTTTTCGCCAACTCGAGAGATACAACAATTACCGATAGATTATTGAGTGACACTACTTAATCGAGTGGTTACCGTTAGATTTATTCATCGGTGGTAAAAATACTGATGAAGGGTATTGTATTTGACATGTTAGATGTGTTCTATTTTTTTATTGAATATATTTGTTTAACCTTTTTTATAATGTGAAATCTATACTTCATTTAATTAAATAATTATTCTGAATTCGTAAGCCTTTATCTTTTGAGTATGTTAAATTCATAAAGAAAGTGAATTAGTCCTTGGAATATACCGTTGCTTTACTTATTTTTAAGTATACTTTTTTTGTTTCACATACAATTCTAAACAGTTCACTGTTTATCAATTTACCACATATCCAAACATCACAATTTTAGATAACTTCTTCTATATACATAACAGATGCATACCAATTCGAATATATATCCAAATGTATTCAAATTCAATTCCTAACAAACACTAAAATATGTGATCATACAAGTTTAACACGAAACACTACAATATCTCACACATTGGTTGGGACTGAACATGGTGCAGACAGGGGCGGAACCAGAGGGGGGTCAAGAGGGTCCGTTGACCCTCCGGTCATCGGAACTTTTTGAATTTTTATTTATAAATTTTGAATTTTTGAAGAACAAACTTAGATATGGACACCCTAATTTGAACCAATATAGAATATAAGCTTATGATGACCCCCTAACTAAATCGTTCTGGTTCCGCCACTGGGTGCAGATGGCAGCGGTGTCACGGTAGTGGTTGGTTTGGTAACAAAACACGAACGATGGAATTAGATTTAAGGTTGAAGGACGGCAAAAGACGACAGACGGGAAATAACTAGCGACGACTCAACGAGTGGTACTCGTCGGTGTCCATTAGGAGAAGAAGCTAGGAAAACGGATGGAATTTGAACACCTAGGGATGCTTAAAAAGGTTATCAATGGATTACTAAGGGATAGTTAATAAAACAAGATTGATGGTGTACTTTTAATACTGTAAACCTCTCGATACTTCAAATTATTTTCAGTTGTATCCGGTTTTCTCTAGCTTCTAGCTAGCTCACCTTTATTATTTCACCGTTAAAAAGAATTTAAGATAATTGGAAGGTCGTCGGTAATTGATAAATCCGTCATAATAACAGTTGTGTCGCAAAAACATCTCAAAATCAATCCATAGCCACGAAATCATTTCGTCATGAAACTGTAGCAAATGATTGCATCTCCATCACATAAGAGCCTCAAAACCAGTGGAGGACCCATGAATTTTTCCATAGGGGTGCGGAACATTTTTAAAAATTTTAAGCCCCTAGGTATATAAGTAAAAAAATCGGTTCGTATCGGGTCGGGTCGGGTCATGTAAAACAAACGAACATCAAACTAAATTTATATAATAATCAGGGCCGGCCTAAGGGTAAGCCAAATGAGGCTTGGGCTTTGGGCCATCAAAACTATAGGGCCTCCACAATTTGATAAAACTACAGTCCATTTATAAAAGATTTAGGGTGTGGGTCTCGACAGATTGATGGTTGGTAGTGTAGTGGTTTTGTGTATGTATGGATGTTGGTGAGACCCGGGTTCGAATCCTTGGTTCAGCATTTATTTCCTTGTTTTTAAATTTTAACACAATCTTTCAAATAATTACATTTGGGCCCTTCAAGTTTAACTTTCAGTTACATACATTTTTTTGGGAAAAAGGCTACAAGATTTTACTTCGCCTTAGGCCACCAAAATGGTTGAGCCGGCCTTGATAATAATAATAAAAAACATGTCAAACCTTGTTACAAACATAATTAAAACGTCGACACCTTGCGTGTTTTCATTTTTTGAAATCTATTCAAAACATCATCTAAAGCTAATTTCTTAAGCAATTCTTTCTCTATATAACATAAGTTCATCGCTCCATAACATAATGTTTCAATTTTAATTTTCAACTATTCAAGCCCTAGAAGTAGAAATCATAACGTAAGTTGTAATCACCCTAAAAATATATAAGCAACATAATCACTCTAAAAATCATCTAAACAACCATAAACAACGTCAAAACACACAAAATTTCAAACCTATTTAACAACTTTATTACCCTTTTTTCTCCTATAATATCAACCAAAATCATCAAAATAACAAAGAAACTTACCCGTGTTCGGATTCCGGTTAGATTTGGTGTCGAACGATGGTGGTATGGTGGCTGATTACGGTGTTCGTCGACTGTTGGACTGTTGTCGCTGGGTGATGTTGTTCGTTGGCAGTGCTGGGACGCAAGAGAGAGAGAGCGGGAGAGAATTTCTAAAGGTTTTGGGCTTTAATTATTTTATTATAGTTTGAAATATTGTTAGGTTTGGTTAATGGGCTAAGACTTAGTGGACTAGCTAATTAGGAATTATAAGTTGGTAAAGGTATGAGTATTTGGGTTTAGTTAGTTAGGTATTAAAAGTTATATAATTTAGCTAGTATTTTTTTAAAAAAAATAAGAGTTTACTAAAAAAAATTTAAAATATAAATTGATAACACTTTTTACCTAAGGGGTGCGGACGAAAAATTCAAGGGGTGCGGTCGAAAAATTTCAAGGGGTGCGGACGAAAAATTCCAAGGGGTGCGGATGAAAAATTCCAAGGGGTGCAGACGAGATTTTCGACAGAACTTAGCACTAAATTTTTTTTCCCGGGGGTGCGCCCGCCCACCTTGGGCTGACCTTGGGTCCGCCCCTGCTCAAAACTAACTAGCGACGAAACTATTTCAACAGTTTTTTTCCGAGGGTAGTGATTTAAGATGTTTATTTATTTTATATTAATTATTTGAGTTAATTACTGTTTTCGTCCCTGTGGTTTGTCAAAAATCACTATTTCAGTTCATTAGTTTAAAAATTGCGATTTCAGTCCCTGTGGTTTCACTTTCGTAACCATTTCAGTCCACCTCGTAACCATTTCAGTCTCTGTACTTGACAGAATAATGGATTGAATTGTTACGAAAGTGAAACCACATGTACTGAAATGGTTACGAAAGTGAAACCACAGGGACGGAAATCGCAATTTTTAAACTAATTGACTGAAATAGTGATTTTTGACAAACCACAAGAACGAAAACAGTAATTAACTCTAATTATTATTATTATTATTATTATTAAATTTACACGTCAAAGTTTTAACATCCAAGTCTCCACAGTACGTAGCATGCATGCATGCATCAAGCCACGTGCTTTGCAAGTAAAAAAAACACGATTAACCGTCACAGCCATTCAAAAAAGAAAAGCAATTAACCGTCACAAACCACCATGCAACCGTCGCACCCCTCCGAACAGGCACGTACCCGTACATACTTATATATAAACATCTTACATGCCACTTTCAGACAAACAAGTGAGATACACATAATTATATTCGCAGGGCAGAAGAAACCAACCTGTCCTCTAAACGAATTCGAGAAGAAAGACATGGATAACATGGAGTATGGTTGGGGCGTTGGATCGGTTGTCGCGATGCTTTTGGTGTTCGGATGCATGTTGTTTCTGCCGCTAGGGATGGGACCGGTGGCACCTCCGTCGATTCCAATGATTGTTTTGGTTCCGGTGTTCTTGGCCGTTGTTATCATCTTTCTCTCCATTGCCTCCAACCCGAATCATTGATTAGTTTTCTTCTTCTCGAATGTATCTCGGATATGATATTATGAATATTATGATATGATTGCATGTTGGGATTGATTATTATTATAACTAATTAATTAATATATGTGCCTTCATGCTGTTTTATCTATGTTGAATCTCAGTTTCTTTTAAATTGATCGTCTACGTGCTATCCTTATGTAAATTGCCCAAATTATTGAAATGAAATATATTTTGGAATTGATCCAAAATGCCAATGTTTAACAACCATTTAACGCTTCAGTATTTTTGAATCTATTGAAAACAATCGGTATACCAACGTTGTACAGATAAATAGGGATGAGCTCGGTCCGGTTCGGTACCGAACCGGTACCGGTACCGAAAGAACCGGTACCGAAAATCCTCAAAAGTTGGTACCGGTACCGGTACCGAATATACCCGGTTCGGTACGGTTCGGTACCGGTATTTGAGGGTAAAAACAAGCAAAATACCGGTACTGTACCGGACCGGTACCGAACCGGTACCGAAAATGTCAAAAGTGGGTACCGAATCGGTACCGAAAAGGTACCCGGTTCGGTAAATTCGGTACCGGTACCGGTTCGGTACCGGTACCGGGTCCATTTTGCTCATCCCTACAGATAAAAACTGAAATCGGTGTGGCTGGGACAACAAGTACTCGCATCTTGTAAAGTTTTATGTATGCAATTCTGATAATTAAATTAAATGATTAAGATAAAATTAACCTCATTCTAGGCCTAGTATTTCACATGTTAGCAACTTTGTATCGCAACACCCTGGATATATATATTTAGAGTGTTCATTCTAGATCTGTCAAAGGTTTAATTCTATTTTGTTAGTGGTGGCATTGTATTTAATTGGTTGAAGTCAAAGATAATGTCCAAAACTTTTTTTTTTTTTCACCCGCAATTTGATAGAACCGAGTTCGAGATTGACGGTCTCCCAAAATATTAAAAAAAAAAAACACACTGAACTGAAAGGAACTAAAACAATTCATAAATCTGCTGCCAATTTTCTTGTCTTCTTCGTTAATTCAACAATTGCTTAAATAGAAGGAAATCCTATGTAACTGAAATAAACGTGCATGATGGATACTTCCTAGATAATGCAGGATCATGAATGGTAATCCAAAGGTATCATAGAGATAGCGGGTGACTAGTAAAACATAAACAATGCATGCATAATAATTATAGGAAAATAAGTTGAGATAATTGTTTGACTCCTTCATATCAGTTGCTTGGTCAAATTGCAAAGTGGGTCACCGTATGGGTCGGCAATCGGTTGTTTATCGGGTCATGGTGGATCCGTATCACAATTGCGCGTGAAAAGTTTTATAAGATTATTTAATTTTAACTACGTGCAAAAAAAGTTAATAGAATGCATAAATAATCAAAATTAACATGTATGTGTACTTTTATATATATATATATATATATATATATATATATAATTAATAGTATATGTTACAAGATGTTGTTTTATTTAGGGTCAGACAATTAGGGTTTATATACGTTGCGTATAGAGCTATACGCAGCGTATATAACCAATCAGGATTTTGTTTGGATATTTTGATGTATTTGTGGTATAAATGCATACCCTGTTCCAAGGTTATATCGCTTAAAATATATAATCGTTCATGTTATACCATTAATATTATATACTGTTAAATTTTTTGAAAAACGTATATACGGTTTGAATATATTATATTGTTATTGTTTAAATTAAATTATTATACCACGTGTAGTGCGGTTCGAATGCTATAAACGTTTAAATATCATACCGTTAATTATTTTTAAATACTTGTGTACGGTTTGAATATATTATATCGTTTCCATACTATGCCGTTTAAATTAAAACCATTAAATATTTTGAAATATCCGGGTACGGTTCAAATATATTATACCGTTTCAATACAATTCCGTCTAAATTAAATTATTATACCAAGTCTCGGTGCGGTTCGAATATTATACCGTTCAAGACTTTTATACCGTGGCTGGACAACATCGTATCATTGTCAAATATGTCAGACATACGCTGCGTATAGCTTTATACACAGCGTATAGATGCCTCGTATACTTACTGCGTATAGCTCTATACGCAGCGTATGTCTAACATATTTGACAATGTACTAGATTATCATGTACCTATCCACTACACACGTGGCGTATAGGGTTACTTCTATACGCTGCATATAGATCTATACGTAGCGTATATATGCATGATTTGACAGTGCACGAGGTTTGACTGAGTGGTCGTGTACGGACCATGTACCTACGCTGCATATAGACCTATATGCAGTGTACGTAAAGATAGGGTTTGGTGTGTAAATAGCCATGTTAGTGTGCAAATATGTAGTCCCTCTTTATTTATTTGAATACTAGGTTATGTACCCGTGATTTCACGGGTTATGCGTTGTTTTATAAAAATTTATATTTACAAAAGAATTTTATATATTTGATTTCTTATAATTGGATAATCTCTTCATACTAACACCACTTTAACGTCCTTTCTACCACGTGTTTTTCTTACCGTGCCGTCTTGCTAACGTTACGCTTAATGTCTCCTATTTATACCCTCCCACGCTTAATATTATATACCCGTGAGTTTCACGTGTTATGCGTGAGTTTCAAACAACCCATAACCCGTGAAATCACGGGTATATAATGATATTTCCATCACTACAACTGAATTATTCTTGAACAGTTGAACACCCCAAATCAAACTACTCATGTCGCAAAACGACCTAGATTGCCAAATTTAACAGTAAATAACGGGTTACATACCTCATAAAAGAAGGTTCGTAGATAGGGTTTGAATATGTTTATTGTATTTTTCCTCTCTTTAACCATACACGCTCATCACACATAAACTTTTTAACTTTTACTTTTCAAATCATATGGCTAGAACTTTACTCAACCCTGTCTTGGGAAGTTGGACTTCAAGTTCCCAACATAGGGTTGAGTGAAGCTCTAGCCATATGATTTGAAAAGTAAAAGTAAAAAAACCTAATTTTTTATATTTGCAAAAGAAATTTTTTTATATGATCTCTCTATTATAAATTATAACACTATTTTTTTTTTTGGGGGGGGGGGGGGGACATAAAAAAAGGATCAGATTATATGTGGGTGGGTTTTATTTGTTTGGATGATCCAAAGGTTGAAACTGATCCAAACACTTCAACACTACCAACACTCACAAAACTTAAAAGACACACGAGACTTTTACTCGCTTCCCCCTAGGGTTCTTCAACACTCCAACACTCTCACCACTAAATCTATGCGTTCCGTATCTTCAACATCCAGACAAACCCTAGAATCTGTAAACCATGATAATCAGAAGCAATGAAAGAAAAAGATACTAAGGAATTGTTTTTGTATATTGCTTGTGTGTCTTTTACATCATACGGACACCTCTATATATAGTTGATACAAAGAACTAAAAAAGGAAAAAAACACCACTGTCATTGGCTGTCAATTAGCCTAATTGGCAGATCTTGAGCAGCAAGGGTCAATGGACCATATTAGGAAATGATGTAAACTGATCCTAAATATTTTCAATCAAATATTTCAACATTCCCCTTCAAGTTAAGTAGTGGGATTTCCAATACTTAACTTGCCAAGACATTGACTAAAAATTCTTCCATTTACTGCCTTCGTTAGAATATCTGCGAGTTGATCTTCTGAGCTGACAAATGGAAGCTCAATTATCCCGTTGTCAACTTTTTCTTTGATAAAATGACGATCCACCTCAACGTGCTTTGTGGGATCATGCTGGACTGGATTCTATGAGATTTGAATAGCTGCTTTGTTATCACACAAGATCTTGCTAGCTTGGAGTGGGGGATATCCGATTTCTGTCAAGTGTTTCCGTACCCATAGAGCTTCTGCTAGACCACGTGCTATACCTCGAAATTCTTCCTCGGCACTTGAAAGAGCCACCACCTTTTGTTTCTTGCTTCTCCATGTGACAAGGTTTCCGCCAACAAGGGTAAAGTACCCTGATGTTGATCTCCGATTTCCTTTATCTCCTGCCCAGTCTGCATCGGTATATACTTGGGTTTCAAGGTGTTTGTTTGTTTTGAAGAGGACTCCATGACCAGGTGTTCCTTTAAGGTATCTGATAATTCTCCACACAGCTTCCATATGGGCAACCTGAGGTTGATGCATGAATTGGCTCACAACTCCCACTGCGTATGCAATGTCAGGTCGAGTATGTGAGAGATAGATCAGTTTCCCTACTATTCGCTGATATTCTCCCTTGTCAGCTAGCTTAGCATTATCCTCCATATAGAGCTTCTGGTTTGCCATCATAGGGGTATCCACAGGATTGCAATCAATCATCCTTGTTTCTGCCAATAAGTCAAGAACATACTTCTTTTGGCAGATGAAGATCCCTTGTCTTGACCTCATGACTTCGATCCCAAGGAAGTACTTGAGTCTTCCCAAATCCTTCATTTCGAATTCTTTGAATAGATTTTCCTTTAGCCTAGTCATTTCTTCTTCATCATTCCCTGTGATTATCATATCATCAACATAAATAATAAGGCATGTTACGAGACCATTCCTCCGTTTTAGAAACAGAGTATGATCTGAGTTGCTCTGTTTGAAGCCATATTCTTTCATGGCTAGAGTGAATCTCCCAAACCAGGCACGGGGAGACTGTTTTAACCCGTATAAAGATTTCTTCAATCGACACACTTCTCTAGAATTAGAGTCTTTTACGAGTCCAGGGGGACTTCCATGTATACTTCTTCTTTGAGTTCTCCGTGTAGGAAGGCATTTTTTACATCAAATTGACGGAGAGGCCATCCTTCATTTGCAGCTATAGAGAATAGAACCCTGATTGTGTCGATTTTGGCCACAGGTGAGAAGGTCTGGGAATAGTCAATTCCGTACGTTTGGGTGTACCCTTTTGCTACTAGTCGGGCTTTGTATCTTTCAATAGTCCCATCCGACTTGTATTTTATAGTGAAGACCCAACGACATCCTACTGGTTTTTTTCCAGGAGGGAGGGTACATTTTCCCATGTGTCATTTTTATTTAGTGCATCCATTTCAACTTTCATTGCCTCTCTCCATTCCTTAGACTTAAGGGCTTGTTCGACTGTAGTGGGAATTTCTTCAGAACATAGAGATGTGGCAAAAGCTTTGGCTTCCGGAGACAAATCTCCAGTTGCCACGTTTGCCATTGGATATCGAGAACTCCGCGCTTCCTTCTCAAGAGAATATCTTTTCGGAGGAACTCCTCTGTTGGATCTAGGGGGAGAACATATTTGTCTGGTTCAACCGGTGATTGTTCAACCTGTGATGATTCTTGTTCAACCTCATGGTTAGTTTCGTCAGGAGTTTCAATATGTTCATGATTTTCATAGTTGGAAGAATCAACATACTCTTGAGTTTGAGAATTACTTACCTCTGACGCCAGGTTGGGAGGATCATTGTTAGTGGTACTTTCTTCAGGGCTAGTGGATTGTGACGATATTTGAGCTTCGTGATTAACTTCATCTGAGGATGGCATCCATTCTATACAACTCAATGTGTCATCAGTTGTCTTTTCCCCCTGACCAGTGTGTTGGGTAGCGTAAAAATATTCGGTTTCAAGGAAGTCACAGTTCATCGTGGTGTACATATGTCGTGTTTTGGGGTTGTAACACCGATAGCCATGTTGATTGATCCCATAGCCGACAAACACACATTTCTCAGCACAAGCGTCGAGTTTGGTATGGTCTGTTTTTGGTAGGTGGACAAAGACAGAGCAGCCAAAGATACGAGGTTCAAGGGTAAGGGTTGATGGGGGTTTGTGGAATTTAGAGAAGGTTTGAAGTGGGGTTTTTAAGTTAAGAGCTCTTGTTGGGAGACGATTCATAAGATAGGCTGCTGTGACAACAGCTTCAGGCCAATAATATTTTGGAACTTGAGATTCAATCATGAGTGCAGGAGTTATTTCTAAAAGAAACCGGTTTTTTTCTTTCGGATACCCCGTTTTGTTCGGGGGTATTGTTACAACCCTTGGTAAAACCAACACCCTTATAATATTTCTGACACTCTAGTATATTGTAGAATGTTTCAATATGTCTTATGTTTCACCCCGTATGTGAAAACCAAGCCCAAGTATGTTATAACATTTAAAATAAATGAAAAACATGAAATATTGAGTTGAGGCGGGCCGCGTAGACCCACCCCAACATTTCACGCGGGCGGTATCAAGGTTGAGACTAGATTGTACTGATTTCTTAAGTTGATACGGGCCGTGTAAGCTTTAGCTTACTCTTACGCAGGCCGCTAGAGATCATCAAACGCGGATACATCCTGAGCTGACACGTGTCGACATCGTGGCGGGTCTACTTGGTGACCGGGATCAGCTATACGTTGACCACATGTTGACGCGAGCCGCATAGCCTTATGGTTACTCTTACGCGGGCCGCGTGAGACTCAGATTTCAACACTATATAAGAAGGCCACCGGGTTTCATTTTCCGTCGTTCATTTATTTCTTTCAATCTCGAATTTCTGAAGTATAAGCATTATAGTCGGGTATTATACCCCTAATTAGCGAGGTTCTGCTCCGTTGTAAGTATTATAACCCCAGTTTCATAATAGTTACGCTGCCCGATTGATTTAGGGTTCCATAACAACTGTCGTGGTTCTGCCCGACGTAGTTGTTGGAATGCCGTCTCGAGGAGGGTATCATTAATATTTTCAAAGGGTTATGATACTAACCAATGTACATTTGTATAAATTATAGATTATATCCAGGAAACCCTTACGAGAATCCTAAGATAGCAATGTGAGTTTATCCTCTTTTCGTTAACGTTTTTGGAATATTTTACAAAACCTTAAATGTTTTACAATGTGATTAAGCGATGATTGAGTCTTTGTAGTTCTTCAATTACTGCCAGTATATTGGGGTTTTGTATACAAAATTTACTACACTGTGAGTAGTAAGTCAAGGTTGACAGTACGTTACCATTGGACAATGAGTTAGCCAATGTGTAATATGACCCACAAGTCAGTGGATTGATAGTACCAAATGGAGTAATTGTGTAGACATAAACAATGTGATCGCTCTCAATACTATTTTAATTGATAAAATGTTTCTTGATTAAACTGGGATTCACTCACCAGTATTTCCGACTGACAAATGTTTTTAAAACGCGTTTCAGGTAACCCAATGTGACAGCCAATTAGTAAAAAGCCAGCTGGAGAGCACTGAAGGCTTGGGAAAATGTGGCTATAAAAGTTACCTAATAAACGATGTTTTAAATTCAATAAAATATGGTTTATCCCTATAAATGTATTGTAATAAGAAACTTGGGTTTTACCCATGTTATTATTAATATCAAATATGGTGGTTTTACTCTGATAAACATTTCCTAACTACGATCCTGATGTAAATTCCGCTGCAATATTTAAATAACTGATACCACCAAACTCTGAGATCGCGGCCGCCCGTTCCCGGGACAGATAAGGGATCAGGGGTGGCGACAGAAGGTGGTATCAGAGCCTAGCCACTGGTCTGAGCCAAAGAAGTGTTCTGCTGACAATTTTAAATTTTATGTTAGGAAATAAATAATGGAAATACATGCATAACTGTATTTATTTGTTATGTGTTATTTGACTATCTGTTAGTTTACAGTATGAGTAATCAAGGACCCTCAGACATGAGTCGTCAGTTGTCGGAATCACCTAGGAGTGAAGGTACCTCATCACAGCCTGCCCTCTCTGGGTATACTGCT